>OY740718.1:152698398-153333863 GCA_963513945.1 Hydrotaea diabolus | reverse complement strand
GTCCACCGATGCATAAAAGTGTTTGAGGAGACTGGAGATGTAAAAGACCGCCACCGGTCGGGCCGCCCACGCTCTGTTCGAACACCGCATGTCATCAAAGCCGTTAAATCAAGAATTCACAGAAATCCGCTCCGGAAACAGAAAATCATGGCCCGTGAAATGAATATCACGCAAAAGTTCATGAGTCGAATTATTAAAAAAGACTTGGAACTTGGGGCTTCCAAACGATCCCAAGGGTGGAGAAGGGGCATCACCCAGCTTCAGTCATGGTTTGGAGGGGTGTCTCTTACGATGGGGTGACTGACCTGTATATCTGCGAACAAAGAGTTAAAACATCGGCCAATTTTTACCAAGAAGCCGTTTGGAAGCTGTTGTGAAGCCTCTTAACAATTCCCTGTTCCAAAACCAGCCATGGACTTTTCAGCAGGATTCTGCGCCGGCCCATAAGGCTATAATCTCCCAGGCCTGGCTTCGAAACAATTTGCCAGCGTTTATTTCCTCTGAAGAATGGCCCTCAGGCAGTCCAGATTTGAGCCCATTGGATTACAATTTGTGGGCGGTTTTAGAGAACAAGATTTGTCACAAAAGATATCCCAACATTGGATCTCTTAGGACTGTTTTGGTTCGAGCTGTGGCCAATTTTCCAATGGACGAGGTTCGTGCAGCTATTGACGATTGACCAGTGCGACTTAAGGCGTGTGTAAAGGCAAAAGGCGGACATTTCGAATAAGTAGATTATTTTTTGGATACAATAGACATCAATAAATATATTAAACAAATCTTGGTCCAAAAACATTCAGTACTCTTTTTGTACAGCATAAAATGTGTGTAACAGTATTTATGTCCCTACTAAGTAAAGTTCAAATGGCCAACAAGCTGAAAGCAGCAGACTTACCGCTACACTTCCAGAAGATGATTTAAATGGTGGAAGTGGACGAAAAAATGTTCAACTGTCTTTTCATGTCTGACGAGGCACATTTCGATTTAAACGGCAAAATAAACAAACAATATGGTCGAATATGGAGTGCTTCCAACCCACAGATACTCCATGTGATGGAATTGCTTCCAATTCGTATCACAGTGTGGTGTGCAGTTTCATCACGCTGCGTTGTCGGGCCCTACTTCTTCATAGAAAACGGTCACACCGTAACGGTTACTGGAGTCCGTTACTTGAGCATGTTGAGACAGTTTTTCTATCCATAATTACGCCGAATAAGAATTTCTTTCAACTCTGTGTGGATTTAAGCAAGATGGTGCACATTTCACATGGTCACATAGCCCGGCCTGTTATGACAGAATTGCGACGAAAATTTCCCAATAAGCTGATCTCATGACCTTCTGCAGCTTACTTTTTCTTGTGGGGTTATTGCAAACAGGAAGTCTAGAAAGCAAAACCAACAAATTTGAATGAACTAAAGCATTACATTCGAGAAATAATTGCGGCTTTGCCTGTCTCAACTCTCCTAGCAGTAATGAACAACTTTTTGGTAGCAAGATGCCGCACATGCATCAACGAGCAGCGGGGGGTATTTAAATTCCATTCTTTTTAGAACTAATTAAGCTATATTTAATAAAATTGAATGAGCCTTAACATGAATAAAAAAAAATTAATTCCATACAGTGAAAAAAAATATTTGAGTTTCTTACTGTAGCAATATTCATCAGCCACCCTGCATAAGTATAATATGTGGCTTCTAGAGGCATTAGCTAAATTTCAATAGTGTCCCCCCTTGGCCCTAAAAACTTACTTGTGAAAGATCTTATTATTATTGGATGTAAAATATGGCTTCTAGGGCTGGAAACATAAAATTAATAATTAATAATCTGAACTGATTATCTTAAATTTTAATAGAGTCCGTTCTTGAACCCAAAAAAAAAACTTCTGTCAAGTATCAAGTAAATCGCACAACAAACTGTAGTTTGATTACAAGCTTTAGAGGGACGGACGGGCAGACCGGCAACGTTAAATCGCTTCAACTGGTGATTCTGAGCCGATCTGTACCCTTAAAAGAGGGTCTAGTTCAAATACTGGTTACGTATTCCACACGTGAACTTATGAATTTTCCCAGATCTTACATTCATACAAAAAACCGAAAACCCAGTTAGCAAAAAACCGGGTAAACTGAATTAACGGGTTTTAGCCATTTTTAAGAAACCCATTGTCGGCCTTGGGCAACAAATCCGGAATATCGGTTTGGGCTACTCTAACCACAACTTTTTTAACTCGTAATCAAAACTTTTTTCCTCTTTGCGTTTAACGGGGATTTCCCATATCTACTCGCAGCATTTTCGAACTCGCGACTACTTAAATCCTGCATCAAAAATGTCTCACATACGCTTTTACTAGAAAAATGCACTTTCAATTGCAAAAAGTATAAAATTTGCGAAATTGTTTTCTAAAACTCCTCAGCTACGTGCCGACTGCAAGGCAAATATTTTAGAAAAAATATTTTAGATTCGCTTGCTCTTGTTCGGCATGTCGGAAAAACATAATACTGGCGAAGTTATGTGACATCCATGGCACACTCGCCTGCCTTCGTTGTTGTAGTTTAACCTTTCATAGCTTCAGCTCCGAAAAGCTTTGCACTGAAACCGCACAATATTTTCGTCGTTCTTTTTTTCGCCAAAAAGGAGAATAGAAATGTTGGGGGGAATACATAAAAATGTGTGCCAAAATTTTTGCTGGTTGGATGTACGAGGAGAAGAAAAAAAAGTTTGAATGTATGCGAGTGAGTGTCACTGCGTGTCTTCCGGTCGATGTAAGTATGGGTGTATGTGTGCAAGTGAGTCAGTGTATTGTATTTGAAGCATAGCCTAACGCATTTTCTATATATATTAGAGGTATTCATGTAAAGGTCGGTATCGACGCTGTGCAAGCAGACAAAGGCTTGTATGCGCCAAGATACTTAGACGTGTAACGCTTCAGCTCAAACGTTTACAAGCTTAAGTTTTCTTGTCTGCCGGCAAAAAACAATATCTTTTGGCCGTGCGTTAAATTTAGAAGGGACAAACCTTTTTCCACCTCTATTTGTTTACGATTGACAGGACTTATCATAACGCCAGCATTTTTAAACATGGAACTCGTCCTTGCAAGAGGTGGATGTTGGTATGGAAAGGGACTCATAAGGGAAGACACTTGCTCATAATAATCATAATTTTTTTTTTTTGCATTAAAAATTATTTTTCAGATATTATATTAAATTATATAAAAATATTAGACAATTTCCTTGAAAAATACGAAAATTTGTTGCTGCTTATAACACTAGCTTACAGCTATTTTAGTCCAGACTTCTAAATTTTTTCCTATAGATTTTGGGCTTCTAAACACGAAAATGAATTAAAATATTTTCCTCTGATTAGTTCTCAAGATAGAATTTTTGAAAATTGTTTACGATCAGCTTTTTGGACCATAACTTCCAAACGTTATTACCGATTAGATCGCCACACTGAACATGAACATTTCTGTGGTGATGTCTGAAACAAACACTATTCAGAAGTATCGAAATAAGCTTTCCATTATTTGGGTTTATTTGGGTTACAGTGGTCGAAGAAATAAAAGGTGGAGCGCGTTAATTTGCTTAAAAGGATATGAAATAAAAAAATTATGATACTTAGATAATTTTATTTTATATTTTAATTATATTGATCAGTAAGGGAATTTTTAAATTACAGGGTTTTAAATAGTGTATCTAGCAACTGTCGACCATCGCTATCCACACACTGCTGCATACGTTTTCTGAAGTTTTCATGAACTCTAACAAGCATGTCGACTGGTATTATGCCAATTTCAGCCTCAATACTGTTAATTAGGTATTCCAAGGAGTTAAAACTGTTGATATACACCTCTGACTTCAGGTAACCCCAAAAAATCGCATGGTGCTAAGTCTCGTAAGCGTGCCGGCCAGTTCACATCACCCCTCAAAGAGAAAAGCCATTCAGAAAGCATTTGCCTAAAACAATTCATGGTAACCCTCGCTATGTCTGCTGTGGCTAACAATTCTTGGACCACGCAGTTCATCATGAAGAATCCGGTGGAGAGAACGTCTGGAAATGCCAAGAACAAGTGATTGCTTCCGAGCAAAGCGTTTCGGAGATTGCAGTACTGCTGCTCTAACTCTCTCGATGTTTTGTGGTGTTGTAATCCTTTTCTCCGGTCCCCCTCGTATACATGACACATTCGCTGCTGTTCTCGATAAAGTGACCCCATTTACAATTGATTGCGTCCAGGAATACGTCCGTGTGGGGGAACAGCGTATCATAAGCGAAAAGCTGGCTGCACTGCAATGATCGAGTGCGCATTTAAAAAATACGCTTCAACACAAAATGACTTCTCCTCACGTGTCCAATGCATGATGACAACTGAAAGGCAGACGAATACAAAACTTCTGTCAGTCACTGTAAGCCACGCACACTCCTCACTCTCTTCGAGGAACAGTGCCGCCACAGCCTGCAGTGCAAAAAAGCAAATTTCCGCGCTCCACCCTGTAGGAAGTGAAATAGGAAACTGCCATCTCTGTTGTTTGCAAGTGCCTTTGGGAATTTGAGTTGCATTTCCCTTTTTTTGGGAGGGGCTCTTCGATAACATGGACCTATATGGGCTGATGTTAAAGTAGTCCATTCGAAATTTGGTAGGAATACAATCTAAAATATGGCTTCTAAGCTGTAGGTTGTAAAATCTGGAATGCTCTTTGTTCGAAAACAAGGACTGATATGGTGTTTTTTCAACAGAGATATGTGTTGGTCACTTGCAATGCCCTGTGCGAAATTTGGCCATAATCGGCCAAATCGTGTAATACGTGGCTTTTAAAACTGTAGGCTCTGAAATCGGAAAGGACCTTTGTATGTGAGATACACGAAAATAAGGATTTCAGCACAGCTATTTAAAGGTCGCCCATAACGCACCATGCAAAATTTGGCGGGATCCATTATATTTTGTAGCTTCTGGAGCTGAGGGACCTCAAATCGGGAGGGTCCCTTGTGGGGGATCTATTCGATAACTTGGACCGATATGGACAAATTTCTCTAGAGATGGGTGTTGGTCACTCGAAATGCCCTGTACGAAATTCGGATTGGAATTTGGAAATCGGATGAAATATGTGGCTTTTAGAACTGAAGGTTCTAAAATACACAAAAACATAGGAATGATATCAAAATATCAACCGATGAGGAACAATTTCAATTGGGTTCGGCCTTTGCCCAAACTTGAAAAATATACCAAGTTGTATCGAAATCAGTTCAAAATTGCGACCTGTAGTTTTGTTACTTTGGATGGACAGATGGACGAAGGGACGGACATCGCTCAATGAACTCAGATAGTGATTCTGATGTGTTCCATTGCTTCCAGGTGTTGCAAACATCAGCGCTAAGTCCTAATACGCTGTAGCACAATGTGGTGCAGGGTATAAAAACGACTAAGTGTAGGACATATATCAGTTCAAGATTTACGCCACCTCATGAATACCCCAATTTCGCTTTGGTTGCGTTTATGTGTATTTCTAAAAATATAACTTCCTTTTTCCTCCATTCCTTAGCTCCTTCCCCTTTTTCTTCTTTTAAGTAGTTGGCGTGAAATGGCTTCTTATGGTTTTTTTAATCAAAAATTCATTTTCTTGGTTACATTTCAGTGCCAAAAGTTCCGAAATGCTGCAAACGAAGGAAAATTTATTTCGCAAAGGAATATTTGTTTTGTGTTAAGACATTCGGTCGCTTGGTGTTGTGTCCTTCCATCGGTTAAGAACATGCCGTCTAACTTACATTGTCAACAAAATACCCAGAGATGACAATGGCAGTAAATTTACAAAATGTTAAAAATCGCTGGCGTATGTTGATAGAACTTTAAGGAGAATTGGATAATGGCCATTGCCAAGTTATTCGATTAAGTGCAGAAAGTATGAAATCTTTTTCCACTATTGGACGCTTAGGTTTATGTATGTACGTGATTTTCTAAACATCACATTTGAGACAAAGACGGGACTTGGTCCTCAAATTTGCATTCGGTTAGCAATGTCCATCGTTTAAAAGTTCTGTTTTTTTTAAATTATTTTAGTAGTACTGGCTTTGCAGCGAATTCGTCAAGGTCATTTTCACGCTTTGTTAAATAATTCGTTTGGAGTTTAATGAAGTTTCCAGGGCAGCGCTTTTGCAAAAAAAGGAAAAGAACAATGAACTTTGAAAAAAATGTCATAGACAAGAGATTCAAGTACATGATATTCAACTACATAATCGATGAATTTTTTGTTAGTGATTTAGTTTTTTAATTTCTTTTTGAGGACATTTCACGGTTATAAAGGAATAAAAATAAATACTTGTCTAAGAAAGAGTGTTGAAAGGTCTTTCACAATTAGCCAAGTTTTCATTTTGCATAAAAAAAACATTGAATGACAGAATTTTAATAAAACCGCACAAGACTATTCGAAAAAAAATCTGGCAGCTTGATTTAAAAATGTTAAAGTCGGAATTGGCCGACTTTGAGATATACTACACCACTCTGCTATTCAGAGGATTAAACAGCTCTGTCGGAAACTTGAGCCAGGTCGGACTCAACATTAAGTTAATAATTTGTCGCTTATAACGAGGCATCAAAAATTTAGTACTAAATACTTTTAGAGCTTCAGGACCTTAAATTGGGAGAGGCCGTTGTGTGGTGGCTATTCGGAAGCAGGTACCGATATGGTCTAACGTTACAGGACATGGATTTTGGCCGCATGTAACGCTTCATGAGAAATTTGAGAGGAATCGGATGTACAACGTGGCGTTTAAAGCTGCACATTTCTGAAATAGTGTGGGGGGCTTCAAAAATATGGACCCATTATATATAGTTTTACTACAGTTAACTAGTGATCGCTCATAACGTACGATGCAAAACTAATTCAAGAACAACTTCAAAATTTTGCGCATCTCCTAACGAGATGACCGAACAGTTTTGCTGTCACTCTGAGCGTATCTCAGAGAATAATAATAATTAATACTGTAGAAACTTTTGGAACAACGGTAAGGATAGAAGCTTCTAACAGCTAACACACTCAGTTTTGCTCTGTGTTTGGGAAGGTTTAGCTATTTAGGCGCATACTCCTTCTCGGGCCGCTCAGATATTTACAGCATGTAAATAATTAATTTCAGATGATTACAGGCAGTTGACGAGGACAGACGCAAATAGTGTAATCGTTTCAAAATATATTTCAAGCCACCTAGGCTGATCGCTGACTAATCAGATGGGTTTCTTGGGTTGTATAGGGTTTTTTTTTCAGTGATTGTCTTTCGATGATAAATTTTACAATACTGACCTTAAAGTTATAAGAATTGCACATAGATAATACACCTTAGGTAAAAGTTGGGCGACTAAAATATAGTGTGGATAAAGATTGTTTGGCAGGAGATGAAGCATTTTACCGAAAAATCGTGTTTAAAGATGAAGGTAATTTTCATCTCGGTGGCTATGTCAATAAGCAAAATTGCCGCATATAGGATTTAGAGAACTTATAAGTGACTATTGAGTAGCCAATGCATCGAGTCACGGTTTGGTGTGGATTTTGGGCAGGCGCACAGTGGTCGAAATGGGTCATCTAGCGGAATTTAATTCAAATTTTAAAATTTAAAATTCCTGTGATGTATAATTTGTTATTGCTTAACAACACTCCACTGTACCCGTTGCCGTTTTCCTTTTTGATTTGTTATCAATATTCGCATAGTTGTTTGCTTTCGAACTTAACATATATTGAAGAAATTAAACTTAAAAAAGTTGGCACATTTTTACACAGTGAACAAATTTTGAGAACAAATTGCAATTGATCTGTAGTTTTGTAACTTAAGGCTACTATTTGAAGTAAAAGGTATGTATTTACGAAAATAATTCTTGTTTGTGACCTTATTCATATAGCGTAATAAAAAATTAATGTAAGTTTTAACATTGCAATAGAATATTTCAAATGGCCTTTACTAATATTTTGTGGAGTGAAACTTTTGAGATTCAGTCGGATTCAGTCTAATACTTCTTTTATTTATTTATTTGGTCCGTTAAGAGTGTGAATCGTCCTAAATGGTCTGCAAGTTTTTCCAAGTTTACTGATAATTGCACTTTTTAGGCACAATGATTGTTTCAAAGCGAACCTTTTTTTCAATTTGACACAAAAAAGCGTACCTACTAAAAAAATTTTGGCTGTGGAAGCCTATGTATTCACTAATATAATAGATAAAAGCATATATAATGATGAGCAATGCCGCTGAATTTAAAAAAAAATATTAAGGAGCTTTATAAGAAGATTAGTGGAGAAATGGAAAAATTGCAGCAGGACCTTAGCATTTTTCGAAGAAAGTAATAAAGATTGGTTGGATGGTGAAGTTTTATTAATTGACCCAACAAGTGCTAATAATGCTGGACGACCGCCTAAGGAGTTCACAGAATGTCATTTTTAAAACCAAGTCCATAAAGTTGCACCACTCGTAAATAAAAATTCTTGCGACGAACTTGTGGTGACGACTCGCGTCAGTTTATACAAGGCTGAGAAAAGAAATGCTTAGGAAAAAGTATCCCTGATGAGTTCTGATGCTGAAGTGGCATTAATTATTAAAAAAAACTGTGTTATCTGGATCCAAATATTTTGTTGCATACGCACCCACCTGAAGATTTTTTAGCACTTTACGTTGACGGTGGTTTCAGAAAGCACAAACTGATGCAGTGCGGTGCAAAAAAAGAAACGCAAACATTTATCCCACCTATGATGCAATGTTATCAGCGAAAGTAAAGTGCTATCCACTCGGTGTGCAAATAACCGAATCATCTCCTGAGGTGTCTTTACAAAGCTTGGTGCATCTTCTGCAACAGGAATCGTTGAAGCTCATAAAGATGTTTTCGTAAACCTCAATGCCGATAGGCAGTAGTGGACATTCTACTTAGCGCCAAAGCTTCAACGAGATCCTGCATCAAACACAATCGATGACAATGATCGAAGGAAAATTTTTTAGTGTAGTTGCAGGATCGTCGTCACAAATGTGTGACATCTGCGGAGCCATCCCAAAAGTGATGAACGATTTGGATGCCAATAAAAATCTACCCCTTAATACAAATATGTATGAATATAGTTTGTCAACATTACTCGCCTGGATAAGGCGCTTTGAATGCATTATACATATTGGTTATAGACTGCCTATTAAAAAATGGAAAATTGGCGGCACGGATAAAACTGTTGTAGACCAAACTAAATTCAATATTCAAGAAAAGTTAAAGAAAGAAATGAACATATTGGTTGTTATTCCTACGCCAGGTTCTGGAAATACCAAAACCGGAAATACAGCTAGAAGATGTTTCCAGCAACCGCAATTATCTGCAGATCTAACAGGTGTTAATGAGGAACTAATCACCAGATTCAGCGTTATATTACGAACTATGACTTGCGGATATAAAGCTAATACTGACGCTTTTCGCATACATTGTTTAAAAACAGCAGAACTATTCGTAAACCAATATCCATGGGCTTTTTCCGTGCATAAAATTTTAATACACGGTGCTGACATCATAAGTAATGTATCCCTCCCAATTGGTATGATGTCGGAAGAAGCGCAAGAAGCACGAAACAGAGGTTTAAGGAACTACAGACAACACCATACCCGCAAAAATTCAAGGGAAAATACAATGGAGGCAAATCCTCCACGCGCTTCTTTTTTCTTCGACTTACGGAATAATATAAAATTAGATGAAGCGTTACTAAATTTGGTTGCAGATCAAAACATGGAAGACGATGATGTTAGTTCTAACAGCTCTGTTTCAGAATAAGAACAAATAAATTTCCATTCATTTATTTGTTCCTGGAATGCAAAAAAATCTAAGTTTGTATATTCTAAACTCACAAATTCAATAAAATTGTGTAATATTTATTTGTTTTTGTGTTCCATAGTTGAATTCAAGCATTAGCCACTGACTTTGCATAGTTCCGAATTAAATTCCGCTAAAAGTACATTTTCTACCACTGTGTGGCGGCATCATTGGGCCATTTTTCTTCGTCGTTTTCAATCTGGTCATACATTTTTCGGAAATGGCCTTCTCGACAGCGTCATTTGATTTATGCTCAGTTTGGTTTGCCATTTCATAATGAATAGACTTACTCCGGAACAACGTTTTCAAATCGTGGTGAATGAGCCCAAAACGAGATGGCCACCGATGCTTACAAGAAACCAGAAATTTTGTTCAGCGATGAAGTTCACTTTTGGTTGAATGGGTGCGTAAGTAACCAAAATTGTCGCATTTGGAGTAATGACAATCCACAAGCCATTGTTAAGACGCCGTTACATCCTCAAAAAGTCACTGTTTGGTGTGCTCTATGGACAGAGGGAATCATTGGTCCATATTTCTTCAAAAATGGAGCCGGCCATAATGTTACAATCAATAGGAAACGCTAAACGGCCACGATTAATGACTTTTTTGTGCCTCAATTTAAGGATATTGATGTGAGAGAAACTGTTGGTGAGCGCATGATCTCGCTTCGTGGACCTGTGTTGTGGCCTCCAAGATCGTGCGATTTAACACAGCTGGACTATTTTTTTGTGGGGTTATGGGAAGTCGTTTGTCCACGCAGATTAGCCCGACACGATTGACGCCTTGGAAGGGAATATTCAACGCGTTATTGCTGACATACGGTCTTAAGTGCTACAAGAAGTGGTTTAAAATCGGGCTTCTCGGCTGGAATTTATTCGAGTCAAACGCGGCGGCCTCTTGCCCGAAATAATTTTTAAAATATACGGTGATCCATCTAGAGAATAAAAAATATAAAAATTCAATTCAAGCGTGGAATCTTTATTGGTAATTTGAAAGGACATTTAATAGCATTTATTTTTTGAAAACAATAACCTTCAAATGTTACTGTATTATGGAAATGAGCGTTCGGTGAGAAACGGGAAAATCCGCTGTTTTCGACCAAAATTTTGTTCATTTTTGTGTCCCATTTCTGGCTCAACGGCAGAGTCAATAAACAAAATAGCCGCATTTGGGCTGAAGAGCAACAAGAAGATTTCAAGTGGTGCCACTATACCCAGAGAAAACCACGATTGGGTGCGGTTTATCAAAATTCAGCAAACCGGGTCTGTAGGAAATGTGAAAACACCTATGCTTGCTCGCCCAGTTAGTTCTGCCATCGTTCTTTCAACGGGCTGTACTTCTTTGAAAATGAGGTCTGCCAATCATTTACAATGAATGGTATTCGCAGTCGCGAGCTGATAAGGGACTGCTAGTGAACAGAAGATGAGAATATGGAACTGGGTGAATCCAAATTCTACACAGCCAACGAAATAATGGCGAAAAATTCAATGACCGTGTTATCTTACAATGGAAAAAAGAAAAAGTGTACTTCACAAAGTCGAGAAAAATTAAAGAGCTAAAGTATGAGATAATTCGGTAGATTACAGACATTGAACCTCCATTATGTGTTAGAGTCATTGCAAATAAGGACCATCGGATAGATTAATGCCACTGAAGTTGTAGCAAGCATTTGGTCAATATTTTGTTTGACGCATAATTGTCATAGATCCTTCTTTCATAATACTAATTATATTGAGATAATTCTCTTAAACATTTTGCATAATTTAAGATCGTGCGTTTTATAAGCTGGTGGAATCATCGGTGCATATTTTTTTAAAAATGATGATGGCCGGAACGTAACCGTGAATGGTGCTCGCTATCGGGCCATGATATCGATCTTTATGCTACCTGAAATTGAAGCCCGTAATCTGGACGACACTTCGTTTCAACAGGACGGTGCCACTTGCCATACAGCTGCTCAAACAATGGATCTCAATAGATCCATTTCCAAAAGCAGCTAATTTCACGTTTTGGACAGGTGAGTTGGCCGCCTAGATCGAGTGATATCACACCTTTGGACATTTTTCTTTGGGGTTACGTAAAGTCCAAAGTCTGTGCTGACAAACCAGCTACGATTCAGGTTTTGGATGCCAATATTACGCGTGTCATTAAAGCCATACCGGTCGAAATGCTCGAACGAGTGATCCGAAATTGGACATTCAGAATGGAAACACTAAGGCGTAGTTGCGGCCAACATATTTAGAAAATTATATTTAAAAAATAAATGCACATTGAACAGGGATTAAACCGACTCAAGACCTCTTGCTTCTATATTTTAATAGAAGACAAGTTTTTAACAAAATGGCAAAGTGACATTGATTTTCGTGGCTGCACACTACTTTTATCATGATTTCGGGTCCATGACAACCCTATTCAGAAAGCCTTGCTGCAATTGTTGAAAGTAAAACCGAACTCTATAAGGCCAGGCTCTCGTCAGTTTAATCCCTGTTCAATGTGTAAAAGCAACAGACCGAAATAAAACAAACGAGCTAAACAAAAATGCATGTTATAAATTGTCCTTTCAAATTGATTTGAATTTTTATATTTTTTTCGTTCTGAAAAAAGATGGATCACCCTACATATTTAATATTTCTTCTTGAAAACCACACGTTTGAAAAGAACAGGCGGTAAACAGTATTATTGAAAAAAAATATTTTTATTAACTTCTAAAAAACCTTAAAAAGGAAAAGTTGAGCAAAAGTCAAAAAAAAAAAAAAATTTGGGCGCCTCGAAAAACATTTTTTTGATATTTCGTAGTGGAACTGTTTTGTTCTCGAAAATGGACTCACCCTTGGTTGGTTTGAGTAATTTTGTATTCATCCGGAATTTTCCGAGAATTCGAAAATTAAAAACCGCTGTACTATTGCGGTTTTGCTATCCAGTCCTAATCATTGAAAGTTACTGGTAAGCAAAGTTTTTTAATAAAGGGAAAAGGAACCCAACGGACCACGAACTTTTTTTTTGAAAAAATCAAAAATTACTAGTTTTCGTCCCTGCTAGTTTCGCAGTTATACCAAAGGGTGGACTTTTAAAAATTTATATTACAAATATGTATACATATTCCATAGCATGTAAGAGAGAATAATATCTAAGTATGTATTTACAATCTCGTCTGGAATTTACTCGAGCCAGCCGCGGCGGCCACTTGTTCTAAATCATTTTTAAAATATAATGGCAAACCCTTATCTTTATAATAAAGCTAAATTCTTGCACATAACATTAACTTGTAAGCGTTTTACTTCTTTTTTTTAAACCTAAGCTCTTGAAGGCATTCATTAAACTTTCTAATCTTATTTTAATTTTTCTTTGAAGACTAGAGTACAGTTGCTCTAAGAAAATTTTCGCATTTTGTTAAGAAATGACTTTGCCATTTTGGCTTTGTAAACCAGTCAGTGCTATCGAGGCTTAGCAAAAACGTCAATAGTTCTCCTAGACGCACGAACACATACAGGGATTCAACGAAATTAATTAAGGAAGAAAAACCCAGCCGTTCTAGCTCTTAGGAGACTGCAGATGTTTTCCAGAAGAGGCAACGTGAAATTTATAAAGTATATTATAGTTTTTCTTATAGGGTGGATCTTATTATTGTACCCTTAAGATTTGAACAAATATTAAATGTGTAAAAAACTACAAAATATTCTTCCGAAAAACTAAATGCCGTTAAAGCCCAAATTAAAGGCCTGCCACTCTGTTTGCCAACAATGAACGACAATTGCAAATATTTTCCCATGTTGGCCTTTAACATTTTAATTGCCGTTTGCCAGGCTAAAAAAATATAAACGAACTCCACGTTGATTTCTCTCCATACATTTGGCTCTTTCGAGATTTTCGTTCTTTAACATTGGGGTTATTTCGATTTTGTTTTTTTTTTGTTTTGGCTGCATTCCGATTCAAAATTTGTTTGTACAATTAGTTGTATCAATATTTAAAGAGAAATCGCCGTGCGCTGGTTTTATTTCGCTGTTGTGTGCTCCATTTTCACTTTTATTTTATCTAAATTAACAAAAATTGTTTTTATGTATTTGTGCTAGTGCAAATAATTCAATCATGGTTCACGGAATAATGCCAAACTGAAAAAAAAACGGGGAAATAACTGAATTTGTTTGTGGAGAATATTTGTTTGATATGAAATTTGTATAAGGAAGGAATTGAACGAAAAAAAAACTAAAATACTTTAAAAAACTGATTTTTTATGAGAAATTTTGATGCTGGCGGCATTATTCGAGCCAAAGTTACTGTTGCCTCCGGTGAGGCGGCTCTTCCATTCATAAACTCTATGTGTGTCTTTGGTATTTGCTTTCGCATTTTGGTTTTTTTTTCTACCAATACATTTTTGATAAAGCACGAACATCAAAATGTGAATAAATAAGCGTTTTTTTTTGCTTCTGCTATTCCACAGAATAAATTCCCTGTGGTAACTAACACTCATGGAAAATCCATGCAGAAGTGCGAGTGAACTGGTTACATACGCGATCAAACATGCTCTAAATACAGATGCGGCAGGAGCCAAAATATGCGAATTGAGCCAAAAGCGTTGGCATGCCGTCAAAATGTTGTAAAATAACCGAAAGAATATCGTAATACCCTACATCTAGTGAGTAGCTATCGCCATATTAGCCTTCTAAGTAGAGTAAGTAAAATGTTAAAAATTACATAGTTTGGATTTCATCCTTCTCATAATCTAGTACACCAGATAAAGCGAAAATATAATCACATAAATAACTTGTTAGAACTTTCGACGATATGAGCGCTGCTATTTTTATTTCGGGTCCTGACAATACTAGTGTTCCCAGATGCAAACTGCAGCTTCCATTGGAAACTTTGACATTTTTTTAGCATATGTCGTAGTGGAACTTTTTTTTTCTCATGCCATAAGGTATCGAAAAATCGATGGCACAATATCGATTGCTAAATGGACTCACACTAGTAAACTTTGTTGGCTAGAGTAATTTTGTATTCATCTGGAATTTCCCGAGAATTCGAAAATTAAGCCCCACTACTAATGCGGTGTTGTTATCCAGTCCTAATTATGCAAAGTTAGTGGTAAGAAAATACTGTAATATAGGGAAGAGTAGCCCTTAGGACCACGAACTTTTTTATATAAAAAATTAGAAAATTACTTGTGAATCTACTAGTTTTCGTCCCTTCTAGTTTCAAAGTTATACCAAATGGCGGACTTTTAAAAATTTACATTACAAATATTTATACATAATCCATAGCCTGTAATAGAGAACAATATCTAAGTAGTATCTCGGCTGAAATTTACTCGAGACAGCCGCGGCGGCCACTTGTTCTAAGTCACTTTGAAAACATAATGGCAAACCCTTATCTTTATAATAAAGCTGAATTCTTGGCCATAACTTGTAGGCGTTTTATTTATTTTTTTAAAAACCAGTCTAAGCTCTTGAAGGCATTCACTCTTCACTCAGAACGTTTTGCCATTTAAGGGCAAATTGTTTTGTTTACACAATGGTGAGGAAAAATTCATCTTAGTCAAAAAATGGAATTAACCCGTGAACATTTTCGTGCGTTGATTTTTTACGATTTTCGGCGTGGGTTATCGAGACAAGAGTGATTATTTGTTGTTGTTTTCTTTCGACTTTTGGCGATGAAGCACCATCAAAAACCACTGTTAATCGCTGGTACCGAGAGTTCAGTTTTGGACGCCGTTCGCTTCAGTATGAATTTCGTGAAGGACGTCCAACTCAGGTCACTTTGGCAGAAACCATCGATGCTGTGCGTGAACTGATTAAGCAAGACCGACATACCGTGAGATAGGGGCATCCTTGGGCATTATTATGACAAGCATCAATAAGATATTACCATGTTCATTCGGCGGTGAAAAAAAATTGTTCTCGTTGGATCCTACATAATTTGGCGAATGCTCGTATGGATTGGTGCAAAGAGATGTTGAAAAAGTATAACTGCGGTAGCTGAAAGGCAGTGTATAGCATTGTCACAGGTGACGAATCATGGATCTATGCATATGAACCCGAAACAAAACAGCAATCGACCGTATGGGTATTTCAAGACTAGCCAAATCCAACAAAAGTTGTTCATGGACGAAGTACATCGAAGCAAATGATTGCGTTTTTTTTCGGTATAACCGGCCATGTTGCAACAGTGCCTTTAGTAAAACGTAGGACGGTCAATTCTGAGTGGTATACAACCATCTGTTTGCCAACAGTGTTCTAAGAAATGAGGAAAGATAATAAGAGAAGACGGATTATTTTGCATCACGGCAATGCGAGCTTTTACATATCAGCTGAAACGATGAGCTATTTGTCACTCAAGATGTTGAATTGATAGGCCATCCATCGTACAGCCCTGATTTGGCACCCAATGACTTCTTCTTATTCCAGAGCAGCTGTTGAAGCGTTTAAAAATCATGTTTTGGAGGTGTCTTAATCGGAGTGGAAATAGTGCTTCGAAAGTTGGTTTGTGCGCATGCAAAAGTGTATTGATCTTAAAGAAGAATATTTTGAAACCAATAAAACCGATTCCAATTATAATTATTATGTTTTCATTGCCGGACGCGAAATGTAAATAGCAACCCTCGTAATGGTTACCCTTGATATCGAAAAGGCGTTTGATTCTGTGTGGCATAGTGGTTGTAGTACAAAGTCGTTCGCTATACTTTGGATATCGAAAAGGCGTTTGATTCCGTTATACTGAATAAATCAGTTTAAATTTCCTCTCTATTTATTAAGAACAATCCAATCTTTTCTGGAGAACAGATATTTTTGTGTATGTGTCAACAATAGCTACTCTGACCTTGTACATTTTCCAGATGGTGTGCCTCAGGGCTCACTCTTGGGTCCGTTTTTTTTTACTTTTTATACTGCTTGGAGCAAAGGTTATTTTTCAATCCATTTTATTGTACGCCTGTTCCGTTTGGGGAATATGTCCAAGAACACACAAAAAAGATTCCGTTAGATTAAACTTTTAAAGATGATGCTAAATTGTCCATGACACTTCTACACCACTTTATTGCACCAATCCAGCAATAAATACTTAATACAAACCAGAATACAAAAGATGACAGATCGGTTTATATTATTCTGCAGTTCATCAATAAATCCTCTGATTTATGACTTATACACTTAGTCATAATTCAAAGTCCAACAAATCGGAACATATTCGAACACCTTTAGGACCATTAAGCGAATGTAACAGGTTTCCACAAGATAGAAGACAATAAATCAAAGGTTTTTAAAAATTTTACTTTCCTTTGAATAATTAATTTTATAAAATAAAGAGTTTAATTAATTTGTAAATAAAAAACAATTTTCTAGATAAAAAGCTGTAGAAAATAGCTAAAACTCTGTAAAATATTGTGAGACTAGATTAAAAAACTGATTAAAAAAAAAATCCAAAGTGGTCGATAATAAGAATAAATTCCATATCTTTGGCATTAAAACAATTATTCAATTATTTTGAGGGTGTCCAGATATTACTGACGAAGCGAACAATACCAATCAGTCACCAAAATATTCGAAAAGGTTTGCAATGTCATCGTTAATCGACATTTAAAAAAATTAGCGAAATTCCGCCACAGTTTTAATTTCGTAACGTAAATTTTGTTGTGACGTGCAAAGTGCACGGCAAATACTTTTCACGGTAGACAAGTTTTAAACTCTTGGAGCTTAAGCCTCTAGAGAGTTTGGCGCGAAGTGAAAAAAATGTGCAGCAGTTGCTGCCGCATCGAAGAAGCGAAATGAATGCCAATTTTGCTCCTAACTTCCTATGGGCCTTAATTATACCCTCACCACTACACTGTGGCACAAGGCTATTTGGAGTATGCGCTGATGTTTGTAACGCCTAGAAGAAATTCAAACAGATCCGTTGAAACTGATGCTGATCGACACAGAATACTATTTCAATCGAGTACGAATAATTTTCTTAAGTTTGACTGATAATTAAATGCGTTTCTTAAATTCATTTTTTAAAATCCAACTCCATGAATAGCTCAATAAATCAAAACTAACACTAAAAAATAACTATAAAACCAAAAAGCAAGTTTTAGTCGATTCCCAGCCAGCATTTTTTGAATTTTTTAATCAAATTCGAGTCTTTTTCGACTCTTCTGCGCGATTAAAAAGTTGGAATATGCGCGCTTTTTCTGAACATTAAAGATACTTTTGTCGGGAGAAAAGTGTGTCTGCCCCGCGACTCTTCTTAATAAATCATTTATGAGTCATTTTCTATATAAGTTTAGAGTCATTTTCGACCCCTTTCCGAGTAGTTTTAAAGTCTTTTTAGAAACGGTTTTTGATCATTTGTTAGTCACATTTGACTTCATTTGTGATTGCACCAGAATCGTCTTTCAGTCATGTTAGAATCACTTACGAGTCTTTTGTGAGTTAATTATCAGTCATTTTATCGTCATTAATCATCCATATTTCTAATCATTTGGGAATCTTTTTTGGGTCATTTATAACTCTAACTTGAGTCATTTATCAGTCGTCGACGTATTAACCCCCCTGTTCCGCAATCCGATTTAGAGTGAAATTCAAATACTAGTAAAATTAAACATTCCAGTACTCATCTTTACAAAAACTTTTGTGTGATATTTTCACTTGCTTTTGTAGTTATGCGAATAAAGCATATTTACAAATGAAAATATTTCACAAAAGTTCTTGTGAAGATGAGTACTGGACTGTTTAATTTTACTTGGATTCGGATTTACGGAACAGGGGTGTTAAATCGAGTATTTTTCAGTCGGCTTTCTGAGTTTATTTAAAAGAAAATAATTGTTTATTTAAAGAAAAGTTGACAGCGATAATCAGACGGACGACATTGTTGTGTTAATTGACAACCCCTGAAGATGATTGACGAAGTCAATCGAAATATTGGGATAAATAAAAATTAAACAACACATAGAACAACGAGTTTAAATAAATGACCTCAAGCCGAAAAATAATTTTATAAAATAAGAAAATATTTATTAAAAAGAAAATAATTTTTTTTGTTAAAAATAGTTCATTTCGTTAAAAATAGTTAGATCCAATTTTAAGAATACATTTTATAAAAAAAAAACATAAAGTATACAAAAAAAAATATTACAATTAATGATTTGTACTTTAAACATTTAAAGTCCAGCTTTAAAACTTATTTTAACATATAACAAAAAACTAAAAAATAATTTTGTACATTTTCCATTTGTACTTTGAAATTTTTTAATGTAAAAAACTACTTTCATAAAAATTATATAAAATAAATTGTTGGTACATTAAAATTGGCATATGCACTTAAGACTTCAAAAAAGGTTTCAGGTAAAAAACAAGAACTCCAATCTGTACGTTTTCTTTTTGTCACTCTATCTTTAGCATTTAAATTTGTATCTTTTTGGCGAAATTAAATTTTCTGTTTCTTTTTTGCTAATCTTTTGATTTGCACAATTTCACTTCTATTTATTCGTTTAGCTGACATTGCTATTCAATCTGTAACAATACTTTAATGATTTTAATAAAAGTATATTTCACTTTCACAATAAATGATCTTCACGCCTAGAAGTTAATTTTATAAATGAACAAAAATATATCTTTTTGACATTTACTCAAAAATACGCAAAGATTGTCCCGTTATTCTTAAGAAAACAAAAACTTAAGCAGTTTTTAATCATCTATCTGAGCAAAATATGATCATAAAATACATAATTATAATCACTTTTCAAACATCTGCATGATCTGTTTTTGATAAAGCATTTTTCAGTCTTCCAGATGAGCGAAATATGATAATAAAGAACGGAAATAAACGTCTGGAAGATTAATTTGCGATTTTATTACTATACAATTTGTTGTTATAATTTAAATCGAACTCTTTTTACCCATTAGCGCGAATCATTATCGAGTCCTTTTTTGATCATGTAGGTGATTAATCAGTTTTTGATCACCAGAAGTACCCGAAGAAGACTCAGCAAGGCGATTTTTCAAAAAATGATCTTCCAAATTCTAGCTGGGTTGTTACGACTTACATATACCCTCACCTTTATATGCATTTTAAATTTTTGGTCGCACTGTCCTCCAATGTCAGAAGTAAAAAGCTTTTATTAAAATCTCGTAAAGGTCGTTTGTGTGGATTGTACTAAAATAAGGCATGCCATCCACTGTCCACAAAGATGAAATATGAATTTTGCGCAAAACAAAATTTAATCGAAATTTATGGATAAGAAAAAAAAGTTGTGTTGGATTCAATCTATGCTCGGAAAGTGTGGTCTGTATGGGAGGTAACAGTAGGGCCTTGGCTAGGGGTCCCATTTTTTCACCAAGTTTGCCTTATAACTTCACTCTAAAATAATGATTTTTAGTGAGATCATGCTTAAAGTATTTTCAATATTACAAGAATACTAAAAGTGGGCGTGATGACGTATTTGTATTGGAGGTACCAGCACGTTTGCGGCAATATCACATTTTTCAATCGCATAGACAGTTTTAGAAAAATAACATCCAAAATAAGGATACGATTGGTAGCAGCTTTCGAGATTTTTCGTGCAACCACGAAGCGTGTGGCAGCAAAGTTGTTCCAAAATTGCTGCTAGTTCGTCATTATTTTTGACCATGAGTCCGATCCAAATCTCTGTAAAAGCTTGAAAA
This sequence comes from Hydrotaea diabolus, assembly GCA_963513945.1. Lineage (NCBI taxonomy): Eukaryota > Metazoa > Arthropoda > Insecta > Diptera > Muscidae > Hydrotaea > Hydrotaea diabolus. The sequence continues at coordinate 153,313,421 of OY740718.1, read as the reverse complement.
CGAGGGTATTCTTGCATGCAGAGAAAATAAATGGTTACTATATCGTCATGGCAACAATAGTATGTTCTCTGCAATAAAAGTATAGTCGTCGCAAGCATAGGATTGATTTTTGAGTTTCATTTTGCTAATAGCATGATTGCGGCTATATTAATATTGTTTAAATGTAACAATAGTAGTGTTGCCAAATTTAAAAATGAAAATATGGTTGGAGGAACAATATAAATATGGTACAATGATATTGCGCTATGAAGATTGCTTTTCGCACAGTTCAAATACTATACTCAAAGGATAATTCTCATTAATCATAATGGGACTCCCGTATAAGTCATTTGATTTGTAGCCGAAGTAATTGTTGCCAGAGACTACTGAAGAAAAACTTTGGCGGGCTTAGACACAGCTGTTTAGTCTGTCTGGCAACCGTAGCCAATACATTTCACCAATTCTTTAGTTGATTCTAAAAAAGAAACAACAAAAAAGGTTCGAAGCAGAATAAAAACTGTTCAAGTCATAATAATGAAAAAAGACCAAATTAATGTAAACAAAACAAAAACATAATTAGTAGGTTAATTTAATATTAAAAATTGTCAAAGTAACTACAATTCTGGTTAAAATAGGTAACCAATAATTAGTTAACTTAACAATAAAAATAATTTCTATAACAATCTTCATAGTTAACAATATTAACAATTTCATTGTTAAATTGAACATGTATTGTTTCAGTAAATTAACTATGAAATGTTAATATTAACAATTTCCATGGTTAAAAACAATGCATTGTTAAAACAACAATAATTATTTTAATAATAAAAATTTTAATGGTTAAAAGACTCAACAATGCATTGTTTAAACAACAATAATTATTTTAAAGTTAAAAATTTTCATGGTTCAAAAATTCAACAATAGAATAGTTAAATTAACTATTATTATCTTGAAATACCTGTTAACAACAAAATGTTCAAATCAACCTTATATAACGTAGAAAGGGACCTAAGGTATCTTTGGTGTAGAATCGTCGACTTCACTTTCATAAAACGCGCATATATCTGGGAGGGAACACTTTTGGGTCATGTGATCGGTCTCATTCGATGCACAGATGTTGTTCATATCAAACAAAAAGTGAAGATTGCTCTTTTTACTCATAGGTCCCTTTCTCTATACGCCGTCAAATATAAGGTTATTTTTCTTCTAGTGGAAAGCACAACTTTTTCCCCTTTTGTCGGTTTCAGCAATTTTTATCCTCTAACAGCTTATGGCACTAAACCACCATCACACAAAGTCCGATAATTCGTTTGACCGCTATCGTGCTTTCAAAAGTACCAAGTGACAGGCATATATATAATTTAATTTATTAATTCAAAGCCCAAATGAGCTGAAGCCTAACTTTACGTCCTAGAATTAATTAAAGTCGTTTTACTAAGATAATTACTAAGTCTCCCTTGGTCATGGGAGGTGTCCTAGTGCCTTATACATGATAGCCTTACAATTTAATACAGTGGTAAAGACGAATGGCAAACACTTATAAAAACTGGCTAGCTTTAATAATTTGGCAATTAAAATTGACAGATGCTATTGTTGTTTTGTGCTCTCAAATATGTTTTCCAATTAAAAAATATATGTACACGTGAATACTAGCTGGGAGACGAAAATTGACTGACTTTTACGATATACCGCCTCACGTTGATTCATTAGTCTCAGCCTATTTGACTTTCACAGTTTATGGGCCATAGAGTGCACAAATAATAATCGTGGCAAAAATAAATATTAAAAAATCAAATAAAATAAACATGAATTGTGTAAACACAAACCGCACACACACACATTGGCATTGCCACAGATACAACCGAGAAGCCAAGTCACAGAGGAAGAGCCATGAAATCCATAAAAAGCGGAAATGCTATTCCACACACAAACATCCTCTCTAGAGTGCATAAAGGAACGAATGACTGAGCGAATGTTTATGTGGATATGTGTGAGTGAGCATTTTTGTATGTCTGCGTGGAGTCGGCATGTAAACATCATTGTTGTATGATGTTTTTTTTAATAAACAAATATTATTACCAAACATGAAGTTTTATTTTGTTAAAGCACACATACACACACACACCAACACGCTGACGCCAGCCATTCATTACATGCATATAAAATTGAAAACATTTATACAATTATATTTAAATGATTGTCAAATATGCATGTATGTGCATGTATTTATGCATTTATGAGTCTCTCTGTGTGTGTATGTGTGTGTGCTTAACATTGATGTGTGTAGATTTATTGCTGATTGGTGGGTAATGAAATCAAAAGAAAACGCAACACACACACATATACGCACAGAAATACAAAGCGGAAACACAACAACGCGAATTGTTTAAATATTTATGCAACTGCGTTCGGTTTTGGGAAGGAAACAACGAACATTGTTGGTTTTGATTGTCACTGCAACTGGTAAAAGCCATCGCACAGTGGTGGCTACATTTGGAAAGTATTGGTAAATTTTTCTGGAAATTTTTTAAAGCCCGCCAGTCGGTTTCTCAAAATAACATTTCCTTTACAATACTATGATTGCGGCAATCATATCGGCGAAAACGATTTTTTTTTAATTTAACAATGGCATTGTTACGATTCTTACGCAATAAAAGTTCATTTTATATGTAAATTAATTTTTTTCAAAACAAACTACATACTTTAGATTAGTACAACTGAAATATTTGTTATAACATTCCTTCAAGATCAATACACATTTGAATGCGCACAAACCAACTTTCGAAGCACTTTTTCTACTCCGATTAAGGCATCTCCAAAACATGATTTTTGAACGCTTCAACAGCTGCTTCGGGCGATGAAAAACGTTGACCAAGCATTTTTTTCTTGATGCTAGAGAATAAAAAGAAGTCATTAGGTGCTAAATCAGGGCTGTATGGTGGATGGCCTATCAATTCGACATCTTGAGTGGTCAAATAGCTCATCGTTTCTGCTGCTGTGTGAGAGCTCGCATTCTCGTGATGCAAAATGATCCGTCTTCTCTTATTATCTTTCCTCATTTCTTCGAACTCTGTTGGCAAACAGATGGTTGTATACGACTTAGAATACACCGTCCTACGTTCCACTAAAGGCACTGTGGCAACATGGCCGGTTATACCGAAAAAAAACGCAATCATTTGCTTCGATGTACTTCCTCCACGAACAACTTTTGTTGGATTTGGCTCGTCTGGAAAGACCCATACGGTCGATTGCTATTTTGTTTCGGGTTCAGATGCTTAGATCCATGATTCGTCACCTGTGACAATGTTATACACTGCCTTTGAGCTACCGCATTAATACTTTTTCAACACGTCTTTGCACCAATCCGTACGAGCCTTTTTTTTTGAACATTCGTCAAATTATGTGGGATCCAACAAGAACTAATTTTTTTCACGGCCAAATGAACATGCAATATCTTATCTTAAATGACGCCTCATCCTCAAGGTATGTCACATGTCGGTCTTGATTAGTCAGTTCTCGCACAGCATCGTCCTTCACGAAATATATCCTGGAGCGAACGGCGTCCGAGACTGAACTCTTGGTACCAGTGGTTGTTTTTGATGGTGATTTATCGCCAAAAGTCGAAACAAGTTGATTTAAACACTCTTGTCTCGATAATCCACGCCAAAAATCGTAAAAATCATTGCACGAAAATGTTCACGGGATAATTCCATTTTTTGACTGAGATGAATTTTTTAACACACTGTAAACAAAACAATTCGCCCTCAAATGACAAAACGTTCTCATTGAAGTTATGTTAAAAAATGTCAAAGTTTCCACCGGGAGTTTCAGTTTGCACCTGGGGGCAATAGTACTGTCCGGACCCGAAATATAAATAGCAGCCCGTAGCAATTGCTACATGTATATAGTCTAAAAATCAGGAAAATTACTTTACATCTGAAAGGAAAGTGTTTTGTATTTAGGGCAAAAACCAAACTGACGGTTAATGTCGGTTTTTATACTTTTAAAAAAACCTTATTTATTCATAACAGTTTTATTATTTGTTCGAGCTTAGTTATACACCGAGAACAGATTTGTTGACACAGACAATTATAAGCCCTTTACCGACTTACGCTACTAAAGTGCAAAAAAGGTCCGTTTTTTTCCACCTTCTCAGCCAAAATCTACAAAATTATGTTTTTTTCGAACCCTGAGCCAAAACGTCAAGCAACTATGCCCCCTTTTATTTTTCTTTAATAACCAACACTCAGAGGATTTCCCCTATACATGCAGTGCATTGCGTTGGCGAGTGAAAATTCAAAGATTGCAAAAGGCAAAGAGGAGGTAATGTTTATTGACACTTGCCTAGAACTTCTGGATGTCGTAATAAGTGGGAAATATATTTGGCGGAAGTAAGTTTCACATACGGACAGTCTGAACAAAAAAGAAATTTGATCTGTGATGTATAGTGCGGTCTACTGGCCAAGCGATAACAAACGGGTGTGAATTTCTAGAAAGTCGCATATGCCTGCCGAACGTCCTAACGTCAGGAATAACTCGGTCAAGTAGCTTCAATGATGATTTTGGAGCACCTGCCCATATATGGAAGTTGTATTCCTATTATGGTTGTATAGATATATGTATATTTAGCAGAGATCAGAAGAATTGCAATATTTATTGCATCATTTCCAAAAGCCTCAGTAGTTGAGTGCTTCTTTAGCCAATTTAAATACATGTCGCACCTAACAAGTATTTTCATGCTAACAACATCAAGAGCATCTGCTAACTCATTATCCATACCATCGATAGATAATGACGACCCTGATGGGTCAACAATTCGCTTAGGAGACAACAAGTAGAACTTTGTCATACGTGCATTGAATCTACTCTATCCATGATTTGCCTTTGTCTTCAATTTCTTGAAGACTCGGTCTAATGTCAAATGAATATGAATGCTACGGATTGCTGATATCCGCAAATGATTGGGTTCACAATTTGATCCAAAAGATCGTCAACGAAAATAAGAAACCGTGAGAGAGAAAGAACAGAACCCTGTGCTATAGCTGCGGTAGACCTAAGTTTGTTTGATACTCGTAATAACCCGTCAACTAGAACTGGTACAGTGCGATCTCTGAGAAAGCTCAATATAAATCGAGCAATTGTATTACCGACACCAGAAGCGATGAGCTTCAGTAAGAGTGCACAGTGCCAGACTTTATTAAAGTCTGGATATGTATATGTGAATCGCAAAATAGAAAGGGACCTTAGGGTTAAAACCAGTTTTGTTCAGGAGAGCCATTTTAAAGATTTAAATACGTGTATCTTTGGTGTACCATTACTTTCATAAAACGCGCATATCTCTGGGAGGGAACACTTTTGGGGCATGGCATCGGTCTCATTCGATGCTCAGATGTAGTCCACATCAAAAAAAAGTGAAAATTGATTTTTTTTTTCCTTTAGGTCCCTTTCTCTATGCGCTGTCACATATGCAGATCCACGAACTTAGTCTCACCAAACTGGTAGATATAACGGCTCCAATGCTCCGAACGGAACTGCAACAGATCTTCCGTAGAGTAATTTCTACGAAGGTTTTACTGTCAATCACTTAGTAAGTCGTTGGACTTTAAGTGTCTCACAAGAAGGTGGTTAACCATTACCATTGGAGAGCGCAGAGCAAATCGCAATTAGCCGATAATTCGCCGGATTATTGGCAACACCCCTTTTTTAGGATCTGCTGGACGGTTGCAACCTTCCAACGAGCTAGGAATTTACCATACCAAACAGATTATGACCATAATTCATCATAGTGGAAAATTTCAGGAACCAAGGTCCATTCATTTGACCAATGTCTTGCTTTTAACGGACAGAGTCGCCGAGTTTAACGTGATTATGGCCACGACAGCCTGAAACACGGTGTGTCATCACACTGGGGCCGTAACAATGCGACCGCCAGCGCCCCATTGGATTGATTTTGCCGGTACCAATTCGAAGCATGACAGTTATGGGTCATAACTTCCCTCTTGGTTAGGGGTCGAGGACTATCTAAACCTCTGCTGTTCTATGGGTCACAGCACCCGGTCGCAATGCAACTCCACACCGAACCGAAGTTCTCCCCGCGATTTGGGTATAAACCACAGCCACCACGATACTCCCCGAAGGGCCACACCAAATAGTTAGGCCAGAACAAGTTCTGGGGGCTCCTGACCTCGTAACCAAAAGGCTACTTCGAGTTTCTGTTCCATACAACATGGGACGGGTGACGGGCGCCAAAAAGTCAACCAAAAACACAGACAAGCGATTCGATGGCCTGAGACTGGCACCAGCACGGACATTACGAACAACAACAAAAGACTTTGCCTCCCTCACGGGAGACAAGACAGCAGGGAAACAACAACGACGAAAAACATTCCAACGACGACAGCGATCCAGCGACGATTGTGTGAGGCAACGACAATGCCACGCCTTATCCGCGAATGGTCGCACCAGAAAAAACCCCGTTAGGCTACTGTGAGTCTTCTCCTATTGAAGGCTACACGAGCAAACTCCCCCAACCTCTTAAAAGCCCAATCATCCCCAAGCAGCGACTGAAGTCGGACCTGCCGACGGTCTGGACAATGCCCATTCCATCCAAGTCCCTTATGTCGCTGTACAACGGACATACCAACAGGACGTGCTTCCAGTCCTCCGGACCACGCCCACATCGACAATCAGGAGTCTCGGAGAGACCCCTTTTATGAAGGATCTCATTGAGAGAGCCATGGCCAGTCAGTAAGAAGGCCGAAGTCAGGGCGTTCCGTATGAATTCATACGTCACCCGGCCCTTGTTACTTTCTGTCCACCGCTGCATCCACCTTGAGACCACGCACTCCTCCAGGCGTGCCTTCACCTCTCGCATATCGGACACAGGCGCCGAAAGCCAATCTTCTTCCAAAAGTGGTAGACCCTTCTTGGCCTTAAAACAATCGCTCGGCGGATAACTTCAAGGTCAAGAGGCACTACGCCCAGCAATACCTGCAACGCGTACGTCGAAACCTTCCTGCACACCGGCAGACAAGACCTTGTTCCTGCCTGCAACAGACATAACCGTCTCGTACCACATAAGCACGCCATATGTTGCGCAAGCAACAAATAGTCCAGCATACATAGTACGAGGGGCACGCCTGCTGAGGCCCCAGTCACTCCTAAGAATCCGCCTAACTTTCGCCACAGTGACAGAAAGCTTATCCTTCACGAGAGTGGGATGAACCAAAAAGTTCATTCTCTCACTCATCATTATCAATATTTCGTGGTGCTACAAACGGAATGAAAAATTGTGCATATCGCCCACTCTTCGTTGTATATAGGATACAAAAAAGCAAAGAAAGAAAGTATCAGTCAGTAGATCCGACTAACATATACCCTCACCCATATACGAATTTCAATTTTTCCAACCTCCATTAAATCCTGCCAAGCCTTTGAGAAATTCTCAGCTTTTGTTTCCCAAAATCTCCCACTGTATATGAGCTACACCAACAAACGTATATAGAACAGCCACGCGTAGCATATTATATATCAGTGTATTTTTTTAAGTTGCACCAATAAACGGAATTCCGGTATCACTATTTGATTTCCACGCTTTTTTCGCGCGGCTTTCGTTATTGTTACCCACTCACTGCGACCAGTCACTCAACTTTGAGTTCGATGTTCAGCCAACGTCATGAACGGTCATAATTTAATAAAAAGATGTGAAATTGCAGTTTTCACTGTGAGAAAGAAAAAAATCATGAATTTCAAACTAGTGGCATGCATGGTTTTTGTGACAAGTGTCGAAATGCCCCCCTTGAGAACTTGAAGAATGTCGGATATGGATAAAATTGGTAAAACAATATGTTCATATTTTATAAATATTGAGTGACGATACGAGTATTTTATTGTAAATAAAATCAAGTAAAATTGCAATCAGTTTCATGGAGCAGCAAAGTAACAGTGATGGAATTCAGAAAAGATGAAATTGTACAAAAATGACTACATAATTGTACCAAAATCAACGTGATTGCATCTTTTAGTTCGACAGACTCGATCCCAACTGAAATCGAACAACAATATCGACGGATCACAAGGGATCAATAATCATCGCTTATTGTTTCCCAGTAAGACTCAGCTAGGGACAGACCTCTTGGATCGGAACTTAACATTCAAGTTTACTCTGTTTTTCATTTTCATTCTTTTATTGATTTATATTATTTACAAATTGCTCTACGATTATACTAAATACAGTTCAAAGAGTTTAAGTTAAATCCTTTTTTTGCTTTAACATTAGAACATAATTCTTAAATGAATGTTTATTGTGCCTAATTTATAAAGTGGAGAAGACAATTTTCAAAAAACTTTATAAATTTTGTTTCTTTTGATAAAAATAACTTGAAGTTAGATTTATATCCGAAGAGACCAGCTCTGAGATATGATTATGTTCGGAGTAGGAACATTTGCCATTAAAAGATTCTATTAACATGTTAAACTTGACTTCCACAAGATCAGTTTTAGTGCTCTGGTGGAGTCATGCCGTAGAAGGTTATGTATAAACTTTAAAACTTTATTTTGTAATATTTGAAGCCTCTTTACAGGCCATTTGGATGTTTAGCCTGCATAAACATCACAGCTTTAAAAACTACTTTAAATATTAGCATTTTATGGGCAATGTTTAACGACGAGGATCTATTTATAAAAGGGTATAAGGTTCTAATCAGTATGTTACATTTATTTACAATATACAAAACATGGTCTTGACGAGGGTTGCTAAATATATATAAGTAGATACACTAAGTGTTGCCTGGCGCCATCTGACATTTCCATCGGAAAGTATGACATTTTTTAGCATAAACGTGCTCAGGACGTTTTGATGAACGACCATTCGTGTTGTTTACAGTGACTTGAAAAAAATCAATTTGCTCAAAAAAAAAAAATGGAATTAACTCGTGAACATTTTTGTGCGATCATTTTTTACAACTTTCGACGTGGATTATCACGACAAGAGTGCATCGGTGAACAATACTACTTAGTAGGGACATAAATACTGTTACAACATTAAACACACCCATTTCAATAGTAGAACTGAACATACCCCGTTAATGTCATATGGTTTTTGAAAGATAACCTCAATAGCGTTAGTCTGTAACTGGATGTTTAAATTGTTTCAACTTTCATCATTGAAGTGGTCAGATAATTAGAACCGTATCGCTGTAAGAGCGCTTTTCAAGTGTGAAATGAAAAAATGTGATATCAAATGCTCCGGCCATTAGGGATTAACCGCATGTTCGTCTGCCGATGCATAAAACTGTTTGAGGAGACTGGAGATGTAAAAGACCGCCACTGGTCGGACCGCCCACGCTCTGTTCGAACACCGCATGTCATCAAAGCCGTTAAATCAAGAATTCACAGAAATCCGCTCCAAAAACAGAAAATCATGGCCCGTGGGATGAATATCACTCTAAAGTCCATGAGTCGATAAAAGGTTATAAGGTTCTGATCAGTGTGTTACATTTATTTACAATATACGAAACATGGTTACAATATACGAAACATATACGAAACATGGTTACAAGGGTTGCTAAATATATATAAGTACACTAAGTGTTGCCTGGCGCCATCTGACATTTCCATCGGAAAGTTTCACATTTTTTAGCATAAACTTACTCAGAACGTTTTGAAGTACGACCTTCATTTGTGTTGTTTACAGTGACTTGAAAAAATTAATTTGGCAAAAAAAAATGGAATTAACTCGTGAACATTTTCGTGAGATCATTTTTCACATCTTTCGACGTGGATTATCACGACAAGAGTGCATCGACGAACTTAAATCTTTGTATGGCGATGAAGCACCATCCTATAGCACTGTGAAAAACTGGTTTGAATTCATTCATTCGCTCAAAGACGAAGGTCTTCCTAAAACGGCCGTTGTGCCAGGGAACATTGATGCCGTGCGTGAACTGATCGTCATGTGACATACCGAAAGATAGAGGCATCTCTGGGCATTCCTTCTACCAGCATACATTCGATATTGCATGAACACCTGGCCTTAACAAATGTTTGTTCTCGTTGGATCCCGCACAATTGGACAATCGCTCAAAAAAAGACTGGTGTCGATTGATGCAAAGAAATTTCGAAAAAATACGATCGCACTGCTTCAAAAGACGTTTTTAGGGTCGTTACAGGTGACGAATCATGAATCTATGCGTATAAGCCGGAAACAAAAGAGCAATCGACCGTGTGGGTCTTCGAAGACGAACCAAATCCAATGAAAGTTGTTCGTAAAAGAAGCACTTCGAAGCAAATGGTAGCCTGTTTCGTAGGCAAAACTGGTCATTTGGGGACTGTTCTGCTTGAGCAACGTAGGAGGTCAATTCTGATTGGTACTCCACAATTTGTTTAACTGAAGTCTTCGGAGAAATTCGAAAAACGAACAAGAAAGGACGACTCATTGTGCACCATGATAATGCGAGCTCTCACACATCGGCTCAAGCCAGCGCCTTTTTGACCGGCCAAAACGTCGAATTGTTGGGCCATACAGCCCTGACTTGGCACCCAATGACTTTATTTTGTTCCCGCACATCAAGAAAAAAAATATGTGTCAACGATTTTCGTCGCCAGAAGATGCTGTTGAAGCGTTCAAAAACCATGTTTTGGTGGTGTCTCGATCGGAGTGAAAAAGTGCTTCGACAATTGGTTTGAGCGCATGCTTTGAAAAACAAAAAAAAAACCATTTTTGATGATAAATATTCGCATTTTCATTATTAGGCCAGAAATATAAATTGAAATATAAAGGGTTCTTTTCTTGTTTAGTTATGGATTCAGCGTCAGCTGCAATCCAATTTTTATTTAATACTTCTGTTTTCTTTCCGTTCCGTTAGTAAACTAATCTTAGCCTAACACCGATCTTAATAATATTGCCGGTAAACATATTGGAATTCAGGCAGAATGCCTGACGCTGCTGCCCGTGTGTGGATTGCAAAATACCAGACGCTGCTACCCGTGTGTTGGGTCGGGTTGCTTAAAAATTGCTAGACCTTACGTAAGTAAATTTATCGTGGGAAATCATTGAGTTGACTGCAACGTATTATGGAGTTGACTGCAACGTGTTAACTTATATAGCGACCCTCGTATATTTATATCACCCATTTTCATCATAGTAAACTTCACTTACAAGCAGCGTTTCGAAATTATTAACAATTACTACCGAAATTCCGAGTTGGTGGTCGCAACGCTTACTCCAATTATCATCATCTTCGGCGATGAAGCTCATTTGTGGCTGAGTGGTTTTGCCAATAAACAAAATATGAGTTTTTGGGCAGCAACAAAAGCAAGAGACACAATTGCATCCGCAAAAGATTACTGTGTGGTGAGGTTTTCATGCCGAAGGTGTGATTGGGCCGTATTTTTTCATCGATTAAAACAATTGTCATGGTACCGTCAATTGAGAGCGCTATCGTACCATGTTAGAAAATTATTTCTGGCCAGAATTGAATGAGCTTGACATCGCCGATATGTGGTTTCAACAAGCCACACGGCACGCGTTACAATCGATTTACTAAAAGGCAATTTTGGTGAACGTGCAATCTCTAGAAATGGTCCTGTCGAATGGCCACCTTGTTCATGCGATTTAACGCCTTCGGATTTTTTTTTTATGGGACCACAACAAGTCATTGGTCTATGCCAACAAGCCAACAACTTTAGAACAGCTCAGAGACAACATCCAACGCCAAATTGCCACTGTTCCGGTCGAAATGTGTGCAAGAGTGGTGGAAAATTGGGTCCAAAGAATAGATCGCTGTACACGGGCTCGTGGGGGTCATATGACCGAAATCGAATTTCGTTCTTAAAATATAGCATTTGCACTACAACTGGAATAAATTTGAACTCTATACGATATCTTAAATATTCTGTGTTTTATTTATATATAAAATTGTTATGCCCCTAATGGAAAACCCTGTACATTTATGTTAAATAATTCAAACAATCTGTGTACAATAGCATAAACGAATTTAAACTTATTCGTTTTACTTAAAATGATTACTTTAAATGACTACCAATACATTTATTGTAGGTTAATAAAATTTTATATTTTAGTTCTTGCCTTTCTTTACACACTGTTTGCCTGTCATTACAGTCCTTTAGGATTGTGCCAAAGTTCACAAATTTTCTAATGTCCCCAGTGCCTCATAATGTTGATTATTATTTTTGCATTGTTGGCCTTGTAGGCCTAGAGATTCTTTATCCAAAATTGAAATTAATCTGCAAAACTCTTTAAATTACATTTTCTAATGACATTTCGGGGGCAAATTGTAATTTGATATTTATTATGCCAGCATATACTTTTACTTTCACTCTAAAGCTCTCTCATTTCTATGGCATCGTAAAACAATGATTTTTTTTTCTAAACTCTCAAATAATATTTTTCGCCAATACGCGTCGTCCGCCTAGTACGAGTATAGCAACAGTGCTGCTGCATTTGTTTTTAATTTGTTTCGCCATTTCGTTAAAGTATTGAAGGGCGTATTACTGTAAAATATACAAAATTGCCGATTACAAAATTTGTTAATAGTTACAAAAATATGTTTCGCAAGTATTTCCTCGATTCGAGTACGAACACATACGCACGCACGCGCCAAATAAAAACAGAAAATGTGAAAAATTTTGTTAGGCGAAAAAATGGAAAACTTTTTCAATTAGTAATCAATGGCATGGAAAATAGCAATTTATAAAATATGTTCAATTTAACAAAAACAAACAGTAACAACAGCAAGCCGGGTTGTTCAACTGCCAGACTACCAGTGAGTAGAAAAAACTGTAACAGCAAGGAAGGCAGTGGCCTGCAGTAAAAATAAACGCGATGTAAAATGTTTATTAGAGTTGGTTTACAGTTTCACAGAGAGTTAATGAAATCGCTTGTATCGATTCTACCCAAGAACATAGCCGATATGATATTTGGCGGCTAATGGCCTACAATATAAGAGTCACAATATCAGCAGAATCTCAGCACAAACTTTCCTAGATTTTAATGAAGGATCTTGCACCCATCTCACAAAAAAAAAAATTTAAAAAAAATTATTTACTGTCTATTAGGTTTATCGTAGAACCATGATATTACACACAGCTAGGTGCATTCGGAACATGTTAAGTACATCGTAATTCAAAAAACTGTCGTGTGGTACGTCTGCGCAATCGACAACCTCGGGTGTGGAAATTCACACTTCGGATGACATTTACGAGTAACTTTCTAAAAAGCTGTTGTCACCTAAAGATGACATGTCTTCATATTTTTATCAATCAATCAAAACATTTTTGTTGTTTCGAATTCGTCAATGTTTAAAAGGTATTTTAAATACATATATCGTCTTACCAGTACATCTATTCAAATACTCCAATTATTCGATTTAAAGAAAACTCATTGTTGGTCTGTTTGTCTGTTTATAAGTAAAGTTTCCTCACGCCTTAATGGTACAACCGTTTCTACTGAAATTTGATACGTAGAAAGAAAATGTGGCATACTAGATGCCAAGAAGAAAATGTGGCATACTAGATTTTTAGTCTGTGGGCGTGGCAAAAGAAGATTTTATTCTGATTTGTTTATAATGATGCCAAGGCTGGAACACATGTTAGCGAACTTCTTAAAATTGGAAATGTATAGGGTGACTTATCCGCTGTTTTCGATCAAAATTGTGTTCAGTGATCAGACCCATTTCTGAACCAAAATTTTGTTCAGTGATGGGGCCCATTTCTGGCTTAACGGCAAAGTCAGTAAACAAAATTGACAAATTCTCAATATAGTTGATGGTGAGTCCACCATATACGTACGAGGGCGACCGCAACACTAACTGGCCTGGCACATTTTCTGTTTTACTAGCAACTTTTTTTTTGTTTTTTTAAAACCAATCTTTTATAAGCCGTCTGTCAAAATTTCCGGAATATTTAATGATTATTTTCTTTGTTACAGGTGATTGAAGTAAACAAGTTTTATAATTTTTGAAAAATGGAAAAAAGAGTTTCGTGCGGTAATTAAACACTTTTATATGAAAGGTTATACGCCACAATTAATCAAAGATGAATTGGATTCTGTTCATGGTGATAATGCACCATCATACTCCACCGTGAAATCCTGGGTTCAACAATTTAAAATGGGTCGTTCAAGTACGGAAGATGAACAACGCTCTGGAAGACCGAAAACTGCTACTACTATTGAAAACATTAGAAAAATATTTAATGAAGTGACTAAAGATAGACGAATAAAGCTCAGAGAACTTGCTGATATTGTTAAAATACACGAAAAACAAGTTTGGAGTATTTTACATGATGAACTCCACATGAAAAAGCTACCCGCAAGATATGTGCCGCGTTTGTTAACTTAGCCCCAAAAAATCGTCCGTTGGACCAATTCCGAGGAACTTTTAGCGATTTATCAGCGTAATCCAATAGAGTTCTTACGCCGATTGATGAAACATAACTGTTGATGAAACATGGATCCATCACTACATCCCAGAATGCAAAGAACAGTCAAAACAATGGATATAAGCTGGTAAAAGTGGTCCCAAGAAGGCGAAAACTGTTAAGTCAGCAGGAAAAGTAATGGCCACAGTATTTTGGGATGCAAGGGGTATAATATTTTTTGATTATCTTGAGAAAGGAAAAACTAAAAAATAGTGAATATTATTGTGCATTATTGGATCGGTTGAGTGAAGAAATCAAGATAAAACGACCGCATTAAAAAGAAACATTCTTTTTCATCAAGATAATGCTTCTTCACACACTGCATTTTTAACTCAACAAAAACTGGCCGAATTACAATTTGAAATTGCTCCGCATCCACCATATAGTCCAGATTTAGCTCCTTCTGATTATTTATTGTTTCCAAATTTAAAAAAAATTCTCGGTGGCAAAAAATTTTCGTCCAATAGCAGGGTTATTGCTGAAACTGAGGCATACTTTGAAGGTCTTGAAAAATCTTATTTTTCGGATGGAATTAAAAAACTTGAAAAACGTTTGATGAAGTGTATTGAGTTGGAAGGAGATTATGTTGAAAAATAAATAATAATAATTCCAAAAAAACGGTTCTTTTTATGTTAGGCCAGTTACTTTTGCGGTCGCCCTCGTATACTTCAGTAGATAGTGTAATGGATAAGAAGCACTGTACCACATACTCAATTGAGTTCCCAAATTATAATATTTTTTTATATGGAGTTCCACCTCATACAGTAAAACTCAAAATGGGTGCTTCGATGATTCTCACGAGAAACCTTAATTCCCCCAAACTTTGCAATGGAACGTGGGTTCGAATAACACATCTCAGTCGCAATATTATTCGATTCACTATTTTTACAGGAGCATCAAAGGGTGACGATCTTTTTATCCCGCGTATACCCATCGTACCAACAGATTTGTCATTTCAATTTAAACGCTTGCTTTTTCCAGTCAAATTAGCCTTCGCTATTACCACAAACAAATCCCAAGGTCAAGTATTGAAGATAGCTGGCTTACCTTTATAAACTCCATGGTTTTCCCATAGGCAACTGTATGTTGCTTGCTCAAGAGTTGCAAGTGGAAGACATTTATACATTTTTGCTCAAAATATCAGAACTGCCAACATCGATTACACAACTGTCCTACGAGTATCCTCAAGTTTATAAATTTACTTAAGAAGATTTTGTACGAGGGCATTTCAATAATTCCGTGACTTTTTCAACTTCCCTCGTAATTATATAAAATGCAACACTGCTCCCATAAAGTACCATCTGTAAATAAAAAACTGTCAAATTATGAGAGAGTTCCGTCATTTAGTTTGTGTTTACCAGCTGCTCAAAACATACAAACTCGTGGATTTTGTTAAAAATTGAAAAAAGTAAATTTCGAGTTCTCATTAAACCAAGGAATTTGAAGCAAAATTTAATTTGTCTATGTTCATTGCTTAAAAACAATTATCTGGATCTTATGGATCTACGACAATAACTACAGAAATTACAGAATCTTAATTCCACAATGAGCTGTCACTTTCTGAGGATGCATGGGCTTCTCGGCGATCACGAGCGGGCTTTCCGACCGCTAGATGTCCAAGTTATGCAGATTTAAAAATGTTTTTTGGAGCATTGTCCATATAAAGTTCTAAATCCCAAACTGAAAAGCGATAACGAAACGCATGATCGTGCGCCTTGCTGAGTCAAATGGTCACTAGTGAATACTTTGAGGTGAATGTTCTGACTTGAGGATGGAGCTTAAAATCATGAGTTGTTGAGATCAATGCTTCTTTTCTAGAAGCCCGTTTCTTGTTCAGAACTGGTTTTTATTGGTTCCATTGTATCCAAGATTCTGACCCATATCTCAGTCAAATCTGCGTGGCACATGTCCCTACTTTTGAAAGTAAGGACCGTTTTTTGGTCCCTATTGGCCGAATCTCAGTCAAAACATTTTTGCTTTAATTTGAGTCACGATATGCCCATATGGACTATTGCTTGTTTGTTTTGAATATCCCGGCCTTTTTTTTACCTTTTTGCTTTAATTTGAGTCACGATATGCCCATATGGACTATTGCTTGTTTGTTTTGAATATCCCGGCCTTTTTTACCCCATCTTACAGCATCTATTTTAATAATTTTTCGTTCAACAAATTTTTTTTTTAATTTATTACGTTAATACTCAAAAAATGAACCTTTAGTTCCTTAAAATCCCATACAGCCTATGTTAATAAGCCATCATCATGATAAATTTCGTGCTTTCACACGAACATACTCACATTTCTAGATCGTCTTAGAATTTTACTACGATCAATATTATATATATACTTTGTTTCAATTTGATCAATATGTCGCAGAGGATATTTAGGAATCGGCATTGATAAATTACATTCGTTTTTTTTACCGAACTGACCATAAAATAAGAACATTTTAAAAGTAACTCATCTATTGCTTCTTAGATATGTAATTGTAACTAAGATACTACTAAATGGATCAACGTAATGCAGAAGGTAATGACCTAACATTACCGAGTAATGCCAGAACTAATGATATGTTATTAACCAGTAATGCAAGAACTAATGAGCTGACACTATCAAGTAATGCACAAACTAAAGACATGTCATTACCAAGTAATGCAAAAACTAATGATCTGTCCCAACGAGGTAATAACCTGTCATTAT
Source organism: Hydrotaea diabolus (assembly GCA_963513945.1). Classification (NCBI taxonomy): domain Eukaryota; kingdom Metazoa; phylum Arthropoda; class Insecta; order Diptera; family Muscidae; genus Hydrotaea; species Hydrotaea diabolus. The sequence continues at coordinate 153,296,306 of OY740718.1, read as the reverse complement.
CAAGTAATGCAAATAGTTATGATCTGTCATTACCAAGTAATGCAAATAGTAATGATCCGTCATTACTAAGTAATGCAAAAATATCGACCTGTCATTTCCAAGCAATGCAAAAACTAGTGACCCTAAGTAATGCAAACACCAATGACCTGTCATTACCAAGTCATGCTAAAACTAATGACCTCTCATTACCAAGTTATGCAAAAACTAATGACCTGCCATTACCAAGTAATGCAAAAACTAATGACCTCTCATTACCAAGTGCCATTACCATGTTTACACTCTGTAATTTGTGTAGCTATCGTTAATTTTTACCTCAACATTTTATTTTAGTTGTTTATATGTACAAGGATGCTATAAAATATATTATTTCATACCTAGTACTTACTAGGAATGCAATATAGATTTCGAAACCCACTCCAATCTTTTTGGATACGGCCACAGCGTATGTACTTTAGTGCAAAATAATTTTATGCAAATGATGATAATGATAATCAAGGACTGAAAGGCCTATTTTTGTTTCATTCTATTTTTTTGTTTTGTTAATGCATAAACAAAATATTTTATTTAAATTATTGTACGTACAAATATATACATATGTAATTACATATAGGATACACATATTTGTATTCATATTGGGACGCCATATTATGTGTAAACTTATTCGTTTATAATGATTATAATCAAACGGGCAATGATAATTTTAATTAAGTTTATTTTGCGCATCGTTTTTCAATCGAAACGCAATAGATCAAGAGAGCTGACGACTGAACAAGTCTATGTAAAATTGAAACAAAAATAAAAGTAATCTTCTGGATCCTAACAAAACCGACATTCCGGTTTTTGAGCCCAAACCCGACAGTTTTTTTTTAAAAAGCAAAAACCCGCCAAGTCAAGGTTTACCCGGGTTTTCCACTCCGTTTTCGTTTTTTTGATGTTCTGTGTAAAGAAAAACAAAACTGTATAATTTGCACTAATGGAATATATTTTTTTAAATTCTGCACCACAATGCGGAACAGAGTATTATAAGTTAGTTTTATGGCAAATGCTAAAAAGGGGGGTCCACGCTCTTTTAGTGTACCGATCGACTCTGAAGCAGGTGATTCGATCATTGGATGTCCATCTGCTGTCCATCTGAAACATGTACAGGATGGAGCGAGGAAATTTGCTTATTTGGCAATAAAATTAAAAAATTATGAAACTTAGATAAATGTATTTTATATTTAAACTAGCTGACCCGGCAAACGTTGTTTTACCATATCGTACATTATTTCTAGGAAATAATTTTTTATTTCACTAAATAATACTCGTAGGTAACACTATAAGTTTGCGGGGATGTAGTTAAAATTGAAACAGGAATTAAACGTTGTAGGCAACTGAAGTATATTCTATTTAAGTTAATAAATAAATAAGTAACAAATATATATTAAATACGAGGGCGAGCGCAAAAGTAACTGGCCTAACATAAAAAGAACCGTTTTTTTTGGAATTATTATTATTTATTTTTCAACATAATCTCCTTCCAACTCAATACACTTCATCAAACGTTTTTCAAGTTTTTTAATTCCATCCGAAAAATAAGATTTTTCAAGACCTTCAAAATATGCCTCAGTTTCAGCAATAACCTCGCTATTGGATGAAAATTTTTTGCCACCGAGACTTTTTTTTAAATTTGGAAACAAGAAATAATCAGAAGGAGCTAAATCTGGACTATATGGTGGATGCGGAGCAATTTCAAATCGTAATTCGGCCAGTTTTTGTTGAGTTAAAAATGCAGTGTGTGAAGGAGCATTATCTTGATGAAAAAGGACTTTTTCTTATTTTAAATGCGGTCGTTTTATCTTGATTTCTTCACTCAACCGATCCAATAATGTACAATAATATTCACTATTTATAGTTTTTCCTTTCTCAAGATAATCAAAAAATATTATACCCCTTGCATCCCAAAATACTGTGGCCATTACTTTTTCTGCTGACTTAACAGTTGTCGCCTTCTTGGAGACCACTTTTACCAGCTTCCATCCATTGTTTTGACTGTTCTTTGCATTCTGGTATGTAGTGATGGATCCATGTTTCATCAACAGTTATGAATCGGCGCAAGAACTCTAGTGGATTACGCTGATAACTCTTGGGACCACTTTTACCAGCTTCCATCCATTGTTTTGACTGTTCTTTGCTAAAAGCTCCTCGGAATTGGTCCAACGGACGATTTTTTGGGGCAAAGTCAACAAACGCGGCACCCTACTTGCGGATAGCTTTTTTCATGTGGAGTTCATCATGTAAAATACTCCAAACTAGTTTTTCGTTTATTTTAACTATATAAGCAAGTTCTCTGAGCTTTATTCGTCTATCTTTAGTCACTTTATTAAATATTTTTCTAATGTTTTCAATAGTAGTAGCAGTTTTCGGTCTTCCAGAGCGTTGTTCATCTTCCGTACTTGAACGACCCATTTTAAATTGTTGAACCCAGGAGTTCACGGTGTAGTATGATGGTGCATTATCACCATGAACAGAATCCAACTCATCTTTGATTAATTGTGGCGTATAACCTTTCATATAAAAGTGTTAAATTACCGCACGAAACTCTTTTTTTCCATTTTTCAAAAATTATAAAACTTGTTTACTTCAATCACCTCTAACCAGCCAGTTAGTTTTGCGATCACCCTCGTATATACATCGAAAATAGTTATTCATATTTCTACTAATAATTATGGCAATTACAAAATAAACACAGATTTATCTCGCAGCGCAATGGAGTGTACAATATTCGAGAACATGCCACATATAGTTGTCCATGGGAAAAGCATGGTGTACCCAAATCTAAGCCAAAAACAGTCAAAGTTTGGCCTTGTTACCTATTGATCGCCATTGCGAATGCCAATCTAATTGGTTTGAATTCAATTGTAGCATCTGTAGGAATCATAGGGATTCGCGGCAGCAATACATTTTCGCCTTGGAACTTGCCATTCAAAATCCTCGGTTGGAAGTTTTATGCATCCAGCATTTTCATGTTCAGCAACTTTTCCATTGTCAATATCTAACAGTTGTTTTGAGAAAGTTTAGGCGGATGGATCCTGAAGCATTTGAACGAGCATGTTCACTTTCAGTTGAACTTTTTCAACATTACGACACAGTCTCGATGATTTAAAGCAAGCGCTGATTTCATCAGCGTACGTTGAAAGTGGAATAACGGAAAGTGTCTGTCTGAAATCACTCGAAAGGAGTAACAGAGTGCCGCCAAATAGTTTGTCGTTGTTTTTTATTTCTTTCAATGTAAAATCCAATGCCTCAAGCGAATGTTTGTGTGCCATAGTGCATTCACCGCACATGATAATTTTACACTGTTTCAGCACTTTGGCCATGGACTAATGTTTATTTTTTCTCAGACCTCTTGAATATGCGTATAAAATTTGGTAAAAACCGGTAAAGCCGTTTCGTAGGAGTAAGGTAACTAACATTGTGATACGAGAATTTTATTTATATGTGACGCGCAAAATAGAAAGGGACCTAAGGTTAAAACCCAGTTTTGTTCAGGAGAGCAATTTTAAAGATTAGGTCCCTTTCAATTTGCGCTTAGAATCGTCGACTTCACTTTCATAAAACGCGCATATCTCTGGGAGGCAACACTTTTGGGGCATGGGATCGGTCTCATTCGATGCTCAGATGTTGTCTACATCAAAAAAAAGTGAAAAGTTGAGGAAAAGTTTTGTTCAAGTGAGCCATTTAAAAGATTAGGTCCCTTTCTATTTGCGCTTAGAATCGTCGACTTCACTTTCATAAAACGCGCATATCTCTGGGAGGGAACACTTTTGGGGCATGGGATCGGTCTCATTCGATGCCCACATCAAAAAAAGAAAAAAAATGAAAATTGATTTTTTTACCCTTAGGTCGCTTTCTCTATGCGCGGTCACATATTCAGATTATATTGAACAGTAAGGGAATTTTTAAATTACATGGTTTTAAATAGTGTATCTGCCAAATGACGACCTTCACTATACACACACTGCTGCATACGTTTTCTGAAGTTTTCATTAACTTAAACAAGTATGTCGACTGGTATTCTGCCAATTTCAGCCTCGATGTTGTTAATTAGGTCTTTCAAGGTGTGGGAACGGTTGATATACACCTAGGACTTCAGGTATCCCCAAAGAAAAAAATCGCATGGGGCTAAGTCTGGTGAGTTCACTTTACCCCTCAAAGAGATTAGCCCTCCAGGAAACATTTGCCTCAAACAATGCGCATTTGAAAAATACGCTTGATATACACCTTCGACTTCAGGTTACCCCATGTCTGATGAGGCCAGTCTGATGAAGCCAGTCTGATGAGGCCAGTTCACATCACCCCTCAAAGAGATAAGCCGTCCAGGAAATATTTGCCCTAAACAATTCATGGTAACCCTCGCTGTGTGTACAGTAACATTATCCTGTTGGAACCTCTTATTGCATCGCCTTAAGAGCCAGCTGAAAAATCCAGGAAATGCCAAATAATTGCATCCGAGCAGATCGTTTCGGAAATTGCAGTGCTGCTGCTCAACTCGCTCGATGTTTTGTGGTGTTGTAATTCTTCTCTCAGGTCCCTTTCGTACACATGACACAGTCCCTTCTGTTCTCAATAAAGTTACCCAATTTATAATTGATTGCAGTCCAGGAACACGTCCGCGTGGGGAACAGCGAACGGTAAACGAAAGCACGCTGCACTGCAATGAACGAGTGCTTATTTAAAAATACGCATCAACACAAAATGACCTCTTCTCCCGTGTCCAATGCATGATGACAACTGAAGGGCAGACGAAAACAAATCTTCCGTCAGCCACTATAAGCAATGGACACTCTAGACTCTCTTCGACCAAAAGTGGCGCCACAGCCTGCAGTGCAAAAAAAAATATTAACGCACTCCACCCTGTATTACAAATACTTTTTCCCATTTCAAATTAAATTTTAAGTTTAAAAATGTTTGCCAACTTGCCTCTAAAATGCCTTACGGCGCTGAGGACTTTGTTATTTTTATGAATTAAAATATTATACAATTTTTAAACTAATAACAAAAAAAAAAAACAAACACTAACTATTTGAGTGCCATCATAAAAACCGGAATATTTTTTAAATTATTGTTTTGCTTTACTTTTTTTTTCAAAATTAATATTTTTTGTTTTAAATATACTTAAGCTGAAATAGATACGACAAAAAAAACGACTCTTCGATTTAATACTTCGCATAATATGCGAATAATTATGCAAAATCAAGTAATGTTTCGTATATACGAGGGTTGCTATTTTTATTTCGGGTCCTGACAATACTAGTGTTCCCAGATGCAAACTTGAACTTCCATTGGAAACTTTGACATTTTTTAGCATAACTTCACTCAGAACGTTTTGTCATTTGAGGGCGAATTATTTTCTTACAGTGCACTATAGGTCAAATGCAAATTTTTCTGTGCGAAATTAATAACTACTACAAAAACATGGTATTCAAACCAAAACCTGTAACAATTCCATAAGTAAGCTTAACCCTATTTAAAAAAAATAGAATTTAACCCATTAGCGACCAATAATTAACCCTTTTCCAACCATTAAACAAACATAATACATTTAATTGATTTTTTTTTTATTATATTATAACATTTAGAAATTGCTTAAATCTAATTCATTTTGTAAATTTAAATCAAAAACGGCTTCTTCACTTTCATCAATTTCTTCGTCTTGGTTGCTAAGCTGAAATTCTTCTATGGATTCACTGCAACATAATAGCTCAATAACTTCAGGTGGAAGTGAAGAACGTTTACGCTTTTGTAAGCGTCTGGTTAAAAATGTTGTGGAAATTAATGGATCTGAAGTATCGACAGCCCTATTAAATACATCTAACAGATTATTGGTGCGGCTGTTTTTGCGGGCGTGATGCAACCGATCGGCTTTGTATATTTTGTGTCTCGATTCAGAAGCTTCTTCTCCAAGAAGGCCTATTGGTAGTGCGCTGTTTTCTATTATTTGTTTTGAGTGTATGAGCACTTTATGGACCGTGGCAGTCATTGGCAACCAGGGATATAGATCCTGAAAAAGTTTTGCTGTTTCAAAGCAATATATTTCAAATTTATGTGAATCTATTTTGAACTGGCAGGATAAGCAAATCAAAATGATTTTGAATCGAAATATTATATCTTTGTCAACCTCAGTTATTTCAGAAAAAATATCATGCTCAGTAAAAGCTCGTCGAGCAGTGTTTCCGTCATTTGTGGAACCAAAACCACCTACTCTGGGCATGTCCACGCGAAGTCCAAGCTTTCTCCAAAAATCGTTTTGTATTTTTTCTTTTCTTTTTAAGACAGTTACTTTATCATCTCCTCGTATCTGCCACTTTTGTAATTTGCATTTATAGCCTAAATGTAATACAAATTCAAAAAATCTTATCCAGCAATGAAGGGGGCTAAGTCCAAACTTTAAGTTTTCCTCTTTTGCACAGAATACTTCACTTTTATAATCAAATGTGTTCATGAAGTCCTTAGGTGTAGCAGCACAAATGGGACAAGCCTGGGTTGATTTCGTTCCAGTTATAATGTTCAAAACTTTTCCATCAATTAGTGTTAAAAATAAATGAAATGAAACTTCAACGAATTTCCCCTCACCAATTGATATCCGAACGTTAGTCAAAGCGTCTATTTCATTTTTTAAGTCCTGTTCTTCTTTAAGAACGACATCTTTTGTCTCCTTTACATACTGCAGTTTAATGGGACGACAAAATCTTATAGATTGCGGTGTTCTGTTGTTCCAAATTGGCTTTCCCGATAAGGACATTAGACGTAAGGGAATAAGTGAAGTAGCTAAAAGGGAGGCATCGCAGTTTTTTGACGAACTTGGCTCATTAAATGCTTGCTTGAATTGAGCTTGACCAGTGCTACTATCAAACCCGTAGCTTAATGTTAATTCGGAACTTAAAAAATCTGTCCCCTCCGCTTCCATTACAGTTTGAACTACTTCGTTTTGCATTTCAAAAATTCTTTCAGCTGTATGAAGTAAACAAGATTGCAACGAAACTTTAGCAAGGGTCTCATTTGCTGTTATACCATGAGGTCGGCATTTTAATTTTGAGGTTGTAATTTTATTATAGTGTGGATAAATGTCGCAGTTTCTTGATTTGCTTTCGTGGCGTATTGCGTTATATTGTTCTTTTGAAAAATTGTATTCAAGAAGGAAAGCTGAGGCCTCATCCGCAGAAAGTGGAATTGTTTTTTTTGTATCTTGATTACACATTTTCCGCATTTTTGATGGCCTTGTCGGGCTTTTCATACTTTCTTTCAGGACTGCAGCCAAATCGGAATTTCCTTGTTTACGAGCCGATGTTGCTGCTGCACGAACGAGAAGGTTAGTATCTGCTTTCTCAGTTGAAAGATTTGCTGCTTCTGTTCTTTTTCCAAATTCTGATTTTGCGCTGAATGGGATAGCTGGACGTCCAACACCGATTGAAGTAGATTTTTTTGACATATCACTTACCTCAAAATGTAATTCAGAATTTAGCCACGTATGATTTTGATCCTTAAAGACATTTATCTTTCTGTGACATTTTTCCCACTTTTGAGCCAATTTTACGCAAAAAAAATGTATTGTTTGCTTTATATGTTTATCCATTTCATCCGAAATAGTATCAGGTTCGATTTTGTCAACAACGTGTCTGAAAACTGCATCAAATTTGTCTTTCTTATTGCATTCTCTTCGCCATATTTCAAACAGATCGGTTTTTTTGATACAGAGGTTACCTACAAGAACAGGCATAACTCATAAAGCGCAAATAATCGCAATTTGTCACAAAGCAAAATAACTCATTACATTATATTTAATCCACTTTTTTCGATTTGAAAGAGGTCAGATGGGGTCAACTTTTTTAAACTCTTACGGAATGTAAAAGTTTAAAAAAAAATTAACCCTTTTAAGGTAATGTTGTCTTATGAGTTCTTTTTAAGTTTATCGACATAAATATAAAGCAGTTGTAATTAAAAACAGTAGTACTTACCTGTCTCTTTATTTTCCATTTAAATTAATAAATTATAATAAACACAAATCGAGAAATACAAACTTAAAGTTGACCTTGCACTATTGAACATTCTAGCACGTTTGAAGAAAAAATTGCATTGATTGACTTTGACGTACAAATGTGTAACGGTGCTTTTTTTTAACGCAAAAAAAAACTCACACGTGTTTGTTTTGAAGCATTTCCAATTAAAAAACCACAACAACAATAGGAAAACGGCACTTTGATTTTTATCAATTTAGCACAGAAAAAGCTGTCATTTGACCTAATGTGCAGTGTGCTGAAAAATTCATCTCAGTCAAAAAATGGAATGGCTCGTACGATTATTATGAAATTTGTAAATTTATGTCTAAAAAACCATAGAAGTTGAAAGAAAAAATATTTAATTTAGCCCAATCTTTCCTCTTTTCTATAAAAAAAATATCGCGGTATCGCTCATCTGGCCCACGCTAAAATTATTTATGTATCAACACTTCTTGGTATTTAAAAACCCATTAGGCAGGAATGGGATAGCCCGTGAACATTTTTGTGCGATCATTTTTTACGATTTTCGGCGTGTTCAAATCGACTTGGTTCGACTTTTGGCGATGAAGCACCATCAAAAACAACTGTTAATCGCTGGTACCAAGAGTTCAGTCTCGGACGCCGTTCGCCAGGATGAATTTCGTGAAGGACGTCGAACTTCGGTCACTTTGCCAGAAACCATCGATGCTGTGCTTGAACTGATTAAGCCAGGCCGACATGTGACATACCGTGAGATTGAGGCATCCTTGGGCATTAGTATGACAAGCATCAATAAGATATTGCCTGTTCATTTGGCCGTGAAAAAAAAATTGTTCTCGTTGGATCCCACGTAATTTGACGTATGCTCAAAAAAGGCTCGTATGGATTGGTGCAAAGAGATGTTGAAAAAGTATAACTGCAGTAGCTCATAGGCAGTGTATCATTGTCAATGTAACAGGTGACGAATCATGGATCTATACATATGAACCCGAAACAAAACAACAATCGACCGTATAGGTCTTTTAAAACGAGCCAAATCCAACAAAAGTTGTTCGTGGAAGAAAAACTTCGAAGCAAATGATTGCGTTTTTTTCGGTATAACCGGTCATGCTGCGACTGTGCATTTAGTTGAACGTAGGACGGTCAATTCTGAGTGGTATACAACCATCTGTGTGCCAACAGCGTTCGACGAAATGAGGAAAGATAATAAGAGAAGACGGATCATTTTGCAGCATGACAATGCGAGTCATCACAAATGAGCTAAAGCGACGAGCTATTTGACCCCTCAAGATGTCGAATTGATGGGCCATCCACCGTACAGCCCTGATTTGGCACCCAATTACTTCTTCTTATTCCCTAGCATGAGAGGTCACCGTTTTTCATCGCCCGAAGCAGCTGTTAAAGCTTTCACAAATCATGTTTTGGAGGTGTCTCAATCGGAGTGGAAAAAGTGCTTCGACAATTGGTTTGTGCGCATGCAAAAGTGTATTGATCTTAAAGGAGAATATTTTAGAAAACAATAAAACCAATGAAAAATTATTATTGTTTTTTGTTGCCGGACCCGATATATAAATAGCAACCCTCGTATAGATCTTTAAATGAAGTGAGATCTTGTCAGCAACACACATATACTTAGTAGGGACATAAATACTGTTACAACATTGAACACAACCATTTCAATAGTAGAACTGAACATATCCCGTTAATGTCATATGGGTTTTGAAAGCTAACCTCGTTAGCGTTAGTCTGTAACGGGATTTTAAAATTGTTTCAACTTTCATCATGGAGTGGTCAGATAATGAAAACCGTATCGCTGTAATAGCGCTTTTCAAGTGTGAAATGAAAAAAAAACGATATTTTCAAAACGCTCCAGCCACATGCGGCTAATGTTCGTCTAGCGATGCATAAAACTGTTTGAGGAGACTGGAGATGTAAAAGACCGCCACCGCTTTGTTCGAACACCGCATGTTATCATAGCCGTTAGATCAATAATTCACAGAAATCCGCTTCGAAAACAGAAAATCATGGCCCGTGAGATGAATATTACGCAAAAGTCCATGAGTCGAATCATTAAAAAAGACTTGGGACTTGGGACTTTTAAACCACGTACCTGATATTTATTGACTGCAGCTTTAAAAAAATAGGATTGAAAAATGCAAACGTCTTTGGTGAAGCACGCTGACAACTTTCACAGAAAAATTTTGTTCACCGATGAAAAAAATTTTACCGTTCAGGAAAAATCTAACAAGCAAAATGATAGAGTGTATGCTCGGTCATCTAAGGAAGCATCTGAACTGATCCCAAGGGTGGAAAAGGGTCATCACCCAGCTTCAGTCATGGTTTGGTGGGGTGTCTCTTACGATGGGGTCGCTGACCTGCATTTCTGCGAACAAGGAGTCAAAACATCGGCCAAAGTTTACCATGAAACCGTTTTGGAAGCTGTTGTGAAGCCTCTTAACAATTCCCTGTTCCATGGACTTTCCAGCAGGATTCTGCGCCGGCCCGTAAGGCTAAAACGTCCCAGGCCTAGCTTCGAAACAAGTTGCCAGCATTCATTTCCTCTGAAGAATGGCCCTCAGGCAGTCCAGATTTGAACCCATTGGATTACAAATTGTGGACGGTTTTAAAGGACAAGGTTTGTCACAAAAGATAACCCAACATTGCATCTCTTAAGACTGCTTTGGTTCAAGCTGTGGCCAATTTTCCAATGGACGAGGTTCGTGTAGCTATTGGCGATTGGCGTGTGTAAAGGCAAAAGGCGGACATTTCGAATAAGTAGATTCTTTTTGGATACAATATACATCAATAAATATATTAAAAAATATTTGGTCCAAAAACATTCAGTTTTTTTTACAGCATAAAACGTGTGTAACAGTATTTATGTCCCTTCTAATTATAATACCGATGAGCCGTCCTACACCAGCGGCGAAACGTGCGGCTACCTGATGGTGATGTGTATGTTTTAACTTCCCTGACGTACTTTTCCTTTCCTATACGACAAACAAAAACACAAACTAAAACAAACCGGATCTAAGAACCTTGTGACATATTCAACTCTTTCAAAAAATAATACAACAAATAATCATAACAAAATAAAATCCCATGAAGAAATGATGTTTCGAACCCATGGAAAACCTGATCTAATAACCTTCTGACATATTTAACTCTTTCAAAAAATAACACAACAAATAATAATAACAAAATAAAATCCCATGAAGAAATGATGTTTCGAACCCATTGAAATGCTGAATAATCAGAGGCAGTTACTTCGGAGTTTCGTTTAGATGACTTTGACGCATTATTTTGTAAAAAAAAATGTTTATGCTCGTTTGTTTTATTGCGGTCTGTTGCTTTTACAAATTGAACAGAGATTATCCGTCTCAAGACCTCTTGCATCTATATTTAAATAGAAGACATGTTTTTAACAAAATGGCAAAGTGACATTGAGTTTCGTGACTGCACACTGCTTTTATTGTAACAAAATTTAAGAAAAAAAATATAACGTATTTTTCTGAATTAAATTTTTTTGTTGATATTTACAACTCGAAACGGTATTTGTTGCCACTAAGAGTCCACTGTGAGGCAACCCATTCAACTCAACCTAAACAATTTGCTATAACATAATTTATACAAGACCTTAACAAAGTACTTGTTGAGGACTAAGCAAAGTAAGTAAGTAAATTATCTTAAAATCAATAAAATGTTGAACTCTTCGAAGCTCAAAGACTTTTGCTTTCTGCTCTTCAAATGACCTGTTTAGATGTATTTAAATGGTTTAATCAACACTAAATTTTTTATAATATAAGTATAAAACGTGTTGCCTTTTAGTACAACACTAATTTGTTCACAAATTAAATCTAGCTTTCACGTAGCGTTTTGTTTCCAGGCTAATTGTTTTTTGATTTGCAAACTTTGTGTGTTTGCAGCAAATCCTAGTATACTTTCAGGCTTAAGAGTTGTTACCGAAACAAAGCACACCCTAAGGTGGGTAACAACTAAACGCATTCAAATCAATTTGTATGCAAATATATTTGCCAGTGTCGAAAAGAGATTTGCATTTCGAATTTGATTTTCGAGCTAAAAACTGCCAACGAAAACAAAAAAGAAACATGAAGCGCGAATTGCTTAATTATTCTTTTAGCGAAATTCTCCGTGTGTTCGTGTTAAACTTTTTATACCGTTAAATAACTAATTCACTTTACCACCGAACCCACTACCACGGAAAAAACCCCGAAAACCTCTAATCTGTTATGCAAAAACCCTCCATTTTTTTTGGACAAGGCAAAAATGCGCAATTGAACATGGAATCCTACTGTGAATTGGTGAATTGTGATTGTAAATGGCTGTGTTGGAATATATCGCAACATCGCCGAGTATAAATTTGAATATTTATTTAACAACTTTACTAAATGTAAAAAACAACAAAACTTTCGTCCGCATCGCTTCTGCAGCACCAAAAGGATAATAAATAAAGAAATATTGCAGCGAATTCGGTGCAATTGGCAGTTAACACAATTCAATTTATGTTTTGGAATATTCAAAATCATTTAAAAAAATACACTAGTATACACTCGTACATTACTGTCGGTTGGCTTTTTTTGTTCTTCTTTGCTTTACTGTATTATTAAATTATGCCCATAGTGCAGGGACAGATGGTTTAAATTTATATGCAGATTTAAACAATTAAACTTTAGGAATTGTACGTATAGTGGGGTCTTAATATTTCTTTGACAAGTGTTTTGGCCACTTACCTGGAAACCATCATAGGTCCACGAACCAAATTTCATTTCACATCTTTGATCGTCGAAGGGAAACCAAGTAATATCGATTTTGCACGTGGACTTGAAGATGCCGGGCGGTACGTAGAGACACGAGCCATTATTCCGGACGACAACATTTGTGGCATACGTTCCATCGAATCCTTCGTCAGCACTGAAAGTAAAAAGCAAGACAAAGGTGTTATTAGGAATAAATTGGATAAAAAACAAACAAGTTACATCAAAAATATAATAAAGATACATAGAAAATGGGTTGCTAATAATTTTTTAGAGATTTCATATTCCAATAACGTTGAACCGTTCACAAATTGTTGAAATCTGGAAAAAAAAAGTGTTCATTTCGGCTTGCCCTTTTTTATGAATATACTAAGAACAGGGTCTGTTGATTTCATGCGAGGGCATATCACTAATTCCGTGACTTTTCCAACTTCCATCGTAGTTATATGAAATGCAACACTGCTCTTATCAAGTACCATCTGTGAGTAGACTACTGTCAAATTTTTAAAAAGAGTTCCGCTATTTAGTTTGTGTTGAACAGCTGTTCAAAACATACAACCTCCTATGATTTCGCTAAAAATGAAAAAAAAAGTGAATTTTGAGTGCTCAATAAAAATTATTTTTTGCGGAAAAATCCGTCAATCAAACCAAGGAAAAGCTTGATAAATACTTTGAGGACTCAATGGTAATAAAGTGGTTTACTGACATTCGTTGTGGTCGCACATGTACAAATGACTCTAAACGTTCTGGACGGCCAGTTGAGGTCAAAACTTATACACCCGAAAATGTCGAAAAATCCGCGATATGTTATTGACAGATCGAAGCGTAAAAGTGAGTGATATTGTTGAGGCCATATGCATTTCATATGGCAGTGTGGTTTCGATTTTACATGCTCAGTTGGGTTTAAGAAATCTGCCTGTAAGATGTCTGCCGCGTTTGCTCTCAATTGACCATAAACGCAATCGCGTGACAACTTAAAAGGATTGTTGGGAGTTATTTAACCGCAATTCGAATGAGTTTTTGCGGCGTTTTGTAACTGTGGATGAAACATGGATCCATTACAACACTCCGGAGACCAAGAAGCAGCCCAAACAATGCGTTTATCCGGGTGAACCGGCTTCGAAGAAGGCAAAGGTGACTTTGTCGGCCAATATGGTGATAGCAACAGTTTTTTGGGATGCACGCGGGATAATCCCCATCGATAACCTTTAAAAGGAAAAACCAATAAACGGCAAATATTATGCCAACGTATTGGACCGTTTTAGCGAGAATTTACAAAAGAAATAGTTCATTTTCACCAAGACAATGCACGGGCGCAGTCTCAATGGCGAAAATGCATGAATTGTGTTACGAATTGGTAACTCAGCCGCCGTATTCTCCGGACTTGGCCCCCAGTGACTATTTCCTATTTCCACACCTAAAGGAATGGCTCGGTGAAAAGAGATGTAGCTCCGGCGACATTTCGAATAAAACACAGCTTTTTTGAAAAAAAAAAAAATATTTTTCTCAATAATCTCCTTTTAGTTCAATACACTTAGTCCAACATTTCTCCAGTTTTTGTATTTCTTCCAAAAAGTAGGATTTTTTGAGGTCACTAAAATAGGCATTTGTTTGATCGCCTATTTTAGTGACCTCAAAAAATCCTACTTTTTTGGAAGAAATACAAAAACTGGAGAAATGTTGGACTAAGTGTATTGAACTAAAAAGAGATTATTATAAAAAATATTTTTTTTTTGCAAAAAAGCTGTGTTTTATTTGAAATGTCGCCGGAGCTACATCTCTTTTCACCGAGACATTATTTATTTGCCCTCGTAAGTACCATACATTTTTATACCCACCAACGAAGTGGAGATGGTATAAAAATACCTTTTTTGAGTATGAGCTAAGCACATAATAACTGTTTTGTATAAGTATACAGACAATGGTTTAAATGTGTATTGCAAGTTGAAAAGCACCAAAAAAAGGGTGGTCCATTAAAAATTTTAAATTTAAATCGGCTGTAAAAATGTACTGATGATTTTTTTTTCTTATTTCTGGTTTCATTGGAAAGGTTGAACGGTGTCATTTAATAATGGAACCCCATCTGATGGGTTTTTGCTTTGTCAAATAATTGTTTGGCAGGAGATCAAGAGTTTTGCCGAAAAATTGTGTTTCCGATGAGCCTCATTTACATCTCGTGGCTATGTTAAAAAGCAAAATTGCCGCATGACTTTTGAAAGCCAATGCATCCACAACGAGTGACAAAATCCAGGCTGGCGGCATCATTGGGTCATTTTTCTTCGAAAATGAGTTAGGAGCCGCCGTTACCTTCAACGGTGAGTTCTACAGCGCCATGTTCAACAAAGTTTTGAAGCCAAACCTTTGGTTTCAAGATATTTTACGCTATAATTTTGAAAATCGAATAATCAGACGAAATTGTGATGTCGACTGGCCGCCTCGGAGCTGTGATTTAAGCCCTTTGCATTATTTTCTGTAGGGAGCCATTAAGGATAATTGGAACTCAAATCATACAGATGGAAGCGTTCAAACATGAAATCGTAGTTGTCATTGAAGAGACCTGTAACAATTGAAAATGTACTGAAAAATTAGGTTGATCGGATCAGGTACTACCGAGCCAGCTATGGTAGTCATATGAATGATATTGTGTTCCATTATAAATGACAAAGCTCCATCTTTCTAACAAAACCAGAAATTTAAAACAATTTTCAGTTTTTTTTACAGCCGATTAACATTTTAAATGTTAAATCGCCCACCCAGTACTTCAAAAAATAGCATAGTTTCTGGACTTTTTGACCCGTATATTGGAAACGGGTGATTTATAGTCCGACCGACCCCCACTATCTTAGGAGGGCCCACCCACCCATATCAGTGTCATACCCCCTGGAATCCCCCTTGGGGTTCACCATACAAAAAATCAGCATTTGGACACTTTACTTGAAAAAATCAGAGTAATGGCTATAAGTAGTATTGACCAATGGTTTTTGTTGGATCTTTTCTGCCTGTGTAGCTTCAATGCCTTACCACATTAACCTCCAACTCTCAAGTAAGAATTAACGTCTTTCACAGTCACACATGACCTTGACAAGGACCACCATTAGGTTAAGCGTCATAAAAGTCACCATGAGTTGCTGTCAATAATAAAGTACACTTGGCTATCCCACATACGGTCGCCGAAATTACATAAGTAACTATTCCCAGACCAAATTCAAATACTAAATCACGTTTACTGTCTTCTTTGTGTTAGAATTACAAAAAGATAGGAATTTATTATCCAAAAGAAAAAGCCTCCCCTCCCATCTATGATGCTGCTGCTTCGGCCATTATTAAACAGAAAAAATTCAAACATTATTCAAAGACACATTCTGACAAATAGAAAGCAAAACTACAACCGACAGCCATAAATATTAAATGTGACATATATACGACGAGTAGTATTAGTGATTTTACACTCATTCAGTGCATTCATATAGCAGCCACACTCCTAGGATATAAACATGCAGGATAAAAGAGAGTGCGAGAGAGAGGAAAAAATATTATGCTTGAGCTTTAAAAGGTCATTCTTGGGGAACTTGCAGCATAGTTTTTGGCTGTAGCTGCTTTTCTTTTTTATTAAATGTCAATTTATTATGGTGAAAAAATACAATTAAATGTGAATAATGCCGTAACTATGAAGTAAAAGGAATGACATAAACCTTCTCTAGCTGCTGAAAAAAGGCATGACATTACCCATTGTATATGAGGCGACGTCGCCAGCTACGTGTTGCAGCAAATGTTTTGTTTGTTTACAGCTGCACACGAAGCAACGTTTGCTTAAACACAACTGTATTGCTGCAACGGTAGTTTCGTAAGTTAATAGCATTAGACGTTTTTCTAATCTTTTATAGCTGGATTGCTTTATATTGGTCGACAAACAACGGACTGTGTTTGAGCAACAATTGGTGTGAGGTGCTATAATCTCGAACGCTGCATGTATAAGACCGAAGTGCTTTAAACTCATTTTTTAACCAGGCAAAGACAAACAATAGGTTGATGATAGAGTGCCCAAAACCGAAACCTACATTCCGATTTTTATGGCCATATCCGAAAGTCGGTTTCTCAAGAATAGCTAAAACCAGATGGTCGGTTTACCTGGTTTTAAGCTGTCAGGTTTTTTGTTGTGGAATGTATAGGTTGGGCGATTTAACATTTTAAATTTGAATCGGCTGTAGAAAAAATTAATGATAACTTTTTCAAATTTCTGGTTTTATTGGAAAGGTGTTTTCGCTTCGCGCAATGGGCTGAAGATTGTTGGGCAGGAGATGAAGGATTTTTTTTTATCGAAAAATCGAATATCGGTGGCTATGTCAATAAGTGAAGTTGTCGCATGCGGGGTACGGAGAACCCACAATTCCCAAGAGCTTGGAACTAATTTTTAAAGCAGACCAAGACTAACAAGAAGTGCAGAAAGAGTGCCCAAAACCAAAACCGAAAACCGATATTTCGGTTTTATGGCCAAACCCGCCAGCCGGTTTCTTAAAAAAAGCTAAAGCCCGTTAGGTCGGTTCATCCGCTTTTTTGCTGTCAATTTCTTCGGTTTTTCTTTTTGTTGAATGTAACACCAAAGAAAATTCACAATTTCACGTGCGGAATATGTAATTATGTATTAGAGCTACCCCCACCTTTAAGGATACCAATCGATTTAGATCACCAGTTCATGCGATTTTACAATTTCGGCCTGCCTCCGTCTGTCTTTTGTCTATCTTAAGCTTGTTACCAAACTACACGTAGCAACTATTAACTGACCTTTAGTTAATTTGGTAAAGGTTATTGGTTTTTAATCTGGCCACACTTTTTTCGAAGTTGGTCTTTTTGACAGCTGTCACTTGATATTCGCTCAGGTTGGTTTGCCATTTCTTAAAAAAAGTAGACTTACTCCGGAACAGGTGGTGAATGGGCCTAAAACGAAGTGTCCACTGATCCTGACTTTTTTGTTCTGCGATGAAGCTCACTTTTGGTTGGAAGTAATGAAAATCCACGAGCCATTGTTGAGACACCGTTACATCCTCAAAAAGTCACTGTTTGGTGTGCTCTATGGGCAGAGGGAATCATTGGTTCATATTTCTTCAAAAATGAAGCCGGCCATAATGTTACAGTCAATGGGGAACGCTATAGTGCCATGATTAATGACTTTTTCTGGCCTGAATTGGAGGAGGTTAATGTGAACGGCCTTTTTTCCAATAAGACGGCGCTACATATCATACATCCAACAAACAATCAATTAATTGTAAGAAACTCTTGATATGCGCATTATCTCGCGTCGTGGGCCTGTGGTGTGGCCTCCAAGATCGTGCGATTTAACACCGCTAAACAATTTTTTGTAGGGTTATGCGAAGTCGTTTGTCTACGCAGATAAACCCGACAGGATTAACGCCTTAGAAGAGAATATTCAGCGCATTATTGCTGACACACGGCCTGCAAAGGCTGAAATAAGTGATCGAAAATTGGGCCTCTCGATTGGAATTTTTTGGAGCCAGCCGCGGCAGCCACTTGCCCTAAATCATATTTTGAACATAATGGCAACACTTATCATTATAATAAAGCTAAATTCTTGGAAATGGCATTAAACTATATGCATTTTCTTTCTTTTTGAAAACCACACGTCTGAATAAAACATCCTTTAAAAGTAAGTTTTTTAAATCAAGGACAGCCGCACTTAAAATCGAAGAAAATTGGTTAAAATTTATATTCAGCTTCACACACAAATATATGTTGAACCGATTTTTTTATCTGTAGCTCTAGTAGCCACACATTACATCCATCTCGATAGATATAGTTCTTAACGATCGATCTCTAATCAGCTTAGAAGAAAATTAGTCATACCAATCAATGGTTTGATATAATGCCAGTACAAAAATCCTTGACATACATACAAGCGCTCTAAAATAACCAAATTAATCCGATTTCGATCAAATTTGCGATAGTATATAACGATGGACAAACAATTTATATTGGACCGATTTGGAACATATAAGTAATTTTTTGATACAGTTTCTGTACAAATGGTCAGGAGTCTCATTAAATGGCTTCTAGTATAAAGGGTGGTCCAATCTTAATGCACGATGTTAATTGTGAGTCACATCTTAACGTCTAAGTTTTTTTGCATAACTTAGTTTGATATTTCTTTGTTTTATAGCTTGTCAAATTTAACCATTTCCTCCCTCGCTCTTGAGCAGCGCGTTAAAATTGGTGAAGCCTTTTACATAAATGGGCGTTCGAATCAAAGTGCATTTCGTGCAGTTCGTGAATTTTTTGGTAGCATAATCCACCAAATGTTTCCACAATCGGGTATGTAGAAAATGTGAAAACACCAGTTCGTTATAGCATCATTTTTATCAACGGGACGTATTTTTTTGAAAACGACCAAGCAGTTGCCGTAAATGGTGTTCGCTATCGCAAGATGGTAGCGGGCTTCTTGTGGCCAGAGATTGAGGATATAGACGTGGACGATATGTGGTTCGAACATGATGGTGCCACTTCCCACACAGCCAAACAAAACAAAGGTTTTTTTGCGCGTGAAATTAAATTGTCCTGTTGTCTCACGTTGTGGCGATGATAACTGTCCATCACGATCATGTGATTTGACACCATTGGACTACTATCTTTGTGAATATTTAAAAGAAAATAGTGTACGTGAATAAGCCAGGAACAATTCATGAGTTAAATGATGAGTAAATTCGGCACATTAACGACATTGAACCTCCATTATGTCTCAGAGTCATTGAAAATATGGACCATCAGATAGAGGTATGGCCTATATTTGATTTCACACCCAACTGTCATAGATCCTTCTGTCATTACAAAAAATATTAAGATAATTCTCGGAAAACTTTTTGGTTTTTTTTTGCAATTTACATTGTGCGTTTTAGTTGAACCACCCTTTACATGGACAACTATAAAATTTTTCACTAAGCCAAAAATATATTTGCTGTTTACTAAATTTGGATGACGAGCCCTAAGGCCGCAAATCTTACCCATTCAAACATGGACATAAGGGTACCAAACGCAAATGACATTTTCTAACAAATTCAAATATTAACTTATTTTTAAAATCTGGCTTAATTACGAGCTCATTCAAGGGGTTCAAAAACTTAGGCTATTTTACTAGTTTATTTTAAATAAATTTATACTACAAGCATCAATTCGCACCAAGTAATTTTATTGCATTCTAGGGTATAGAAATGGAATTTTAGTTAATGCCGATTTTTTACCTGAAGTCGGTTTTTTTAAAACACGGTTTTAAAAAAACCGTTTTTTGGAACCTCTAGTTGAAGAGCTATTAATTTCTGTAATTTTCTTTTAATCTTCATTATCTTATTATTACTAATTTAAAATACAGGGTGTCCGCCGAGAAGGTATACTACAGGGTGTCCGCCTGGAAGGTATACTACTTCGTTTGTTTATAATTTTTAATTAAATGAATGAGAATGGATCTAATATTAATATTGGTATCGTATATTGATAAATGTTTTATTTAATATCGTCAATCATGTATTGAATACAATATCATATAAATGTCCGCTTCTGTTAGCCTTACTAATGTGAGCCCCTTTGAGCACATTTTCATTACATTCAGCACGGCGTCGAATTGAGGTTGATGGATTGTTTTGAACACTTTCTTGAGCAGCAGTAAAGTTTTCAGCCGATCTTGCAGTACGTTGTTATCCATGATCGGGTCTATCAGGTACAGACCCTCTTTCTTCGATGTCATTCACAACACGATAAATATTACGGTTTTTTAGCACGTTGCTTTTCATAAAAATAGCACGTAACTTTCCCATCGCCACAGTAATCGATGATTGATTTTAATAAAATGTTTAAGGATTTATCGAATATTTTTCCATAATAAATTTGCCATGTCTCTACTTCACGACTGCCAAATATAAACAATCAAGAATAATGTCTGCCAAAATGTCAGCAAAACAAAGTGGTATACCTTCCCGACGCACCTTCTATATTTAAATTTAACAAAACATTTGATTAAATTTCCAATTTAAATCATTACATGGATATTCTTTTGCAAAGATCAGCTAATACCTATTATTTTTTGAAAAATCTGCGCCACATCAACGCCTGCGAGTTGGATGCATTATTTGTAATGAGAAAATATATAGAATTGTACAATGGCGTTCATCTGCACACAAAACAATGTTTGCATGCATAAAAGGGGGTGTAGGGCAAAAAAAAAAACGTCGTTGCTGCATCAAGTGACAGATGACGATTCGAGGATGATTGCATTGTTAACTATGAAAGACAGAAAGTAAACCGCAACGAGCGAAACCTCTAAAGTATTTAAACAGATGTTGATGTTTGTCACAACTGCAAATACATATAAGCGAAACTGACAAATGTAACGACTAAATGCCAACGCAAAATATAGGTGTTTCCACGGCGTCGACTTCGTCCGAACCTATATTGAGAAGCTGAAAAGAAATCAGTCTAAACAAGAAAATACTGCACTACTACGAGGGCGACCGCAAAACTAACTGGCCTGGCACATTTTCTGTTTTACTAGCAACTTTTATTTTTGGTTTTTAAAAGCAATCTTTTATAAGCCATCTGTCAAAATTTCCGAAATATTTAATGATTATTTTCTTTGTTACAGGTGATTGAAGTAAACAAGTTTTATAATTTTTGAAAAACGGAAAATAAAGAGTTTCGTGCGGTTATTAAACACTTTTATATGAAAGGTTATACGCCACAATTAATCGAAGATGAATTGGGTTCTATTCCTGGTGATAATGCACTATCATACTCCACCGTGAAAACCTGGGTTCAACAATTTAAAATGGGTCATTCAAGTACGGAAGATGAACAACGCTCTGGAGGACCGAAAACTGCTACTACTATTGAAAACATTAGAAAAATATTTAATGAAGTGACTAAAGATAGACGAATAAAGCTCAGAGAACTTGCTGATATTTTTAAAATACACGAAAAACAAGTTTGGAGTATTTTACATGATGAACTCCACATGAAAAAGCTATCCGCAAGATTTGTGCCGCGTTTATTGACTTTGCCCCAAAAAATCGTCCTTTGGACCAATTCCGAGGATTTATCAGCGTAATCCAATAGAGTTCTTGTGCCAATTCATAGCTGTTGATGAAACATGGATCCATCACTACATCCCAGAATGCAAAGAACAGTCAAAACAATGCATAGAAGCAGGTAAAAGTGGTCCCATGAGGCGAAAACTGTTAAGTCAGCAGGAAAAGTAATGGCCACAGTATTTTGGGATGCAAGGGGTATAATATTCATTGATTATCTTGAGAAAGGAAACACTATAAATAGTGAATATTATTGTGCATTATTGGATCGGTTGAGTGAAGAAATCAAGTTAAAACGACCGCATTTAGAAAAAAAGTTATTCTTCATCAAGATAATGCTCCTTCACACACTGCATTTTTAACTCAACAAAAACTGTCCGAATTATGATTTGAAATTGCTCCGCATCCACCATATAGTCCAGATTTAGCTCCTTCTGATTCTTTCTTGTTTCCAAATTTAAAAAAAATTCTCGGTGGCAAAAAATGTTCGTCCATTAGCGAGGTTATTGCTGAAACAGGCATATTTTGAAGGCCTTGAAAAATCTTATTTAAGGATGGAATTAAAAAACTTGAAAAACGTTTGATAAAGTGTATTGAGTTGGAAGGAGATTATGTTAAAAAATATATAATAAGAATTCCAAAAAAACGGTTCTTTTTATGTTAGGCCAGTTACTTTTGCGGTCACCCTCGTATAATGTATTCAGCTTCGATTAGAAATTCGTGAATAAGTATATTATCGGTTCATTTTCAGTACCAGCAGCTTCTAAGGCTGTAGGTCTTAAATCAAAAGGAGATTGGTGAGAGGACTATCGTATTTATGAACCAATATAATCTAATTTTACCACCGGTAGTTAGTCGTACGCAATTCTTCACATGAAATTTGGTCAAAAAGGGATTTAAAAAGTGGTTTCTGAAGCTGAGGGTTTTAAAATCGCGAGGGACACATGTATTGGGGTAGTATAAACATAGTTACCGGATTTATAGCGACTTTCAAAACCGGATTTATAGCGACTTGAGCATCACCAAAACTGCATTAGTGTCAATTTAGCAATCCATTTTGTGCCATCGATTTTCGATAGCCTTTAGCATGAGAAAAAAGTTAAAAAATAAATCATTTTGGTTTGATTTTTTTGATTTTCTTTCAACTTTACTTTTTAAGCTCCATATCCTCAATTTCTGCCCACAAGAAGTCCGTTATCATCTCGCGATAGCAAACACCATTCATTGTAACTGTTTGGCTGCCCTCATTTCGAAGAAGTAGGGCTGGATGCATCCGCTTATCACTCATCAATCGTGAATTCTTATTTGCACAAATGCGGCAATTCTGCTTGTTAACAAAACCACTAGGGTAAAAGAACGAGTATGCCTGGTCGTTAAAGGTGATTTTCATTGTAATGTAACCATTCACTCCAGTCTGTTCAACCAACTATTCGGCGTATTGACGACGCTTGAAATGGTCAGTAGGCTTCGGCTCTAGAGTCAATTTAAAGTTTTGTTCAAAATTCGCATCAGTGATGATCGTACGATGTTTAATTGTTGGACACGAAAACGAGTCAAGGTTGACGGCTTTTCTGCCACACTATTGAAAACAACAGCAATGTTTTCGCCAGAATAAACTTCGCCAGAATTACTATCGAAGTTCTGAGTCAGTAGTAAAAACTTTAGAGCGCCTACTCAAATTTTCGGCCGTAATTATTGTCCCACCCGACAGGCTGTGCGTGCTATAGTGGATAAATCTGAATCCAAATTTTTACTTTTGGATGTTCCGGCGCCAAGAAGACGCCGTACCGCTCAAAACGACGAAAATATCGCAACCGTAAGTGTATCCGTTCAAAACGATCCAAATCAGTAGACTCCACGTCGTTCTAAGGAATTGGGCACCTCTCAAACTACACTGTGGCGTATTTTGCGAAGAGAAATTGACCTTTATTCTTATAAGATCAAACTGACTCAAGAACAAAAGCCACTCATCTGAATTTTCTCCGGTTGGGCTCTGGCAAAGCTTCACGAAAATCCAGAATTTCATCGAAAAACAACTTCAGCAATAAAGCTCATTTCTGGCTGAGTGGTTTTGTCGATAAACAAAATATGTTTTATTTGACAGCAACAAACCCACATGTGCTTTAAGAGACACAATTGCATCCGTAAAAAAATACTGTGACGTATTTGTTCGTCAATAAAAACAATCATCATGTTACCGTCAATGGAGAGCGCTACCGTGCCATGTTAGACAATTATTTTTGGCCAGAATTGGATGAGCTTGAATTGGCCGATATGTGGTTTCAACAAGACGGTGCCACTAGCTACACAGCACTCGTTACAATCAATTCAAGCAAATTCGGTGAACGTGCAATCACGAGCAATGGTCCGGTCGAATGTCCACATCGTTCATGCGATTTAACGCCATTGGATTTCTTTTTATGGGCCCACATCAAGTCATTGGTCTATGCGAACAAGCCAACAACTTTAGACGAGCGCAGAGACCACATTAAACGCGAAATTGTCAATGTTCCGGTGGAAATGTGTGCAAGAATGGTGGAAAATTGGGTCCAAAGAATAAGTCGCTGCACAAGGGCTCGTGGTGGTCATATGATTAAAATCTAATTTTATTCATAAAATGTAGCATTTTCACTACATATTCTGTGATTAACTAATATAACAGGTCATCCATCTAGAGGTATTTTTTCAATAGGGTTTTTTCACAGATTACGCGTGAGCTGTGTTTAACTTTATTTTTTTTTATTTTCAGTATTGTTTGTCATTTCATCATGAAAAGACTTACGCCGCAAAAACGTCTCCAAATTGCGCAACTGTATTTTGGAAATGAGAATGAGAAGACCCACTGTTTTCGACTAAAATTTTGTTCAGTGACTATGTCTATTTCTGGCTCAACGGCAACGTCAATAAACAAAATAATCGCATTTGGGCTGAAAAGCAACCAGAAGAGGTTTCAGAGTTAACATTATACCACGGTTTGGTGCAATTTATTGGTAGGTGGAATCATCGCTCCATATTTTTTCAAAAATGATGATGGCCGGAACGTAACCGTGAATGGTGCTCGCTATCGCGCCATGATATCGAACTTTTTGCTGCCTGAAATTGAAGCGCGTATTCTTGACGACATTTGGTTTCATCAGGACGGTCGCACTTGCCATACTGACTGCTGAAACAATGGATCTATTGGTAGGTAATTTTGAAAGCAAGCTAGTTTTACGTTTTGGACCGATGAGTTGGCCTTCTAGATTGTGTGATATCACACCCAAAGGATTTTTTTTGGGGGCTAAGTAAAGTCCAAATTTTATGCTGACAAGCCAGCCACGATTCAGGTTTTGTAATTAACATTATGCGTCTCATTAACGTAATATCGGTCGAAATGCTTGAACGACTTATCTAAAATTGGACGCTCAAAATGGACACTCTGAGGAGTAGTTGCGTCAACATTTGAAGGAAATTATATTCAAAAAAAATGGCATAAAATTTCATTTCAAATAAAGATTCCACACTTGATTTCAATTTTTGTATTTATTTTTATTTTGAAAAAAAAATACCTCTAAATGGATCACCCTATATGAAATTGGTATGTCCTTATGGAAAAACCCTGTACTTAAGAGTTTGGCTACTGCACAATGGGTTGGCTTAAATAAATCTAGATAGGTAGGCAAGGTTCAAATGCGAGTTTCGCCTAAGGATTTTTAATATAAACGAATTTCATGCAGCCTGCCACCGGTAATCTGGCAATGCTGGAAACACCCATACTCAAATAGGTCGCACATATTGCCTGCGTTGACATCCATTCATTCCTCCACAGTCTCCGTGGTGCATGCAGCATCGGAACTGAACGAGAGGAAAGCAAAAGTATGTGCTTGTATTGTTAAAAATGAAATTATTTTCTTTTTTTTATTTGCAAAAATTCATTCTAACTGCGTGTGTGTAGTAGGTTTGTAGACGAGTGCATATACGAGTGTGCGTGGGCGTCAGTGTACGTGGCTCTTGTGTGTGATTGTTTAAATGATGAGAAAAACAAGAGTGAAATGAAATGTCATCGCCTAAAGCTACTTAACCATTTTGTTATTTTCGTTTTTTGTTCTTGTTGTTTTTGCTGTTGTTCTTGTTGCTGCTGTTGGTGCTTCTGTTGTGCCGAACCACAAAATAATGTGTAACAAAAGAAACTTAATATAACACACGAACGCACACACATGCACACCAACTCTCATGGCGAGGAGCACGCAAAAGTACGAGTGCGAGTATCTCCCCATTCGTAGTCAACCACACTCGTGCACACACACATTCACTGAAATTCTCACATCCATTCACACATTCTTTATGTTGAGGGGCAATATTTTATTTTGGTTTTTGTTGGCCTGTGTGTAGTCGGAAAGGGAGGGGGGGGGGGGGGGGGGGTTAGTTACCAGTGCATGTGCTCTTTTTGTTGTTGTTATGTGTTCTTGGTTTTTTGGTTCTATGCGGAGGTGCTCTCACGGTGGGCAAAAAAAGAGGAACTATGTCTCTTTTATACACACACACACTTACGCATTCACTTACGAGACCCATGAGTGAATGTTTGTATTTCTATGGCACTGTGTAATAAAGTCAAGGTTTTTCCCCAACTCGCAATAGAAAGTAAAGAATGACAAATGTTAAGAGTAAAAAGGGGAACTGCAAAGAATTCTACAGCAATGAAATAAACAGGAAAAAAACAACATAAGAGAGGCAGTAAGGGAAAATATGGCAAAAGGATATGAAAGTGCATATTTCAGCAAAACATTTCTTCATTCCATTTCATGTTACAATTCGGTATTTCTATATTTTTCTTGCTCTTGCTCTTCCTTCTATGCTTCCGTTTTTCTTCGCCGGTTGGAGACTGCTAAACTGAAAGACATACAAATCTACAGACACATATTCAACATGACATTTATATGAAAAGTAAGTTCTTTTCATTATTATTGCGATTTTCACTATTTTATCACACTCACATACACCAACCCACGCACGCACACACATTCTTACACTTACTCACACTCATGTACGCTAAATCAAACTGTCAATGTGAATGAGTGTAATAAATTGCATGAAGGGTAATTAGTTTATTACTATGTCGGCTACATGACGTCAAATGAGGCTGTGTTGAGGTTTGGTTTTTTTTTTCTTTTCTACTACATACATATGTAGTTATCCTGCATAATCAGCAATAATTAAATATTTATTCATTTGGAGACAATTATTCATTTGTTATTTGTGGCTTTTTTGTGTCATTTGACATGACGTTTATTGAAGTCCATGTTTCTTTTTTGATTTTGAATAAGTATGAAAAAGGATAGACAAATGTGGTGTGTTTTTCCTAGGAAATATTCATTTGTGCTCTATAATCATGAGAAATGTGTTGGTATTTAATTTGTTCGATAAAGTTGAAATATGGGCACAGCGAAAATATGGTTATGTTTGCAATCTACGTTGGGGATTATTATGTGCTCCATCGAAGAGTGGATGGTATAATAAATTTGTCATTTCGTTTGAAACACCACAAAATATTGTTCTGAGACCCTATTAAGTTTATAAAGGGAGGCCCAATCACACGATGTTTATTGTGAAACACACCCTAACGAAAAATTTTTGGCCCTACCTAATTTGACATTTCTTATTTTCAATGTTTGACAAATTCATCCATAGAGAGGTTCACAATTGAGCAGAGCGTTAAGATTGTTAAAGACTTTTACAAAAATGGGCGTTCAATCAAAATGCATTTCGTGCACTTGATTTGATTTTGTGATTTTTTTTGGTCAGTATAATAGACCCAATGTGTCCACAATCGGAAGAATTGTTTGAACATTTTTATAAGCCAGTCTGTAGGAAATATCCATGCCCGCACAGTTTGTACTCGGGCCGTACTTCTACAAAAAATAAGGTTGGCAAAGTAGCTACGTTGAAGGGAAGAATTGTCTGGCAAACCATGCATGCTCGTCCAATTCGTTCTGTCACCGAGCCGTTCTTATTCGGAGGGCCGTTCTTTTTCAGTTAACGGAGTTGATAACGGACTTCTTCAGATATTGAAGATGTGCACCTGGACGATATGGGATTACAACAGGGTGGTGCCACTTGCCACACAGCCACCGAAACAATGGCACGTTTGCCCGACAAATTCAATGGCCGTGTTAGCTCACGTCGTGGCAATATTAATTGTCCGCCACGATCATGTGATTTGACACCGTTGGATTTCTGTGTTTGGGGATATTTAAAAGAAATAGTGTACGCCAATAAGCCAAACATAACACAACTGCTGAAGGATGAGATAATTCGGCATATTTACGACATTGAACCAGAATTGTGTCCTCTGATTTATTGAATATATGAATCATCGCATAAAGGTATGCCACCGAAGCCGTGGCGAGCATTTGGCTGATCTTTGTTTCACTCCTTATTGTCATAGATCCTTCTATCATATCAGAAAATATTAAGATAATTCTCTGAAATCTGTTTGTTTTTATTAACGAT
This sequence comes from Hydrotaea diabolus, assembly GCA_963513945.1. NCBI lineage: Eukaryota > Metazoa > Arthropoda > Insecta > Diptera > Muscidae > Hydrotaea > Hydrotaea diabolus. The sequence goes on along the minus strand of OY740718.1, from coordinate 153,267,941 downwards.
TTACATTATTCATTTTTGTTGGAGCATCATTTACATAAATGGATCGTCTTGAAAGTAAACACAATCTAGCCAGCATGAAAGTGGTGAAACAAATGAAGCTTAAAAGAAGAGAAAAAATACATTGCTTTAAGCATGAATCACAACCTTTCTAGAAGAGATTGTTCCTTTTGTACTTGCAGAAGGATGTTCAGCTAAAAAATGGGTTATTCAACCAAGGATCATACACTAGATGTAAACGGCATTCATGAGACCGATTTCAACTAATGGAGTACTGGTATAACCTCAGTAGACCTCATGTAGAAGAGTAAGAATAACACTCAACAGACTGTGCTATAACATTTCTGCCAGACACTGTAAATACAATCTCGTGACATATAAGTGTTAGTAAATTTTGTAGATAATTAAAGCAATTTTAGCAATAAATTAATTTTGTAGGTAAATAAATTTCAGACCAGATAATAAAATTTTATGAACAAATAATTGATCGATATTACTCTTTTGATACTACTTTTCTGGTACTCAAAGCAGTAGAAAACCTGTTCAAACAAATGTGAGCAATAATCCAATGTTAGAACTTTGAAAAACTCCAAATTGCAAATGTATCTGTTGAATCAACAAACAGCTGCAACACTACGACTGCTTTGAAATTGAAAAAATTATAATAAGCAGGATATCGTATCTGCTAGTAGATACAAGCCATACTCACATACATCCACACACAGGTGTATAAGTATATGGCCATTTCCAGGGTAATGTCCCAATGAAATGAAAAACTATGATACTTTTTACTTTATCTAAAAGAAATACTTAAAATCCTTTTTGTCACAATGCTGAAATATCGGGCTGTAAAGTTTAGTTCCTTCTCTGTAAAATTCCTTTTTCAGAATTAATTTTTTAGAAAATTTTGCTACAACAACAACTCATTATAAAACAGATGCAGAAAACATACACATTCCAGTTAATGATACAATTTTAAATTGCTTTTAGGGACATTTTAATGTAACGTTAGGCTATAAAGGAAAACATTTATTGTCATTATCTCTTCTCTGACTGTCGAAAATAAAATAAAATTATGGATTAAAATAACTTTTATTAGAGTAAATTTATAATAATAAAAACATAGGTTTCTGGACAGATAGTTAATTTTATATTGAATTTCGAAAATGTGTAAGGCCACACCAGATTGTACACAATGTCCTTGCATTATATCACCGTAAGTTCAATTTTAACTTTCAAAATAACACAGAAAAACACCGGGACACTCCCCAACTTAATTTTGGGCCAAAGAACGCCGATTTAAATCAAGAGATATTAATTTTAAATTTGTGTTGTCTCTGAAGCGATTTTTGTACTATATATTTGAAAATAGCTTCGAAAACTCTTCTGAAATGACATATTTTATTGTTTATTTGTCGATACTTATAACGATAATTTCAAAATTGCACCTTTGTGTGGGAGCTATTCAATTTTATGAACCGATATGGTCAAATTTCATCCGTAAAGCTTTTAGCGAAATTTAGTCGAAATCGGATGTAATTTGTCACTTTTAGAGCAGTAGGTTCTAAAATCGGAAACAACCTATGTTTGATCTAAAAAATGGACCAATGTATTACTTGTATAGGGTGATCCATCTAGAGGTATTTTTTCAGAACAAAAAAACAAATATATAAATTCAAATCAAGTGCGGAATCTTTGTTGGTAATTTGAAAGGACATTTTATGGTATTTATTTTTTAAAAATAGTTCCTTCAAATGTTGTCAACTGTATTATGGAAATGAGCATTCGGTGAGAAACGAGAAGATCCGCAGTTTTCGACCAATATTTTGTTTAGTGCTGATTCCCATATATGGCTCTATAAAAAAAAATAAACAAAATTGCCACATTTGGGCTGAAGAGCAACAAGAAGAGGTTCAAGAGGTGCCATTATACCTAGAGAAAACCACGGTTCGGTGCGGTTTATAAGCTGGTTGAATCATCGGTGCAAATTTTTTCAAAAATGATGATGGCCCGAACTTAACCGTGAATGGTGCTCGCTATCGCGGCATGATATCGATATTTATGCTACCTCAAATTGAAGCCCGTAATCTTGACGACACTTGGTTTCAATAGGACGGTGCCACTTGTCATACATCTACTCAAACAATGGATCTATTGAGAGGTCATTTCGAAGAGCAGCTAATTTCACGTTTTGGACAGGTGAATTGGCCGCCTAGATGGAGTGATATCACAAATTTAGATATTTTTATTTGGGGTTACGTAAAGTCCAGAGTCTATGCTGACAAACCAGCTACGATTAAGGTTATGGAAGCCAACATTACGCGTGTCATTAAGCCATACCGGTCGAAATGCTCGAATGAGTCATCCATAGTTGGACCCTCAGAACGGCAGCCCTGAGGCGCAGCGGCCAACATTTGAGTGAAATTATATTCAAAAAATTAATGCCATAAAATGTCCTTTCATATGAACAATAAAAATTCCACACTTGCTTTGAATTTTCATATTTTTTTTGTTCTGGAAAAAACACCTCTAGATGGATCACCCTATGTATTGAATTTGAGTTAAATAATTTTTTAAAATAAATTTTAACCAACAGTTTTCCAACGAAAATTTAAGTAACGTTACGCCAGCCATAATGCAGATAGGAAAACACGAGGAAACATTTTATCATATTTTTAGTTGGAGAATAAAGTTAGAGTCCTTCAAATTTTAAAATTTAATAAGTTTCATCCAAAAAAACTTGCTATGTGCGCAGAATTTCGCAATTTTGTAATTATAAAAAACAACTCACTTCCGATTTTAGTCACGTCACGCCAGCTCATATTTTTACTAAAGTCTATAACCCTCCGATTAGTGAGTCATATCTGTAGTTTTTCTGTTGATTAGTCGCTGCTGTCGCTAATTCCATTGTCGAAGCTGAGGCATTGTTTTATTCACACAAAGCGATCATATTATATCGCCTTGGGACAACGCCCCTAATTCTGTAAGAAGTTTACTATTCCATTTATTAAGTGTAGCATACAAAATAATAGCCAAAAAGACATCGAACTACTTCAAAGTGATTGGTTTACATTCCTTTGTGTTCGCTGGATTTGCCAAATTCCATAATGCTGCCGCTTCCCAGCTTTTCGATTTGATTCGCGTATTAGGATGTACGCCATGACTATGGTGATGAACGAGCGAGATATGGTAAAGGGATTATATGTGGTTACCACTGGTCCCGGTTTCCTTTTCATGTATTCGACCAAACTATGAGTACGGTAAGTCGGTGGTGCATTTTTAATCCATTCGGAGTGATCTTCGGAAATGAAATAATTGTCACTTGGTCAAACAAATAAAAACAAGCCAAAAGAAAGTGCATTTCTTAACGATTTTTTGAAATATTAGTACAAACACGCAGAGAAAAAATATAGTTAGTATAGGGTCACGGCAATAATAATATGTTATTCGCAATAAAAGTATGTTCGTCGCAACCATAATATTGTTTTTTTAATTTAATTTTGCCAACAGTATGATTGCGACAATATTACTATTGTTGAAATGTAACAATAGTATTATTGCCAAATTAAGAAATTAAAATATGGTTGTAGGAACCATATAAACATGGTTGGTGCAAAAAAAGTATTGTTGTCTTAAATTTACGTTAACAATAACATGATTACGGCAATCATACGGTACGGTTGCGACTATGAACATAACAAAACAGGTGTTATAGAGCATACATGTATGTGTGTGCGTATGTTTTATTTTGGTATGCCAGAAAAACACATGCACACGATACAGTGCATGGTTGTTGTCCATTTTAAAAAGCAACAACAATCGGAAGGTCGTTCGAGGGATTTTAATTTTGTTTTCTTTGTTCGGTGAAATACTCTACTGCTCTCTCTACTGGTTCTCGTTTATTTAAAATCTGACTGCCATGATCAATGGTTATATACTTAAAACCATTGATCATGGCTTAATCACATTCGTTAATTGGGGTCTACGCATAGTGAAGTAGTATTCACCCCTGCAGTCAACTAAAGTATTTTCGACCGCCGTTGGAATATATATTTTGTTTCTTAAATGAATGTTCAATAAAAACATGGCCTCGTATCTGGCTATGAACTAATTGTAATGCAATTTAAAAAAACTTTCGTGATAAAAATCTCTATTTTTGAATAACAACATCCAATCCCAAAAAATAATTTTGGGGATCATAGTATGGTTGAGTTAATCATACTATGGTTGTAGGGATCATAGTATGGTTGTGTGTGATACCATTGTTGTGAGGATCATGATATTGTTGTGCCACAACCATATACTCACCAATAGTATGACCCTCTTCGAATATTGTCATCCCAACCATACTTTTTTTTGCGTGAAGGTACCTCTCCACTAGTTCCCGTGTAACTATAGAGTGGGCGATTTAACATTTTAAATTTGAACCGTCTTTGAAAAAAGTACTGACAATATTTTTTAAGTTTCTGATTATATAGGAAAGGCTGAACTTTCGCAATTAATAATGGAACACCATCCGATTCGCTTCGCCCAATGGGCTGAAGTTTGTTTGGCAGGAGATGAAGAATTTCACCGAAAATTCGTGTTTTCAGATGAAGCTAATTTTCAAATCCGTGGCTATGTCAGAAAGCAAAATTGCAGCATATGGGAGAACCCACACGTGACTATTGAGAAGCTAATGCATCTACAACGAGTCACAGTTTGGTGTAGATTTGGGCCTGCCATTTTTTTTCGAAAATGAGCAAGGAGCAGTCGTTACCGTCAACGGTGTGCGTTGCCGCGCCGTGCTCAACAAATTTTTGTTTCCACAAATTTAAGAGAATGTCATGGAAGACATTTGGTTTTACCAGACGGGACCACAGCCAACGCAACCATCGATAATTTACGCACAGTCAAATAATCAGCCAAAATTGTGATGTCAATTAGTCGCCTCGGAGTTGTGATTTAAGCTCTTTGGATTATTTTCTGTGGGGAGCCATTCAGAGACAACTGAAGCATTGAAACATAAAATCGAAGTTGCCATTAATGAGTTCATATCCGAAACAATCGAAAATGTACTGAAAAAAAAGTTGATTGGATGAGATACTGTCAAGAAAGTTGTGGTAGTCATATAAATGTTATTGTGTTCCATTACACTAGTCAACAGTCAAAATGTACTCGGGATGCGATAATTTTTTCTGTGTAGATAACCTTGACATGAGCTCGAAAAACGCAATAAAAAACTTTTTTCTTTCGTTTGGTTTTTGTTTTATTTTTTTTTTTTAAATTTTCAAATTTTTTTTTTGGTTAATTTGTTTCGTCCGGCATAACTCGGGAACCACTAGCCCGATTTAATTGAATTAAATTTTAAAAAATTTAAAATTACAATTCCCTTAATCTGTTCATATATTGTTTTCCTATACAAGCAACAGTTTCCAAGTTAAAAATGAATATATAAAGGAAAAAACTTATTTTTTGCCTAAAGATTTAATTTTTTTTTTTTAAAAAATCCATAAAAAATCCAAAATGAAAAAAAATGTCAAATCTTATTACTTTTACGTAAAGTCACATAACCTATGAGCAAAATGAGACAAAGATCATGAAAATCGATGCACGCGTTTCGCTTTTATTCGCAATTGAGTAAAGGTATGAATTTCAAATCATATATTTTTGTCATATATTTTTGTCACCCAACAAATTTTAATTTTTTTTGTAATAAAAAAGAAAAAACCTTACCATAGACAAAGTTGTGCATATGTCGAGCAAATTTTTGAAATTCATACCTTTACTCAATTGCGAATAAAAGCGAAACGCGTGCATCGATTTTCATGATCTTTGTCTCATTTTGCTCATAGGTTATGTAACTTTACGTAAAAGTAATAAGATTTAAGATTTTTTCATTTTGGATTTTTTATGGATTTTTTAAAAAAAAAAAAATTAAATCTTTAGGCAAAAAATAAGTTTTTTCCTTTATATATTCATTTTTAACTTGGAAACTGTTGCTTGTATAGGAAAACAATATATGAACAGATTAAGGGAATTGTAATTTTAAATTTTTTAAAATGTAATTCAATTAAATCGGGCTAGTGGTTCCCGAGTTATGCCGGACGAAACAAATTAACCAAAAAAAAAAATTTTTAAAATTTAAAAAAAAAAAATAAAACAAAAACCAAACGAAAAAAAAATTTTTTATTGCGTTTTTCGAGCTCATGTCAAGGTTATCTACACAGAAAAAATTATCGCATCCGGAGTACATGAAATTTTTTTCATTTTGTTGAGTAGTGTTATTAAATGACTACGTTCAACTTTACAATAAAAGCAGAAATTTGAAAAAAATATTAGTAGTTTTTTTTACAGCCGATTCAAATTTAAAATTTTAAATGTCCCACCGTGTATATATAGCTAATATGAGGTTTAAACCCTTATAGTCGATTGTGATCTAATTTTTTGATGTAATATTGCACTAGCCAATTCCTAAGCAAATATAAAAAAACGTTTAAAAATGTCTTTTTTTTAATGTTTTTCTTGCGAACGTAACGTCAAGCCATATTGGAAATGCCCATATAAACCATGCATTTGTAATCAAATAATACACACGAACTCTCAACGTCGATTGTTGTATTTTTTTTACTAAATAAAGAACCATCTAATTTCTGCCCAAATGTAAAAAAACCTTTTATTTTTGATATTTTTAACGTTAGAGTTGGGTGTATTGCAGACCTTTTTGTTGTAAGTTGCATTGAGTTCGTCTGGCTGTTCGGTCTTTCTTCAAAAACACGAAAAAAGCTAAACTTTCTTCGTTTTTATAATTACTAATTTTAAGGTCGTTGCTCATCTTCAGGGAATCTGTTTTAAATACAAGGATAACATTTATTATTTTTCATGTAAACGTAACGACACGTCAGTCTGGAAATGCCCATATAAAACTTGAATTTTCGTTTGTAATCGAATAACACACACGCACCCTCAACCTAGAGCCTGCGCCTGCACTCACCTATGAGAGATTTTTTAAGTCACTAACACATGCACGATGCAATGGTTCCCAACCAAAAGTGGAAGTGGAGTGGGCTGGTTAAAATAGAAAAAATAAGAAAAATTCAATTTTAACCAATACGTGCATACCAAACAGCTTCACACGCTCACTCACCCACACACACAAACACACTCAATGCAGTTTTGTGGCTTTGTGATATCAACCACAGCCAGTGACGGTGACACACAAATGCACACATGCAGTTACACCGATGAGGAATACAATTTATATTTCCTCTACACACACATACAGGCATACAGATGCAAAAGGTACTCACGTATGCAAGTTGTGTGTGTTCGTGTTCCTGCTATGGCGCAAGGACAATCTGGAAACCAACGAACGCACACACCGAAAGACACAACATTTGCCGTGTGGTAATATTAATCTTTGTTTAACAAAACCAACAAAACTCAACCTGGCATGCTCAGCGACACATCTCTACGCTTTTTTTAGCCGGAAGGGAGGAACCTTAAATGTTTGGGACAAAAACAGTGAGGTTGAATTGAATGAATAGAGCGATCTGTAAGGTCTTAGCGATAGCGAAATTTCTAATCCTATCGTACAGGGTAGACAAGTAGATCCCTCTTAGTAAGTTTTATTCAGATATAAGGAGTGGCATTTTGTGTCGAATAAACGAAAAGAGTGGACAAAACTTTAATTTAGTGAGAACACATAAGAAGAGAAGCAGTCATAAGTGATCCCGAGGCGTTTAAACGGCGGTTAGGGGCTTACAGCGTTGTTTAAGTAAGGCTTCCGCTGCTGACCAAACTAAGCCTGATTCACTCCTTTACCCACGACTCAGTGGAACAGGTTATTTTATGTTAGTTTCATGGCAATTATTTGTAGCTACCAAAGATATTTAAGCTACACGAATCATGAAATGCTGACCATTAAATTTGGCAGATGTGAAATTTATGGACCAAGAACGAACGTTATAGAAATTGTAGAAAATCGGTTTAGACGAGGGCTGCTATATATATTTCGGGCCTAATAATGAAAATGTAAATATTTATCATCAAAAATGGTTTTATTGTTTTAAAAAGTATTCTCCACCATGATTTATGCCCTTTTGCATGCGCACAAACCAATTGTCGAAGCACTTTTTCCACTCCGATTGAGACACCTTCAAAACATGGTTTTTGAACTCTTCAACAGCATCTTCTGGGGACGAAAATCGTTGACCACGCATTTTTTTCTTGATGTGCGGGAATAAAAAGAAGTCATTGGGTGCCAAGTAAGAGCGGTACGGCGGATGTCCCATCAATTCGACGTTTTGGCCGACACTGGTCTGAGCCGTTGTGTGAGAGCTTACATTGTCATAGTGCACAATGATTTGTCTTCTCTTGTTTGTTTTTCGAATTTCTCCGAAGACTTCAGGTGTACCACTCAGAATTGACCGTTCTTCGTTGCTCAAGCGGAACCGTCGCCACATGACAGTTTTGCGGAAGAAATAGGCGACCATTTGCTTCGAAGTCCTTTTCCACGAACAACTTTCGTTGGATTTGGCTCGTCTTTGAAGACCTACACGGTCGATTGCTGTTTTGTTTCGGACTCATACGCATAGATCCATGATTCGTCACCTGTGACGATCATATAAACGTCTTTTGAAGCACCGTGATCGCATTTTTCCGAAATTTCGAAATGTATGCTAGTGGAAGAAATGCCCAAGGATGCCTCTATCTCACGGTGTGTCACATGACGATCTTGCGTTATCAGTTCACGCACGGCATCAATGTTCTCTGGCACAACGGCCGTTTTTGGACGACCTTCGTCTTTGAGCGACCGTCGGCCACGATTGAAATCGTTAAACCAGTTTTTCACAGTGATATAGGATGGTGCTTCATCGCAATAGAAAGATTTAAGTTCATCGATGTACTCTTGTCGTGATAATCTACGTCGAAAGATGTGAAAAAGGATCGCACGAAAATGTTCAGGAGTTCATTCCATTTTTTGCAAAATAGGTTTTTTCAAGTTACTGTAAACAACACAAATAATGGTCGTACGTCAAAACTTTCCAGTGGAAATATCAAAAGGCGCCAGGCAACACTTAGTGTTGCCTAGGCCAGAAATATATATGTAGAAAAAGAATAAGCGTCTCAACAATTGGGTGATCAATCTTGAGGTATTTTTTTCAATATGGGGTCTTTTCACATATAACGCGTGGGTTGTGTTAAACATTATTTTTTTTCAGTATTGTTTGCCATTTCATCATAGATAGACTTACACCGCAACAACGTCTACAAATTGTGCAAATGAGCTTTAGGCGCGGCACACGTTTTGCTTAGACTTAGAATTTCATTCATTGATGAGGCCCATTTCTGGCTCATCGCTAACGTCAATAAACAAAATTGCTGCATTTGGGTTGAAGAGCATGAGGTGCTATTATACCTGGTGGAATCATTACTCCACATTTGTTCAAAAATGACTTAGCTATCGCGCCATGATGTCCGACTTTTTGCTACCTGAAATTGAAGTCCGTAATCTTGACGACACTTGGTTTCAACAGGACGGTGCCACTTGCCATACAGCTGCTCAAACAATTGAGAGGATTATGCGTGTCATTAACGCCATACCGGTGGAAATGCTCGCACAAGTCATCCAACATTTAAAAGAAATTATATTCAAAAAATAAATGGCATAAAATGACCTTTCGCATCAACAATTAAGATTCCATACTTGATTTGAATTATAGTACTTTATTTTTTTTTGACCTTGTTTTATGATCTTGCTTAATAAGCAGACAGAGGCGCGGAATTTTCTGAGGAGTCTGGGGTTTCTCATAGTTCTTCATGTCCAACTTTAGCATTCTTACTTGTTTCTTTTAGTTTATAGGAAGAAAAAATTCATCATCGATAAGCCAGCAAGGATTCAACACATGTAAGCCAACACTACGTGCGTTATTTGCGAATGCTAAAAAAAAGGAAACGTTTGGCCTTCCGAATAAACCCACAAATCTTGGTCAATGTTATCTTGAAAACAGTGAATGTCAGTGATTTTTTGTGGATTCATAATGCAGATTCCAACATTATAATTTATAGAAACAGATAGAGGTAGAAACGTCCCTTGGGAAACCGCTTTACGACATCTAGCTTTCATTGTGAGCTGCTTATTTTGTCAGGTGCGAATCTGGTCTACTTCTAGTCAATGTTGATACCAGGTGTCGCACGTACGTTGTACACCGCCTACTGTCTCGTATTATTCTCAGTTTGATTGCGTGTTTTATGATCTGGCGACAATCAAGTAGACTTGCGGATATTTAAGTGCTTAAATCCGATGATGTTTACTTCAATACAAGTGCTACGTGCTGCGGCGAAATCAATCATCTTCAATCAATTTTCAAAGGTGTTTTCTTGGAGGCTGATTGCGGTGGCAAGTGTTTTACCTCCTGTTTATAGAGTCTATAAAATCACCAATAACAAATTTAATAGCCTCACTGGGGCAGTGATGATTTTTTTGTGTCGTAAAAACCAAGTACTCGTATGGACATCATCGTCATTCATTTGATGTCTATCGTAGCTAGGGTTGCCTAATGGTGTACACAAACCGTTAAAAGCGGGATTTATTTGGACAAGTGTAATGTCCTATTTTATTGATAAAGGGCTCAAAACCAATGACATAAGCTTCGATTATTATTGACCGGTATGAAAGTTTACTTGGTAAGTTAAGAAAAGACTTCATAAATAGCTTGAAGTCTTTCTTGGCGCTGTACGTTAATTTGTGAATTGTGCGACACAAATTAAATGTTAATGTTTAACGTTTCTAATTTTTCTTAGATTCCTAATGAGAAATACGAAATATCAGCAGGTTAAAAGTAATTGCGTGCAGATCAATAATTCCGTGACTTTTCGAATAAAACACTTTTGTTTGCAAAAAAAAAAAAATTCAACATAATCTCCATTTTGCTCAAAGCACTTAGTCCAAAGTTTCTCCAATTTTTGCATCCCTTCCAAAAAATAGAATTTTTCGAGGTCCATAAAAGACAATAATTTCATTGTTGGACCTGAGTCTCTTCCCTCCGAGCCATTTCTTTAGGTCTGAAAATAGCTAATAGTCACTGTAGCTAAATCCAAAGAATATGGCGTGTGAGGTTCCAATTCGTAACCCACTGAGACTGCACACGTGTGCACCCGTGCCCTATCTCGATGAAATGATAATCGCGGCACCAATCTTGCAGACAGCTTTCTTAAACCCACCTGATGATGTAAAATCTAAACCACACTGCAATATGACATGGGTATGGCATCAACAATCTCACGCACTTTTCCTCTTCGATCAGCCAATACCATAACCTGGATTTTTCGACATTTTTTGGGTGTATAGACCTCAATTGGCCGCCCAAAACGTTCACCGTCATTTGTACTTGTGCGACCACAACGAAAGTCAGGAAAACACTTTTCTACCATTAAAATCGACGGTGCAGAGACCCCGTAGTATCTATCAGGCTTTTCCTTGATTTGATTTGAAGGTGTTTTCCCCAAAAATAATGTTTAATGAGAACTTGAAATTTATTTTTTCCCTTTTTTAACAAATCCACTAGGTTGTATATTTTGAACAGCTTTTAAACACGAACTAAATGACGGAACTCTCTATTAAAATTTTTCAGATGGTACTTGATGGGAGCAGTGTTGCATTTCATATAACTACGAGGGAAGTTGTAAATGTCAAGGAATTATTGATCAGCCCGTATTACGCTGGTAAATATATTTGGGCTTGTTGCTGATTGCCTCCCGTCGTTTATTTACGAGAGTTTATTTCAAAAGGTAGAATGACCTACAACACATCACTACTGACAGCATCTTGCAACAAATTTTAAGAAGCAGCTAGTAATATATGCTAATGAACTTCGTCTACCACAAATATTGGTGAAAAACAACCGTATGCTACAGTATTTTTATACAAATTAAAATACTTGTTACCCAAAAATCAAATACGCTCTTCAAATGTATGGTATAGCATATACTAATAGTGGTTTTGTTTAGAATTATATCTTATTTGGAAGGTGACATATCTTTCTTTCTGCTCGAAATCTTGACAGATAGATTTAGTGGAATTAAATAAATCACAAAACTTATCACTGTGTACCACAGTCAGTTTAATGAATAAAGAAATAGACACCCACCACGACTGCCGTATGCAGGATTGCGCCTAAAGTTTGTAAGATTGGCACGCTAGTGACAACACGCACCGTTGTTGCCGAGAACGTGCAACTCAGTTCTGAAACATCAACTACCAATCGATACCAAAGTTTTACGCATAATGCTGATATGAATATTACACAGAGAAGTTTGGTTAACATTAAGCTTGACAGAGTCATGATAAGCCTTGCTTTATGCCTGGTAATTGAACACATGGTTTTGGACTATCTCTAATCTCAGCAGTATGGTGCACCATGACACACAGGCCACGTAACAACTAAGTCCAGTACCCGTGTTATCAGCTGTCTCGGCAATTGTCAGCCGCAAATTAACACTGTTAAGCTCATTTTTATTTTACAAAGCCAACCGGACCAGGTAGGTGAATGATATTTGTGTTCCATTAATAGGTACTTGGAATGTTTGTTCATTTGACTAGACCAATAATATGTCGAATTAAATGTATTTAATTTTTTAAACTCTCCATCGAAGGGTGGATGGTACATAAAATTTGTCATTCCGCTTGCAACGCCACAAAATATTGATCGAAGACCCTATAAAGTATATAAAGTGTGGTCGAACCATAATCCACGATGTTAATTGTGAGTCACACCTTAACGTCAAGTTTTTTGCTTAACTAAATTTGACATTTCTTAGAAATACAACGTAAGGGATTCCAAGCATTTCAAGAGTAAAATTGACGAAATATGTATTAATGATGATGAGGTTTCAGTTTCTTTTGACGTTATCTTTATTTCCAAGCATCCCAGTAAATTTTGCAATTAAGACAATTGAACAGAAATGGGACACTATAAGGGAATTTACAAATATCACAAAGGACCTTTTTTTAGAATTGGTGACATTTTGCATAAAGGAGTCTAGGTATTTTAAATATGATGAAAAGGGATGCCAATGGGTTCTCCAGCATCCCCAGTAATAGCCGACATAGTTATGGAAGAGCTTCTAGACACCTCACTAGACAAGATGACATACAAACCAAAATTATTAACGAAATATGTGGACGATCTCTTTGGAATTTTTAAGAAAAAAGAAATTAAGAACACTCTGGATGTACTCAACTCATTTAACAGACAAATACAGTTTACAATGGAGGTGGGACAGGACGGAAAATTACCATATTTAGATTCAATAGTTGGTCGACAAGGTCAGCTACTAAAATTAGATTGGTACCAAAAACCTACAGCTTCTGGCAGACTTATTAACTTTAGTTCAAAGCATCCTAGACGAGTAATTCTTAATACAGGGTGGCCCAAATAAGACCAGCTGATGTGAAACACAAATAACTTTTTTATTTTTTAACATAATTTAGTTTTTCTTTATGCAGATTATAGCTGAACTCTTGGAAATTTAAAATGAATACGTACAGTCCACAACAACGCATTAAAATTATCGATTTTTATTATTCATCTCAACGATCAATTGTTCTGATGCAGCGAAATTATCGCCGTTTTTTAACGTAAGATCAGCGCCCACATCTCCCTTGATCACAAGTTTAGTTCGCCGTTTTGAGGAACTGGGTTCAGTTGCCGACCTTCCAGGAAGAGGTGCTCATCGAAATATTCGTACTGAAGAGAACGTGGAAGCTGTGCAGCAGAGTGTTGCAAATGATCCATCTGTCTCAACTCGTCGCCGTTCCGCCCAATTGGGTATACCCAGAACAACATTACAGAGAATCTTTAAGTTGGATATTAAGATGTATCCATACAAAGTTCAAATTGTGCAACAGCTTCTACCGCAAGACCCCCAACAACGACTACAACCCGCTATTCGCTATTCTGAACGCATAATTTCAAAACATTTAGATTTCCCTTGGCCTCCTCGTTCACCAGATTTAACTGCGCCCGATTTTTTTTATGGGGATATTCAAAAGACAAAGTGTATGTTAACAAACCACAGACACTTGGACAGCTCAAGCAGAATATTCGCGACCAAATACGGCGCCTGCAACCAGAAACATTACGCCGTGTAATGCAAAATGCGCTAAAAAGACCCAATGCCCGTATCGAGCAAAATGGTGGTCATTTGTCTGATGTCATATTTCACACATAGTCACGTTAAATTTCCATATAATGTATTTAACCTATAAAGATAAATCATTTAAAAAACACCGTTATTACAAGAGTTATACGTGTTTAACATCACTAGGTCTCATTTGGGCCACCCTGTACAACGACTAACTTCATCAATAAAATTTTAGACATTAGCGACATAGAGTTTCACAAACATAATTTAGTAAAAATTAGAACCATTTTAAGGCAAAATGACTTCCCACACAAAACCATCACAGACCTACTAAACAATTGGAATCCAAAATCCAATTCCTCAGCTGTCATCGCAGAACCTGCAACGAAAATATATAAACCAACAACATATATACCGGGTTTTTCAGAAAGGCTTAGCCATTCCAACATTTATAACAAAGACAAATATCAACTTGCACTAAAGACACACAGTACAGTAAACAGTTTATTTAGCAGGACAAAATCTCGAATAAATAACCAAGATAAATCAGACGTTGTATACCAAATAAAGTGCAATGGTGGCAAGTCCGACATATGCCAAAAAGGTATATGTCGGCACTACTAAAACTAAACTGAAGACAAGAATTTCGTCCCACAAATCTGACCTAAAAGCCATAAATTGGCCCATAGAACAAAAGACCGCACTTGCGGCCCACTGTACATTTACTGGACATAAGCCTGACTTTACCGACGTAAAAATTGTAGCGCAAGAGAGAAATTATAGAAGAAGATACACTCTCGAAATGCTTAACATTATTGACGTACCTATAGGTACGTCTCCTCTCATTATAATGAGAGGAGAATTAATTACAAAAGACACAGATGGGATCGCACACATATATAGAAATGTGGTGCATAAGCACAGACGCAAGCTGAAGAGTAACACAAAAATCAGTTGACAGCGATCAGACGGACGACATTGTTTTGTTAATGTAATTATTTTTTAAATATTGTGTTAATGTTTTGTTTATTAAATGTAATCATATTTTGTATTTTGTCAGTGACAACCCCTGAAGATGATTGACGAAGTCAATCGAAACATTGGGATAAATAAAAAATAAACAACACAGAACAACGAGTTTAAATAAATGACCTCAAGCCGAAAAATAATTTTATAAAATAACAACACTAAAGGTCAACTATTCACTTACAACATTTCTTAGTTTCAGCGCCTGACAATTTGAACCATGGAGATATACACAATTGGACAGCGCATTAAGTTTGTTGAAGCCTTTAATGAAAGTAGGCTTTCAAATGAAAATGTATTTCGAACACTTCGTGTTTTTTTGGGTCAGCATAATCGATCAAATGTTTCGACAGTGGATTCATTAACAAGCAGATTTGCCGCACTTGGGCAAATAAAAGTCCACGAGTGATTGTTGCAAGCCCGATGCATCCATAAAGAGTGAATGTTTAATGGGGTTTATGGGCTGGCGGTGTCGTAGGTCCTTACTTCTTCGAAAATGAGTTCGTCCAAGCAGTTGCAATGAATGGTGCTTCCTATCGCGAGATGATAACGGACTTCTTGTGACCATAACTTAAGGACATGGATCTGGACGATATGTGATTCCAATAGGATAGTGCTACTTGCCACACATACAATAAAGATTATACTAATTGGACGCCACAGTCATGTGATTTGACAACGTTGGACTTCTTTCTTTAAGGATATTTAAAAGAAAAAGTGTCGGTCAATAAGCCAAGAAGAATTCATAAGCTAAAGGATGAGATAACTCAGCGCATCGACGACATTGAACCTACATTAGCTCTCAGACTTATTGAAAATATAAACCATCGGAAGGAGTTATGTTACTGAAGCCGTGGCGAGCATTTGGCTAATATTTTGTTTCATACGTAATTGTCATCGATCCTCTTAACATAATAAAAAAATATTAAGATAATCCTCTGAATTTTTTTTGTTGGACCACCCTTTATTAGTTGCCACAACAGACGGTTCTGACAAACAATTATTAGTACTTGATATGAGTGGTACAACCCAATAGTAAGCTATGTCTGCCATACTACTAGAAAATCTACCATCAGTTGGTACTTCAAACCGATGTGTCATTCATATTATTAACATTCGGTTGTTGCTACAAAAAGTCAAGTTTTTGTAGTCCGAACCGAATGCGAACCAACTTTTTATCAGTGTGTATACAAATTAATATCCTTGAAAAAATAAAGACTAGTTTCAACGTTCAATTTGGTTTTTATATACCTAGTTTTCACATTGGGGTAAGTCAAGATGGTTATAAGCACGAGATTAGTTGCTCGTTGCTGGTACTAACGAACAATTCTAAGCAAAATATTAGTCGACCAAACCGACGGGTTTGTCAATCCGTACCACTGTCTTGTGAGGGTATAACAAGTCAGGTTGATATTGTGCGATTCCCAATCAAGCGGATTGGCGCAACTTCGATATTACGGAGTCTTCTTTGATTCTGGTAACTTCGGCATTTCTCCTTTGGTTGGTGATTACGAGTTAAAAGTAAAAATCACCCTTAAACTTTTTCAAGGCTTAACGAGTATCCTGTACATTAAAGCCATTAACTTCACTTTTTACATTTTAACTGAGTCTGAATTTCGAAAACAATAATAATAACATCTTAGCATATTTGGCTGGCTGGAAAATTTGCAAGATAGAATGGCAAATATAGGGTGATCAATATAGAGGTATTTTTTCAGAACAAAAAATATAAAAATTCAAATCAAGTGTGAATCTTTATTGGTAATATGAAATGACATTTTATGGCATTTATTTTTTGAAAATAATTACCTTAAAATGTTGGCAACTGTATTATGGAAAGCGTTAGGTGAGAAATGGCAAGATCCGCTGTTTTCGACCAAAATTTTGTTCAGTGATGAGGCCCGTTTTTGGCTCAACGGCAAAGTCAATAAACAAAATTGTCGTATTTGAGCAGAAGAGCAACAAGAAGAGGTTCAAGAGGTGCCATTATACCCAGAGAAAACCACGGTTTGGTGCGTTTTATAAGCTGGTAGAATCATCGCTGCATATTTTTTCAAAAATGATGATGGCCGGAACGTAACCGCGAATGGTGCTCGCTATTGTGCCATGATATCGATGTTTATGCTACCTGGAATTGAACGTACTCTTGACGACACTTGGTTTCAACAGGACGTTGCTATTTGCCATACAGATGCTCAAACAATGGATCTATTGAGAGGCCATTTAAAAAAGCAGCTTGTTTTACTTTTTGGAGAGGTGAGTTGGCCGCCTAGATCGAATGATATCACACCTTTAGACATTTTTCTTTGGGCTTACGTAAAGTCCAAAGTCTATGCTGACAAACCATTCAGGTTTTGGAAGCCCACATTACGCGTGTAATTAAAGCTATACCGGTCGAAATGCTCGATCGACTCATCCAAAATTGGACCCTCAGAATGTTAGCCCTGAGGTGTAGTTGCGGCCACCATTTGAAGGAAATTATATTCAAAAAATAAATGGCATAAAATGTCCTTTCATAGTAGATTCCACATTAGATTTTAATTTGTATATTCTTTTTTTTATTTGGAAAAACTACCTCTAGATGGATCACCCTATATTACTGAGCATGGTGTCATTCGAATGGAAATGTAACTCTAAAAGCTTTTGCAATAACGTGTGAATTCTTTAGGGCATTTTTTACGAACAATTTCTGACGTGTAGGAAGTTGTCTCTATCAATTAGTAATACCAATGAACAATTCTAAGGAAAAATATTAGTTGATAATGCTGGCGGTCCAGAAAACGAACTACGTTTTCTTTATTTTATCAGCACAACCGACAAGATAGTTATCTCTGCCAAAAAATAATCATAGGTTACATCTTATGGTATTTCCGTAATTTCCATGACGATCATTAACATTTAGTGATTGAAACAGAAAGTCTCCTCATTCAACGAAATATTTGTAGTCCGCACCAATTGCACATGACTTTTTCTTCATGCGTGTTTAGATGCACCTTCTATTTTAATTGATGCAATCACGATTGTAGCAGATACTACAAATTGATCTCGTTGCACTTAGGTCTACTTGGAATTGTATATAAATTTTCTGGTTAAGTAACAACCTAACTTTTCATACCACTTAAAACTACAATTCTAAGTAATACAAACTCGTTCAGCCACTTAGCCTTAGATGGTATTGCATAAATGTTGAGCTTGGCATCACACGTGCAATTGTCATCTGCATGCAGAAGGTACTCGTACTGCCATACTCAAGCCGCAGACAATAACACAAATACTGAAATACACATACACACGCATCCATTTACAACCACATACCCCCTATTAAAAACCGGGAAAATCAACAATATATTCTGGGAAAAGGACTCGTAACCCAAGGATTGTTGTGTATATGTGCGGTTGGTATTTGAAATGACATTTTATTATGATTGGAGGGATTTACTGGCAGGATGTTTAATATGGAACGAGCATGGACGAGAGAAGGAGAGAGATAAGGGCAGAGCTACTGAAGCACTTCTTCACTTCCGTGTCTGGAAAAATCATATCAACATTTTAAATAAATAAAAATCAAACAGACTGACATAGACGTTACTTCCATTCGTTCGTTCGTTCGCTCGCTCGCTTAGGCGACTTAATTCAGCATGATGTGATATGGTTTCCTTTCCCAGCAATTTAACATTCTGATTAAAAGTGTTAAAGGTTCTGCCAGACAAGTACTGACAAATTGCAAACATCCTCGACATGACAGTTGTTCCCAATCTGCAGATGTACGAGTATGTGTGTTTATACACCCAGACACATCACTCACACACCCTCCATTCACACACCTTCCATTTATACGTGTTTGACTCTACTTTTCTGGGAAGCGGGATGAGGTCAAAGATGGTTGGGTGCATGTGAATTTGGTAATGTTTTCAAATCACTGAGGCGGATTGATTAAGATAAATAATGTGTCTCGAAACTTTAAGTGACATTTGCCAAGTGTTTCGGATTTAATTAGTATGTATGAACTCAAAGTGAGTTGTTCTGTTGAATTGGGCGATATTGGATTTCTGGCGCGATAACGGCACAGGTAATTTGTCTAGACAGGAGATGGTAGAGTAGAGGAATGTCAAGCGAAGAGTAGACAATTTTGTTGAAAACTTATTAAAGAAACTAATGAAGGTTTCAAAAATATAGCACAATGGGGGAATTGGAAGTTTTTGTAACAACATTTTTTTTACAATTCATTGGTATGACCGGTTTTTTGGTAGTGAGCTTATCTATCATCTAGTGTTACAGGCCTATCAATCAATAAATATTTTTTCAAAATAAAAACAGTACAAAAAATTCAAATCAAGTGTGGAATCTTTACTGTTCATTCGAAAGGTCATTTTATCATTTTTTTAAATAACCAACACTCAGGGGATACCCCCTATACATGCGGTGCGAGGGGGGAAAGAGGGAGTAATGATTATTGACGCTTGCCTTGAACTTCTGGATGTCGCAATTAGTGAGAAATACATTTGCCGGAAGTCGGTTCCACATAGGACTGTACGAGCGAAAAACGAATTTGATCTGTAGTGTATAGTGCGGTCAACTGGCCAATCGATAACAAACGGGTGTGTATTTCTAGAAAGTCGCGTATCCCTGCCGAACATCCTCACGTCAGGAATAAGGCGACGGATGTCTGATGAACACACACCATGAAAGTAGCGATAGAACAGCGTCACGCAACCCACATTTCGACGATGATCAAGGGAAACAATAGAGTTGGATACCCTACTGTCACCTATCAGCACCATCGCTCTCCTTTGAACACGGTCAAGTAGCTCCAAGGATGATTTTAGAGCACCTGCCCATATATGGGAGTTGTATTCCATCTTCGGCCTGATGTAAGTTGTATAGATATTGAAAAGATCAGAAGGAGTGAAGTATTTCTTGCACCGCTTTAAAAAGCCTATGCACTTGAGTGCTTCTTTCGACACTTCGAATACATGTCTCGCCCAACGAGCGTCACATTGTATTTTCATGCCCAGAACATCGAGAGCTTTTGATTGTTCAATATCCGTGCCATCGAGAGAAATTGACGGTATTGTTGGGTAAGCGAATCGCTTGTGAGACAACAAGCAGCACTGTGTCTTACGTGCATTAAAATCTACTCTATTCACTCGACCCCACTCGGAAATGGCCAGTAGATCACGGCCAAGTGTCTCATCCATAATTCGCCTTTTGTCTTCAATATCTTGAAGGCTCGGCCTACGATCGAATGAATATGAATGACAGAGGTTACTATCATCTGCGAAAGAGTAGATTGGATTCACGTTCTGACCCAACAGATCATCAATGAAAATTAAAAATAAAGAGGGAGAAAGGACAGAGCCCTGTGGTACTCCTGCAGTAAGCCTATGTTTGTTGGGTGAGAACCCATCTACAACAACTGTAATAGTGCGATCTCTAAGAAAGCTCGATATAAACCGAGCAAACGTATTACCGACACCAAAAGCGATCAGCTTTGATATGATTGCACCGTGCCAGACTGTATCAAAGACCTTGGAGATATCTAGAGCCACGACCTTACTCTCACCAAACTGGTGGATAGACCGACTCCAACGCTCCGACAAGAACGCCAACAGGTCTCCCGTAGAGCGGTTTCTACGGAAGCCATACTGTCGATCACTCAGCAAGTCGTTGGTCTCTAAATACCTCACAAGATGGTGGTTTACCATGCTGTCCATTACCTTGGAGAGCGCAGAGCAAATCGCAATTGGCCGGTAATTCGCAGGATTATTGGCTTCACCCTTTTTAGGGATCGGCTGGACGTTCGCAACCTTCCAACACGCTGGGAAAACTCCCGCACGTAAGCAAGGTTGAAAAGGTTGCGTAATGGACGGGCTAGCGTCGACGAGCACTTACATAGGACAAGTGCCGAAATACCATCCAGGCCCGGGGATTTATTTACATCGAGGTTCGCAAGAACCCTTTTAATTCCACGCGTTCGAAAAAATATCTGAGGCATGGAACTTGATACGTTTTCGATCGCGGTTAGCTTTATCAACCGGGTCAGAGTTGGGATAGATGAAGAACTATTCTTTACTCTTCTTACAAACGACCAAAAGCTCTTACTTCCCCTGGGAGAAGTAAGAACCTTTGTACGTAGACGTTGTTCGTGCAGAAATTTTTCACGCCTAAGCACTCTAGCACACGAAGCTCTTGCCTGTTTTCGCAGCAGTTCAGCAATGGAGTTTTGGTTCAAACGCCAATTTCTGAACGCTTCCTCCTTTGATCTGACAGCATCCCTGCATGCCTGGTTAATTAAACCAACTGTTTTAGGCTGGTTTAGCCGACATAATTTTATTTGGAACAAAAGTCTTTATTCCAAATAAAATTATATTTTGGATCATTTCAGCCGCAGTATTTACGTCGTTATCAAGAAAGCAAAGTTTCCAATTGAAATGCTGGAAAAAGTGGTTGAGTTCATCCCAACGTGCCTTTTCGTAGAAAAAAACTGTCCGCTTTGGGGCTGGTATCGAAGCGACACGAAGAGCGGAATACGGAAAGGATGCTGAAACAATGCAGTGATCGGAGTTACCAAGAGGTGCAAGCACATTAACTTCGTCCATTCTGAGGGTCCAATTTTGGATGAGTCGTTGGAGCATTTAGACCGGTATGGCGTTAATGACACGCCTATTATTAGCTTTCAAAACCAAAATCGTACCTAGTTTGTCAGCATAGACTTTGGACTTTACGAAGTCCCAAAGAAAAAAGTGTATGGGGGTGGTATAACAGAATCTAAGCGGCCAACTTACCGGTTCTTCGAAATGACCTTTCAATAAATCCATTGTTTGAGCAGCCGTTTGGCAAGTGGCACCGGTCATCGTCATTTATAAAAAATGGAACGATGATTTCATGAGTTTATGAACCTTACCAAACCGTGGTTTTTGCGGTATAAGACTTCCCATGATGGAAAGGCAAACAATGCTGAAACGAAAACTCACACTTAATCTGTGAAAATAACCCTATAGAAAAAACATCTAGTTTGATGACCCGTAATGTCGAACCGAATATTCATTACGATTGAACACATTACAAATTTTTGATTAAATGAAAGAGATCTTATATTGATAAATGTTTTTTTTAATGTCGGCAATTATGTATGGAATACAATATAAGATAAATGTCCGCCTCTGTTAGCCTCACAAATGATAGCCCTTTTGAGCACATTTTTCATTACATTCAGCACGGCGTCGTTGATGGATTGTTTTGAACACTTTCTTGAGCAGCAGTAATGCTTTCAGCCGATTTTGCAGTACGTTTTAGTCCATGCTTGGGCCTATCTGCTACAGACTCCTTTCTTCGAAATCATTCACTACACGATAAATAGTGCGTTTTGTTGGTACGTTGTTTCTGTCAAATTTTACGTAACTTTCTTATCGTCACTGTAATCGATGACTGATTTTGATAAAATGTTTAACGATTTATCGAATATTTTGCCACAATAAATTTGCCACTTCTCTACTTCACGACTCCCCAATATGAACTGTCAAGACTAATGTTTACCAAAATGGCGGCAAAACAGCGTAGAATACCTTGCCGGCGGACACATTCTGATCTCACTGTCATACTGTCAAGTGCCTTTATGGCTGCCATACTGTTCACATATATACGTTGTGGTCCATGCTTGAGCCTATCTGCTACAAATTCCTTTCGTCGAAATCATTCACTACACGATAAATAGTGCGTTTTGTTGGCATGTTGTTTCTCCCAAATTTTACGTAACTTTCTTATCGTCACTGTAATCGATGACTAATTTTGATAGAATGTTTAACGATTTATCGAATATTTTGCCACATCTCTACTTCACGACAAAAATGGCGGCAAAACAGCGTAGAATACCTTGCCAGCGGACACCCTGTATATCTCATCACACATTCTCATCTCACTGTCGTACTGTCAAGTGCCTTTATGGTTGCCATACAGTTCACATATATCCAGTCGTTGGGCTGAGGCGGCTGTTTTTATTGCGGAAATCACTGCCTGTACGACTGTGCCCTTGTTCAGTTGTCGTCGAGATATTTGTAGGTTAAGGTATTTCTTGCAATCGAGATTTCGTCATCTGATATTACAGCTGCTGATGCCCAATCTTCTTTCGTTAGAATTTCTGTCCTGAAGGGTTTAATTTGGATCGTCTATTTGGACAGATAGTCAGACTAGTAAAGACTATCAATAAAATTTCACAATTAGGTGAAACTATTCTCGCT
The DNA here is from genome assembly GCA_963513945.1 of Hydrotaea diabolus. Classification (NCBI taxonomy): domain Eukaryota; kingdom Metazoa; phylum Arthropoda; class Insecta; order Diptera; family Muscidae; genus Hydrotaea; species Hydrotaea diabolus. Next base: position 153,244,554 of record OY740718.1, on the reverse strand, counting down.
GCTTGGGATAAAAGCACACCTACAACTTTACTCTCGGAAGGGTCGATCTTACTTGTCTGGCCAGAACAACAGTTCTTGGAGTCCTAACAAACAAAGAATTACATTAGTTAGTGATCAAAAAACAAAAACGTGACGTAGCAGTAGTTTGTGACCAAAGGACTTGTCGCCCCCCGATTTATGCCAACTTCGTTCGTGGTTCACATAAGTCTTGTTGTTATAGCTTTAGCTATAATTTACCATAGTTCTGCAGCACACTACCATGTGGAGGTCAGCGCTATGGGTCAATCTCATAGCTATATAAATATAGAAGTCAGAACTTTAGTTTTTTTGATGGGTCTTGGCCTATTTTTCACGTCCGATAATCTATGAGTCTCAGCAACCTGTTATGTGTGTCACCGCTGCATTTCCAATCAGAAACTAGCGGCTAACGTTACATGTTTTTCCGGTCATCAGGAAATGATCGGCGTCAACATCATTCATTTTATCAGCAAAAGTCATGCGACAGCTCAAATTCATACTGGGCCGGCGTTATCGAAAATTAGTTATATGTGAACCGGCCTATGGAAAGGTGGATTATGACTCAAAAAAGAAATTGCGAGAAACAGCTGTTAAACAATGCATTTCTTCAGTTTCTTAGTAGTTTTTCTTTTGCATTATGAACTGCAATAAAGAAATCAAGAAAACGTAAGGCCTCATTTTCAGAAGGAGATTCGAAAAAACGAGCAACTTCAATGGTTTCAACAAGGATAGCGACGAAGAAAAATACTTAATACTGCTAAATAAATATTTTTTGTGCAAAACCGCTTTTTTTTGGTAAAATCGTTTTTGCAGCGTTCAATGCTGTTTTTCAATTTCATTTAATAAATTGATTCTGGATTTTCAATAAAATTCTGTTTTTCTTTCATTTGTGCTCTTCTTTCTCTACATTTTTAAGTTCACTTCTAAGCAAGTTGGGACGTTCTAGTTTTCACCACATGAAAGAGCGTCTCAAAAACTATCGAAACCATAGTCATAAGCCACCTTTTCATAGGCGGGTCACATATAAAAGAGAAGCCATTTGTCTAAGCCGCTGCGACAATTTCAAAAATGTTTTAATAAAAAAAAGTAAAAAAGGTGCACCCTGTTATTCGAAGGATTCGGCGTCTCTGCCTTTAGTTCGGACTTCTAAAGCAGGAAGGACACATTTCTTGGAGCTATATTTTCATATTTTTTTTTACAGACCGACCTAATTTCACCAGGAATAATTATAGGTCGCACACAACGTACTGTACTTTATTTGAGCTATATTAGATTTACTTTAAAGTAGTAGGATATGAAAGCGGAGGGGGTCTTTGGATTCAAAACCATGGACTGGTATGGTCCAATTTAACCGGAGATGGTTGATGGTCACTCGTAACGCTCCAAGCGAAATTGAGTTGAAATCAGATGATATATGCGGCCTATAAACTGCATATAATAAAATTGGAATATAACTTTGTATGGGGGATATATAAGTACAAAAGTATGGACCTTTATGATCCAGCTTCACCTGAGATAAATTTGGTCGCTCATAACATACCATGCACAATTTGAGCTTGATTGGCTTTAACTTTTGGCTTGTTGAGTTGAAGGACCTCAAATCGGAAGCACACATGTGTCGGGCGATATGACAACATTAGCCGATATGGCCAATTTCACAAGACATGGGAGTTGGTTGCTTATAAGACTTACAAGACTTATCAGACTTAAAAATAGACCCTGTATATTTTTACCACACTTGATTGATTATTGGTTACTGAAATCATATCATGCAATATTTGATTCTGATTGAGTTTAACTTGTGGCTTCTAGACTTAGAGGACTACCTCAAATCATAAGGAGCTATTCGAGACGTGGACAAATAGAATCAATTTTCAATTCGTCGAAGTCGGATGTAATATGTCGAATTTGCTTTACGTAGCCGCTCCAAGGGGCGACAAGAAGTAGGAAAATCGGGAAAAAAAACTTAATATGAAACCAAAATAAAGAACGAAGTGGATAAATTGCAAAAGGTTTTTAAGTTTTATTAAAATCGGCTTTAAGCTGCATTCTGCACATTGATTACACCTAAAGATAGACAAACGGACGGATGGAATCATATAGGGATTCTAAATCGATCGTTATAACGGGTTTCCCAATAGGAACATATCAATTTCGTATCTTTCATTCCGTAGGTGTGATTGGGCCGTATTTTTCGTTGATGAAAACATCGTCATGTTACTGTCAATATAGAGAGCGCTATCGTGCCATGTTAGAAAATTATTTTTGGCCAGAACTGGATGAGCTTGACATCGCCGATATTCGCTTTCAACAAGACGGTGCCACTAGCCACACAGCAATTGATTTACTGAAAGGCAAATTTGGTGAACGTGTTATCTCGAAAAATGGCCCGGTCGAATGGCCACCTTGTTCATGCGATTTAACGCCATTGGATTTATTTTTATGGTGCCACATCAAGCCATTGGTCTAAGCCAACAACTTTAGACGAGCTCAGAAACAACATCATACGCGAATCTGCCAACGTTCCGGCCGAAATGTTTGCAAGAATTGTGGAAAATTGGGTCCAATGAATACGGGCTCGTGGTGGTTATATGACCCAAATCGAATTTCATTTTAAAATGTAATATTTGCACTACACCTGGAATAAATTTTAACTCTGTATCTTAAATATTCTGTGTTTTATTAACATATAAAATTGTTATGTGCTAGTGACTTGAGGACCTTGCTGCTGCTTGTATGCAGTTAAATCACCCGACTGCCGATTCTATGTACCGCATTGGCCTAAAATAAACACGCTTTCGGCCAGGGACAGTCAGCTTAACAATATGTGTATTTTGTTCAGCACTAAGTCATAATAGCCGGTGTGGTGTAGGGTATACAAATGTCACATTGGGCACTTAGTGTCAGTGATAGACCGACCCCTTTTTATAAATAAAAACAATATATGCTGCTAAACAGACAAGTAGAAGAAATTCTATGAATATTATTTTTAAGCTAAAGTGAGATAAGCATGGTAACCACAGTTTTTAAAAATGAGGAAAGAAGATCCACTAAATAACCGTCTTATAAAATCGGCGCTTAATTTAATATTCCTCTTATCATAGAGCTAAGAATACTCTAAGAAAAATCTACTTGTAACTTAGCATGCCTTCGTCTAAATACACTTCACTTTTGAAGATGCATAGCCATAATTTGGCCACATTCAACCCTTGTCAGCAGCCTTTATAAATATTTGCCTCACATTTTTAAGGAGTTTTTCTTAATGTGTCAAAAAATGAAACACGAAAGTTGTATGACACCATAAGACAAATGCATCAGTTTCTGGATTTATGGATCCTAAAGTAATTGTTGAAGGGTGGGCTATCCAAACAAAAATACTCTGCTAACTTAAAATGTAACCAACTGGGAAAAAGTTTATCTATTGGACGCCTGCCTTAACCGATTCGGCAAACATTTGCTTCGCAACCACAAATATTTGCTTAAGAAAATGTTTCTAAATACAATTTTTAATAAAACTTACAAATGCAGGATGTGCCTATCTTCGTTGAGGACAACGAAGGCGAATTGACATTCTACCCACTCCATCCTGTAATTTTAATTTAATGTGTTGACCCATCTTTACCTCGGTGGTCTATACATGTTGACCCAGTGTTCACATTATGTGTACCACACCCTGTTGCCTTGGTTGCCATGTTGCTGTCCTTTTGCTTGCGGTTCGCATGTAAACAAACCCACCTTCAACCCAACTCAGGCCGGTTTTTTTTGTGGAATTTTTCTTTGTTGTGTGCAAGAGGGCAGAGCACGGGGTGGAGGCGGTTAACCTGTTTATAACAATTAATTTATTTGCCGAAAAGTACTCAAGTGTTTCGATCATTACGAAGTGTTAAACACATTAACCTTTGTTGTCCTTTTAACCACAATTTTGCGTACATTTTATTGGTTTCCAGATAACAAAACCCTCTAAGGTCAGACTATGACAGAGTAGACCAGACTCAAACCAATGCTGGGAGGCTGAAGAATTAAAAGTTTCTTACAAGCCGCCCTCCCATTTAAAGGAACCACCTTCGTCACAACAATGGCCAAAGTTGAAATGGAATTGAAAACAAAAAAGACAATAGAGAACAAATACAATTTGGCCATTTGGTGATAACAAACCACACGCTTAAATACATACGTACACTGTCGCAAAGGACATTTGCTATTGTTATCAATCATACGCCTTGTATGCCGTGCCACACACTCACAATGACAGATTAATTTGTCCTTTATTTCAATATGATTATTATTGAAAAGCAAATATCATTTGGATAGAAGATACATAAATACATTTGTGGCATTTTGTGCTGTGGTTTTCTTGGTTTTCTTTGTCAATATTTAATTGTGCAAAACAAAAAGTTGTTTGCTAAATTTAATAAAATTATGCTACGAGTATATTTGCTGGAAAAATGCTAGTAATAATACATACTCGAGTGCTAGGTACATACGAGGCAAGCGTCTTGAGCAACGTGTTGCAGCAAATGTTGTGTTTGTTCGCAAAACACGTGGCAACATAGCACTGCACACGAAACAATGATTGCCCCAACATGGCTGCTTTGCTTCAACGGTAGCCTCATGTGTATCTAGCATAATAACGGGTGATCCATCTTGAGGTTTTTTTTCAAAGCCTTTTTTCACAGATTTCGCGTGAGTTGTGTTCAACTTTATTTTTTTTCTTTCCAGTATTGTTTGCCAATTTATCATGGAAAGTCTTACACCGCAACAACGTCTCAAAATTGTGCAACTGCATAATGGAAATGATCGTTCGGTGAGAAACTGTTTTCGACCACAATTTTGTTAAGTGATGAGGCACATTTCTGGCTCAACTTCAATAAACAAAATTGCCGCATTTGGGCTTAAGAGAAACCATAAGAGGTTCAAGAGGTGCCATTATACCCAGAGAAAACCACGGTCTGGTGCGTTTTATGGGCGGTTGGAATAATCGGTCTATATTTTTCAAAAATGATGATGGTCTGTTGGAACTACTGTGCAATCCAAGTACTGTACACTACTTCAATCCAATGTAGATTAACTGTCATTTGTTTACTTGTTACGTTTTAAGCTCTTGTTTGATTGTACATTTTTTATGTTTTTGCTTCATCAAATAAAGCAACTCACTTCTTTTCTTCTGTTAACGATGTCACACGTGTTTTATTTCGACTTTATATACAACAAAGGTTATGGGCCCAGCACGCTTCCACTGCGCGATTGAAACAATAGTAAGCGTGTCAGCAACACCCGAAGAAAGGGCTGCTTGGACACGAAGCTTGGCGTAAGTTGGAGAAATTGTACGAGTATAAAGGCAAAGATCCAGCAAGGAAAGTACACTTGTTTAAGCAGTTCGTAAGATTGAAGTTTGTTCACGGGGAAAAATATAGTCCACAAATAAATAAATTTTGTTCTTTGGCAGACGACTTAAAAGATGTGGATGTAAAAATTCCGGAGGAATTAATGAGTATTTTCTTATTATGTAGTTTACCACCAAAATTGGAAAATTTTGTCGTCGCCATCGAAAGCCGAGACACGATGCCCACCTTGGTTAATCTGAAAAACAAAATTCTTGAAGAAGAGCAGAGGAGAATGGAAAAGGGCGACACCTTTAATGAACAAGTATTTGCTATGAAAAGCAAGGGGAAACATTTTTTTAGAAAGAACCAGTCAGTAAAAGGCGACCGAGAAAAATTCAAAAACGTTAAATGCTACAATTGTGAAAGACGTGGTCACATAAGATCTGAATGCAAGTTCCAGTCCTATAAAGAACATTCTGCAATGTGTGTCGTGAATGCGGAAATGTCTGATTTAAGCCCATTAAACTGCTGTTGATCTAAGATCTTACAGTGGTTACGTTCTTTTTTTCGCAGGCAGACCTATTGCATGGGAATCGAAAAAACAAGACGTTGTCGTATTGAGTTCTATGGAAGCGGAGTATATTGCCATGAGCCAGGCGGTGAAAGAAAATAGTTTTCGTCGTAGCTTATTATCTGAATTGGGACTGCCAACTATTTTATACTGCGATAACCAAGGAGCTCAGTATCTTACGAAAAGTCACTTAACTTTGAAAAGGAGCAAGCATATCGACATTCGTTTCCACTACATAAAAGATAAATACAATGCTAACGTAATATCTCTTGCCTATATTCCGTCGGAAGAAAATGTTGCCGATATTTTTACGAAATGTTTACTGAAACAAAATCATGACAAAATTTGCAAATTGTTGAAGTTAAAAGTCAAAGTAAGTTGATTACGAATTAGTAGACTCAATAATTTTTGAATTTAAAATGATTACATATAAAAAATATTATTAAGTATTTTTGTTTATATTCAACAGTGAATCTACCTCCTCGATGTTTGTTAGAACTACTGTGCAATCCATGTAATGTACACTACTTCAATCCAATATAGATTAACTGTCATTTGTTTACTTGTTACGTTTTAAGCTCTTGTTTGTTTGTACATTTTTTATGTTCCCTTTTTTGCTTCATCAAATAAAGCAACTCACTTCTTTTCTTCTGTTAACGACGTCACACGTGTTTTATTTCGTCTTCATATACAAGAAAGTCGGAACGTAACCGTGAATGAAGCTCGCTGTCGCCCCTTGATATCGGACTTTTTGCTTCCTGAAATTGAAGCCCGTAATCTTGACGACATTTGGATTTAACAGCACGGCTCCACTTGCCATATAGCGGCTCAAGCAATGGATCTATTAAGAGGTCATTACGAAAATCAGCTAATTTCACGTTTTGGACAGGCGAGTTGGCCGCCTAGATCGAGTGATATCACACCTTTAGACAATTTTTCTTTAAGGGCAACGCAAAGTCCAAATTTTATGCTGACAAACCAGCAACGATTTAGGTTTTGGGAGCTAACATTACGCGTGTCATTAAAGCCATACCGGTCGAAATGCTCGAACAAGTCATCCACAATTGGACCCCCAGAATGGACACCCTGAAGCATAGTTTCGGCCTGCATTTTTAGGAAATTATATTCAAAAGATAAATGACATTCCACATTTAATTTGATTTTGTGAATTTTTTTTTTATTTTGAATAAATACCTTTAGATTAATCACCCGTTATATACAATTACTGGGTATTCTTTTGACAACTTGTCAAATATTCTAGAATAATTTGTTGGTGAACCGTGTAAACTGCACAACTCCTAAGGAGTTTGGCCATGCAAACCAAAAGCCACATATTACATCCCATTTCGACTTTATTTCGCACCATGACCAACACACATTTCTGAAAAACATTGATTACATTGCTCCATGTTTCGAATAGCTTCTGCAGGAAGGTTACTTATGACCTGAGGTCGTCCTGCAACTCTAAAAGTCATAAATTAAACTAGGCCACAATCAAATTTTGCACGTAAAAGGTATAGCTACGATAAATCCGATTTTCATGATCATTTAACTTTTTTTACCACTAACCGATCGAAAAAACTGTCCTCTGTATATTTAACAGCAGGATTTTCTTCCATTGCCAAATTTCTTGGGAATGACTGGTTGCACCTATTACAATTATGTCAAATCAAGATTCTCAAGGCATAATAAATGCTGACCGCTGTAATTGCGAAGAGGTAAATGAGTTCGATAAGCGCTGGTTCACCAAAACAAAAAAAATGCCTTTACACACGCCTTAAGTCACATTGGCCAATCGTCAATAGATGCACGAACCTCGTCCATTGTAAAATTGGCCACAGCTCGAACCAAAGCAGTGTTAAGAGATTAAATGTAGTGGAACGCCGTAGACTATTATGCCAGCAAAACCAGGTTCAAATCCGGGTAAGAACATCTAACAATTTTTAGCGGTGGATTTCCACATCGTAATTGCATACGATATAACGAGTAAGAGATTATTCTCTATGTCACGTAAAAACTTCATTAGCCGCTTGAAGCCGACGTTAAATAAAAGGTCCCAAGTTTAAGAATTAAGTCACGCACAGCTCATTGATTTCAAGAAGTTTCCCCTTATTCACTAAAGGGATATTGTGGGAATTGAAACATTAAATAGCAAAAAATTCTTCTTTCTTCTCCTTCCTAAACTCATCCCTTCTGTGCTCATACAAATTTATTGTTAAATGGTACGTACAGCGGATAAACCCTTCAACCTAAGCCTTATCCTTCTTTATTCTATTCTTAGTTTCTTTCTTTCAAACTTTCTGTTTCTCTTTTTGTGCTATTTTATTTCTTAAAGGTTATTGCAACGGATAACATGGACTTATATTGCAGCACCTCTGCTAGAAAATGTCCTTGCTGTTAAGTAGTTGAGTTGATGCTTTTGGTGCGACAAAATCGCCCTGGATACATTTGTTCCGTTTTTCACCAAACTATTTATGATTTAATATCAGCCAGAATGGGATAGCATTTCAATTTTTCTGATTCAGATTTAATGGTGTGTACTCGTATCAATATTCAATCAAATTTAACATATTGGCGTGTTTGGTTTTCCTTTTTTGACCCAAATTGTTCTTAATGCGGACTATTTAAGGTTCAATCAACAAATTTCGAAAGATAAATATTTTTTTTCTGCTTCTATTAGTCAAATCTACGAGGGCGACCGCAAAACTAACTGGCCTGGCACATTTTCTGTTTTACTAGCAACTTTTTTTTTGTTTTTTAAAAGCAACCTTTTATAAGCCATCTGTCAAAATTTCCGAAATATTTAATGATTACTTTCTTTGTTACAGGTGATTGAAGTAAACAAGTTTTATAATTTTTGAAAAATGGAAAATAAAGAGTTTCGTGCGGTAATTAAACACTTTTATACGAAAGGCTATACTCCACAATTAATCAAAGATGAATTGGCTTCTGTTCATGGTGATAATGCACCATCATGCTCCACCGTGAAATCCTGGGTTCAACAATTTAAAATGGGTCGTTCAAGTACGGAAGATGAACAAAGCTCTGGAAGACCGAAAACTGCTACTACTATTGAAAACATTAGAAAAATATTTAATGAAGTGACTAAAGATAGACGAATAAAGCTCAGAGAACTTGCTGATATTGTTAAAATACACGAAAAACAAGTTTGGAGTATTTTACATGATGAACTCCACATGAAAAAGCTATCCGCAAGATGGGTGCCGCGTTTGTTGACTTTGCCCCAAAAAATCGTCCGTTGGACCAATTCCGAGGAGCTTTTAGCGATTTATCAGCGTAATCGAATAGAGTTCTTGCGCCGATTCATAACTGTTGATGAAACATGGATCCATCACTACATCCCAGAATGCAAAGAACAGTCAAAACAATGGATAGAAGCTGGTAAAAGTGGTCCCAAGAAGGCGAAAACTGTTAAGTCAGCAGGAAAAGTAATGTCCACAGTATTTTGGGATGCAAGGGGTATAATATTTATTGATTATCTTGAGAAAGGAAAAACTATAAATAGTGAATATTATTGTGCATTATTGGATCGGTTGAGTGAAGAAATTAAGATAAAACGACCGCATTTAGAAAAAAAAAGTTATTTTCCATCAAGATAATGCTCCTTCACACACTGCATTTTTAACTCAACTGTTAAGATTTAGTTGGAAATCTTAACATGGTATAATTAAAATTATGTTTAGAGGACGAAATTCGAGACAAGAGAAAACTGTATAGGTTTTATGATACGGACATTTGGGTATAGTTTATGACTGGCTGGAATATTCATGGGATCTGTGTGTGTGGCGTATGATAGTGAGAGAGGCGACAGACAGACGACTGATTTTATGACAGTCCCTTGGTTTAGGCAGTAAAACTTCCATGTGGTCGAGGGTTGGTTAATCTTCGTGTTGGTAATTAAAATCTGTTCAAGGAAAAAGGGGACGAGAATGATGGGTGGAAATTTCCATTGTGCGCAGGACAGCACTTGTTGACAGAATATTACAACCCACATGCGTGTGGCAGACACTTATCTGTTATTTGTTTAGGGTCGCTATGATAGGAAATCTGTTCAGCCACACATGCGTGTGGCAGACATTTATCTGTTATCTGATTAGGGTCGCGATGATTAGAAATCAGTTCAGCCACACATGCGTGTGACAGACATTTATCTGTTATTTGTTTAGGGTCGCGATGATTAGAAATCAGCTTAGGAATTATTTGTCATACTCTGATTGGCTGAAGTATCATTAAAGAAACTTGTTAGAATGTATAAAGTACCTATTTCAATATATAGCTATCTCTGTCATTTAGTCGTAGGTATTAGATTGTAATTTGAAATTATTTAAATAAAATTCAGTGTCTTACAAACATTCAAATAGTGCGGTTGTCTTTTAATCGTACACAACAAAAACTGGCCGAATTACGATTTGAAATTACTCCGCATCCACCATATAGTCCAGATTTAGCTACTTCTGATTATTTCTTGTTTCCAAATTTAAAAAAAATTCTCGGTGACAAAAAATTTTCGTCCAATAGCGAGGTTATTGCTGAAACTGAGGCATATTTTAAAGGTCTTGAAAAATCTTATTTCTCGGATGGAATTAAAAAACTTGAAAACGTTTGATGATGTGTATTGAGTTGGAAGGAGATTATGTTGAAAAATAAATAATAATAATTCCAAAAAAACGGTTCTTTTTATGTTAGGCTAGTTACTTTTGCGGTCGCCCTCGTAGTAATAGCGTGGAATGGATTACACCATTTTTTCATCAAAGTAAATAGGGATTATTATACACGTATCAGTAAATCATCTGCTACACATATTAACATATACGCATGTATGTTACATTTGTACGTATGTATATTTCGACATGATGTTTTTACATATTTCTGCTACATTTATTCCGGCATTTACATGAAATGTTTAAATTTGATTTGAAACAATTTATGCATTTGATTAAAACATTGATTGAATATTTCAATTTAAAATGGATCTACGTCCTTTGCACCTATCATGCGTTCATCATCACTCATGCAAAGGATAACAACGGAATCATCAGTTATGCTTTTATAGAAAAAAGTAAATAAAATGCTTTACAAAAAAAAAGAGAAAATATTGTACTCAGCGCAATAAAGACTGTTTTAAACAAGCTTACATACACACAAAGTCGGATATTGGTGCTAGTACATATTCAATCAACGCCAGGGGCGGATTTGGATAGATCTGCTCCAATCAGGCCTTTTGAACAAGGTTCAAGATAAATTGTGTTCTGATCTCTCTAATCCGACGTGATGTACCATTCCATAAGGTAGCAAAACGACAAGTGTTGCGACTCTTTTTTTTAGATGGTTTGTTTAAGGTCTATTGTAACTAGAGATATTTTTTCAATAGCGTGTTTTTCACAAATTACTCGTAAGTTGTGTTAAACTGTGTTTTTCCTTTTAGTGTTGTTTGCCAATTCATCATGGAAAGTCTTACACCGAAACAATGTCTCCAAATTGTGCAACTGTATTTATGGTTGACATAATCAGCCTATTGAACGCGCTATTCGGACTACCATTGCCAACATTGAAACCCAATTTTCACTATTGGATAATACTCGACCAAATAGACCACTTCCAGCACGAAGTATTGAAAATATAGCGGCAGAAGCTGTAAAAATATTGCGGCAGAAGCTGAGAGTGTACGTAAAAACGTTCATAATCTTCTTGGCTTGTCGAATGGAATAACTTGGATTATTTTACGGAAGGATCTTGGTTTGAAAGCGTACAAAATACATCTCGTGTAGATATTGAAGCCTCACGAACTTCCTGTGCTTCGCCGTTTTAGTGACTAGGCTCTTCAAAAGCTCGAAGAAGATTTGCTTCTTTCGAAAAAAAAAAATTCTTGAACGAAGAAGCTCAAGAGGTGCCATTATACCCAGAGAAACCCACGGTTTGGTGCGGTTTATGGACTGGTAGCAGTATCGGTCCATATTTTTTCAAAAATGACGATGGCCGGAACGTAACCGTGAATGGTGCCAGCCATAGCGCCATGACATCGGAATTTTTGGTACCTGAAATTGAAGCCCGTAATCTTGACAACATTTAGTTTCAACAGGACTGCTCAAACAATGGATCTATTGAGAGGTCGTATCGAAGAGCAGCTTATTTCACGTTTTGGACCGCTAAGTTGGCAGCCTAGATCGTGTGATATCACACCTTACGACTTTTTTCTTTGGGGCTACGTAAAGTCAAAAGTCTACGCTGACAAACCAGCGACGATCCAGGTTTTGGAAGCAAGCATTACACGTGTCATTAACGACATACGGTCAAAGTGCTCAGACGAGTCATTTCAAATTCGACACCTATTATGTTGCTGCCAGCATTTGAATGAAATTATTTACAAAAAATAAATGACATAAAATGACCTTTCGAATGAACAATAAAGATTCCACACTTGCTTTGGATTTTTTGTATTTTTTATTTTGAAAAAAAATCCTCGGGAATTGGAGTATCCCGAAAACTGATTTCAGAAATTTTTCAAAACCATTTCCAACTGTCTGGTTTGTTTAAAAGTGGAAACTAGCTTTTACCCACATTCCGGTTTTACCCCTTTGCCTAAGAATGGAAAAAATTTTCCAATCAAAAATAATGTAATTGTCCCTTTTCTAGACTATAAGATTGCAATTAAATGACTTATAGCGCATAGAGGTTGTTTTTTATTCAAAAATAAGCTAGTGGAATATCTTAATTCAGACACTGTCGACTGTATTACTCCCCCCACTTCTGAATGTGCAGAAAAGCCAATTTAGACAGGGCTTTAGTTCCCTCGTATTGGCTCTAAATATACCCAGATTTAAAAAAAATCTCAAATTTGATTTTGTCTGGAAATTTAATGGGTCAAATTTTGGGTCCTTCGCCCAAATTTAGTCAAACTGCAAAGACATAGACATATGTCTATGTAAAATAAAAGGCACTTTTGGGTCCCCAGACAATTTGTTCGAGGACTATATCCAAACATGAGCATATATGATCTAAAGATTGGTTGTTTGTCCATCGTTATGTACTAGACCTAATTAGATTGCAATCGGAAAAGAGATGGTTGTTTAAGGAGTGGTTGTATGTAGAAGCGGGAGGGATCTTTATACTGGGGCTTTATAAAATCATGGACAGCTGTGAACCATTTTCGTGTGAGCTGATAACTGATCGATCGTAAGGAACTGTGCCAAATGTTATCAAGGCGGGTGTGAAACGTAGCCTTAGAGCATTAGACATAAAATCGGTTAAACATAAGTTTGCGAGCTACATCTAAAGCTAAACCGATTTTCTTCAATTTCAATAGCGACCGTCCTTGGTCCAAAAGACTTACTTTTGCCATATTTCGTGAAGATCGATGCAATAATTGCAACCTGTAGATTAATAACTAGCTTTAGATAGACAGCAAATTAATGAATAGATGGACAGACATACAAGTATATGGTTTAATAGCATCAACTTGTGATTCTGAGTCGATCGGTGCCCTTTAAGGTGGGTCTAGTTCAAAGTTCTAGTATCCGTCGGGAAGGTATACTACTTTGTTTGTTTATAATTTTTGATTAAATGAAAGAGAATGGATCTAATATTAATAAATGTTTTATTGAATGTCGGAAATTATGTATGGAGTACAATATCCTATAAATGTCCGTCTCTTTTAGCCTCACAAATGCGAGCCCTTTTGAGCACATTTTTGATTACGTTCAGAACAGCGTCGAATTGAGGTTGGTGGATTGTTTCGAACACTTTCTTGAGCAGCAGTAATCTTTTTAGCCGATCTTGCAGTACGTGTGGTCCATGCTTGGGCCTATCAGCTACAGACCCTCTTTCTTCGAAATCATTCAATAAGCGATCAATAATGCTTTTTGATGGCATGTTGTTCCCAAAAATTTCACGTACCTTTCTCATGATCACAGTAATCGATTATTGATTTTGATAAAAAGTTTTAATTAAAACACGTTGGTTTATCGAATATTTTTCCATAATAAATATGCCACGTCTCTACTTCACGACTGCCAAATATGAACTGTCAAGACTAATGTTTATCAAAATGGCAGCAAAACAAACAAGTACCTTCCCAGCTAACACCCTGTATAAGTTACATATTGCGTATGTGGAATAATAACTTTTTTTTTAATATTACATTTAAAAACAGAAAAATCGAAAACCTGACAGCTTAAACCCGGGTAAACCAACATGTCCGGTTTAGGCGGTTTTGGACACTCTAATTACAATAAAACAACAAGTTCCAATTACAAATTAGACAAGATAGTAGCTAAATCGTCATAATCGTGGAGTGTCAAAACATAGCTCAATTTAAAAAGAGAACAAAAATGCTGTCTGGCGGCCCCAAATGCTGCAAAAATGATCGAATACTGGGCCTCTTGTCTGGCATTTATTCGATCCAGCCGCGGCGGCCAATTACCCGAAATCATTTTTAAAATATAATGGCAAACTCTTTATAATAAAGCTAAATTCTTGGCCATAACATTTAAGAATATGCATTTTATTTCCTCTTGAAAACCACACCCTGATCAAAATAGCTTCTCTCTATTATTTTTACACATTTTGTAATTAGACCTATCTTGATTGCTCTTTTAAAATTTCCTCCTACGAGATGGCGGCTTACATGTCTTACCTTGCCATGAGGCTACTTTGTAAAATATTAGAAAGTTGTATTACGATAGACCGACTTTCCATCTCCAATAGCAGGCCTGTTATCCGGCCTGCGAACGCCACTATCAGCTACTGGACTCCTGTCTAACTATGTGGGCTTGTATTAGTGCTGTGTAAAGTCGTCAAACGCTGTGAGTGGGTGGGTGTGTGTGTTTAACTGTCCGATTTCATTTCTGTTAACATGATAAATGGACTTAAAGCATCACAAACATACGCACGTGCACACTTGCACACTCACACAGAAGCAAACGCATACAAACAAACATTCAGAAAAACAAATATAAGCACATGCATACATGTACCCTGCAAACATTTTGGCGATTGTTTGATTAGGGTTGTGAAAGTCGATTTTCGCCAAATGGATTTATCGACTTTTAGGTGTATGTATAAAAGTCAAAGTCGGGAAGTTAACTTTTTGTTTTTGAAAAATTCTAAAAGTCGACTTTTTCATGCTGACTTTTACGATTTTTTAATTTAACATCAAATATAAGGTGATTCATCTAGAGGTATTTTTCAGAACAAAAAAAGATATAAAAATTCAAATCAAGTGTAGAATCTTTATTGGTAATTTGAAAGGACACTTTATGGCATTTATTTTTTGAAAATAATTACCTTCAACTGTCGGCAACTGTGTTATGGAAATGAGCGTTCGGTGAGAACCGGGAAGATCCGCTGTTTTTGACCAAAATTTTGTTCAGTGATGAGGCCCATTTCTGGCTCAACGGCAAAGTCAATTAACAAAATTGCCGCATTTGGACTGAAGAGCAATAAGAATAGGTTCTGGGTATAACCCAGAGAAAACCACGGTTTGGTGCGGTTTATGAACTGCTGGAATCATCGGTCCATATTTTTCCAAAACGATAATGGCCGGAATGTAACCGTAAGTGGCGTTCGCCACCGCGCCATGATATCGGGTCTTTTGGTACCTGCAAGCAATTAAAGCCCGTATTCTTGATGACCTTTGGTTTCAACAGGACGGTGCCACTTGCCATACAGCTGCTCAAACAATGGGTCTATTGAAAGGTTTTTTCGAAAAGCAGCTAATTTCACGTTTTGGATAAGTGAGTTGGCCGCCTAGATCGAGTGATATCACACCTTTAGACATTTTTCTTTGAGGTTACGTAAAGTCCAAAGTATATGCTGACAAACCAGCTACGATTCAGGTTTTGGAAGCCAACATTACGCGTGTCATTAAATCCATTCCGGTCGAAATGCTCGAACGAGTCATCCAAAATTGGACCCTCAGAATGGAAACCCTAAGGCGTAGTTGCGCTCAACATTTGAAGGAAGTTATTTTCAAAAAATTAATGCCATAAAATGTCCTTTCAAATTACCAATAAGGATTCCACACTTGATTTTAATTTGAATTTTTTTTTCTAAAAAAAATACCCCTAGATGTATCACCCTATCTAACCATTTTATTAAGTGGCATCTAAAAAATACGGTTGCGTATTTTTATGATGCGCTTACATTTAGTTTCGCAGATTGAGAAATACATATAAGTTTTATTTATTTTAGTTGCCACGTATGCCGAAATTTATAAAATCCTAAAAATGTTAGAGATTCATCCACAGATACAATCAAGTAAATAAGTATTGTAAAAGAGTGAGGCCACGAGAAGTGGTTCGGAGACTTTGACCATTGGTCTACATATTGAAAGGGTATGTCAATATATAAAACTGTACAAAAAATAAAAGTTAAATTCCCGAAGTTGATGTTGTTGCAATTTCAATATTTAAAATTTGAGAAATTTAGTATTTTTTGAATTATTTAACTTTAATATCTCTAAAACGAGTTGATATAAGATTTTTTTTTTAGTTTTTTAAGAATAATTAGGGGAAAATATATAAATCAGAAAATAGCCTACACAGAAAAAAAATGTTTACAAATGTAGTTTAAAAAAAACTTCCATTTTTAAATAAAAAGCAAGCACCAGCAACAAAAAATATTCATTAGTTTATGAGAATATAGGCAATTCAATACTCAAGTTGTTTCTGAGACACACCATTTTTAGTAAAACAGTCTTTACGCCTAAAAAGCCAAAATGCAATGCAACAATTATTTCGCTTTCTTTTTCTTCTTTGTTTATGTATTGTTTACATTTACGTCAATTACATGTTCTTTTTTTCGTTTTTTTTTTTATAATATGTGACAGCGCATAGAGAAAGGGACCTAAGGGTAAAAAATCAATTTTAATTTTTTTTTCTTTTTCTGATCTTGACAACATCTGAGCATCGAATGAGACCGATCTCATGCCCCAAAAGTGTTCCCTCCCAGAGATATGCGCATTTTATGAAAGTGAAGTCGAGGATTCTAAGCGCAAATAGAAAGGGACCTAATCTTTAAAATGGCTCTCCTGAACAAAACTCGTTTTTAACCTTAGGTCCCTTTCTATTTTGCGCGTGACATACGTATAATAATAATTTAATTTTTAATTTTTGTATTCGGCCTTTATTTTAAATTTTACTAAATAATTATTATATCGAGCTCGAAGCCAAGGTTATTATTTTTTGTTATATTTTTCTCTTTATTCGATATTTCGTTCCTCATTGAATAACATCATCAGCAATACCTAAATTAAACAAAATAACTCCATAGCGAGTACCTCAGTTTCTTGTTGTTAAGAAATGTACGCTACGGAGTTATTTTGTTTAATTTAGTTATTCCTGATGATGTTCTTCAAAGAGGAATGAAATATCGAATAAAGAGAAAAATATAACAAAAAATAATAGCCTTGGCCTCGAGCTCGATATAATAATTATTTAGTAAAAAATGAATTATTTATAATAAAAAAAAATTAAAAAGAATGTGGTGTCCAAGGCCAACGAAGAGGATTGCATGTGAGGGTCCCTTGACAAGAACGTAAGCACTAAGCGCGAAAAAGGTCAATACAATTAAAGCACTGTCTAAAGACAATAAAACAAACAAAAATTGTAAATACTTATAGTTTTCTGTACCAAAAAACATTTGTTTTGTACAATTGTACAAAGTTATCGCACAAATCACCTCTTACTCTTTTAATAACCGATCAACAAAAAAAAACTCGACTATTATTTCAAGTAAAGAATTTTTTTGCATTTACCATCGTCATTCATTTTCCTAGCGAATCGCTTTCGATTCGCGGCAGGGATTGATTTTCAAATTTACTTAAAAATATTCATTAGGACTCGTTTTGAAGAATCTTGTTGGCGATTTGCTTTGAATTCAGCACCATGCAACGAAATCGCTCGAAGGGGTACCACTACTTTCACCAGGGGATACTCAGAAGACAATCGCATCTACTGCACCTAGCCTTCAGGCGATTCGCCTGCTATTCTTTCGCAATCAAAAATGTTTGCGGGGTAGAGTGCAGTGTTCGTAGTATGCTGAAACACGCGCCGCTCTTTCGCTTACAAATGAAAACCAGTAAACGAACAGTAGATGAACAACAACATCAACGCCGTACATCGCACAGTAGTTAAAACATTATAATACCAGTAACTTCAATTTTTTAAAATAACCGAAAAAGATCTGTACACTTATTTAGAGGATGATATCCCCTTAGGACTCTAGCCGTCAGGAGACTTTTAAGCAGGCAATGATCGATACACATTTTTTTAAAATAAGTTGTATTGTCTTAAAATAGTCGATATTTTTTCTATTTTTTTCTTTTTAGTATTCTCTGCCATTTCATCATGAGAAGACTTACACCGCAAAAACCATAGTTTTCGAGCGTTTCGACCGGTATGGCAAAAGAGTCATCCAAAATTGTACCCTCAGAATGGATACCCAGAGGCGTAGTTGAAGGAAATTATATTCAAAAAACATTTAGTGGATCAACCAACATTTTAAGGAAATTATATTCAAAAAATAAAATGTCCTTTCGAATGAAACATAAAAATTCCACACATGATTTGAATTTTTGTATTTTTTTTATTTTTAAAATACCTCTACATTAACCACCCTATAGTTCGTAGGGTAGTAGATGTGTTACTGTGGAATATTTTTTATTTTAGGCTTTTTTTATTAAAAGAACCTCTAACTAATTTATTTGTAAACCAATTGCTAATAAAAAAAACCTAATCGCAGTACTCGTATTTAGAGGAAAAATTTATCTTTTTAAGGATATTCAGTGTTTTTATTTCGGATAGGAATTGTTGAAGATATAGGCACTATTTTACAGAAATTTCGAACTTTTCGTGCCAACAATTTATTTACGTAGTAAATATTTTAACCTTATCAACTACACTGGTCAACATCAAATTTGCGGCAGGATGTTTGATAGTCAGCTTTAGTTGATTTGGGGCAGCTGATCACAAATCTGGCTTCCGATTTGACAGATTAGCTCTAGTTTAGGAGATATCTACATAAACCGCTATTTTCGTTTTATTATGAATAAAAGGACCCCAACTGCTTTATTTGTGAACTGATTTTCTAAAGCTTAAGCGCAGTATTTAGAGGAGAAATTTTTATCGAAATGGAGTGTTTATATTTCGGATAAGAAATGTTACAAATTACAAATAACTATTTTAAGCTGCCTAATTTTTCGATTCTTACCAGTGTCGTATTTAATAACTCTATTATAGAGTATAAATCCGCGTCCAACAAGCTATTGTTTTTTAGAATCTGATCAGAGAATTTGTCTGAGTAATTCAAGATTTTCTACGAAATGGGAACAACAGCAGCCCCAAATCAACCAAAGTTGGCTGTCAACCTTCTGCCGCAAGTTAAGTGTTAACCAGTGGTATTGAACTATGTTCATCCTCAATAAGTAACTTTTTTTTCTATGTCAAACCACTGTGCATTGCCACAAAAACATCGCCCGCCAACCAAACAAGCCAGCATCGTTGCCGCAAGCATACCCAATAACCCGCTGCCAACAAAACACACACACACACAATGAAATGTAAAAAATTGTGCATACAATGGCAACAATAAAATCGAGTAAGTTAACAAAGCAAGCGACCGATACAAACGAACTTCAGACTCCCAATCCAGTTATTCACGACCTTTCATCTACCCCCAACACACCCCATACGGGCCACCAGACCGATGCCCATTCCACGGACCTACAGCAAACAAAGCCGCACATATACTTACGCTCCATTTGACTTGTATGTCAAATGCATGGGGAGTGCTGGAGAAAAACTTACAAATGTTTGTGAGCTCGAGTGTGTGTTTCAAATCGTTGCAAATTCATTCTCTGTAGTTTTTGCCCCCGATACTGTTGTTGTTGCCGTTTTCGCTGTTGTTCTTGTTATTTGGGAATGTGAAATGAAAGTATTTGAAATTATTTGTTAAACAATACACACACACACGCTCACATATACATGCAACGACCAGAGAACATCAAAACAGTCGAGTGAGCGGATTGAAAGGATTTGTTTTTAGTGAGATGGAATTTGCAAAATGAATTGAAATGCTTTTTTCTCACTGACTTGTTCGCATCACCATTAATCATCCGCGCCAGGAGGGGGGTGAGGTGTGACGGCCAAGGAGACACGTTTCTTCAATTCAATTTATGAATAGTTCCTTGGCACAAATTTGGAAGGAGTTTTCGCAATATGTTTTATGTTCGTAGGATTTGGCGGGGGAGGCTAAATTGAAAAAAAAATTAAAGCATATTGAGGACTTGAAAGGGTTGGACACCCCTAAGTGCAGAAATAATTAAAAGAAATGAAAATGATTTATATAGGAATTATCAAAAACATTAGAAAATGCTGAGGATATTTTTGATATGTGCGGTATATTTGTCGAATATAAAGGACCTTATAGTGTTTTGCAGATTTAACGATTACGTTTAGTGTACGGGTGGTTGTTCGACGATAGTTTTATGAACCAGGTATCTCAAAGTTGATCAGAACACGTTTAAAAATCGAATTTGAAGGATGTCAATGTAAAATGGGTGCAACACATACTCAGGGTGTCATAGGGTTTTAAAAATGTACTTGATCTATATGTATACGGTGGGCCAAAAGTTAACATTAGGGTTTAACAATTTTATACTTTTTTCGTTTATATATTTTTGTTACTTTGTATTGCATATTATATAAATAACATTCGGAAAATAAATAATGGAGAGATGCACAACTAAACAAAGTGCCAGAATAATAGAATTTTATTATTTAGATCACCGATCAATTATTTTACCGCAAACGCATGAGTGACGAAGCTCGTTGTCATTTGAATGGCTTTGTTAATAAGCAGAACTGTAGGTTCTGGGGTTCTGAAAATCCATGAGCCATTTATCAATGTCATTTGCACCCCATTAGGTGTTCAGTATGGTGTGGGATCACATCTGCAAATATCATTGGGCTTTACTTCTTCGCGAATGACGATGGTAGTGTTGTCACCGTAAATGGAGAGCGACATCGGTTTATGATAGAACATTGTTTACTTCCTGATCTGGAATATAAACCTGAGATGTGGTTTCAGCAGGACGGAGCCACTGCCCACACCGTCCAAGACACAATGGCACTTTTAAGTCAAATTTTTAGAGAGCGAATAATTTCCAGAAATTCGGAAATTATTTGGCCAGCGCGATCGCCAGATTTGTCAGCACCCGACTATTTTCTTTGCGGTTATTTGAAGGAGCGAGTATATGTGTACAAGCCCGTGACAATCTTTCAACTTAAGGCCACCATTGTTGCAGAAATTCGACCGCTACAGCCACAAATTTTGAAAGATGTTATGGAAAATGCTCTAAAACGAGCCCATCATTGCAAAGCTGAAAACGAGAAAAAAAATTTAAAAAAAATAAAAAAAAATTAATAAACGAAAAAGTTATTTAAGTTTTTAAACACATGGTAACTTTTGGCCCACCCTGTACAATAAGTACAATATTTTCTTTATTAAATGCTACGTTCATGGACTTAATGATACAAAAAAAATCTCCATGCGACTATCTTTGACCAGATCAGTGATATCGATCTTAAGAAATTTACAAATAAAAACTACCCTTAACTTTTTGCCTATATTTTCCAACCACACATAACTAGATTAACACAAATACTGTATTGGATATCATCAGCATGTGTAGGGATGTCTATGCTAATCGAAGCGATTAACTATCGGCGGAGAGGCGTGGCTATGGTACGCCTGCGAGCTTGAAAGTCAAAAATGGTGTATGTATATACTTATATTACTGCCATCATCAGTAGACCAATATAAAGTCAAATTTCCGACTTTTTGAAATGTGGGTGTAAACAATTAATTTAAAACTGGATTATTTTATTTTTAGAATATGCGCAAAATGCAAATTCTTATAAATATTTTAGAAAATAAGAGCCAGGCTGGCGAAGCAAAACAACTTTTTACAAATCGTGGAATAGGTTTATATAAAGATAAATTTATATAATAGATAAGTTCTTTGTACTGACCAAATCCTGTTAAGTTGGCTGTTGTCAGACAGTTTAAGTTTTTTGGTTTAGACGGTTAATGCTTCCAATCGAAAGTGCCATATAAATAAACAAACTATAAATGAAAAATAAATAAAAAATAATATTTTCCAGAATATATAAAGAGGCTAAGCTGTTATTAAACGACATTACACAGATTTGGTCAGAATTTTCGCCATAGATACCCCACCTTATTATTCAAAACAACAACCATTTTTTTGTCATTTTCCCTAGTTACGGCCACCTAAAGCTTGGCAATAAATATTGTAATATATCTTAATTAATACTTTTCCGATTGGGGCATCACTGCAATGCTTATCAAAACATTTCGTTAACTTTATATAAAAAAGCCTCCTTTGTTTGTCCATGAAATATCTACAAAAAACACTAACTCAAACAAAATCTATGGATATTTTTTTAAATGTATAACTATGAATTACACATTATTTGTTTATAAAATGAAAAATAAAGATTTTGTGCCCTTATTATTACAGATTTATTACGTTTTTTTTCTTCTACTGCAAAACTATTTTTCATGAGTTAGGCTATTTTTTATTAAGGTAACGATTTATCCAATGACGTATTGATTCTACTGATCGCATTGATGAACCATCGCAAGACTGTAAAATATATATATTTTTTTTAAACTACTTATAACCAACAATCTATAATGACAACCGATACATGTAGAAATACATTTCCAATAAATATCTTAGTTCATTAGGATAACCGATACTTGTATTCTTTTAACCGGAAGTGTCAGCTCCTTCTACTGAAAATTGTTGTTTTGTGAACCCAATCAGCATTTGGTTGTAACGATGGAATACATGGATTGTTGGTGCCACCACCAACATTCCGTTGGTTGTGGCAACAAATCTGTTCTCTGTGTGCCCAGAGAACAAACATATTAGTCTGAATCGGTCGGGACTTCTAAAATTCCGTTGCAAAAAAAGAAATCGTAGTGGATGTTCGGTTCGATATAATTATACCACAAGATGATATATACGATCATCGTTTTGTAGACGAAACTAATGGATCGGTTGTACCAATGAATCGCATAAAATGTATAAGTATATAGTACTAACTTAATATTGGGGATGACATTTAAATTTTAATCATAACCAAAAGAGAAATAAGGCTATAGTTACAAGTTTAGGCAAATCATTTAATTTATTTTAATCCGTAAAAAACTTTCATCATCTTTTCCTCTGTTTTCTTAATATATTAAGTGTACTTCAAGTATATAAGAAAATAGCTTTTTGCCCTACTGAACATTTAAATATTTTTCGTTAAACAAATGCGGCATGTGGACTTTTGGATTTAAAAATTCTTTTTTAGAGGTTCGGATACTTACTCTTTTCTATCGATACTTCAGTTAAACTTATTGAACGTTACATAGCACAAACTAACATTCGGTTGTACTGATAAAATACTCGAGGTACGAGAAACAAATCATGCGGTTGGAAAACAAATTCGGTCGCGGCAACAAATATGTTCTCTGTGTAGAGCAATGGGTTTTAGGACACGCTAAAACAAAAAAAATATAATAATGATGCGAATGTGTTAATCATCGCCTTTTTTGCTGAAACAAATCTAAATACTCAATAAAATCAGTATTTTTAATCGAAGAAGCCTAAAACAATGTAAAAGCGTGAAGTAGTATATTTTTTAGATGATTTACCCTTTTGCATTCTGGTGAAGATATTCATACAATGTCAGCATTTTATTTTATGGTTAAAGTGTTGTTCCGAATTGAAACAGGAGTGTTAAGAAGGAACTGTGTTTATGAGCTTCGGGGTCGAAGAATATACGGGTGGGCCATTTTAAATTTGAATCGGCTGTAAAATAGGACTGATATTTTTTTCAAATTTCTGATTTTATTGAAGAGGTCGAACTTTGTCATTTAATAATGGAACAGAATATTATTCATACGAGTATGACTACCACAATTAGCTCGACAATACCTCTTCCGACGAACCCAATTTTTCCGTATATTTTAGATTGTTTCCATTTTATGTGTCAACGCTACAATTGTCTCCGTATGCTTTGCGTAACAACTATCCGTAATGGCTTAGCACAGAAATAAATCCAAAGGCCTCAAATCACAGCTCCGAGGCGATATTAAAATATCGACGGATTATTCGATTTTAAAAAAAGTGCGCTAAATATGAATGACTGCGTTGGCTGTGTGGCATGTGGTCTTGAAACCAAATGTCGTCCATGTCATTCTATAAGTATTGCATTTTTGGAAACAAAAATTCGGCAACGGCGTTTCCTAGCTCATTTTTTATTTTTTTGAATTAGCCAACACTCAGGGGTTTTCCCCTATACATGCAATGCATTGCGTTGGTCGTTGGAAAGCAAGGGATCGAAAGGGGGAAAGAAGGAGTAATGTTTATTGACATTCGCCTTAAATTTCTGGATGTCGTAATTGGTGGGAAATACATTTGCCGGAAGTCGATTCCACATACGGACAGTACGGGCGAAAAACGAATTCGATGGATGCATTGGCTTCTCAATAGTCACGTGTGGGTTCTTTGTTCTTCACCATATGCGGCAGTTTTTCTTATAAAGTAGACATAGCCAGCGAGAAGAAAATGACCATAATCTGAAAACACGTTTTATCGGTAAAATTTTTCTTCTGCTGCCAAACAAGCTTCAACCTTTTAGGCTTAGCGTTCTTGGGCCAATTGAGGCTTCAGTTCTTGGACCAATTGAACGTTGTAAGCCTTAATACCGAGGTCTTTTTGCAAAATTTCAAAATTCTCAAAGTAGTGCACGAAATATTTACTTTCTGAAATAGATGACGAGTGGATTTTTATGAAAAATGTTGGACATTCTCAGCCACATCAATTGAACGAACTGAATGAGAACGTACACGGATAACGTTCTATTTCATGAACATGCTTCAAAAATTAAAGCACAAACTGAATGTCTTCTCTTCTCGAAAATTTTGCATGCAAATTTCTTACAGTTTGCGTTAAAGACTCACTATACGACTCAGAAATGTATACAACCGATTTGATCTAAACAAACAATGCGTCTTAGATACCATCGTTGGTTTTTACTCTCTCGCCATACCAAATATGGTAAGTTAGAAGACTATAGATCTCTTTGACTCTAGAAATATCACTCAATGGAAATACATGGCAATATCGTTATAATTTTTCATCATAGAGCTTTTATAAAATTACCAACTTATGTATACAGCCTACTCTCTGGTGGGCAATATAAATGTTTATATCAGAGATTTTGTTCGAAGTTAATTGACTTGACTTTTTTAATTTTCTATATTGCGGTTTAAAAGTCTTCGACTGAACCCATAAACAATGCGGTTAACCGCTGCTATTTGTGAGAGCATTTAGCATTTTTGTCTTCCTTTTTTTATGTGGCGTTTACGAAAATGATCTTAGTCATGCCATTTGGTTTTATGTTCTCCATTTGACATTAGTGGCTGTTTATGTTAACAGAACGCATCGACTAAATGCATTCCCATCATTCCAAAGCAACCATTAAAACAGTTTCCAATTGACTAGGAGGGAGAAAAGAATACTACAACATTTGCTGTTTTAGTGCTGTTGCGGAGTTAAAAGTAGGTAAATAAACATTTTCAGTTAAAGACAAAGACATTTATTTAAGTGTTTTAGAGCTCTCGCAGAAGACAAGGATATTTTGTACACTAAAATGCACTTTTGCACTTAACAAGCATACAAACAAACAGACACAGATATCGCAGTCTGTAGGAATCTGTTTTAAAACAAGTAATGCAGTGAAGTATTTTCTGGAAATGCAATTTAGGTTTAATTCTCTTTAACTTAATTGGTTTAGTTTTGGTCCAGTTTTCTGTTACGGAAGTTTCTTTATTTAATTCGTGAATTCTCTCTGACTTACCTGTTGTACATCAAAACATCCGGTTTCCAGAGGCGGTGCGGCGGTATTCGTAAATCTCTTACTCCGCCATAATCGCTGGCATTCCATCTTAGGTTCATATCATTCCATTCCTGAAAAAACACATAAAAAGACATGGAGCGTATGAGTAATATAAATTAATGCATATTAAGTATACGCCATGGGAGGCATATTGTTAATGTAGTGATTTGAATGGCCAAGACAAACACGCACACAACTATATAGAATGCGACGAATGTATTCCCTAGATATGAATAATCTCCCTAAAAAACAGCGCAGCGAAAGGGACCTAGGGGTAAAATAAATCAATTTTCATTTTTTTTCTTTTTTTGATGTGGACATCATCTGAGCATCGATTGAGACCGATCCCATGCCCCAAAAGTGTTCCCTCCCAGAGATATGCGCGTTTTATGAAAGTGAAGTCAACCATTCTACACCAAAGATACACGTATTAAAATCTTTAAAATGGCTCTCCGGAAGAAAACTGGTTTTTACCCTTAGGTCCCTTTCTATCTTGCGCGTCACATATAGTAAAGGTCATGCATGTATAAGTACTTTACGATATATAAAAAAATTATCACATATTATTTTCCACTTATTTTCGTCGGCAAACATTGTCGCCTTTTCGCCCCAAGGATTGCTTTCTTCTGATACCCTAAAAAAAAAAGTATTGTCCGTCTTTCCGACATTTTTTTTTTTTTGGATAGAACATTCACAACTGCGGGCTTCTGTTGGCATCATTAAAATGTCAACAGCACTAATTGCAACTGCTTGCTTTAAAGCTGGCCCAAAGCGAAGAAGTGGACGATGAAACTGAAAATAAAATTAATTAATTCGGTAAGTACAACTATAACAGCAAAAACAACAACAACGTAAGGGACCTCCTGACGTCCTTAGTAGTGGTAATGTCCGCTTCGCTTTTGCAGCTGTTGTTGTCGTCGTCGTCGTCGTCCTCATCATCATCAGACTACATTCATTTACTAGCGTCCTAATGAGACCTGGCCAGCGAGCCACCCAGCCGGCCATCCAGTCATTGCTGGTCAATTGAGACAAACTGAAGATTTTTCAACAAAAGACCAATTGTTTTTTTCTTCTGTTTCGAACGTCCTTTTGTGCAAAACCTTTTTCCTTTTAGTGAAATATGAAGCTTAAGAAAGAATTGTAAAGCACCAAAGGAGAAAGGAAATGATGTAATGGAACCCAATCATATCAAAATTATAGGAACAATTACTAGTGTTCTTAACAAGTATCAAATGACAGTTTTTGTTTTCGCCTGAAAACGAGTAAAAGAAATCGAAAAGTAATTATACCTTATTTCACTCGTTGACTATTTAAAGTCTGTAAGTAAGAAATCTTTGAAATTGGCGATTGAGTTTGAGGGATTATTTCAGAACTGAGGTGTATGAAGTATGAGTTAAATATTGTGAGATGGGTTAGAGCTAGAATGGATATTCAGGAATAGCAGCATAAATACGAGGGTTGCTATATATTTTCCTAGGGGCCATACGACCATAATCTGTGTTGTTTACAGAGACTTGAAAAAATCAATTTGCAAAAAAATTAAATTAACTCGTGAACATTTCCGTGCGATCATTTTTTACAACTTTTGACGTGCGTTATCACGACAAGATTGATTGAACTTCAATCTTTGTATGGCGATGAAGCACCATCCTATAACACTGTGAAAAACTGGTTTAATGAATTCAATCGTTGCCGACGTTCGCTCAAAGACGAAGGTCGTCCAAAAACGTCCGTTGTACCAAAACACATTGATGCCGTGCGTGAACTACTAATGCAAGATCGTCATGTGACATACCGTGAGATAGAGGCATCCTTGGGCATTTCTTCCACCAGCATACATTGGATAATGCATGAACACCAGGGAGGTAAAAAGGTTTTCTTTCGTTGGAATCCGCACAATTTGACAATCGCTCAAAGAAAAGGCTCGTGTCGATTGGTGCAAAGAAATTTTGAAAAAATACGAACGTGGTTCTTCAAAAAACGTTTTTAAGATCGTTACAGGCGACGAATCATGGATCTATGCGTATGAGCTCGAAAAAAACCGCAATTGACCGAGTTGGCCTTCGAAGACGAGCCAAATCTAATGAATGTTGTTCGTGGAAGAAGCACTTCGAAGCAGATGGTCGGCTGTTTCTTCGGAAAAACTGGTCATGTGGCAACTGTTCCACTTGAGAAAAGTAAGACGGTCAATTCTGAGTGGTACACCACAATGTTTGTCTGAAGTCTGCGGAGAAATTCGAAAAACGAAAAAGAGAAGACGAGTCATTGTGCACTTTTACACATCGGCTCAAACTAGCGACTTTTAAACCGGCCAAAACGTCGAATTGATGAGTACTTGGCACCCAATGACTTCTTTTTATTCCCGCAAATCTCGAAAAAAATGCGTGCTCAACGATTTTCAGAATATGGCATTAAAAATAACGATTTGACTGAATTAAAGACCAAGGCTTAGTGATGTTTTCTATGGGAAGTTTGACCCAAAACCGTCCCCTAATATTCGGGGATATACTAGTCAGCAGAAATAGTAAAATTTTCGATGGATCTTTCTAAAGAATTTTAATTTTAAGATTTGACTGCAGGAGATATGAAGATGTAGGAACAGTAACATTTTCTAACAAAGGCAAGTATTAGTACAAGACGATATAGTTTTATCGCACAATTCAGAGTCTAACCATATAACCGCGAATAGAGGAAAGGGGTTTAGCCTCTCAAACGGTTAATTAAGCATGAGTATTATCATTTAGATTAAATGTTAGCCTTAGCTAAACATGCAAGTTTTTATACTTAATGTTTTTACTCGTATATTGCACAAAAATCAGAATGTTAATTTTCTTTTTGGTGGTCCATAATTTAAGAGCATTTCCTAATGGCTCTGCTCTGCCTCGAATTTAAAAATGAGTTGGTGATGTCACTTAATTTTATGTCTCTGTTTCTAATTTGAATATGTGGACAAAAACTGGAATACCAAATGAAATACAGATTTCTAAGACATTCAGGACACGACTGCCAACAATAACCACTACTGCAACAACAATAATAGCAGCATCAACACAAAGCGGAAGAAAAATAGTTTTGATTTCAGTTTTTCGTGTAACATTTTTTTTTTGGCCGTTTACTTTCGCCCGCCGCCTCCTCTTCGTCAAGCTCATGTCACCGCTCGCGCATAAGCACATATTCGAAATTGGAAATGAATCTGCGGCATGGAAGTGGCACTGGCAGTGGTGCGATGAGGCAAACAACACAACGGAGCACTACAAACGGAACGGAAACAATATAAATGCTCGTGTTACAAGCATTGATGATGTCGTCGTCTTGTGTGTGTTCTTTTGTCGCCATTTATTTCGGCTTTAAAACAAAAGAAAACCAACAGAACAAAAAACACCAAAAAAAAGAGAGATGGGAAACATTTCAATTTCCGCAAAAAGCAATTTTGGCAAAGAAAACGTATCGCGTTTCTTCGTTTTATTTTGGTTTTTTTCACTGCCCTTTTTCGGGGTATTTTTCTGATTTTTTTCTGTTTTTTTTATTTTTTTGTTAAATGAGCAAAAAACGCTAAAATGAAAATTAAACGAGCATTACAAATATTATACGAGTATGTTTGCGTTTTGTTTTTTTTTTGCTTCGGATGTTTTGTCATGCCGGCAATGTATTCTCATATATTCGCCGAGCCGATGGCATGAAATGCATGCATGCTGAAGACCCCGCCTAGGAGGTGGTGGCCATGGAGGCACAGCAAGTAAATGGAATTTTTGAATGAATTTGCTTTAAATTTCGTTAACAATTCCATTGGTGGTGGTACAAGGCGTTATATGTAATGGATGTAAGATATTTTTTCGGTTTCTTGGGAAAGTCCTCAAAATATTCACTGGCATAGGAGCCATTTACTAGTTATTTTTGACTTTTTGAATAATTAACTTCTTAAAAATGACAAGTTTTTGGTTTGTTTTTTATACCTTTCACCGAAGAATTGATGATAAACTAAACATGCCATTTAGTTTGCAACACCACGTAATATTGATCGCTGATCCTATAAACTATATAAATAGGTTGGTCCAACCATAATGCACGAAGTTAAATGTGAGTCACATCTTAACGTAAAGTTTCTTGCCCAACTTAAGTTCACGTTTACTTGGTTCAGTGATTACAAAATTCCATCGTGGAGAGATACAAAACTGGGAAGTGCCAAAAAAAATCAAAAGTGAATTTTTCAAAAATTTCGATCTTTCTCAAGTAATTCGGGTCTTCTGAGGTGCCAGTTTGTCGCTATCTTGCCTGTTAGTCCTGGGAATAGGGGTTTGCAAGTGTTAAAACTGGCCGCTTTTAGACATAATTTGCCCCTATGAATAAAATTTTTCAAAGCATTGATGAAGCATCTGTATTGGTATAAAACAACTTTTAAGTTGGCACCTTTTTCATAACCCTCTGGCTAAACTAAGGGAATGTGTTCTCCTAGAAAACGAGCTATTTTAAACGAAACGGTACTGTAGGATCTTTACTCGGAAGCTTAAGTATGTGATCTTGAAGTTAATAGCAAAAGTTAACTTACTCTTACTCTAAAATCTGTTTGTAATAACATCTTTTATATGACCTTTTTCCAAGAAGCAATGTTATTTCCACGCGTTAGTCACTGATTAAATAAGAACATAAATACATAAATAAGAGACAATACCACTTTTTTGACCCTTGATTTATTCCGTAAGCATTATAGTGGAGGGGTACACTCTCCATACCACAACTGTATGAGCTGTGCATGCTCGCCAAGTTCGTTCTGTCCGGTTTATGAGCAGGTGGCGTCATCGGGCCGTACTTCTTCGAATATGAGGTCGGTAAAGCAGTTACCGTAAATGGTGTGGCCAGAAATTAAGGATATAGACCAGGAAGACAGGATGACTCTTTTAAGCAAGAACATCAATGGCAGTGTTATCTCACACCGTGGCGATGTTAATTGGGGATATTTAAAAAAAATAGTGTACGTCAATAAGCCAAAAACAATTCATGATCTAAAGGATGAAAGAATTCGGGACTTTAATGTCATTGAACCTCCATTATGTCTCAGAGTCATTATTGCACACATAATTCTCATAGATCCTTAAGTACTCGTATTAAGATAATTTGCCATTAACATCATCTGTTTAGTTGGACCACCCTTTATTATTGATCGTCGTAAAATTCTAAGACGATCTAGGTTTCCCCGTCCGTCCGTGTGTCTTTTGAAAGCATGATAGCTGTCAAACGAAATAACCTAGGATCCCGAAATATTACATGGGTCATAGTCTGTTTTTTTTATTTAAAATGGGCAACATTGGGCCAGCGTGAAAAATGCGGCCTAATTACAAAGATCCTTTACACGAAGAAAATAGTGTGGTTGGAGTGACAATATTTGAAGAACATCGATATTATTGTTACATACAGGGACATAAATACTATTTCAGCATTAAACATACCCATTTCAATAGTAGAACTGAACATACCCCGTTAATATCAAATGGGTTTGAAAGCTAACCTCAAGAGCGTTAGTCAGTAACGGGATTTTAAAATTGTTTAAACTTTCATCATGGAGTGGTCAGATAATGAGAACCGTATCGCTGTAATAGCGCTTTTCAAGTGTGAAATGAATAAAAGCGATATTTTCAAAACGCTCCGGCCACTAAGCATTAGCCGCATTTTCGTCTACCGATGTATAAAACAGTTTGAGGAGACTGGAGATGTAAACGACCGCCCACGCTCTATTCGAACACCTCATGTCATCAAAGCCGTTAAGTCAAGAATCCACAGAAATCCGCTCCTAGACAGAAAATTATGGACCGTGAGATTAATATCACGCAAAAGTCCATGAGTTGAATCATTGAATAAGACTTGGGACTTGGGATTTTCAAACGACGTACCGATCATTTGTTGACTGCAGCTTTAAAAAAATAGGATTGAAAAATGCAAACGTCTTTTGGTGAAGCCTGCTGATAGCTTGCCAGAAAAATTTTGTTCACCGATGAAAAACTTTTTACCGTTCAGGAAAAATTTAACAAGCAAAATAATAGAGTTTGTGCGCGGTCATCTAAGGAAGCATCTGAATTGATACCAAGAGTGGAAAAAGGTCATCACCCAGCTTCAGTCATGGTTAGGTGGGGTGTCTCTTACGATGGAGTCACTGACCTGCATTTCTGCGAACAAGGAGTCAAAAGATCGGCCAAAGTTTACCAAAAAACCGTTTTGGAAGCTGTTGTGAAGCCCCCTAACAATTCCCTGTTCCAACACAAGCCATGGACTTTCCAGCAGGATTCTGCGCCGGCCCATAAGGCTAAAACGTCCCAGGCCTGGCTTCGAAACAGTTTGCCAGCGTGCATTTCCTCTGAAGAATGACCCTCAGGCAGTCCAGATTTGAACCCATTGGACTACAAATTGTGGACGGCTTAAGAGGACAAGGTTTGTCACAACAGATACCCCAAAATTGGATCTCTAAAGACTGCTTTGGTTCGATCTGTGGCCAAATTTCCAATGGACGAGGTTCGTGCAGCTTTTGACGATTGGCCAGTGCAACTTAAGGCGTGTATAAAGGCAAGAGGCGGACATATCGAATAAATAGATTCTTTTTGAATACATCAATAAATATATTAAAAACTATCTGGTCCAAAAACATTCAGTACTTTTTATTTTACAGTATAAAACGTTTGTAACAGTGTTTATGCCCCTACTAAGTATAAGCATCATTGGAAATATTTGTAACTATCCAAAATATTTGATCTAGACCCAGCTGTAAGTATTTCAATCGACGTAAAATTCCACACAGCAGTCAAATTACAGGTACTAAAATTCATGCATATCCTGCCAATACGCAGAGAAGCACATAACCCAAAAACCCAAAACATATACCAAAAATCCTTACTATTGTTACTCGTAGGAGCATTATAATAAAGCATATACTATACAAAAAAGTATAAATTGCTGTCCATCTCTATAAATTTGGCAGGGTACGTTTTTTGGATGCTAGTGAAATTGGAGCATTTTGGTTTAATTAGATTTTTTTTACTATTTTTGTATTTATTTCTAGACTTTACTTTGGCATTAATAAATTAAAAAAGCTTGACATTAAGCTGTGACTCGCAATTTATATCATGCATTGTGGTTGGACCACCCTTTAGTACCTTTTCCGTGACATGTATGGTCAAGTAGTTTGAAATGCGTGTTCTCAGATTTACACAGGAAATTCAATCAATCCGTAACTCTTTTTTAAAAAAAAATTAATTATCCGTTTTTGTTGTCCCTGTTGTTGCAGCTTCGAATCACATTTCTTTGATTCTGAGGACCAATGTCGCTGCAACATTTTTCTTACGCAGCATATTGCATGAGGTGGCAAATTGAAGGTTATTTTGTTTCCCGTTTATTTGAAGCAAACATGGCAGTCATTTTGGAAATAGCCATTTTATAGTCAATCGATTATGTAAATTCAAAAGCCCTGCGGCACTTAGTACGCCTGCCTATAGTCTTAATGATCCCACTTATGTACGCCCGTCTATTAACTAAGATTTTCGATTGTGCTTACCTCAGCAGAACACCTTGATCGGGCGACCGAAACGAGTCTTAGTAATCAATTCTTCTGGATTTGTTACTAATGGTGTAAAGTGCCAAAAAAAACTCAGGGAGTGAAATTTTTTTTCAAAAAAAATTGTTTATGAGCAAAAAAAATTCCATTTTTTGAAATTTTTTTGCAGGAGTTCTTATGGTTTGAGTTGAGCTGCTAAACAGAAACTATTAATGTGGTACTTAATGAACTGTGGTGGTTTTTAATGAACTACAAGCAAAATCAAAAAAGTCAAAGACTTGCACTGCAGTCTTAAGAAAGAAAGTCACAAGCGCCAAAATTTCAAAATTGAGATAAGGAGAGATTCGGAACCGTGAATGAGTTTCTCATTTTAACTTAAATGGCTAAAAAACTTTAAGCAAAATGGTCACATCTACCACTTCCAGCATTTTTCGTAGTCAAAAAAGCAAAATATTTTAAAACCACTAAAATGGAGATGTAACTTCTTTCTAAGGAGGGCAGTGTAGGTCGCCCCTGTTTAGGAGCCAACAGCATAAATTTTATAAAATTTTGATATTGCTTTTATATGCCTATGTTCCTGGAATTCTAAATAAGCGATCGATTGTGTGTCCATTCGATGTAGAATCACTCATACGTTAAAATATAAATATGTCTGCAACATAGAAATTAGTATTCCCATAGATGTACTACATACATATACTCGTATACCAAATCGAAATTGTGAATTAAGTTCCACGAGAGAAGCGAGTTACGAGCCTTTTGGAGGATTGCCTGGCATTGCTTTGACAAATTAAATTATGTTTCATATGGGATGTTTTCTTTATCTATGGTGCCATTTTCTCAGCTTATCTGTCCGTCTGTCTGCCTCTTGGTTTGACTGCCTGTCTGAGTCTCTGGTACAATCAAATAAATTGTGGCATATGAAGATATAAAATAGATTTATTTAATTTTAGTTTTTTTTTCTTCTACTTACGCTGGGATAATATTTAAGAGGATTTTAAAACAACAGCAGCGGGGAAGTTTACCCAAGTGTCGTGGACTTGGTTAAAAGGGGCGGATAGGGATTTTTTAAAATGGGAGTGAAATTGAAAGCTTCATTGCGTTTTGTGGGCGCCCAGAAGGTAAAAGACAATAATTGTAATGTTCTTAAAAAAAGAGCCATTTATGCTTGCAGCTGATGCTTTTTGGCTGATACATTACGAGGGCGGATCGGAAACTTCTTAGCCTAGCACAAAAAGCGCGGTATAAACAGAAAACAGTTAAGTGTTTTGGAAACTTCCGTCTCTGCTATGAACACATGTTAAATTTTGTTTCGATCTGGCAATTCCTTTATATAGAAACGGGTGTACACAAAAGACGCTTCCGCGATTTTTTTACAATGGAAAAATTAGAAATGCGTGGTGTCATTAAATATTTACATAAAAAAGGTTTATCGGGACAAGAAATTCATAATGATTTGGTGAATGTGTTAGGCGAAAGTGCTCCTTCATATGCAACAGTAAAAAATTGGGTTGCTGAATTTAAACGTGGTCGTACAAGCATTGAAGATGAACCAAGTAGTGGACGTCCAAAAACAGCAACAACAACAGAAATTGTAGCCAAAGTGCATGATATGGTATTAAATGATCGACTAATAAAAGTGCGTGAAATAGCTTATATCATGGGCATCTCAAATGATCGAGTCCATTTAATTTTGCATGAAGAACTACAGATGAAAAAGCTTTCTGCAAGATGGATTTTAATGGATTTTAAGAGACAAAAGAACAATCCAAACAATGGACTGAAGCTGGAGGAAGTGCCCCAAAGAAGGCAAAAACAATTCAATCGGCTGGTAAGGTTATGGCAACGGTTTTTGGGACTTCAAAGGTATTTTATTGATTGACTATCTGCAAAAGGGTAAAACAATAAATTCAGAGTACTATTGCAACCTTTTAGATAAATTAAATGTACAAATTCGAGAAAAACTTCCTGGCTTACAACACAAAAAATAATTTTTCATCAAGACAACGCACCAGCGCACAAGAGTGTTTTAACAATGGCTAAAATCAACGAATTAAAGTACGAGTTGCTTGACCACCCACCTTATTCTCCTGATTTAGCTCCCAGTGACTTTTACCTGTTCCCAAATCTAAACAAATTCCTTGCTGGCAAGCGTTTTACCTCAAATGAAGATGCAATTACAGTTGTAAACCACTATTTTGAAGACCTTGAGGAAAACTATTCAATCAAGGGATAGAATTGCTAGATAAGCGTTGGACTAAGTGTATTGAAGATTCCGGAGATTATATTGAAAAATAAAAATATTTTTGAAAAACTAACTATTCTCTTTCATTGATAGGCTACGAACTTTCCGAACGGCCCTCGTAAAGCATATGAAACTCCAATTCTCCGCTTTCTCACAGAAAAAAAGGCAAGTCCAAAATTGATTCTGAAAAACAACATAAGTCAAGAATATTTATTAAATCTTGGAATAAAAAAAGGAAAAAAAGGTCACAGAAAAAACTGCGTATTAATTAAATTAAATTCAAAAGATATTTGCACACACGCAAAAAAAAATATGATTACTATATGGTCACGGCAAAAATAATAGATTTTCTGCAATAAAAGTATGTTCGTGGTAACCACAGTATTGTTTGTTGCATTTAATTTTTGTAATAGTTTGATTGCCGCAATATTAGTTTTGTTGAAACGTAACAATAGTATTTTTGCCAAATTTAAAAATTAAAATATGGTTGTAGCAACAAAATAAATATGGTTGGTGCAACAGAAGTATTGTATTTGGGGTTTTTGTTAACAATAATATGATTATGGCAAGCATACTGCATCATTGTAGTTTTTCTTCATTTGAATATGATTTTGAAAACAATTTTATTGCTACGGATCTAATGCAATAATAGTACTTTTTATAGGGAAATAAAATTTTTTTAAACAAACTGCTTTGGCTTCGTTTAAATGAAATAATTAAAAAAAACGGTTACGTTTATTAAACTGATTTTTTCTTAAATAAATCACTGCTAGTATTTTGAATTTGATGTATTTTCAAATAATTTCCATAATTCAAATCTATTGTTGACAACTTAACCTAATTCTAATAAATAATTTTGGAGATCATAGTATAATTGCGTGTGATCATACTATGGTTGTAGGGATCATAACATTGTAGCGTGTAAATCATACTATGGTTGTGAGGGTCATACTATGGTTGTGGAGATCATATTATGGTTATGTCTGAATCATACTATTGTTGTTAGGATAGTAGGGTTGTGATGATCATAATGTGATTGCACTTGAATCATACTATTGTTGTGAAGATCATAATATTGTTGTACCATAAATATGATGCTCTTCGAATATTGTTATCCCAACAATACTTTTTTTCTATGTGCAATGGGTCATAAAAAATAATTCTTTAGGAGTTTTCGCCTCGTAAATACCGGGTACATTACGCGTAAGAGATTATTCTCTAAGTCATATAAAATCTAACTGGTTCGAAAACAGTTCCTCGATTGTACCTTAATGTAATGTTGAGGGTTATGTATGTGCAAAAGCACGGATTACCAAATTTGTCGCATGTTTGCTTACTTACTTAAGTCCCATTTTGGAGCAAAGGGGAAACTTCTATCAAATCAGTGAGCTATGAAAGCTATAATTCTTATACTGACCGGGAACTTCTTTTCAACGACGGACTCAAACTGCTTATGTATTTTATAGAGAAATTTTTACATTGCTTAAAGATTAATCTCTTGATCGTGAAGTTGAACACGTTTGCTAATACAGCTAAAATGAGATCCAAAAATTGCAGATATAATCTTCTTCATCAAATAATCTTTATAAAGCTTCAACGGTTCCCCAAATAAGCTTAAATATCGAATTCGAAAAAGGCCAATACTTTGTATTCGGAGAAAGTACAAGAGTGGAGAAAGTGTAAAAGTGCTGACCCGATATATTGCAATAAAAACAATACTTGCCATCTGCCGGATTTTAATTGGATTCAGTGTTCACTTGAATCTGTAGCTTGACAGATCCAACGTAATATTATTACAAATCTAGAATAAGACTGGATCCAATAAGATACATAGGAACCAGCAAGGAGATAGATGTTAGTAAGTCTCCGGGCCCAGATGGTATCTCGGCACTAGTCCTATGAAAGTGCTCCTCGACGCTAGCCCGTCCACTGCGCAACCTTTTCAACCTTGCATATCGTGCAGGAGTCTTCCCAGCGTGTTGGAAGGTTGCGAACGTCCAGCCGATCCCTAAAAAGGGTGAAGCCAATAATCCTGCAAATTATCGGCCAATCGCGATCTGCTCTGCGCTCTCCAAGGTAATGGAGAGCATGGTTAAGCACCATCTTGTAGGGTATCTAGAGTCCAAAGACCTGCTTAGCGACCGACAGTACGGCTTCCGTAGAAATCGCTCTACGGGTGCTCTACCTGATGGCTTTCCTGTCGGAAATCTGGAGTCGGTCTATGTGCAATGGTGAGAGTAAGGTCGTGGCTCTGGATATATCCAAGGCGTTTGATAGAGTCTGGCACGGTGCACTCTTATCAAAGCTGATCGCTTCTGGTGTCGGTAATACATTTGCTCGATTTATATCGAGCTTTCTTAGAGATCGCACTATACGAGTTGTTGTAGATGGGTTCTCATCCGATAAACATAGGCTGACCGCAGGTGTACCATAAGGCGCTGTCCTTTCTCCCTCGTTATTTTTCATTTTCATTGATGATCTTTTGGGTCAGACCGCGTATCCAATCTACTCTTTCGCGGATGACAGCAACCTATGTCATTCATATTCATTCGACCGTAGGCCGAGTCTTCAAGATATTGAAGACAAAAGGCGAATAATTGAAGAGACACTTGGCCGGGATTTACTGGCCATTTTCGACTGGGCTCGAGTGAATAGAGTATATTTTAATGCGCGTAAGACACAGTGCTGCTTGTTGTCTCACAAGCGATTCACTGACCCAACAGTGTCGTCATTATCTATCGATGGTATGGATGTCGAACAATCAGATGTTCTTGATGTTCTGGGCATGAAAATACAATGTGACGCTCGTTGGGCGAGACATGTATTCAAAGTGTATATGCAAGAAATATTTCACCCCTTGATCTTTTTGATACCTATACAACCTACATCAAATATAGAATACAACTCCCATATATGGGCAGGTACTCCAAAATCATCCTTGGAGCTTCTGGACCGTGTTCAAAGGAGAACGATGGTGCTGAAAGGCAACAGTAGGGTATCCAAAACTATTGTTTCCCTGGAGCATTCTATCGCTACTTCCATGGTGTGTGTTCTTCAGACATTCATGGTCTTATTCCTCACGTGAGGATGTTCGGCAGGGATACACGACTTTCCAGAAATTCACACCCATTTATTACACTCTGCGACAAATGGTAAGGGTCAGTGATCGGTTTGGAATGAAACCACCGGGGAAAGTTATATTGGTAAAAAAAAGTCATACGTGTTCCAGCGTTTCGCTGGGTCTCATCTAGGAATCGAGATATATCGATTTGAAGTTAGTAAGTATCGTATAGGGGAATTTGTCACGTTTTAGGCTCTTTTGTTTGACATAACTCGAGAACCACTCGTCCGATTTAGCTGAAACAAATTTAGAAAAATTAAGAATTACAATTCCTCTAATCTGTTCTTAAACCGTTTTCCTACTTAAGCAACAGTTTCGCAATTATAAATAAATGTATGAAAAAATAAAAAAAAAAAAAAATTTTTTCTTCTTGCGCTTATTTTTAACTTGGAAACTATTACTTGTAAAGGAAAATAATATATGAACAGATTAAGGGAATTGTAATTCTTGGTTTTTTAAAATTTATTTCAGCTAAATCGGACGAGTGGTTCTTAAGTTATGTCAATCAAAAGAGCCAAAAACGTGACAAATTCCCCTATACGATACTTACTAACTTCAAATCGATATATCTCGATTCCTAGATGAGACCCAACGAAACGCTGGAACACGTATGACCTTTTTTTTGACCGATATAACTTTCCCCGGTGGTTTCATCCCAAACCGATTGTGGCCGGTTGACCGCACTATACACTACAGATTGAATTCGTTTTTCGCCCGTACTGTCCGTATGTGGAATCGACTTCCGGCATATTAATTTCCCACCAATTACGACATCCAGAAATTCAAGGCGAATGTCAATAAACATTACTCCCTCTTTCCCCCCTTCGATCCCTTGCTTTCCAACGACCAACGCAGTGCATTGCATGTATAGGGGAAAACCCCTGAGTGTTGGCTAATTAAAAAAAAATTTTAATCAAAGTAAATGTGACAAATATGAAAAGCTTTCGACGATACTCTGTGCATTGTTAAGATTCGGACCAGTGACAATATTTATTGGTTATAGTCTATATCGGCTCAAGTTTTCATGTAACACAAAGTTATTTTTGATCTCGTAGCTAATGCAGGCACATGCTGATACTTCATCAGATTTTGATCAAATTCGCATAGTAAAGGGTGGTCACGATGTTAGTTGTAATTAAGCAAAACAGAATATAGGCCAAATGCTCGCCCCGGCTTCGGTGGCATGTCCATATTATGAGACGTAATGGAGGTTGAATGTCGTCGATGTGCCAATGATGGCACCAACCTGTTGGAACCACATATCGCCCACGTCCGTATCCTCAATTTTTGGGCAACAGAAATTCCGATATCATCTCGCGATAGCGAACACCATTCATGAGTAGAGGTTGATGGCTCTCTGGCACACTATCGCAAATAACATCAATGTGTTTTCAGGTGTTTTCACATTTCCTACAGACCCGGTGTGCTAAAATTTGGTCACAATTCTCCCGATTGTGTACACATTTAATTATTAGATTATGCTAGCCAAAAAAATATCGAAGTGCAATTTGAGTTGAAAACCCATTTTCTCCATGGTTGAACTGTTTAAACGCTAAAACAAAGAAATAGCAAATTAAGATGGGCAAAAAACTTTCGGACAAATTTAAGTATGGCATTTTTTTACTTGAAACCCTATTTTCAAATGTTTATTCGGCACCTTCTCCTCTGAATGAAGGATCTAATAAAGTCGGTCATGCCAGTCTTTAGCTTTTTTACTAGTTTTAGTTTTAAATAAAAAAAACAAACCTGTAATTGCTGGAAGTAATTTTATAGTCTAGAAAAGGGGACAATAACTTAACTTTTAAAAGAGGAATTACTCCACATGCTAATAAGATCAGGTTTGTTGTTGTTTGTCGTAGAGGGAAGGAAAAGTAAGTCAGAGAAGTAACTCATCTTTCAAAAGTAATAACAACAAAAGTAATTAAACAAAGGGCGAAAACCGGTATATGGGTTTATGCCGGTTTTTATTTTTTAAAAAAAAACGAAGCCGGTTTTGTAAATAAAAACCGAAATGCCAGTTTTCGGAAAATTTCGGTTTTTGAGTACTCAATGATGCATTCAGCTTATCTGTTCGTCGCCTCCGGTCTTATACGGGACTGCCGGTAATCCATCAACAGCTGGATTTGTCTTAAGCCGTGCTGTTGCTTTACTTCTTTCTGGGTCGATGTGCTCGTTCAATCCCATTATCAGTGAATGCAAGTGTGTGCTTGTCATCGGCAAGGGTTCAGCCGCTAGTGAAACGCTCTGTTTAGATCCTTAGCACACTCGAGGCAATAGTTACCAGATATCCAATTTCACTCCTACACGAAGCTATGCCAACTGGCTAGCTTTATGACTCGTTGATAACATTTTCTGGCCTGACTTTTTGTTTCCCTGAAATTTAATTTTCGCACAGTGGCTTCTTTCCGCTTCTCTCTTCTTTCCAGGGACTAACTTCAACTTTAAAACCTTAAAATTTTTACATTAAAAGTCTCCATATGTTTTGGATTGAATGAAATACTTTTTCATATACTTCACCTATGACCATAGGGCATCCTTCTTCGTAAGTTTAGTTTCCCCCTCCCAACACGCCCAATTTAAATAACATTTTAAGAGCATTACATTTTTGTACTTAATAAAATTAATTGTTTAAAAAGACAAAATCCCTGGAAAAAAAATCGCACAACAACGAACTGGGATTTATTAAATAAAACAAAAGCATCAACAATTTACAGCGAGTCAAGCAGAGGAATAATAAGAGGCATATGCCAGAATATCACGACGAAGTTGACAAACGAAGGAGATGATGAAAGATGTAATTTTAACCAGTCTATGATTCATTCTGAAGCTTACGTTGAAATTAATTTATGTTCATATCGTATGTCTTCAGCGTTTTTTGGGTTTCAACTTTTTTTTGTCGTTTTTCGAAATATTATTTGACACCCCGTAGGAGGAGGTCCTTCGCTGTCTTTAGTGGATTTAAATACAATGTCACTTCTACGGCATTACTAAGTGTGCATTTTCTATTTTATACAGAGGATGTTCACGACAAGGATGTCTTCTCCTTGCTGTCAATGATTGTCAGGGGCTTGAAGAAGATTTCATTAACATCACTGAGATGCAGAACATTTTTCGCCTGCAGTCGGAGCACAAAAATGATAAATTGTATTAAGACTACTGAGAATTTTAAGAATTCTGTGCAAAAACGAGCACATCCAACAAAAAGTAATCAAGGAAAAAGATTCAGAGTAGTAGGAAGAAAATATAGTAAGTGATTGTTTCGTTTTAAATGAAGTGTGATGTCAGAAGGTTTGAGAGAAGTTACTCGTTTGTTCTGTAAGGCAATGCTGCGCTGACTAAGTAAATAGGTAATGCCAGAATTTTACGAGTTGATTAAATATTAAAGAGTTTTGGTTCATTTAAGCATAACGTTTCAAATATTATAGAGATTTGGGCTATCTGTTTGATAGAGATCACAATTAATTTGAGATTTCTGAAGTGAAAGAGCCATACTGATGTATGAACTTAATTATACTGATCTACAACAGATATCTACAACAGATTGGTATTAATAAATTGCCTGTTACTCAACTATTCTATTTTGAAGGTTGTAAAATTTACCAATGTCTGGAAATTAGTTAAAACTATTAAAATTCTTGCATAATTGCAAAATTCAATGTGAATTTTATCGCGAAGTCTATCGTTATCATGGCTTCAGTGCTCAAGCAATTGGTCGCAGTGTAAGCAAATTTATGCGCTTAACTTAAGCCAATAAACAGACAGAGATTAGTGCGAAGTATAGAAAAGCGAAATAAACGCTCCTGCTAAAAATTATTTAGATGATAACTACCACGAAAAACGCAGTCAGGGTAGGCTGCGACTCGGGTGAAGAGATCCCAAGTGGAGGTTGATACGTACATCGTTGGTAGTGGAAACTGGAGGAAGCACTCTCCAGACCGAAAAGCTTAAAACCACTTTAGTGCACATACCCTGACCAACAAGAGATTGTGCAGCCAGTCCTACTAATTAAGTATAGAAAACATAACCAACGTTGTGGTCAAAATGAAAGAAGTTAAGGCAAGTTAGCTTAAAATGCCATCTCCAGAGAGCCAATATGGCACATTTTGATGTTATATTTGGTTATATAATGTATGAGATTGTGATACATCGAAGCTTAATTATCATAAATGTAAATAGAATATAATTTTTGCCAGATATCAGGATTTCGGGTTTTTCTAGGACGTGCTTAAACTGCCATGCCCACAAAAATTGCTCATATGGAAGTGAACTCAATCCAAAGTTGCTGTACCAATCACCATAAAGACTCAATGTTAAGAGCAATCATGGCAGGGCTACATCATTGGACCTTGAATACTTATTCGCCTCGTTCCACTGGTTCATTACAAATGTGTTGCATTCGGATCTGTTATAAGATATAACCGATCGGCCTAAATTCACTTGCTGATTCCATCTAACAATATCTGTCTTTTCGTCCACCGGCCCAT
The DNA here is from genome assembly GCA_963513945.1 of Hydrotaea diabolus. Classification (NCBI taxonomy): domain Eukaryota; kingdom Metazoa; phylum Arthropoda; class Insecta; order Diptera; family Muscidae; genus Hydrotaea; species Hydrotaea diabolus. Next base: position 153,201,257 of record OY740718.1, on the reverse strand, counting down.
CTAAAGCTTGTACTCAAACTAAAGGTCAAAATTGCAGTCCGATATATATGAAATTTAGCAAAAGAAGAACGGGCGCTATTGATATAAATGAAATTCGGTTTAGTTTTAGATATTGCTCCCGCACGTATGTTTATCCGATTTAATGTTTGAAAGTCTTTAGGAAGGCTTAATAGGATCAAAGTGGCTTGAATCCCTTAAAACTTATTTTTATTTCTCATCAAAGGTTAGTAAGGGAGAAAGAAATTAAAAGCAAAACATTTTACAATTGAAGAACATGCCCAAATCGTTGAACTTTATTTCTTAAAGCAACGGCCCATTGTTTCCACTCAGTGGGCATATCGTCGTTATTTTAACATGTGGGTTGGAGCCACTGACTTAAGTTCCACAACATTCCATTATGGAACGAGGGGAAACTTCTCTCAAATCGGAGAGCTGTACCCAATACAATTTGTATACTCTCTGACCAAGAATTACAGTTTAACGCCGGCTCCGAACGGCTAAAGCATTTTATAGAGAAGGACTTAGAGATTAATCTCTTGCTCGTAGAGTCGCCGAAATTTTGACGGTGGAAACCCGCCGCTGAACAATTGTTAGATGCTCCTACCCGGGGTTGAACCTGGGTTTACTGGCAGGATAGTCGTGTACAGTTCCACCGCACCACGGCGACCCACATTAATCCATCTTGTTGCAAATTTTCGCTAACAAAGAGCAATAAGGACTTTCCTGGTGCCGGCATTCGACGAACAGTGTACACGGGTGACATTTTGAACGGGTACAGGAGAGTATTCGGCACGATGGAGAAACATCGATAAGAAGACGTTCGACACAACTAGGCCTCTAAAACAAAATTCACCTTGTCCACGAATTTAAACAGACAGATGTCCAGCAACGACTGGATTCAGCAATTTATTTTTAACAAAAAGAAGAAAATCCTAAATTTATTCACAGTTTAAATATGAGCGACAAAGCCCACTGCTAAATAAATGGGTTCGTTAATAGGCAAAACAGCAGGATATCAAATACGCAAAATCCAAGAGTTGTCCAACAGCGCAGTTACACCCACTTATGTGTACAGTTTAGTGCGGTATACTCGTATTGTCGGAAAATATTATTGGTCCACATTTTTTTGAAAATGAACACGGCGTCGCCTTTTCAATTACTGCTGTTAGACAACGGCCACTGTTGGAAAATTTTTAAAGGCCAGTCCTGGATAACCATTCGCAAGTATGATTCCAACAGGATGGAGTCACAGAGCACACTGTACGGGACACAATGTGGCTCTTTTACGCGACAAATTTAGCGAACGAATTATTTCGCGTACAAGCGATTTTAATTGGCCTCCGCGTTTACCAGATTTAACTGCTCCAGACTATTGTCTTTGGTATTATTTAATAGGAATAGTCTATAAGTATATTGATTAGCCTAGAACCATCCAGCAATAAAAAAATATACGCGGAGAAATCCTCAACATAACACCTGACGTTTTGCGAAAGGTTAGCACGAATATTCAAAGCAAACAAGGGGACCACTTTCGAGGCATATTTTTCATTATTTAATAAATGATATTCTCCATTTATAAGTATGTACTGTATTAAAAAAATTATTAATAATTATGTCTTAAATTAAAAAAATTTAATGAACTCAAACACACTGTAGAAGCCATGAATTTTGCACATCGAATCTTGATGAAATTTGGCTCAAGCGATTTTTTTTTGGCTAGGGACGAAAGTTATTGTAATTAAAGAAAATCGATTCAGATTTAGCAGATGTTGCCCGATCTTCATGCAATTTGGCAGAAGTAAGTTTTATGGAAAAAGAACGAAAGCTGTTGACTTTTCAGAAAATCTGTTAATATATAGCAATAGCTCCCACTCATTTGTTCAACTGATTTAAAGTTTTTAGCTGTGCAAGCCTTATACTACATATAATCTTGAAGAAATTTTGAAGAATCAAATTTTGTAAACATATAGCACGGACGATATTAAAATTTAACGATTTAGATATAGCTTGTTTATGTATGTTCAACCGAGTTTATGTTTTGAGCTTAAAGAAAACAACTTATCTTTGGTATCAAGATTTAGCATTTTTCAATACGATCAAACTATTACCACCTAATAAGATGGATGATATAAGTCCACGTCTTGATATAGCCCCAGTACAAAGATCCCTTCCGCTTTTACCTACAACCGTTCTAGAACATACACTAAAATTCCGATAATCTGAATGACAGATAACTATATCGTACACTTTGCTCACGAAGCAAAAAATAATATTATTTCACAATTAACTTCGGATGACAAACTCCAGGGCCGAAAATTCGGCCCATTTTAACATGGATATATGACCACATACCGAAAAACTTTGACTTTCTCACAAATTGGAATATATGGTGATCCATCTAGAGGTATTTTTCCAGAAAAAAAAATATAAAAATTCAAATCTAGTGTGGAATCGTTATTGGTAATTTTATGGCATTTATTTATTGAAAATAATTACCTTCAAATGTTGGCAACTGTATTATGAAAATGAGCGTTCGGTGAGACACGGCAAGATCCGCAGTTTTCGACCACAATTTTGTTCAGTGGTGAGGCCCGTTTCTGGCTCAACGGCAAAGTTAATAAACAAAATTGACACATTTGGGCTGAAGAGCAACAAGAAGAGGTTCAAGAGGTGCCATTACACCCAGAGAAAACCACGGTTTGGTGCGGTTTATAAGCTGGTAGAATAATCGGTGCATATTTTTTCAAAAATGATGATGGCCGGACATAACCGCGAATGGTGCTCGCTATTGCGCTATGATATCGATCTTTATGCTACCTGAAATTTAACGTACTCTTGACGACACTTGGTTTCAACAGGACAGTGTCATTTGCCATACAGCTGCTCAAACAATGGATTATTGAGAGATCATCTTGAAAAGCAGCTAATTTCACGTTTTGGACAGGTGAGTTGGCCGCCTAGATCGAGTGATATCACACCTATAGACATTTTTCTTTGGGGTTACGCAAAGTCCAAAGTCTATGCTGAGAAACCAGCTACGATTAAGGTTTTGGCAGCCAACATTACGCGTGTCATAAAAGCCATACCGATCGAAATGCTCGAACGAGTCATCCAAAATTGGAGCCTCAGAACCCTAAGGCATAGCTGCGCACGAAGAAAAAAAGTATGGTTGGAGTGACAATATTCGAAGAGGATTATACTATTGTTGGGTATATGGCTGTGACACAACAATATTATGATCCTCACACCAATAGTATGATTCACACATAACCATACTATGATCCCCACAAACATAGTATGATTCACACTCAACCATACTATGATCTCCACAACCACACTATGATCCTCACAACAATAGTATGATTCACACACAACCATAGTATGATCCTCACCACCATAGTATGATTCACATGCAACCATACTATGATCCCCACAACCATAGAATGATTCACACTCAACCATACTATGATCCCCAAAATTATTTGTTAGGATTGGTTTTTGTTGTTTTTCAAAAGTAGAGATTTTTATTAAGTTTGTTATTTTAAATTGCATTACTATTAGTTCATAGCCAGATTTGAGGCCATGTTTTTATTAAACATTTCATTCAAGAAACAAAAACAAATATTCCAACTGTCAAAACTACTTTTAGTTACCAGCAGGGGGGAATGCTACTTCACCATCCGTAGACACCAAGTAAAGAATGTGATTAAACCCCATGATCGAAGGCTATATACTTAAGTGCAGGCAGATTTTAAATAAACGAGAACCAGTCGCTTTTAGAGTATTTAACCGAACAAAGTAAACACAATAAAAATCCCTCGATCGACCTTCCGATTGTTATTGTTTTTTTTAATGGACAACAACCATTCACTGTATCGTGTGTATGTGTTTTTTTGTATATCAAAAAAACATACACACACGCATACATGTATGCTCTATAAAACCTTTTTTGTTATGTTCATAGTCGCAACCATACTGTATGATTGCCGTAATCAAATTATTGTTAACGCAAATTTTAAACAACAACACTGTTGCTGTACCAACCATGTTTATATGGTTGCTACAACCATATTTTCATTTCTAAATTTGGCAATAATACTATTGTTACATTTCAACAATAGCAATATTGTCGCAATAATACTATTGTCAAAATGAAATTCAAAATAAAAATATGGTTGCGACGAACATGCTTTTATTGTAGAGAACATAGTATTGTTGCGGTGACCATAGTGTAAGCATATCTTTTCTCTGCGTGCGGCCAACATTTGATTTTATGTGGCTTACTCTAGAAGACACATTTTACATCCAGTCTTGATGAAACTTAGCACGACTAAGTTTTAAGATATAAGATATAACTCCGATTAAGATATAACTCCGAGATTAGATTAAGATATAACTCCGATTAAGATTAAGATATAGCTCCGACATTACCAAAAACAATGAAATTTTATCACAAAGTCAAATATGACAAAAGTTTAAAAATCTTGGTAAATTTAGAGTCACAGTCTAAGAGGATCCAAAAACCTAATTTCAGTTGGCTTTTCTGAATCCAGAAGTGCAGGTATATTAAAGAGAGCCACGTTCGAATTCCTTGAGGAAAGTCCCAGTGAAGTCCTAGATAATCTCAATGTAAATAACTGGCAAGCACATGATAGAATCGCATGGAACTGTACTTCAAATGCAGCTGCAGATCTTTAAAGGTGGTGAAGGATCTATGATAGGGCAAGGAAATTGCTAGGCTATACTGTGCACTATACCAGTTATGTTCATTCCAGTCAGCTGTTGAATTTATGCATTGTGTCCTTATGAAGCCTTGCATATAAAAAGTTTTTTTCGCCATAACTACAGTAATATCGTTTATTCATTTGGAGTTTTTTAATGATCAAAACCTTTTGGGGTTCTTTAAAGTACAAAAAACAAAAGTTCAACCAATCAGTAAATATATAAATTATAACGTGCACAGTTTAACGATTTGAGGAAAGTTGCCCATTAATGAAATGTTGCAGATACCAACGATGCTGGAGGGCACAACATAACAAAATAACCAGCACAGAATTTCGTTCGAGGAACAATTTAAGGTTTTCTCCTTTTTATTTTTTTGGTTGTTAATAATGGACTTTACAATTTATGTGAGCTTTTAACGCCAATGCTGCTGCTCCTTGGTTATATCGACACTCCCCCCCATACACACACACACTCACGCATGCCGTTTATCGTCCTTCTGTTTGCTTGCATTCAGTAAACCTCATAAAAAACGTATAATTTGGGAAAATAGGGAGGAAGACCAAAATAAAAAGAAAGAAACTCTTTTTCCAGCTGGACATAAACTGTGGGTGGTGGGTGTGTTGTAAGACACAGATAAAGCGAATCCGGTTAACAATTTGTTAACTGTTTGCTTTGGTATTTATCCACTTCCCTTCATGTACATTGCCAGTGGGGGCCAGGACCGAGCATAGTACGTACGTACATTCCCTGCTTAGCTCTGCATCCAAAATGCTTTGCGTTCTTTTTTCAGCTTCTCAGCATTTATGTTGTTTTCTTCTTCTTTATGCGGCTCGCTGTTGTTTTTCCATCTTGTTTGATTGTGGTATTTTATAAATGTTACTTGTGGTTGTGTTGGGTTTAACCATAAGACAAATTGTTACCATATTTCGTTTCGGTCAAATTGCTGAAATATGTGGCCAATTCTTAAGGCTATTTATTTCAAACACATCCAGCCAGCGAGCCAGCCTTGCGTATTACCCCACCACCCACTCCTTTCACAAACACAAGTAGTACCGAAGGACTTAGTTACACTTCCAGCCCTGGTTCTAATATAGGAAGGGGGACCAGAGCTAGAGATTGTCTGGCTCGGAGTATTCGAATAAAACAACTATTTATAATTTCCTTTTTATGCTCGAAATCTGTTTGATTATTTCTTTCATTTTTTTCTGAGTTGATTTGTTCTAAGTTGGCTTGCCACTCCCTGTGTGCGTTTTCATTTTGATGCGAGTGCTGACCATAAAGTTTGGGAAATAATGATTTTATTCCCTACCATGAAAGCTGTCATGCTAGGTATTCAAGGATGGAGACCAAAAAATATAAAATAATAGGGATAAAAATAAAAAAGTATGAGCATTGGATCTTTGAGGTTGCTACAAGTCTGCAAAGTTTATGTTAGGTTTAAATAACTGGCCGAGCTTGAACTTAGACACGCGTTACATGCACTCGATGACCCATATGTGACAGCGCATAGAGAAAGGGACCTAAGGGGAAAAAAATTAATTTTAATTTTTTTTCTTTTTTTGATGTGGACAACATCTGAGCATCGAACGAGACCGATCCCATGCCCCAAAAGTGTTCCCTCCCAGAGATATGCGCGTTTTATGAAAGTGAAGTCGACGATTCTAAGCGCAAATAGAAAGGGACATAATCACTCAAATGGCTCTCCTGAACAAAACTGGTTTTTAACCTTAGGTCTCTTTCTATTTTGCGCGTCACATATAGGGACAATTGTCATTGGCCTTTATCTAGGATGCATGCTCCACAATTTCTTTAGGAAGCTGCCTTTTAGCCATGACAAACCGTTTGCAGTTGATCGACTATCTGGCATAATTTCCAAGTACTTTCCTAGACAATTACACCAATTGGTCTTCGGGCGGGCATCTAAAGGGTGTCCCAAGAAGAACGCAATTTTTAAATCTGGCAACATTCGAAGTGTCATTGTTTGACATTTGAACAATTGTGATTGTTTGTTAGTAGAAGGTACGAGGTTAGTAAAAATGGAGCGCTACACGAATGAACAACGCATTCTCATTGTGAAATTGTTTTGCGGCTACAGTTCGCAAATTGCGATCAATTTGGGGTCACAATAATGCTCCAAAAGAGTCAACTGTAAAGAGATTAATGGATAAATTTGCCGAAACTGGGTCTGTTAGTGATGTAAAGACAACAACGCGCCATCGACCAGGTCGATCGACCGAAAATGTCGCAGCTGTACGTGATGATGTCGCTCAAACTCCATCCACCTCAATTCGACACCGAGCTCAGCAAATTGGGGTCTCCAAATCCACTTTGCAGCGAATTTTGACGAAAGATTTGCATCTTCATGCATACAAAATTCAATTGACTCAGGAACTGAAGCCAGCTGACCATGGACAGCGAAGGGAGTTCGTTAATTGGGTATTGGAGAGACAACATGAAAATGCTGATTTTGCCGATAAAATCATCTTCAGTGACGAGGCCCATTTTCATCTTGATGGCTTCGTCAATAGGCAGAATTGTCGCATTTGGGGTGCGGAAAATCCTCGAGTGATTCACGAGAAGCAAATGCATCCTCAACGTGTCACTGTGTGGTGTGGTTTTTGGGCTGGAGGAATCATTGGACCTTTTTTTTTATGAAAATGTGGCAGGTCAAGCGCAAACAGTCAATGGTGTTTGGTATCGTGAAATGATAACCAGCTTTTTCTTGCCTAGAATTGAAAAAATGAATTTGGAGGGCATGTGGTTCCAACAAGACGGCGCCACATGTCATACAGCCAGAGAAACAAATCAATTGCTGCATTAGTCATTTAAAAATTGCGCTCTTCTTGGGACACCCTTTACTAGAGGTGGTCCACAGCGGCTATATTCAGCTTTTTCAACCTAAAACTTTCTAGTCATTAATTTAAAATTAGAGTTTTCTGTCAGGACACCTTCGACCAGCTCCAACATGATTCGTCTTCCGTTTCAAAATAGTTTTGGTTCTGCTCGTATCTACACAATTTCCAATTGAAATTGAGAAGCGACACCTTGAAGTTGAGAAACGCACATTGAAATTGAGAAAATAAAAACCATAGAAGCATTTGCTTCTCAATATTAAAGTAAGGGTTCTCTGAATCCTATATGTGACAGCGCATAGAGAAAGGGACCTAAGGGTAAAAAAATCATTTTTTTTCTTTTTTTGATGTGGACAACATCTGAGCATCGAATGAGACCAATCCTATGCCCCAAAGTGTTCCCTGCCAGAGATATGCGCGTTTTATGAAAGTGAAGTCGACGATTCTAAGCGCAAATAGAAAGGGACCTTATCTTTAAAATGGCTCTCCTGAACAAAACTGGTTGTTAACATTAGGTTCTTTCTATTTTGCGCGTCACATATGCGGAAATTTTGCTTATTGAGATAGCCACCGTGATGAAAATGTGCTTCTTACGAAAACACGATTTTTGGTACAATTTTTCATCTCCTGTCAAACAATCTTCAGCCCATTGGGCAAAGCGAAAACGCATCGGATGGTGTTCCAGTGTTGAATGACAAAGTTCAACCTGTCCAATAAATGCAGACATTTGAAAAAATTATCAGTACTTTTTTTTCTACAAACGATTCAAATTTAAATTGTTAAATGACCCACCCTATATTTGATACTCGCCACGGCTTCGGCGGCATACCTCTATTTGATGTTCCACACTTTCGATGACTCTGAGACATAATGGTGGTTCAATGTCGTTAATGTGCTGACTTATCTCATCCTTTAGCTGCTAAATTGCCTGGTCATTGGTTTCATCCTGGTAACATTTTATAATAACCAGAGCATTGGCTTGGCTATAAATGCAATTTTTTAAAAGGAGCGTGGCACCACCTGCTATTTCTCCGCGGTGTGTTTTGATCCATGCCTATTAGTTCATGAGACTGTCTTTAAATGTTTAGAGTTGAGTGGGTGGTTCCGCGACCCCTTATCTAATTTTACCATAACAAAGTGTAGAACAATCGTCTGGTCATTGGTTTTATCCTGGTATTTTTTTTTTTAAAATCATTAGCTTGGCCATAAATACAATTTTTTAAAGGGCGTGTGGCAATGCCTACTTTTTCTCTGAGATGTGTTTCGATCTATGCCGACAACATTAGCTTGGCCATAATACAAAATAATTTTAAAGCGGGGGTGGCAACGCCTTTTTTCTCCGGGATGTGTTTCCATCCATGCCAACATCACATGTTCCAAATATCATCGTCTTAACTCTGTTAGTTCTTGAGTTATTTCCTTTTTAAGTTTTATGGTCGTGGGAGTGGTGCCACACCCCCTTATATACTTTTACTATAACATATTCTAGAATAATTGCGTGGTCATTGGTTTCATCCTGTTCAAATTTAATATCGATAGGTCCATTAAATTGCCCATAAGAGCACTTGTTTAAGGGGAGCGTGGCCACATTACATTGGCCATTACCCACTATTTCTCAAGAATGTGTTTCGATTCTAATGCCATTATTATACGTTCTAAACAATAGCCTCATATCTCGAATAGTTCATTTTTAGTTTAGGATTGTTGATATTTTCAGAGGTTAAATCTGTCTTTGTGAGGGGAAAATTTGTTCCTCTTGACTGATTTGAACCATTTAATAACACTAGTCAACAGTCAAAATGTACTCGGGATGCGATAATTTTTTCTGTGTAGATAACCTTGACATAAAGAGATTAAGGGAATTGTAATTTTAAATTTTTTAAAATTTAATTCAATTAAATCGGGCTAGTGGTTCCCGAGTTATGCCGGACGAAACAAATTAACCAAAAAAAAATTTTTAAAATTTAAAAAAAAAAATAAAACAAAAACCAAACGAAAAAAATTTTTTTTATTGCGTTTTTCGAGCTCATGTCATGAGTACATGAAATTTTTTTCATTTTGTTGAGTAGTGTAATTTAACACCAGCAGTTCTGATCAATCAACACGTGTTTTTGCAAAATTGTAGCTGCCTAGCTTCAATGTTGCGACCTGTAATTTGCTTTCGACAAACAGACGGACGTAGCTAGATTAACTTTGAATTTTAAGATGATTTAGAATATATATATATATAGAATGATCCATCTGGAGGTAGTTTTTCCAAATAAAAAAAATTAAACAGGGATTAACCGGCTCAAGACCTCTTGCTTTTATATTTAAATAGAAGACAAGTTTTTAACAAAATGGCAAAGTGACATTGATTTTCGTGGCAGCACACTGCTTTTATCATGATTTCGGGTCCGTGACAACCCTCTTTAGAATACATTGCTGCAATTGTTAAAAGTAAAACCGAACTCTATAAGGCCAGGTTCTTTCCAAACGAATGAGAACTACTGTTGTAAACCCTACTTTTCAAGTTTTCTTCACACAATTGCCCACAAAAAAAATACTTATACTAAAATTCAAATCAAGTGTGGAATCTTCATTGTTCATACGAAAGGACATTTTATGTCATTTAATTTTTGGCTATAACTTCCTTCAAATGTTGGCAACAGTAATATGGCGATGAGCGTTCGGCGAAAAAAAAGAAGATCCGATGTTTTCGACTAAAATTGTGGTCAGTGTTGAGACCCATTTCTGGCGTAACAGCAACGTCAATAAACAAAATTTCCTTATTTGGGCTGAAGAGGAACCAGAAGAGTTTCAAAAGGTGCCATTATATCCAGAGAAAACCAAGGTTTGGTGCTGTTTAAAGGCTGGTGGAATTATAGGTACATGTTTTTTCAAAACTAATGATGGTCGAAACGTAACTTTCAATGGTGCACGCTATTGCCCTATCATATCGGACTTTTTACTACCTGAAATTGAAGCCCGTATTCTTGACGACATTTTGTTTCAACGGGACGCTGCCACTTGCCATGCAGCTGGTCAAACAATGGATCTAGTGAGAGGTAATTTCGATGAAAAGCTAATTTCACATTATGGACCGGTCAATTGGCCTCTTAGATCGTGTGATATTACACCTTTAGACTTTTTTTCTTTGGAGCTACGGAAAGTCCAAAGTCTATGCTGACAAACCAGCTATGATTCAGGTCTTGGAAGCCAACATTACGCGTGTCATTCGCGCCATACCGGTCGAAATGCTGGAATGAGTTTTGCAAAATTGCACCCTCAGAATGGACACCCTGAGGCGTAGTTGCGGCCAACATTTGAAGGAAATTATATTAAAAAAATAAATGGCATAAAATTTTCTTCGAATGAATAAAAAAAAGTTCCACACTAGATTTCAATTTTAGTATTTTTTTTAGTTTGAAAAAAATGCCTCTAGATGGATCACCCTATTCTTTATGGGTTCTCCGACCAGTATTACGAGGTGTTGCAAACAGAAGGACCAACTGAATATACCCTCTATCCTATGATAATGAACAACAAAAAATGTTAATATCGCGAATTTTTGATTTAAGACATATGATGTTTTAATATGTTGCCATAGAAATTCCTTTGCTTTTGGAGTAGACCTCGTATTAATCGTACTCGGCTTGTGAAGCATGTGTTTATGAAGTGTGTGGAATGCTAGCAATTCATGGGGTTTTGGTTTCTGTCTGCAGCCACTCCCACCACCTCCCTGTTATTTGTGCTGCCGTTGTTGTTGTTCTTGCTGTCATTTTGCTCCTACTATAATTTATATATCAATTTATTTTCGCATTGATAAACAAATTGAATGTTTTGTTCATTTAGTATCAGGGCTTAAGGCTACAATGTCTGCCGATAGCATCAACAGCGCCATCATCATCTCTAAATAGCCCACCCCCCCACTCGACGTGTGATATAACTCGGCGGAGAGCGAGAACTCGTTGCCAAGATGTGGCCATGGCCATGGCCACGGTCAGTTAGCCGTTTGCATATCCTCCGGGTGTTATCTGATTTTGATTAAAGTACAACATGTTTATCTTGATGTTAATATTGATGTTGTTGTTGTTGTTGTTGGTGGTTATTGTTTTTGTATATATCAATTTGTTAGACTTACCAATTTTAACCAAATATTTGTTATAAGCAATTGATTCTTTTCATCCTGCAACGAAAAACACAAAGAAAGAAATACAAGTTAGAGACGTGAGTACATTTTGTTAAATATTGTTTTAATTTATATTTTGGTGCGTGGTTCTATTTTATTTGGATTTTAAATTTTTTAATGTTGTTGCTAAAAATAACACAGCGAAATATCGTTGGCCATAAATTCAATTTAATAGAAAAAGTTTGCTGCAATTTAAGATTTCTCTTAACAAATAAAGTGGATGAATGGATATTTGCTGCTTCCTCTCATGGTGGTAGTGGTGGTGGAGTAGCAACGTCAGATGTGTTAGTGGGTGGTGGTGAGAGGGAGTTTGTTGCAAACTTGGGGAACATTATGTTTCCGTTTTTTGAAAGGGGAGGGGGATTTTTAAATTTATTGCTTTTGAAGTTTGCTTTATAAGTCTTATTAGATTTTCCAATAAATTTGTGCATTTATTTATGTTGGTGTGTGCTTATGTGTGCGAGTCAGTGCTAAGAGGGGGCATACAAAAAGGCCTTTTAATAAAAGGCCTTCTCATATTAGTTTATAGCGCACATATTCACTTGCCACAAAGGCATGGTAAAAAGGCTTTGGAATTTACTTTCTTAATCATTCCTTAAAACATTCTTAGAAAAGGCCTTCAAGATGCCCATTAATAAAAGAGATCCAATAAATATTTCTGTAGCCCTTTGGTAGAGGGCATGCTAGCACTCCTGGAAAGTGAAAGTAGCACAGAAGGTGTTCGCCACAGCGATGTAAAGAGAAATTAATGCTTGCTCTTTAACATAGATTGTGGCTAGATTTTGGTTTATAAATTGCTAAATTGACTACTTACTAACAACGGTTACTTTTTGGTTTAGAAAGGGAGATTTTAGAGTTTCGATAATCAACATCTGCTTTTGTATTGGGAGAATAAGTCATTAAGATCTGAAGTAACACGATTTAACACTTGCTTAATATCCACCGTGGTTGGGATATTTGCTTCAGGCATCGGGGCAATGATCCTGTTAAATGTATTCCTGATACATTTAACAGGATCATTCCTCCGATGCCTGAAGCAAATATCCCAAACCAGGGTGGATATTAAGCATAGCACTTGCTTAATATCCACCGTGTTACTTTAGACCTTAATCACTTATTTTAAGCGCTATGTTTAACGACAACAATTAGTGGCAAGACTAAGTCCACAGAAGATACAAATTCTTAAATAGTATAAGAGTCAGTAAAAATCCTGAATAGACTTCTACAGATGGTAGAAAACACATCCGAGGCCACAAGACTATGAGGAAGATACACACCAAACACAGTGGGGTACATCAAGAAATCACAAGAGAACTGCACAACATCCAACGAGCAGTCACAAGATTTACTTTTGGATACACGCAGAAAAAAGTATGGTTGAGGTTACAATCATATAGCCTATTGTTGGGTATATGGTTGTGCTACAACAATATTATGGTCCTCACAACAATAGTATGATTTAAATACAACCATACTATGATCCTCACAACACTAGTATGATTCACACATAACCATACTATGATCCCCACAACCATAGTATGATTCACACTCAACCATACCATGCTCTACACAACCATTATATGATCCTCACAACCATATTATGTTTCATATACAAACATAGTATGATCCTCACAACCATAGTAAGATTCACAAGTGACCATGTTATGATCCCTACAACCATAGTATGATCGCACACAATTATACTATGATCCCCAATATAATTTATTAGAATTGGTTTAAGTTATCAACAAAAGATTTGAATTATGAAAATTATTCAAAAATACATTAAATTCCAAATAATAGGAGTGAATTATTTCACAGTAGAAAAAATAAGTTTAAATAAACGTAAGCGTTTTTATTTCAAATATTTCAGTTAAACAGAGCCAAAGCAGCTTGCTTAAAAAATTTTAATTTCGATAAAAAAGTACTATTATTGCATTAGATCCGTACCAATAACATTTGTTCTTGAAAGCATATTTAAATGAAGAAAAATTACAGTAATACAGAATGATTGCCGTAATCATATTATTGTTAACATAAAACGCAAAACACAATACTTTTGTCGCACCAACCATATTATATTGTTGCTATAACCATATTTTCATTTTTAAATTTGGCAATAATACTAATGTTACATTTCAACAATATAAATATTGCAGCAATTATACTATTGTCAAAAATAAATTCAGTTAACAATGCTATGATTGCGACGAACATACTTTTATTGCAGAAAACATATTATTATTGCCGTGACCATGTAGTAACCATGTTTTTTCTCTGCGTGTACTTAGAACTGTACAATGAGAAATCAAAAGATTTGCTTTAGGATGCTTATTTTCCTGTTAGTCCCTGATCGAATAAAAAACGCATAATAACAAATATGATGACTCGAATTTAATGACTTATGTAAGTGCGGATTTTTTATGAATAATGTGGCTAAAGTTAGGCTCGACTCATAAGGACTAAAAACATAAATTGAATTAATTAAGTTATTTTCCATAACTCAGTAGCGTATCTATTGTGGAGGTTTTATACCATTCGGCCCAACTTCTCGACGGTTTGCCATGTTTTTAACTTTTTTTCTAGGCAGTTTATAAAACCAATTTAGCAGACCTTCTTCGAGACGGTAGCGTGGAATGTCTAGCTTTGCCAAATAACCCTGTGTTGTTGGTCTTCATAGGAAACTTTAATCACGTCTTAAAGGCCCTGCCAAAGTTATTCTCTTCCTGCTAGCTGCTGCTATGCATGTCGCCCATACTGGCTGCGTATGTGAAACTTTTAATTGATAATTTATAATTATCATACGGCACGATGGATTCTGTGGTGGCTTGAGGAATGGGGTGCAAAATGTCGGCCAGTAAAATAAATGCACATTGCTTGGCATATGCTCGTGAACTGCTATTAATGTTCAGCTTAGAATATCGCAACGACCGGACAAAGTTCAATAATTCAATACAGATAGCGGTTAACTTGCTAATTTATGGAAGTGTGGTTAGGATGGCGAGATTTACAGAAAATAAAATGCAATTTCGAAATGCTGACGAATGGAATAAAAAGAAATTATAAGAAGAAGGAATAAATAGAGTTTATTTATAATTTCAATTGGGTGATAAATGTTTAAACGTATGTGTGTGTATGTATTTTCAGAATCTAAATCAGTGAGTACTGGCCCATAAATGTGTGGTGAAAAAACTAAAAACGTGTAGAAGAGTTAAAGCAGGGCGTGGCCGACCTACCCTACAATTGAGTGACTTTTTTTGAACGTATGTATGATGGTATGCCTTTTCAGAAGTTTATTCCATTAATGAATAAACTGGAAACTTATATTAAATCAGTGAGTACTGGGCGATAAATTTCTGACAACGAACAATAACCAACATTCTACAGTATCAGTATTAACACGGTTCGAGATATCATTACATGATATAAATATTGTTATACGAGGGCGGTTCGGAAACTTCTTAGCCTAGCACAAAAAGCGTGGTATAAACAGAAAAAAGTTAAGTGTTTTGGAAACTTCCATCTCTGCTATGAACACATGTTAAATTTTGTTTCGATCTGGCAACTCCTTCATATAGAAACAGGTGTTCACAAAAGACGCATCGGCGATTTTTTTACAATGGAAAAATAAGAAATGCGTGGGGTCATTAAATATTTACATAAAAATGGTTTATCGGGACAAGAAATTCATAATGATTTGGTGAATGTGTTAGGTGAAAGTGCTCCTTCATATGCAACAGTAAAAAATTGGGTTGCTTAATTTAAACGTGGTCGTACAAGCATTGAAGATGAACCACGTAGTGGACGTCCAAAAACAGCAACAACAACAGAAATTGTAGCCAAAGTGCATAATATGGTATTAAATGATCGACGAATAAAAGTTCGTGAAATAGCTAATATCATGGGCATTTCAAATGATGGAGTCCATTCAATTTTGCTTGAAGAACTACAGATGAAAAAGCTTTCTGCAAGATGGGTGCCAGACTTGTTAACAGTCGACCAAAAACGCATAAGAATGAACATTTCTCAAGCTTGTTTGGATCGTTTTAAGCGAAATAAAATGGATTTCAAGCGTCGTTTCATAACTGTTGATGAGACATGGATCCACCACTATACTCCAGAGACAAAAGAACAATCCAAACAATGGACTGAAGCTGGAGGAAGTGCCCCAAAGAAGGCAAAAACAATTGAATCGGCTGGTAAGGTTATGGCAACGGTTTTTTGGGACTTCAAAGGTATTTTATTGATTGACTATCTGCAAAAGGGTAAAACAATAAATTCAGAGTACCATTGCAACCTTTTAGATCAATTAAATGTACAAATTCGAGAAAAACGTCCTGGCTTACAACACAAAAAAATAATTTTTCATCAAGACAAGGCACCAGCGCACAAGAGTGTTTTAACAATGGCTAAAATCAACGAATTAAAGTACGAGTTGCTTGACCACCCACTTTATTCTCCTGATTTAGCTCCCAGTGACTTTTACCTGTTCCCAAATCTAAAAAAAATTCTTGCTGGCAAGCGTTTTACCTCAAATGAAGATGCAATTACAGTTGTAAACCACTATTTTGAAGACCTTGAGGAAAACTATTTTAGTCAAAGGATAGAATTGCTAGATAAGCGTTGGACTAAGTGTTTTGAAGTTTCAGGAGATTATATTGAAAAATAAAAATATTTTTGAAAAACTAACTATTCTCTTTCATTGATAGGCTAAGAACTTTCCGAACCGTCCTCGTATACCTAAATTAATTCTTTTCAGAAAGGGGCATCATTGCAGTTCTTATCAAAACAATTTATATATATTTTCAAAACATCCTACATATTTGTTTTACTGATTACATTGAATATTATATTTTTTTCAAAAAGTACGTATAACCAACAATCTATAGCAACTACCAATACATGTACAATTCAGTTCCAATAATCATCTTAGTCTGTTAGAAAATTCAGTTGCAACAGTGGAATGCGTGTATAGTACGTGCAACCACCAACATTCGGTTGGCAACAAATTCGGTTATGGCAACAAATATCTTCTCTGTGTGTAGCAATGTTCGGCTGTTCCACAGTCTGTATGCCTGTTGAAAGCACGATAGACGTCCAACGAATTAAGTTGGGATACTGGCATTTTACACGATGGCCGCTTACTGTTAAAAGCTATCTGTAATTGAAGGTGAACAAAATTGGCTTAGAGAACATTTTTCCATTAAGGAACTGAAGGTACTTGAAAAAAAACTATACCATTTTTGAGTATTTGTTCAACGGTGGAGTGCTACTAATATTCAGCATAGCCAAATATTACGGCGTTTTGTCTTGTTTCACCTGCTTTTGTTTCAAAGCTTCTCTTACGAATATTTCAAGCTTTTCGCATGGTGTTTTGTTGTACCCAAGCGTCTGTTTATACCAATGTCAGGGGATACTGACATCCGGTTCGGAAGTATAAGGATTTCCTTTTAATTTAAATTAGCGAAACGCATTAGAACTTTATAAAGGTTGATTGTCATTCACCTAATGTGGTTAAGTTCTTTTTATCTCATTCTAAAATTTAGTATTTCTTGCCTTTATATCAAGTCTTCTGCAGGCGCATTGTTGTGAAACATATTTGTCATCAATTACTTTCTATATATCATAGAAAGTTTCCATTACACTTTTATATACATATATGTTTTAAAATAAGAGCTTGAGGTTTATTTATTTGATTTAATAATCCCCCTTTAATCGCACGCCTTGATTTACAACTTCAATTATCGAAACAGGGTCAATTTCGCATGCCTTCAATTTAACGTTGGCATTTCGTTAGAACCATTGCACTAATCCCGACCGCCACAAAAAAAGATGACATATTCCTATGTCATTTGACAGTTGGATAACAATAAAGGATTTTTTTGTAAATCATACAAATTCGTCTTCCACATCTTGTGGTCTTGTTCCTCTGGCAAATAAATGAAATACACAACAAGAGAGAGGAATTCCATCAAATCTCCCCCCAAACCTTTAGAAAAAAGGACTATTTTCTGTTAAATCCGCTGTATCTTATCTAAGTTCTTTACAATGAATCCTTGTCATCTGCATTCCTTGGAAGTGACCAAATACACGCTTATGCTGAGTACATAGGGATGTGCTACACGCATGTGAATGATATGTGGATAGAGGGCGTATCATCATTATCGCCATCGTATGTATGTGATCATTAGGGTTGATGTGATTTATTATTTGATTGATTGGCCTGACATATTCATACATTTGTCTACATTTGTTGGCCACCAACCATTTAACCACATTTCACAAATGTCGCACACGTAAGACAGAAACAGCAGCAGCAGTCAAAAATGAAAGGACATCCTCGTTTCGAAATAGTAAAGAAAATATTTTGTATAAATATGAACACGTAGCACTCAACAAAAATGTAATTTGCTTCTAGAAACGTTCATGGTCGTTTTAATAATGATGTAAACAAATGCAAGTATATCCCATAATAAAATACTCATACAAGGCACATGTAATATGCTCAGGGGCATACGAGGGCAGGACAGGACTCAATGGAGACCATATTGCATTTAATAAATTCATAAACTCCACCAAAGTCTGGGTCAAAAAAAGGTTCTTATGGTCGACATATCAAAAATACAGATAGATATGGGTTAAGGGAGACAAAAAAACGGGTCTTGCACAAAAGTCTAAACTGTGAAAGGTATATAAGATTCGCGAGATGACCTTATAGATGTTTTTAATTGTACTTTTAGAGTTTTACCATTGCTATGATCGGTAAATCTGATTTAGCCGCAATTCGAGATAGTTTTTTCTGTTAAACCAGATAATCTGGGTCATACGAGGATAGGAGAAGGAGACGAAATCTTTCGAACTCATACGAGGGTAGGAGAAGGAGACGAAATCTTTCGAACTCAATGCAGACCCTATTGCATTTGATAAATTCATTCACTTCACCGAAATGTGGAGCCAAAAAAAAACGGCAGTTATGGCCAAAATCAAAAAAAAACCCATAGATACATTTGGGAATATGGGATAAGGGGGGCCCAGAAATGGGGTTATTCAAAAGCATATGTGAGGCGCAAAATAGAAAGGGACCTAATGGTAAAAAACAGTTTTGTCCAGGAGAGCCATTTTTTGGTGAACTTCACTTTTATAAAACGCGCATATCTCTGGGAGGGAGCACTTTTGGGGCATGTCCACATAAAAAATAAAGTGAAAATTGATTTTTTTTACCCTTAGGTCCCTTTCTCTATGCGCTGTCACATATACACAGTAGAAAGTACAGTCAAACTTCTCTATAGTGAACTTCTATACAATGAAGTTCTCCCGATAATGAATTGATTTCAAAAATACTAGCTTTTTCCTTCACATTTTCTTGTACTTTGATCTCCTTTGTATGAATTTCTATACAGAGAAGTTTCTATACAATGAAACAATTTTATAGGTGTAAATTTGACTCATATGCGTTTTTTTCTCCTTATAATGAAGTTTTCAAATAATTTTCTGTAACGCACACTAACAGCTTTGTGCACCGATTATGAAGTTACATACAATTAGGGGATTCCCAAATGAGGAAAATCAAAACAAACAAAAAGAAGAAAGTCACATCAATAGCAGTTTTGGCATCAGTTGCCGGTGTTTAGTGAATCGATAATGACGCAGCGCAGTAGCATTTCTCTTGAAACAAATATTAATTATCAATAAAGTTGAAGAAGGAGTAAAAAAAAAAGATGTAGCTAAGCAGTTTGGAATTCTTCCTACCACGTTATCAAATATTTTAAAAAAACTAAGCAGTGATTCTAAAGGATGTAGAAGATGATCAATTGGGCACTAAACGGAAAAGGGTTCGAACTTGCCTTTTTTAAAATATTGATGAAGCAATGATCAAATGGGTCACTGCTGCATGTAAAAAATTTTCGTATTTCTGGGCCATTAATGAAGCAAAAAGCCAAAGAGTTCGCTTATGCATTGGATCACGAAAATTTTGAAGCTAGCACAGGATGGTTAGACAAATTTGAACCGACCGGTGAAGAATTGGCTGATGTCAAAAAGACAATACCTACATTGGAGCACGTTTCTTCATCAATCGAGGTACTACGAACTTTTGTGCAGATGAGGAGAAACGTGCCGATTAATGTTTTTAAGTCTCAAAAATTTATTAGAAGGTTTTGTTGATGAAGAGAAATGGAACAGTGTTATCGAAACTAAAATAAATGATTATTTTAAATAAAAATGAAAAAAATATAATTTGTTTACAATAGTTTTGTTATTTGGTATTAGAAGGTTTTGTTGAGGAAGAAAAATGTAAAAGTGTAACCCAAACTAATATGCCTTATTATTTTAAATAAAAAGTGGAGAAAAAATGTAACTTCTGTATAATAAGGTTTCTATATGTGACAGCGCATAGAGAAAGGGACCTAAGGGTAAAAAAATCAATTTAAACTTTTTTTTGATGTGGACAACATCTGAGCATCATATGAGACCGATCCCATGCCGAATGAGACCGATCCCAAGTGTTCCCTCCCAGAGATATGCGCGTTTTATGAAAGTGATGGTACACCAAAGCTACACGTATTTAAATCTTTAAAATGGCTTTCCTGAACAAAACTGGT
This sequence comes from Hydrotaea diabolus, assembly GCA_963513945.1. Lineage (NCBI taxonomy): Eukaryota > Metazoa > Arthropoda > Insecta > Diptera > Muscidae > Hydrotaea > Hydrotaea diabolus. The sequence goes on along the minus strand of OY740718.1, from coordinate 153,180,909 downwards.
TTTTACCCTTAGGTCCCTTTCTGTTTTGCGCGTCACATATAATGAAGTAGTTTTCTGGTCCCGTCAAGATTCATTATAGGGAAGTTCGACTGTATAAGTATTAGATTCGGTCTGGCCGACCTAAACCATGCTATTACTTGTATTCTTACAATTTTACCATTGCCCTGATCAAAAGATTGGCCGTAGTCTATTAGCAACTCGCTTAGGAGGTCGATAAGGCGTTAACTTTACAACATTGTACAGGGTGGAGCGCGGAAATTTGCTTTTTTGCACTGCAGGCTGTAGCGGCACTGTTAGTCGAAGAGAGTGAAAAGTATGCGTGGCTTATAGTAATTGACGGGAGATTTCAATTCGTTTGCCTTTCAGTTGCCATCATGAATTACACACATGAGGAGATGTCATTTTGTGTTGAAACGTATTTTTTAAATGCGCACTCGATCATTGCAGTGTAGCGTGCTTTTCGTTTACGATTCGCTGTTCCCCCACGCGGACGTATTCCAGGATGGCAATCAATTGTAAATTGGGTAATTTCATTGAGAACAGCAGGGAATGTGCCATGTGTACGAAGGGGAGCTGAGAGAAGGACTGCAATACCATAAAACATCTAGAGAGTTAGAGCAGCAGTACTACAAACTCCGAAACGATCTGCTCGGAAGCAATCACTAGTTCTTGGCATATCCTGGATTTTTTCAGCCGGCTCTTAAGGCAATATAATTAGAGGATACATGATTCCAACAGGATGGTGCCACTAAACAAACAGCGAGGGTTACCATGAATTGTTTGAGGCAAATGTTTCCTGGACGGCTTATCTCTTTGAGGGTTGATATTAACTGGCCGACACGCTCACCGGACTTAGCCCCATGCGATTTTTTTCTTTGGGGTTACCTGAAGTCGAAGGTGTTTATCAACCGTCAAAACACATCGGAACGCATTTACAACACCACAAAACATCGAGGGAGTTAGAGCAGCAGTACTGCAATCTCCGAAGCGCTCTGCTCGGATGAAATCAGTAGCTCTTGGTGTTTGCAGACTTTTTTCGGCCGGCTCTTGCAGCAATGCAATAAGAGGATACATGGTTCCAACAGGATGGTGCCACTGCACATACAGCGGGATTTACCATGAATTGTTTCAGGCAAATATCTCCTGGGCGGCTTATCTCTTTGAGGGGTGATGTGAACTGTCCGGCACGCTCACCAGACTTAGCCCTATGCGATTTTTTTCTTTTGGGGTTACCTTAAGTCGAAGGTTTATATCAACCGTCCCAACACCTTGGAAGACCTAATTAACAATATTGAGGCTGAAATTGTCAGAATACCAATCGACATGCCTGTCAGAGTTGATGAAAACTTCAGCAGGGTGCAGCAGTGTGTGGACGAAATTTAAAAATTCACGAAATTTAAAAATTCCCTCACTGTTCAATATAATTAAAATATAAAATAACTTTTCTAGATTTAATAATTTTTGTATTTCCATCCCAAATAAGCAAAATACCAAGCTCCACCCTGTACAAGAACATGAAAATGGTTTTGCTTATAGAAAACTAAAGACAATGTATGCTAAATCATTCCTATAAGGAGGAGTATGAAACCAAATGACTGACCCATTTTCGTACCGCACAATCAGTCTAATATATTCTGGCAGTAAAATCCTTGAGAAGGTTATCAAGGATAAACTCTCGGCTTTCGTGGAAGCAAATAATATATTTCCCTCGGAACAATTTGGATTCCGAAGGAAACATAACACAATCCAACTTAAGCTTAAGCGAATAAAGAAAACAATAGAATCTAATGTTATGATCCTCCTGTTCATAAAGGCCGCTTTTGATAAGGTGTGGCATGGTGGTCTTCAAGCTTCATTTCCCATATTAACTCATGGAAATAACTCAAAGTTTTTTAAAAATAAAACGTTTAAAATCTTTATGAACTCAGATTCCTCCTTAGTTTTCCGTATCACAGCTAGCTGCAGACAGGGATTATGTCTCTGGCCATTACTATACAATACGAGTATACAAACATCTGACTTCCTGAGACTCAACAACTGCTTAATAAAAATTTGTTTGATGATACAGCGATTTTAGGTATTTTACTAAGACCGTTTGATATGTAAGCCCATAACTTACATTGATAGCCAGACCTGTTTATCATAAAAATTTACTCGACAACTTGTGGATGAGCCTGCCCTAATACTCGTATAAGTAGAAATAAATGAAAATTGTAATTCCAGCCAAAAAAAAAAATCTTCAGTATAATTTGCCATGTCATCATGAATCGCAGCTTTTTTAAGTTCTTAACTAACGCGTGATCCATTTCGAGGTTCCATACTTTTTTTAAGAAAAAAACACAGAAAATTCAAATTGAATGGGGAATGTTTATTATTTGAAAGAACATTCTTTGGCATTTACTTTTTGAAGATTATGTCTATCAAATGTTGGCCGCGGCTACGTCTCAGATTGTGCAACTGTTGAGTCCAATTTTCGATGACTCGTTCGAGCATTTCGACTGGTAAATGGCGAATGACACGCGTAATGTTTTGATCTAAGGCCTGAATCGAAGCGGATCTGTCCGCATAAACTATAGACTTTACATATACCCACAGGAAAAAGTCAAACGGTGTGGTATCACAAGATCTTGGTGGCCAATCGACCGGCCCAAAGCTAAAAATTATCTGATCTTCTCTCAATAAATCCATTGATTGATGCGATGTGAGGGAAGTGGCGCCGTCTTGTTGAAACCAAATGTCGCCGAGATCACGACGTTCAATTTCAGGCTTCAAGTAGTCAGTTATCATGGCACGATAATAGTCGCCATTGACGGTTACGTTCTCACCGGCATCATTTTTGGAGAAATATGGACCGATGATTCCACCGGCCCGCAAACCACACCAAACCGTTGTTTTTTCTGGATGAAGTGGCAGCTCTTGAACCTCTTCTGGTTGCTCTTCGTCCCAAATGCGGCAGTTTTTCTTGTTTACATACCCACGGAGCCAGAAATGGGCCTCATCGCTAAACAAAATTTGGCTCGAAAACGTCGGATCTCCATAGAGCGAAGCGATGTCGCTAAAGAACGTCGGGCGGCTTCAGTTCTTGCACAAGCTGTATTTTTTTTTCAATTTAAGATCTCGACGTAAAATGCGCCAACTCATTCCATACGTCAGTCCGGGTTGCTGCAAACGGCGCCGAATCGACTCTCCACGGTCTTGGTGTACACTCTCTGGTACGGCCGCTACATTCTCTTTACTGCGTGCTGGGCGTGGTCTATTCGGTCGAATATTATCCAAAATGAATGTTGGGCGATGGTGTTTCAAATAGTACGCTCAGTAGGCCGATAATGTTGACCATAAGTTGAACGAAGTGCACGAAACACATTCCTCACAGAACGTGAATTTTCGTAATAAATTTGAACGAGTTGTATACGTTGTTTAGGCGTAAGTCTCTCCATGAAATGCCAAACAATACAAAACAAAACTAACATGACAGCATGACACAACTTTCAAGTGATCTGGCAAAAAAATTCTATTGAAAAAAGTGTCTCTACTTCGATCACCCATTATTTCCCAATATCCCTCATATCAACACCTTTTGCATCCAACCTCGTATATCTATCTACAACAACAGCCCTCTCCCCCCTTCAATCAAAACCACAGCCAAGACAGATATTCGATTGTGGCAGCAAATATCATTTTCTCTATACATCTGCATGCCCCACAATTTGTAGGCTAAATGCTACGTGAGATTCATATCAAAATCTTCACATCTGCTCGAGTGTATAGTGAACCCCAAATAAGGGTTTGTCCGTGTGACGGCGTTTGAAGATTTTGGTGAAATATTTTGCTTAAGATATCGAGCCTAATTTATGGCCAAACGGCAGACATCGGCATGTGTGGTTGATAGAAGTGGCGGCTGCCGGAGGAAGCGCTGCAGCGAGTGATAAATATTTAGCGACGCGGGGCATCGCAGAAAATGTATTTGTCTTGTAGGTGACTACAAATGCGTCTTCATCGATGCGGTATCAGTGGCAAAATCGAAATTTCACTTAATGAATTATTTGGTGTCATTAACCTTTTAATTGAATTCTGTAAATAAATAAATCATTACGCTAATTTCTCCAACACATTGTGCTACATACTTTCATGTTGATAGTGCAATGAATCAAAGGGAAGATGCTGATGACAAATGAGCTACGCACAGAGCAATTGATCGAACTCCACAAGATGTGGAGAATAATTGAACAAGGCATTGACTCTAGTTTAAAGACTTTAGATAAAGCATTTCTCGAGTCTGAAGGGAAAAAATCGAATTTTGTCTGGGTTTTGCCTTGAATATTAGCAGGTATTTATGCAATATTCGCACCAGGCTAGTGCTTTCAATGTTGAATTGTGACATACGGAATTTGTGACTTCTAGAGCTGCAGGACCTCAAACCAGGGCCCTGTTTCTGTGGGACATACTGTTGAACATGGACCGATATGGTCCAATTTTTTTTTTATTGAAATGTGTTGGTCGCTCGTAATGCTTTGTCCGAAATTTGGTTGAAATCGGCTGTAATATGTGGTTTTGCATAGTAGGGACATAAATACTGTTACAACATTGAGCACACCCATTTCAATAGTAGTGTGACGCCGAAAGTCACAATGCTCGTTTTCGGCCACACCTAGGGACAACAGCAACATGAATTGAAGAAAAAAACATAATAAGTCACATATAAATATGAATTTAACCCCATCACTAAGTGTACCTCGTTGTTTTTTCCCGCCTGGCACATACGGGCCTTCTTGTTATTTACCAACTAACTACCACGTACAGTTATCCTCGCATTAGGATAACTATGCGACAGCACGTGGTAATGATCGTCGTACTTACGCAGGTCTCCAAACGCCGCGTTTTTCGCCTGACGCGTTCCCTTGTTTTTCCTTCTGGAGTACTTCCACAGGTCTCCAGACGACGCGTGTCTCCTAGTTTTCTCTAACTTAGGGACCCATTTTATCGCCAGTTCTTACCCGTGAAATCGCCAGAACACATTCGAAGATGCCCTTGGAGAACTTACCCAGGTCTCCCTAGAGATAGCCCCGGAGTACTTATCCAGGTCTCCCCATAGACAGCGTGCGCAGAAGCAGTCCCGGAGTACTTACCCAGGTCTCCCCGAAGATCGCGAGCACAGAAGTAGCCCCGGAGTACTCTATTAGGTCTCCCCGAAGACAGAGGCTGGACGAAAGCCAATCGGAGCAACCAGACAGGTCCACCGGAGACAAACCCTTATTATAGTATTTTACATATAAGCGGAACCCTTCCTTTGAATTCTCCTTAATAAAGCCTGAAAGTATATTAAAAACATAAGCAAACGCCTTTCTCTTACTCTCTGTCAGTAGAATCTATAAATTTCTGTACGAACCCTGCCCCCGCGAGCTATACCCCAGCAACCGGAGGAAACTTGTCGTTACAGTAGTACTGAACATACCCCGTTAATGTTATATGGGTTTTGAAAGCTAACCACAATAGCGTTGGTCTCTAACGGGATTATAAAATGGTTTCAACTTTCATCATGGAGTGGTCAGATAATGAAAACCGTATCGCTGTAATAGCGCTTTTCAAGTGTGAAATGTAAAAAGGGATATTTTCAAAACGCTACGGCCACTAGGCATTAGCCGCATGTTCGTCTACCGATGCATAAAACTGTTTGAGGAGACTGGAGATGTAAAAGACCGCCACCGGTCGGGCCACCCACGCTCTATTCGAACACCGCATGTCATCAAAGCCGTTAAATCAAGACTTCACAGAAATCCGCTCCGAAAACAGAAAATCATGGCCCGTGAGATGAATATCACGCAAAAGTTCATGAGTCAAATAATTGAAAAAGACATGGGACTTGGGGCTTCAAAACGACGTACAGGACATTGCAGCTTTAAAAAAAATAGGATTAAAGCACGCTAATAACTTGCACAGAAAAATTTTGTTCACCGATGAAACAATTTTTACCGTTCAGTAAAAATTTAACAAGCAAAATGATAGAGTGTATGCGCGGTCGTCTAAGGAAGCATCTGAACTGATCCCAAGGGACTTTTCCACCCTTGGACATCACCCAGCTTCAGTCATGATTTTGTGGGGTGTCTCTTACGATGGGGTCACTGACCTGCATTTCTGCGAAGAAGGAGTCAGAACATCGGCCAAAGTTTACCAGGAAACTTTGAAGAATGTCCCTCAGGCAGTCCAGATTTGAACCCATTGGATTACAAATTGTGGACGGTTTTAGAGGGCAAGGTTTGTCACAAAAGATACCCCAACATTGGATCTCTTAAGACTGCTTTGGTTCAAGCTGTGGCCAATTTTCCAATGGACGAGGTTCGAGCAGCTATTGACGATTGGCCAGTGCGACTTAAGGCATGTGTAAAGGCAAAAGGCGGACATTTCAAATAAGTAGATTCTTTTTGGATACAATATGCATCAATAAATATATTAAAAAAAATGGTCCAAAAACATTCAGTACTTTTTAATTTACAGCATTAAACGTGTGTAACAGTATTTATGTCCCTTCTAAGGAATTGCTGTAGGTTCTGAAATCAGCAAAACCCTTTATTTGATAATAAAAATATACAAAATAATATAAATTAAATAAAAAATATGGACCTATTTGGACCAATTTCACTAGGATTCGTCCTTGGGCTAAACTTGAAGAATGTCCCAAGTTTTATCGAAATCAGTTTATAATTGCAACCTGAACTTAGATTACAACAAAAGATTAACAGACGGATGGAATCAAATGGTGATTCTGACTCGATCGGTATACTTAACATAGGGTCTACCTCAATTCCTTTAAGGTGTTGAAAACATCAGCGCTAAGTCATAATACCCTGTACCACAGCGTAGTGTAGGGTATACAAATAAATGCCATGAAATTACCTACAAAATTATAATGCAGGGTGGCGCAAAGCTACATTTGTGGTTTGAATGTTCAATAACTTTTTAAATGTATTTATATTTGTTATTTTTATTTGGGGATTTTAAAATGGAACACTACACAACAAAACAGCGATCAGTAATTCTTGAATTTTATTTTAAAAATCAAGAGTCAACTGTTTTGTGCGTACTGGATCTTCAGAACCAACAATTAATCGCTTGGTTGGAAATTTTCGACAACATGGTTTAGTAAGACACCTTTCATTTACCGGGAGGCAACGTAGCGTCCACACTGACGAAAATATCCAACGTGTTGTAGATAGTTTGCATGACAGTTCAGAAACTTCAACAAGAAGACGTTCGGCACAACTGGGGAAAATACGAATAATTATTGTTCAAATCGCAAAACTTTAGACAAGATCTTTTAATGAGCTTTAAAGTCCCATCGCTCTAAACAATTCAGGTGCTTCATATCACTTGTTTGTCCTTTAAATGAGCACAAAATCCCCATTTGTGTCAAACAGAAAACAAAATCGCTGTAATTACTCTTAATTCTTTCTGATTTAATCATATTCTATGTGTGGGTGTGTGTATTGCTACGATTTCTGTCAATGTTGGCCATATTTAATTATGAAAATCTCCATCATCGATTATCGCCCAACACAATTGTCGTTTTTCCAAGCTGTGATTCTGCAGCCGTGACTGGAGCACGCATCCTGTCGTAAGCACACCGAGATTCCAACACAAATACAGAAAAACATACGCACACAAACGCACACCGACGAATTCGTATATATTAATTTCAACACATGTTTACGGGATGTCGAATGTTGCGAATGTGTGCGTTTGTACGATTATGTGTGCCTTATTCACATGTAACAATTCATTTTCTTTTGCAACAACAACCCTATTAGTATCAGGAACATGGCGCTAGGGTGGTCCAACAACAAATTGCAATTTATTTGTTGAAACACACACTAACACACTTCGATATCTACGTACGAGTGTTCCGTGATTGTAAATATACGCCTCTAATCGTTTGTAATACATAATTATTTGAATGTGTTTTTGTACGAGTTTGCCAGTGTGAATGCATTGGATTAAAATACACTAAGAGAGTAAAAGAAAGAGTACAGCGGTATCCCTTGAAGCGTGTATAATTTCCACAGACTTTGGTGTTGGATAATTCTCTATGTGGCATGTCGTGCTGAAATCATGGGTGAATTTGTTTTTAATCGTTTTCCGAAACTATTTCACGTACATGTTGTTGTACATTATAATACGAAATACCTAAGATATGGAGCGTTCTAGCATAAAATCCTATCATAACATACATTTTAAAATCCATCGGTCAAAAACAAAAATCTGTTTTTGCTTCAAAAGCTTCTTTACAATCGCTTTAATTTTTATTGTTTTATTCATTATGGGATTAACAAATTTAAAACAGTCAAAAAATGTATTGTTGGGCTTTATAAAAAATCTTGCTGTTTTCGAACGTATTGATCGTTTTGTACAGAATTTTAGTAATATAAACAAGAGAAAAGATAATAAGCAAATTTGAGTTCATACATTTTTTGTTAGAAAATAAAAAAAAATAATAACCAAATTTGAGTTCATAAATTTTTTGTTAGAAAATTTTATATGTTTTTTAATAATTAAGTTTTTCAAAAATGTTTGTGGTCGCCATTGTAAAATTTTTCTAAAAATGTGTGCATAAGGCTAACCAATTAGAATGTCCAAAAAACCGGAATATTTTTTAAGGGATACCCCGGCATTAGCGGATTTTTAAGTTTCAGCCTTTTGCCAAAAAATGCAAAATAAATTCCCAATTATAAGTCAAGTAATTGTTTCCATTTCTAGACTCTAGAATGCATTAAATTCACTTGCTGTGGATTGAGGTTTGTTTTTTTTTAATAATTTATAAAAAATAGCGTAAGTTTTGAGTTGGCTCTAAATTTACATACATTTTTAAAATAAGTAAATATTTGAATTTGTTAGAAGATTTTATTGTTTTTTGTACCCATATGTCAATGGATTCCAAGGACTTATAGTACCCATGGATTCACCAAAATTAAGTCAACTGAAAATATATATAAATAGTTTCATAGTTATGTCTATGTATACTGGAAGCCTTTTTTTGACTACCATATTTGTTCAACTACCATTTTCATGATTTTCATTCAGACCCAGCTGACAGTGGCTGGAAATCAAAATATTTTGGAAATAAATCTCTAAGTTATGCTGTATTTGTCCTATATCCATGAAATTTAATACAGCCAAAGATAATCTGCATTTGAGTTTATAGGAGAATTGCCTTTTATTAACTACCATATTTGTTCAAGTTACCTAATTTTCATGATTTTCATTCAGACCCAGCTGACAGTGGCTGGAAATCAAAATATTTTGGAAATAAATCTCTAAGTTATGCTGTATTTGTCGTATAACCATGAAATTTAATACAGCCAAAGATAATCTGCATTTGAGTTTATAGGAGAATTGCATTACCTCTACATAGAATGGTATACGAACTAGTTTTCCGAAGTGCAAGTAGGTAACCTAGAGTATGAACAAAACTTATAATGCTTGCTAAGACTTAATATTTTTATACCCTCCACCATACAATGGTGGGTATATTAGTTTTGTCATTCTGTCTGTAGCACCTTGAAATAACCATCGGAGACCCAGCAAAGTATATATATTGGTCCTCGTAAAATTCTAAGACGATCTAGCCATGTTGTCCGTCTGTTGAAAACAGCTAGGGATTTGGCACAAACATGTATAGTAAACCTAGCATGGTAGGTATTGAAAATGAGCTATATAGCTCTACGGGAAGTTGGTGTGGGAGACCCTCAATCGATACTACCTCATAAAAATTAGTTTTTTATTTGGAAATATCCGTCCAGTTTCTAGAGCAAAATCTTTGCAAATAATAATCTCTATATGGGCACAATCATCTATGTAAAAATGGTTTAGATTGGGCCACCATTTCTTGTACCTCCCATAATATAACTCACCACTCACTTGACCTATCGAGACGAAATTTTCGGCATAAAGATTTCTATATACAGCACACTTCTACGCTGAATTCGGTTGAGATCGGAAAAGTCCTACTGGTACCTCCCACACTAACGGTCTCATGGGCCTTGAAAAATAATATGATACACACTTGACCTATCGAGACGAAATTTTCGGCATAAAGATTAATTAAAAGAACAGACTTTTGCGCTAAATTTGACCAACATCGGAAAGGCCCTACAGGTAACTCCCACACAAACGGTCGCATGGGCCTCAAAAAATAATATGACAATAACTCACTACAAACTTGAACTATCGAGATGAAATTTTCTACATAAAGATTTTTATATAGAACACACCTCTGCGCCAAATTCTGTTGAGATCGGAAAAGTCCGACTGGTACCTCCCACACAAACGGTCTCATGGGCTTTGAAAAATAATATGACGATAACTCACCACAAGCTTGACCTATCGAAATGACATTTTGCACATAAAGATTTCTATATAGAACACACTTACGCACCAAATTTGGTTTTATTTGGGAGTCTGGTGGAGGGTATCCAAAGTTCGGCACAGCCAAACTTAACATTTTTTACTTGTTTAATATTGCCAATAGTTCTAATTTTGTTGCAGATTTATTTAGTATTTTGTATGTACCACTAAAACTAACAGTTTAAATATTATTCTTATTCGCGGAGTATTCAATATCAGGAGAATTCAACTTAATAATTAGGAGAATTCAATACAAAACAAATTTAAATTTGAGGTAAAAAAATTAATTCAGTCAAACGTGAGGACCGTATGTATTTGAAATTTTAAATAAATAAAATCAATTTGTTTTAGAAAATAGAACTTTTTTTTAAAGGTTAGAAGTAATATTTTGCTTATAAATAATAAGCTAATAAACACTCATGTCTTTACAGATTTAAAAACAGAAAAAAATTTATTGGTTTGCTACAATTATTTAATAGAAAATGGTAGCTTTTCATAACAAAAAAAATTAGGCTTTAAGTTCTTGAAACGCAAATGAAATGTTCAAAACCGAAAACCGACATTCCGGCTTTTATATCCAAGTCTGATAGTCGGTTTCTAAAAAATACCTTACGTCCGACATCCCGCTTTTCATTGCGTTTTCCGGTTTTCGATTTGTTTTATCCGCTCAAGATATTTTGTGTTTAAAAAAAGTGGGCGGAATGTTGCGTTTGTGCATTTGGAGGTACGAGAATGGGGCGTGTCAACCCATTTTTTGATATGCGAATATAAGTAGAAAGTCGTTCTCAAATCAACTTAAGCGAGTTTCACGCACTGGGTGACAAGTTAAGTGGTTTCTTATCTGCACTGCACAAACGTCATTTGTGTGAAAGATACCAGAAGGGGTGTGTCTAGGAATCCTATTTTTTGTCACTAAGCTAAGTTTATAACCTTGATTTTTAGTATTGATTTTTGGTAAGATGTATGAATAGGATTTAAGATATTTTATTATATATATTTCAAGATATATATTTCAAGAAAAAGTTATCGTAATGGTACATTTGTGAGAGAGGTACCAAAAGGGGTGTGAATATAGGGCCCATTTCTAATATATTTTCAAAACCATAGGTAGTTTTGGTAAAAAAAAATACGACTTGGAAAATTTTAAAACGATTGAAACTGAAGAATATGTTTTGAAGTGTTTGATGATACGGTTCATAGGTGTAGAGAAAGTTTGCCACTGAAAAAATACTGTTGAATCCAAGTTTGGTTATTTTTACGCACCCTCAGTTTAGGTTTGAATGTTTTTGTAATTCTAAGGGATTTCAGCCAGGGAATATTAAAAAATTGAAGTTTGTGTCGACAGGAATTACTAGAGATATTCAATGTCCAAGATAGTAGGATTGCAAGGAAAGCGGACTAATGAAGAGTTTTATAAAGTATATTCCAACTTATATTTATTAATGGGATATTGGAAATTACTCCTAGAGATCGAACTGCACCGCTGGAATGTAAACACAAGAAGAGACTTGAATTGTAGTTGGCTTTCGCCACGAGGGATCTGTTGTATTTTATGGGAAGGGGTAACAAAAGAAGAACTTATTTGTTGCCTGTATGAATGAAATAAAGAAGGAATTGTTTTTAAACCCCAGCGGTTCATAATATCGTAAAATAATTCAAGTATGGTATGTATTGGAAATTAATTTTAGGGTTACATAAAAAAGAATTCAAAAGGAAATGTTCCTTGGAGGAGATTTTCAAAAATGATTTTCAAAACCGGTTTTTGCAGAAGTAATAACTTTTTTCAATAGCCTCTTTTTGACAGATCACGTGTGAGCCGTGCCATACTGTCATGTTATTTTTGTTTAGTATTGTTTGGCATTTCATCATGGAAAGACTTACGCCTGAACAACGTTTACAAATCGTTCAACTTTATTACGAAAATTCACGTTCTGTGAGGAATGTTTTTCGTGCACTTCGTTCAATTTATGGTCAACATAATCGGCCAACTGAGCTTACTATACGCAATACCATCACCCATCTTGAGACCCAGCATTCATTATTGCATAATATTCGACCTAATAGACCACGTCCAGCACACAGTGAAGAAAATGTAGCGGCCTTAGCTGAGAGTGTACACCAAGACCGTGTAGAGTCGATTCGGCGCCGTTCGCAGCAACTCGGACTGACGTATGGAACGACTTGGCGTATTTTACGTCGAGATCTTAAATTAAAAGCGTACAAAATACAGTTTGCGCCAAAACTAAAGCCGCCCGATGGTCCCAAGCGACACCGCTTCGCTCTATGGGCTCTTGAAAAGTTTCAAGAAGATCCGACGTATTCGAGCGAAATTTTATTTAGCGATGAGGTCCATTTCTGGCTCAATGGGTATGTTAACAAGCAAAATTGCCGCATTTGGGACGAATAGCAACCAGAAGAGGTTCAAGAGCTGACACTTCATCCATCGAAAATTGGACTCAACGGATGGACCATCTGAGACGTAGCCGCGGCCAACATTTGACAGACATAATTTTCAAAAAGTAAATACCAATGAATGTTCTTTCAAATGATAATAAACATTACCCATTCAATTTGAATTTTCTGTGATTTTTTCTTTAAAAAAGTAGGGAACATCGAAACGGATCACGCGTTATAATATTTAAGTTTTGATTACATTACACTAGAGATTCAAAAAGAGCAGGGTTTCAAATAGTTGCATGTAGTGTTTTTGGCAATCCATTGTACGACCGGCGTTTTATATGCTATTCTTCTAAATAGCTTGGCAACTAAAAATCACTACGTGCAATATTAGAAATAGAATAAATTTTGTAATCTGTTATTCCTTAAGAGATTTAATTTTTTCTGGGATTTTGTCCGAGGAATTGTTCATACATCTTCCGATACAAATCGTTTATCCCAGCATTGGTTTTACCTCAAAAAAAGTCATGTTAAGCACGAATTCGTACATTTGTATGTGTAAGTGTGTAAGTATAGATGATGTATGCCTACAGTTAATATATATATATACACATATATGTTGGGATCACACGCCTTTGTATGTGTGCTTCACATGTTTGTATTGGTGTTACACCAGCCACCATCACACGGTGGGCGTGTGGTACATGTTCCATACGAGAGAAACAAGCCAACATCTGTGACTTATTGTCATTTTAGACGCGTTTTAGCTATGAATAAGTGGTTTTCTGCGTGTTTGAATACCTTTTTTCCACAATATTTCATTTTGGTTTCCTGTGTTATGCTCCTTTTGTTGTTGTTGTTGTTGTCGGAAAAGCACCAGGGCGCGTTCGTTTATGAATATGAGATTATGTATGCGTGTGTCAGATTGTAAGGGGATTTACAATTTATTGATGAAGAATTTTCATATATGCACGCATACACTTACATGCTGATGATAATACACACACATACACACTTACCCACTCACTCGCATTTTGAGGCTGATAGAGAGTGGCAATTGAACTAAATGAACGAACATTATATTTAATGCGAATTTTTGCTTCTCATACAAAACGCATTAAATCGCCGCAGCGTCGATTTGGCAGCAGACGCGGCAGTGTTAAGCTTAACAGCGGAAGTGTTTGAAACGCATAAGCATGCTTGAACATGTTAATATGGTATAATTTACCAATATTAATACAAGGCATACTTTGAAGGCGTCATAGTAACTGAATGGAAATTTTCAAGTGGAGAGATCTAGTTTTTGGGGAATCGAAATGAACTTTTGATTAAGAATGACTACATATGCAAGGAGTTGCATGGTTTGTCCTAAATTGTGCTATCAAAAAAATGGAGAGAGTCGTTATTAAATCTCTCATCGTCATCCTTTCTTTAAATCCATTATCATTCTATTAGATACAAATCCGGTAACTTCTGTGAAATTTGTGGAGTGTACACAATTTTATTCTCCTAAAATTTTATTCTTCTTCTACTATTTAAATATGGTTTTAAACGGCTAATTTGATTAGGATAGAAAATGTACTTGGCTTAGGGAAAGATTAAGAGTCTAACTATAAAACCATGGATGCTCGCATCGGGAAGAATTAGTAATAAATAAAAACGCTTTGGTCTAAATTTAGATAACATTCTTTACTATCGTATTCAGAAGATTTCGGACCTCTGTCTAGAGCTCAAGCAAGGTCGGGCTTAATATGTTACTTTTAGAGTGGAAAGGACACATTTCGTGTGTGTTATATGAATAACTGATCTACCAAATTTAAACAGGAATAAATTTATGTCGCTCATAATGAACTACGTCTTAGGCTGATAGGATTTACACTGTGATCTTTAAAGAGGCTGTAACTTCATTAGTGAGAGGCTATTCAAAAATATGGACCTATAAGGTCCTGTTTCACCTGATTTAATTATTTAAGAGCCGACCAATCAAAAGGTGCAAGCCGACTTTAAACTTTTGACATTCTATTTAGTTTACTGAACTTATTTGTTATTCTAACTTTGATAGCTTTCAAGCTAAAAAAGAAAGGATACGACAACAAATTATTTTTAACATACTTTTTGAGATTCAATGCTAATAGATGATTTCTTTAAACAAAATTGACACTTTTTGTACACAAATGACTTAGTTCGGTGGGTTTACCTTTTACTTATATCGGGTAATCAAATTTTTTCAAAATAAAAAAAAATCTTGATTTTAATCGTGGAATCGTTATTGTTTATTCAAAGAACATTTTATGCCATTTATTTTTTAAATATATAATTTCCTACAAATGTTGGCCGCAACTACGTCTCAGGGTGTCAATTCTGAGGGTCTAATTTGGGTTGACTTGATCAAGCATTTCGACCGGTATGGCGTTAATGACGCGTAATGTTGTTTCTAAAAGCTAAGTCGTACACGCCGAAAAAAGTATGGTTGGGGTGACAATATTCGAAGAGGATCATACTATTGTAGGGTATATAGTTGTGACACAACAATATTATGATCCTCACAACAATAGTATGATACACACATAATCATACTATGATCCCCACAACCGTTGTATGATTACCACTCAACCATACTATGATCCTCACAACAATAGTATGATTCACACACAGCCATACTATTATCTTCACAACCATATTATGATCCTCACAACCATAATATGATTCTTACAATTACATTATGATTCATACGCAACCATACTATTATCCCCACAACCATAGTATGATTCACACTCAACCATACTATGATCCCCACAACCATAGTATGATTCACACTCAACCATACTATGATCCTCACAACAATAGTATGATTCACACTTAGCCATACTATTATCTTCACAACCATATTATGATCCTCAGTATGTTTCTCATACAACTATAGTATGATCCTCACAACCATAGTATGATTCAGACGCAACCATACTATGGTCCCCACAACCATAGTATGATTCACACTCAACCTTACGATGATCCCCAAAATTATTCATTAGGATTGGGTAATGTTCAAAATTATTACTAATTATTCAAAAATAGGGATTTTGATCAAGCAAATTATATTAAATTGCATTATAATAAGTTAATAGCCAGAATTGAGGGCATGTTTTTATTGAACATTTCATTCAAGAAACAAAAATATATATTCCAACGGCAGTCGAAAATAATTTTAGTTCCCAGCAGGGGTGAATAATACTTCACCATTCGTAGACCACAAGTGATGAACGTGATTAAACCATGATCAATGGCTATATACGTACTTAGCAGGTACATAAATACTGTTACAACATTGAACACACCCATTTCAATAGTAGAACTACCCTGTAGTAGAACTACCCTGTTAATGTCATATGGATTTTGAAAGCCAACCTCAATAGCGTTAGTCTGTAACGGGATTTTATAATTGTTTCAACTTTCATCATGGAGTGGTCAGATAATGAGAACCGTATCGCTGTAATAATGCTTTCCAAGTGTGAAATGAAAAAAGCGATATTTTCAAAACGCTCCGGCCACTATGGATTAGCCGCATGTTCGTCTTCAGATGCGTAAAACTGTTTGAAGAGACTGGCGATGTAAAAGACCGCCACCGGTCGGGCCGCCCACGCTCTGTTCGAACACCGCATGTCATCAAAGCCGTTAAATCAAGAATTCACAGAAATCCGCTCCGAAAACAGAAAACCATGGTCCGTGAGATGAATATCAAGCAAAATAACATGAGTCGAACCATTTAAAAAGACTTGGGACTTGGGGCTTTCAAACGACGTACCGGACATTTAAAAAATAGGATTGAAAAATGCAAACGTCTTTTGGCGAAGCACGCTGATAACTTGCATAGAAAAATTTTGTTCACCGATGAAAATTTTTTTTTCCGTTCAGGAAAAATTTAACAAGCAAAATGATAGAGTGTATGCGCGGTTATCTAAGGAAGCATCTGAACTGATCCCAAAGGTGGAAAAGGGTCATCACCAAGCTTCAGTCATGGTTTGGTGGGGTGTCTCTTACTATGGGGTCACTGACCTGCATTTCTGCGAACAAATAGTCAGAACATCGGCCAAAGTTTACCAATAAACCGTTTTTGGAGGTTGTTGTGAAGCTTCTTAACAATTCCCTGTTCCAAAACCATTCATGGACTTTCCAGCAAGATTCTGCGCCGGCCCATAAGGCTAAAACGTCCCAGGCCTGGCTTCGAAACAATTTGCGAGCGTTAATTTCCTCTGAAGAATGGCCTTCAGGCCGTCCAGATTTGAACCCATTGGATTACGGATTGTATGCGGTTTTAGAGGACAAGGTTTGTCACAAAAGATACCCCAACATTGGATCTCTTAAGACTGCTTTGGTTCGAGCTGTGGCCAATTTTCCAATGGACGAGGTTCGTGCAGCTATTGACGATTGGCCAGGCGTGTGTAAAGGCGAAATGCGAACATTTCGAATAAGTAGATTCTTTTTGTTTTTTGTTTCAATAAATATACTAAATAATATTTGGTCAAAAAACATTCAGTACTTTTTATTTTACAGCATAAAACGTGTGTACCAGTATTTATGTCCCTACTAAGGATTTCATCTTAGTAGGGTTGCTATTTATATTTCGGGTCCTGACAATACTAGTGTTCCCAGATGCAAACTGGAACTTTTATTGGAAACTTTGACATTTTAGCACAACTTCACTCGAAACATTTTGTCGTTTGAGGGCGAATTGTTTTGTTTACAGAGTGTTAGAAAATTCATCTCAGTCAAAAAATGGAATTATCCCGTGAACATTTTCGGGTGATGATTTTTTACGATTTTCAGGGTGGGTTATCGAGACAGGAGTGTTTAAAAAAACTTGTTTCGACTATCAAAAACCACTGTAAATAGCTGGAACCAAGAGTTCAGTCTCGGACGCCGTTCGTTCCAGGATGAATTTCGTGAAGGACATCCAACTTCGGTCACTTTGGCAGAAACCATTGACGCTGTGAGTTAACTGATTAAGCAAGATCGACATGTGACATACCGTCTGACTGAGGCATTCTTGCGTATAAGAACGACAAGCATCAATAATATATTGCATGTTCATTAGCCCTTGATAAAAATTTGCTCTCGTTGGATCCCACATAATATGACGAGTGCTCAAAAAAAGGATCGTATGGATTGGTGCAAAAAGATGTTGAAAAAGTATAACTGCAGTAGCTCAAAGGCAGTGTTTAACGTTATCACAGGTGACGAATCGTGGATCTATGCATATGAACCCGAAACAAAACAGCAATCGACCTTATGGGTCTTTCAAGACGAGCCAAATCTAATAAAAGTTGTTCGTGGAAGAAGTACATCGAAGCAAATGATTGCGTTTTTTTTTCGGTATAACCGACCATGTTGCCACAGTGCCTTTAGTGGAACGTAGGAGGTCAATTCTGAGTGGTATCCAACCACCAACAGTGTTCGAAGAAATGAGGAAAGATAATAAGAGAAGACAGATCTTTGTGCATCACGACAATGCAAGCTCTCACACAACAGCTGAAACGATGAGCTATTTTACCACTCAAGATGTCGAATTGATGGCCCATCCACCGTACAGCCCCGATTTGGCATCCCATGATGCTTGGTCAACGTTTTTTATCGCCCGAAGCAGCTGTGGAAGCGTTCAAACATCATGTTTTGGAGGTGTCTTAATCGGAGTGGAAAAATTGCTTTGAAAATTGGTTTGTGCGCATGCAAAAGTTTATTGATCTTAAAGGAGAATATTTTTAAAAATTATTGTGTTTAATTGCCATTTAGCACCTTCCCCTCAATCGACCCTTTACAAAATTTCGACTTGGTTCTCTTCAGGCTTTGGAGGACGGAGGGAACAACAACTTAAATGCCTTATGTTTGTAATTGCATATTTAAGTCGGATCAACCGACAGAAACTTTTTTCTTGCTCTGCTGGGTTTAGAAACTCGAAGTCAATAATGTTGATAAGGGATGCGTTGATGGGGACATGTCTTTAAATAAAAGTCCAAAATTCATTTGTTATAGTTTTCCTTTTAGTTAGTCTTCCCCAATCGCTCTATATGAAAGGACTCAATTAAACATATAAGTTTCATCACAAAACTCCTAACCCTACCAACGCACAGTCATATGAGCTAACAGCAAAAACCCTAAATTTTAATACACATTAGTTTAATGCATATAAAATAATATTAACATAATATTTTAATTTTTGCTTGTACTAAAATTTAATTGTCTTATTTTTGTATTTTTGGAATATTTTCCGGTTAGCGAGTTAAGGGTTAAACTGAAACTAATGCATTTCGTTCAGCAAGTGTTCAGGGTTGCTGTAGTAGAAAATAAAAACTACATAAAAACAAAAGAAAACATGTCCATTATCATAAAATAAAATGGAAAACAAAAACAAGCAGAAACGAATGTGGACAAAAAAGGAAACCGAACGAAACGACCTAAAACAACAAATTTGCAACAAACCCAGAAGACATTTGGCCACTGTCCCAAACGAAAAAAGAACGAAATACTCGTACATACAATTTTATTTTTAAGTTTAATTTTTACGTAGTTTTCGTTAAATGTCAAATATTAAATGTGAAAAAATGTTTTAAAAATCACTAACACATACGAGTATCAAGGCGGGCCAACAACACATACGCACATAATTGTAAAGGGTGGTCCAACCATAATGCACGATGTGAATTGTGAGTCACACCTTAATGTCTATTTTTTGGCTTAACTTAATTCGACATTTCGTTGTTTTAGAAATGGAGATTAACACATTTAAGCACCCAAGAAAGTGCTGATACACAAATAATTTTAGCGTGGGCCAGTTGAACGATATCACGTTAATTTTTTTTATAGAATAGATGAAAGATTTGGCTAAATTAATTTTGGGTTTTCTTTCAACTTCTATGGTCTTTTGGACATCAATTTTCAAATTTCATAAAAATCGTACGAGCCGATCTAAGGGCAGACAGTCACGGGTTAAGCAGCGCGTTAAGATTGTTGAATCATTTTACGAAAATGGGCGTTGAAATTAAAATGCTTTTCATGATTTTTTTGGTCAGCATAAATGACCAAATCAGGTCACAGTGGATTCGTTAACAAGCAGAAATTCCATATTTGAGCAAATAGGATTCCACGAGTGATTATTAAAAAAGCCGATGCATCTACAAAGGGTGACTGTTTGGTTCGTTTTATGGGCTGGCTGCGTCATCGGGCCGTACTACTTCAAAAATGAGATCGTAAAAGCAGTTACCGTGAATGGTGTTCACCACTGTGAGTTGATAAGGGACTTTTCGAGGCCAGAAATTGAGAATATGGACTTGGACGATATGTGGTTTCAACAGGAAACCACACAACCAACGAAACAATGGCACTATTGCGCGAGAAATTTACTGGTCGAGTTATCTCATCTCGTGACGATGTTAATTTGCCCCCACGATCATATGATTTGAGACCCTTGGGGATATTTTAATAAAAAGGGTAAGACAATAAGCCAAGAACAATTCAATAGCTAAAGGACGAGATGATTCGGCACATTAAGGACAATTAACCTACCTCTACGAGTATTATGAGGCATTGAAAATATGGACCTTTGGATAGAGGTATGCCGCCGAAGCCGTGGCGAGCATTGTGGCGATATTTAGTTTCACATATAATTGTAATAGATCGGAGTATAGGGTGTGCCATTTTAATTTTTTAAATTTGAATCGGCTGTAAAAAAAGTGCTTATAATTTTTTTAAATTTCTGGTTTAAATGGAAATGTTAAACTTTGCCATTTAACAATGAGCTAAAGATTGTTTGGCAAGAGATGAAGAATTTTACCGAAAAATACTGTTTTCCGATTAAGCTCATTTTCATCTCGGTGCCTATGTCAATAAGCTAAATTGCCACATTTGGGGTTTAGAGAAGCCACACGTGACTATTGAGAAGCCGGACATCTACAGCGAGTCACTGTTGGGTGTGGATTTTCAACTTGCGGAATCATTGGACTATTTTCTTCGAAAATGAGCAAGCAGCCAACGGTGGGGCGTGGGGCGCCGTTACCGCCAACGGTGGGGCGTTATCGCGATATGCTCAACGAGTTATTGTATCCAAGAATTCAAGAGAATGACATGGACGACATTTGGTTTCAGCAAGACGTGGCCGCTTGTCACGCAGCATCAAATGTGATGTTTATTGGACGCCTCGGAGCTATGGCTTAGCCCTTTTTCTAGGACGCCATTAAGATAAAATAATACGCAAAACATCCAGATACAATTAATGCGTTCAAGCATTAAAGAGATGTCGCCATTAAAGAGATTCGATCCGAAACAATCGAAAATATACTGAAAATTGGGTAGATCGTATGAGGTACTGCCAATCAAATTGTGGCTGTCATGTAAATGATAATGTGTTCCATTATTAAATGACAACGTCCAACCTTTTCAATAAAACCAGAAATTTAAAAAAAAACTATCAGTACTTCTTTTTTACAACCAAATCAAATTTATTATAATGAAAAATATTAAGATATTTCTCTGAAAACTATTTGTTTTGTTTACAATTAACATAGTGCGATTTCGTTGGACCAACCTTTGCAGTGTGTTTTTAATAAAAGTTTGAACGTTATTTGAAAGTTTTTCAAATCATTCGTCATACGTGAAACTACTCTATGAAGTTTCATGAAATCATGATATATTTTAGCTGAGACAAGGGTTTCCTTGTCAGTGACGAGGCTTTCCTTTCCTCGAAATATTAACAGAAGGTCAATATTCGTCAATCCATCGATCTGAACAACTCAACATATCTCGCACCAGCCTTATGCGAATTTTTCAAAAAGACCTCATATTCTGTGCTTACAGGGGACTTAGAATTTGATGGCACAGTTTGAGCGTTATAACAGATTGAATGAAACAACGACTTTTTTTTGGAAAATCTAGTTTCTATCGCAATGTTTTTTATCTTCGCGACTGAGTACTCAAACGTATTTCAATCAAATTTCAGTTTGGTATATTTCTATCGACAAACAACTTATTTTTCACTGATTTAAGTTATACTTATATAGGCTAACTTTTTAATATAGACCCCGTTAAAATTGTCTGGGGCCCAAAAAATGACTCTTAAATACACACAGAAAAGAAAACAGTTGCAAACTGGCCCGAACCCGGTTGGATTAACATACCTTTTGTTGCAATCGCTGACATTCCATGGTATTAGTGGGTACGTAGTCTACTAACCATGAGATGGTAGCTACAGAAATAATACGATGAATCGTTTATATCAACCGAATACAGTAAAACTATTGGTTGCCAAAGCTGGTGTTTATGCCAGCCAACTAATTATGAAGTTCTTGTTACTTTGTTACCAATGATTGGTGATGACAACAGATAAATTCTTTGTAGTTACTAAACCCCGTTTATTTTGCTCTTGTAACATATTTCTGTATGCAACAAAATTTCGGACTTACTCGGGGGGTGAATGTTTATAATAGTGAATTCATAAAAGGATGTCCCTGGTAGGTCCCAGTTATTGTTTATAGGCCAAGGAAATTTTTAATTTGCAAAAAGATAAAAAATTAACAAATATTCATTCGTTTTCCCGAATTGTCTTAATGAGATGTCTTAAGTGAAATTGTATGTAGTTTTTGTTCATATCGCATTTTCATATCCCATCTTTAAGATTGGAGTGCCCTTTTCATCCTTTTCGCAATTTATTCGAAAATGTGAAGATAACTTAAAAAAGTTGTGTTATTAGTTTTATTTTTTTAATTACATTGTATTAATGTTTTTAGAAATGGTATTTTTTTTTTGGATAATATGATTCACTATATTATTACTATAATCATTTTAGTATAGATCGTCTAAAAAATTCAGAATCTCCTCAAGACAAAAAAACCAGACCCTTTTTCCCATTTTTTTAAAAAATATTTTTTAATATATAATTTTATTTATAATATTTAAATAATTTTTAATATAAATATAGTTATTTTTTAATAAAATTAAATGAATTAGTTATGTTAGGAATGGAAACCTTAATCGACACAGAGGGGCGATTTTAATATTTAATTTTTTTAAATAACCCACAAAACATGTCCGTTATGAAAGTATATAATTTTTTATCACATCGGTAGCCAAGACATCAAGCATTACTTTAAGGTATTTTATATCACATTAATTTCTAATTAGCTGGAAATATTCAGGATTAAAATGCCATTTTCTTTACTTAAAAAATATATTTAAATCCGCTTTATCTTAAAAATGTTGGACACTTAAAATCCAAAATTGAATATTAATAAAACCACTTTTCCAATTTGACGCAAAAAATCGTTCCACTTGGGCATACTTTGTCTCTTCAACATACTTTTTTTCTTCAACTGATTCTGTCAGTTCCCAGTACTGAAAATTGCCGTGTACGATATCAACATGCGGTTGTAGCAATGGAATACAGGGATCGTACGTGCAATTACCAACATTCGGTTGGCAAAAAATTCGATTGTGGTAATAAATCTGTTTCCTGTGTGTAACTACTCGTATACAAAGCTTTATATTATTTATATTTATATTAGGATTAGCCGGCTCGAGACCTATTGTATCTATATAACAAGTTTTCAACAAAATGGCAAAGTGACTTTGTTAGAGAGCCTGGACTTAAAAAGTTCGGTTTTCATTTCAACAATTGCTAAGAAGCTTTCTGATAAAGGCCGCCATGGACCCAAAATCGCGATAAAATGCAGTGAGCTGCCACAAAAATCAATGCCACTTTGCCATTTTTTTAAAAACTTATCTTCTATTTAAATATAGATATAAGCAATATCGAGCCGTTAATTCCTGTTTGATATGTAAAAGCAAAAGATCGAAATGAAACAAACGAGCAAAACATAAAAAAAAAATATTTTTGCATTTTGGCTTAATTTGGATTACGGTCACCATGTCCTAAAATCCAACCAATTAGAAAATGGGCATGGATACCAAAAACACAAATTCAAATGACGTTTGTTTTAAAATCTAGGTAAATTTAAATCTATTACTTTACTTCCGATTCTTAAAATATTTTCCTTTCTTAGGCTAAAGGCTAAAATCGGAATATCCGTTAATGCCGGTTTTTTCCTTTTAAAATAAAAGCCGACAGTTGGTTTTTGAAAACATCCGCAATGCCGGTTTTCTTAAAACTCCGGTTTTTGAACACCTTAATCACAATATATTGAAATTTGAAAAGCTAAAATCGGAATGTCGGTTAAAGCCGGTTTTTTTTCTTGTAAAATAAAAGCCGACAGTTGGTTTTTGAAAAAATCCGCAATGCCGGTTTTCTTCAAACCCCGGTTTTTGAACACTTTAATCACAATATATTGAAACTTGAAAAGTTCTATAAAGCTCGCCGACCCAATAATGAAATATCCACCATTATTGATCACACACACTGTAGTCCATTAAAGGAGGGCCCAACTGTTTGAAGGAAAAACGCTCAACTATGCCTCCAGCAAAGTGAAATACGAGGGCGACCGCAAAAGTAACTGGCCTAACATAAAAAGAACCGTTTTTTGGAATTATTATTATTTATTTTTCAACATAGTCTCCTTCCAACTCAATACACTTTATCAAACGTTTTTCAAGTTTTTTAATTCCATCCAAAAAATAAGATTTTTCAAGACCTTCAAACTATGCTTCAGTTTCAGCAATAACCTCGCTATTGGACGAAAATTTTTTGCCACCGAGAAATTTTTTTAAATTTGGAAACAAGAAATAATCAGAAGGAGCTAAATCTGGACTATATGGATGCGGATGCGGAGCAATTTCAAATCGTAATTCGGCCATTTTTTGTTGAGTTAAAAATGCAGTGTGTGAAGGAGCATTATCTTGATGAAAAATTACTTTTTTTTCTAAATGCGGTCGTTTTAACTTGATTTCTTCACTCAACCGATCCAATAATGCACAATAATATTCACTATTTATAGTTTTCCCTTTCTCAAGATAATCAATAAATATTATACCCCTTGCATCCCAAAATACGTGGCCATTACTTTTCCTGCTGACTTAACAGTTTTCGCTTTTTGGGACCACTTTTACCAGCTTCCACCCATTGTTTTGACTGTTCTTTGCATTCTGGAATGTAGTGATGGATCCATGTTTCATCAACAGTTATGAATCGGCGCAAGAACTCTATTGGATTACGCTGATAAATCGCTAAAAGCTCCTCGGAATTGGTCCAACGGACGATTTTTTGGGGCAAAGTAAACAAACGCGGCACCTTTTTCGCGGATAGCTTTTTCATGTGGAGTTCATCATGTAAAATACTCCAAACTTGTCTTTCGTGTATTTTAACAATATCAGCAAGTTCTCTGAGCTTTATTCGTATATCTTTAGTTACTTCATTAAATATTTTTCTAATGTTTTCAATAGACGTAGCAGTTTTCGGTCTTCCAGAGCGTTGTTCATCTTCCGTACTTGAACGACCCATTTTAAATTGTTGAACCCAGGATTTCACGGTGGAGTATGATGGTGCATTATCACCATGAACAGAATCCAATTCATCATTGATTAATTGTGGCGTATAACCTTTTTATATAAAAGTGTTTAATTACCGGACGAAACTCTTTATTTTCCATTTTTCAAAAATTATAAAACTTGTTTACTTCAATCACCTGTAACACAGAAAATAACACTACGTAACAAAAAAAATCTTTTTGTTTGTTTAAGTGAATTTTTTGCTTTTATCTAATGAATTAGGTCATAAATATAATATAATGTGTGTTCTTTCCTCTACCTAAACGTTTTTTTTAGTATATAAACCGCTATTTTAAAAATGATGGAGGTTTCACCACACATTTTAGCATAACTCAAGAACAGTTTGTCCGATTTGATTAAGTAAAAACTCCGAGAATCCGCAGCTACATTACCTCCAAGTTACTCTTACACTGTTTTTTGATAAAGTGAATAGTTTTGGAAATATTCAGAAACTTTTTCCAAAATTTTTTTTTTTCATGCAAAATTGGAAAAAAAATTTTGTCTTAAAATTCATAAAAAACCAAAAAAGTCACAAATGCTCTTTTTTGATCTTTAGTTATAAACATAAATATGTTACAAATAAAACTAGCCACATTTCAAAAAAAACGATTAACAAGTTTTGGTTTAATTCTCAACTAAGTGATGGTATCTCATTTTGACAATTACAAGGAAGTGGTTCAGCATCTTACCGAGAACTACCATAACATGGGATGCAGAATGTCTCTGAAGTAGCATGTTCTTCACTCACACCTAGAAGTGTTCAAGTCAAATTCTGGCGCATACTCAGAAGAACATGGTGAACGTTTTCACCAGGACATTCAAGCCTTTGAAAAGCGATACCAAGGGCAGTACAATGAACGGATGCTTGGCGACTATATCTGGAATTTAATCAGAGAAAATGACCAAATCTACAAGAGGAAAGGTAGAAAACAAACCATTTTTAAACAGTATTATTAGGAGCATCCTGAATTTAAGGATTCAAGTGTATTTTTCGTTTTATTATCATATAAAAGCATACCTTCATTAAAATTAAGCTGTTTAACAATCTTTTATGCACACTCTTATCTATCTGTACCATGAAAAATAAAGGCACTATTTAAAAATTTGAAAATTCGATGTCATTTCTTAAAAAACGATTAGCCAGACATCAGTTAAAGTTTTTCTTCAGTTTAGAGACATAACCAATGAGAAACAGCAAAAAAATCACTTAAACAAAATTTTGTTACATAGTGTAATCATTAAAAATTTCGGAAATTTCGACAGATGGCTTATAAAAGATTGCTTTTAAAAAACAAAAAAAGTTGCTAGTAAAACAGAAAATGTGCCAGGCCAGTTACGAGTAGTTTTGCGGTCGCCCTCGTACAAAAACAAAATGCATTACATTTTCTTACACTTTGTACTCCTCATGCAATTTTTGATGTTATTCGTGCTCTGTGTTGTTTTTTTCACTCTCTTTCACTGGGATTGGTGACAAATAGAAAAATACAGTTTTGTTTTAAGAGAACTACAAAAACAAAACAGACTAAAATGTTGTTGTTTGTGGGCATGTGTGTGTGTGCTTTGCCTGTCTCTTGGAGCCTTTTGTACACACACGACTAATCCCAGCTAGCATTTGGATGATTGAATTTTCGGTAGTCATCTTACTTACTCATTTTTGATTACTTTTGGTGATCAAAAAATGAGTTTTCGTATAAATTATCATAAAAAACAGTCAAATTTGTCTATTCTTTTTGATTTAAAACTGATTACATTTAATTTTATCATTTACCTGAATTACTTTTGACTATTCTTGGTGACCAAAATATGATACAATTCAGTAGTCATCTTACTTACTCATTTTTGACAACTTTTGGTGATCATAGTTTGAGATTTCACATATTTTATCATCAAGAACATTCAAATTTGTCTATTCTTGGTGATTCAAAACTGACAACAAATAATTTTATCATTTGCCTACTTACTTATTCATTAACCCCCACCATTTCGCAAACATCGGAAAAGATCAGCTTGTCAACAAGTTCCCGTTAGGAGATACACAAAAATTTTAATTTCATAGGAAATACAGAAAAATGCAGAACAAATGGTAAGTTGTGTTTTTGATTCCAAAGCGAGAAGACGTGTTTTTGTTCTTAAAGTGAAAAGTGGTGTTTTTAGTGTTTTTATAAAAAAGGTTATTATTGAAAAAATTGAAAATCAATTTGCAGGGCAAAATCAAGTGCATTCACTTGGAAGGGGACCAGTGAAAAACCGAGCGCAGAAAACCTGTATATCACTACAGTAATAAAAAGTAAGTTTGTAATGATTTCAAATAAAATATTTCTATTAATCTTATTATATACTTTTTTCATAGATATATGTCATTTTAAGTATAAGGCCGAGGACAAGGAAATAAATAGTATCCTTCAAAAGCATTTTGTCCATGCAAAGGAACGTGCCAACAAACGCAAACGTTGTTAAGGACGTAATTTAAGCTAGATTTAAGTAAAATGAAAACACGAAATTCTATTCTTATTATTTTGTATTGTTCAAATCAGTAGTATATACATATGTACATAATATGTATATTATACATATATTATGTATATTATACAAAAATAATTTAATACCAACTAGAATTAAGAAAAATGAATTTAAGAACTTTTTTTTTATTTTGCAATTTATTTTTATTACTATGTAAATGAAATTAAATATACCTTAATGCAAACTTTATCACAAAACTATACCAAATTATAGTCTCATTTGTCTAAAAAGGGGATCAAATATTATTCAAAATATGATCATGAAATGACTTCAAATTCGAATCAACAATTGATCGAATATCATACAAAATATGACCATTAAATGACTTCCATTTGAAATAAGATATGGTTCAAGAAAGGGTCGAAAATGATGCAGAATATGATCATAAAATGATTGCAAATTCAACTAAAAAGTGAACAGAAAATATTATCAAATATAATAACAAATGTGCATGAAAACTACATTAAAGCAGAGATCATTAATGATTATTCAAGAATAGTCACATGCAGGGTACCATTTTCTCCCGATGGCAGAATAATTTATGATTAGAAAATGATTGCATATTTGATCGTTTTAATCATCTAGAATAGTCAAATTTGACTATTTTTTGATCATTTTTTTCACAAAATGCTAGCTGGGATGCGCAGTGTTTTCACCAGCATCGCATGACGGCCTCCACCCTTCCCACCCCCACCACCACTATGAAGCTGCCAATGTCCTCTTCATCATTTGTTCCTGCAGCTGTTATTGTTGTTGTTGTTTAATGCTTTCTGCCGTCATAGAAACAGAAACATTTTAAAAATAAAATGCAAGGGTAGAATAGAGCAGGCGAAAAGAAAAAAAACAAGAAATTTGCATATTTGCCAAAAAACTAAACGAGAAAAAGGAAATTAAGTCTTTTGTAAAAAGGCATTAGTTGCGACGCAAACAGCACCAACAACAACAGTAGCAGCAGCAACAACAACACCGGCAGAAAAACTAAAAATATTTGTATGAATTGCAAGAAAAACGACAACAACCGCAATAGACTCTAAAGGGTTTTATGGTGTGTCCTCTGTGAATTATGTTAACCATATATAGATTTCAAAGTTTTTTTTCCCTCATGTTGCACAGTGGTTCAAAAAAAAAAGATATTAACTCTGTAGAGTATTTAGCTAGGACCAAACCCACATAAATAAGTCAAGTAAAATATATTTTAACTTATTTAAAGTAGAAAATTTTCTTTTTCAATAAGGGCTGATAAAAATTGTGGACAATTGAACGCCAACTAAACTGTGAAATTAAGATGGCGTTAAAAGTTCAACCAGGGCGAATCTTAGAATACCTCCACCAGGGATACGCTAAAAAAATTATCAGAGTTGCGGACCATAACTCTAATAATTTTGTTAGCGTATTCCTGGTAAAGGGATTCTAAGATTTGGCCACGGGTTTTTAATCTTAATCAAATTATGTTTAGCTTGTAATCTATAACATGGACATACGGGTACACAAAGGCAGTGGAAATGCCGACAAATCTGAATATGACATACATTTTATCATTTGGTTGAATTGGAGCCATTTACCAATAGTCGTAGTCTATGCAGCAAGGCTTCCAAAAACCGTCACATAATGTTCGGTGCGTTAGGGGGCAGAAGAAAATGTTGTCACGATCGAAAATAACATACGTAAATTCCATGACTCGAATATACTAAAGTGCCAAAAATGAGATCCCTCTGAACATCGACATATGCTTTAATGAATTTCCGCATCTGAGCAGGAATACGGGTTATAGGTTCATAAAAAATTAGGTTTGTTAAATAAGGGCCAACAACCACAACTACTAATAGTACCAATGCCAGGTACAACGCCATCTATAGTGGAGAGTTTAGAAGCTTCGGCTCGAGCTTACTTTCGAATTGCCTACTTGCGTTATTTTATTTCAATAGTTTCTTTAAATAAAATTGATTTTTAGTTAGAATGTGTATTCCACCACTTATTTTAAGGATTTTTTTATTTATTTAAAATGTTTTAATTAAAAAATAAATTTAATAAATTTTGGTACTTTTTTTAATAACGTTTTTGTCTAAATTTTTATTTAAATTCCCATTTTTGTGTCACTTTTGGAAATTTCTCAATTTAATTTTGCTGTCTTGATTGAGGTGGTTGATCCATGTTTAATGTGTTAAATCCATGTTTAGATCATTATTAGATCGAATTTCACGCACTGGTTGGCAAGTTATGTGGGTCCTAATCTGCGCTGCAACAGTGTTTTGTGTGGGAGATACCAGAAGGGGCGTGGCAAGGAATGAAATTATTTGTCACTCTGCTTTTAAATATTGATTTTTGGATAGATCGTATAAATTGCCTTTAATATATTTCAAATTACCAATAGTAGGCCTAATCGTACATTTGTTGAGGATGTACCAGATGGGGTGTTGAAAAATATTACAAGCTAAATTAAAAAAATAATTGGTAGCATTTTACGAGAGTTTTTGTGCAAACCAGCCTCACAGACAGGCATCTTTGAAATGACTGAAAAGGGCATTTAACGTATTTGGTTAAACAAAAATTCTTTTTTCGATGCGTTACACTTTTTGTCCGTACCTAAAGATACATAAACTTTTACGCAGTAGGGCGAGGTTATAAAAATTAGCATATACTATTCCTTATTTAGGCTCGCGTATATTTTTTTTATAAAGGGTGGTTTTTTAAGACGTGTGGTTTTTCGAATAAATTCCAGCCGCGAGGACCAAATTTCGACCTCTTTTTGCAGCATTTGGGACCGTATGTCAGCAATAACGCGCCGAATATTCTATTTCCAGGCTTCAATCGTGTCGGGCTTATCTGCTTAGATAAGCGACTTCACACAACCACACAAATAAAAATGGTCTAGCTGTGGTTAATCTTAAGATCTTGGAGGCCACGCCACAGGCCCACGACGCGAAATAATGCGCTCACCAAAAGTTTCCTTCAATAAATTTATTGTTTCGTTGGCTGTATTGCATGTAGCGCCGTCTTGTTGGAACAAAAGGTCGTCCACATCAACATCCTCCAATTCAGGCAAGAAAATGTTATTAATCATGGCTCTATAGCGTTCCCCAATGACTGTGCCATTATGGCCGGCTTCATTTTTGAAGAAATATGGACTCAATGATTCCCTCTGTCCATAGAGCACACCAAACAGTGACTTTTTAAGGATGTAACGGCGTCTCAACAATCGCTTATGAATTTCATTACTCCAAATGCGACAATTTTGGTTAACTCAACCAAAAGTGAGCTTCATCGCTGAACAAAATTTTCTTGTAAAAACAAGGATCGGTGGCCATCTCGTTTTGGGCCCATTCACTACGATTTGCAAACGTTGTGCCGGAGTAAGTCTTTTCATTATGAAATGGCCAACCAAACTGAGTATAAATCAGCTGTCAAAAAGACCCACTTTGAAAAAAGTGTGGCCACGTTGAAACCGACACGTCTAGCAAAAACACCCTTTAAAATTCAAATGGTGTATTGCTAATTTCATAGACACAGCATTTTTACTTACATCTCGTGTTGTATACCCACTTCTTTTAAAATTATTGAAAATAATATCAAAGTTCTTCAAACAAAACTTCCATTTGCTTGCGTAGTGACAGCTGTCAAAAAGACCAACTCTGAGAAAAGTGTGGCCACGTTGAAACCCACACGTCTAACAAAAACACCCTTTAAAATTCAAATGGTGCATTGCTAATTTCATAGACACAACACTTTCACTTACATCTTGCGTTGTTGTCCCACTTCCTTCAAAAACCTGTTGAAATAAATATCAAAGTTGTCCCAACACAACATCTGCTTGCGTAACACTGTGCGTGGCCTTGTTATTGTGACCCTGCAAGTAATAATTTCAACACGCAAACTTAAGCTAATTTTTGTGGCTCTTTCGCCCATCATATTACAACGGACATAAAATTTACAACTACATTTACAATAAAAGGAAAGAGGTTTGCTTTTTTAAGTTCTAATTATTTGTAGACAAACACATCCATACATAGACAACTACACACCACCCTGCGGCCACATGTAAATAATGTTGGCGTAGGCCACTTCCGACACCGAGAGCTCTACACCGTAATTTGAT
The DNA here is from genome assembly GCA_963513945.1 of Hydrotaea diabolus. Taxonomy (NCBI): domain Eukaryota; kingdom Metazoa; phylum Arthropoda; class Insecta; order Diptera; family Muscidae; genus Hydrotaea; species Hydrotaea diabolus. Next base: position 153,149,021 of record OY740718.1, on the reverse strand, counting down.
GTTCGATGCGTGCTGAGAGGGCGAAAGGACTTTGTTGACACTGTGTCCTTATGCCATGTAAGCGAAACTCTGTAAACACCACCATTTGCACGACACAACGGGAATGAGTATTTGGAATTGTCCTTTAGAATTGTTCAATTATGTGTGAAATTGCCATCATCGTCAAGTGAACATCGCCGACTGGCTGACTGACGGACTGGCTGACTGTTAATGTGTCAAATAAATAACAAATTGCTCTTTTTGTTTGTTTTGTGTATGTGGAAAATAATTAGAAAGTGAAACTATAATCAGGAATGCATTATTCTTTTGTGGCTCTGTCTATTTTTTCACTTGACTTTTGTTCAGAAATTAAAAGTAAATTTCATGTGGACATATTTGATAAACGACCGGAAGAGTATAAAGTTACAATACCACAGCAATAAATCTTAAAGAAGTTTCTCAGAAGAAATATATTTTTTTATTAGTTTTTTTTTTTATTGTAACGACTTTTTGTATTTTTCTACATATGAGAGGATTCACCAAACTGACTCTGATAAACTGCAAACATCTATGCTGAATATAATTCAATGTTGGGGGGAACAGTGGCTACATTTTAGGCAATCTGCAGTAGAGCCTAGGCTTTAAAAAAAAAACGATTCCGTACCTTTAGGACTCGAAATTTATATGACTCTGGAAAATCAAAACATCAGATATAAGAATAAAAAATTGTCCAAAAAACTTGTAAATATATGTAAATTGGTACCCTAACTAACTAAGGCGACTATACAACTGAATTTGTTATATTTTGATGGTTGCTATAGCCCAGCAAACCAAACGTTCAGAATTCTGTACGACAATCTGCAAAATGTTCCGATTTCGGATCAGTATTCTTACCGAGTTCGTAACGAAAAACATATGAGAGAGTTGAAACGAATTCTGAACCACTTTTCTGAAAACAAAATCCCCAGACAAACCGAACATAATTCGTAACGATTTCGGTAAGAATTCTCGATAGAGTTCAATGTCGGCAAATTTTGTTAACTGGGAGATTGTTGGTTATAAGTACTCTGAGATTTCGTTTGCCATAACCACGAACGGTGGCATACCTCTATCCGAAGGTCCATGTTTAAAATGATTCGCAGACATAACGGGGGTTCAATGATGCTAATGTGCCGACTTATCTCATCCTTTAGCTCTTACATTGTTCTTGGCTTATTGTCTTACACTCTTTTTAAATATCCCTAAAAAGAGAAGTCCAACGGTGTCAAATCACATTATATGGAAAATGGTTATTCTGTTATTTGGATTACACAGTGTAACAAAAAAGAATGTAGAAAAAATACCTGGTCTTGTAGATCTTGCTGAGTACAACAAGAAACCGGTTTTGAAATTTTCCAAACACCTCCAAAATCTGGAGTTACAGGTAAAAAACCGGTTTTCGGATCTTACGCACTTTTATGCCAGTAACTTGGTTGAATATCAACCGATTTTCGGCTGATTTGAAAAGAGGAAACTGCGGCCTTTCGAATGGTGTATACACTTTTAAAATCACACTAAAAAAACGGGTGTATTTTTCCTGTAAACTTATTTTTTAAAATTTTTTTGCAATTTTTAACTTTGGATGCGTTTTTACACAGAATTTTTTAAAAGGCCTTTCGAATGGTGTATCCACTTTTAAAATCGCACTGAAAAAAATTAGTGTATTTTTCTTGTAAACTATTTTTTTTAAAATTTTTTTGTAATTTTTAACATTGGATGCGTTTTTACACAGAATTTTTTAAACGGAACAGAACAATTTTTGAACTGAATAATAAAGAGAGTGTTCTTACGAATACAATTTGATGTCATTTTTAAACATCCGTTAGAAACTGATTGAGTTATTCAATTTTTTTTATTAAAACAATATTTTTTGAAAAAATACAATTATTGGCAATACTTCTTAGAAATGTTTGAACTGAACTGGCCCAGGTTTTCTAGGAAGAAGTCTAGATGTGAATGTGAATTTGCGAATTAAGTTTGTCAAAACGACAGGCTGAAATCCTTGGGTCACGATTAAGGCAGTGGGATTGGATGGAAGAATATTTTTTTAAGACTGGTGAAAATGATATTAATCTCATATATTGCGCTGATGTACCCAAATTTTTTTCGCCATTTGGTCACAATTAGACCTTAGACAAATGGCGACTTTTCATTGACGGTTCATGTAAAAGTACGTATTCAACAAACATATTGAGATTTTAATTTTTTTTATATAAAATTTAAAATAGGCTTTAAAGCGGTTTTACTGCATAACAAAAATGTGTTAAGAATGACAACGATTTGTATTATTACGAACACTCTCTTTATTATTCAGTTCAAAAATTGTACTGTTCCTTTTAAAAAATTCAAAAAAAAGTTTGTATACACCATTAAACTTAAAATCGGTTGGTATTCAACCAAGTTACTGACATATAAGTGCGTAAGATCCAAAAAACAGGTTTATTACCCGTAACTATAGATTTTGGAGGTGTTTTGGAAATTTCAAACAGGTTTCTTGTTGTGCTCAGCAAGATCTACAAGATTTAGCTCCCAGTGACTTTTACCTGTTCCCAAATCTTAAAAAATTCAAATGAAGATGCAATTACAGTTGTAAACCACTATTTTGAAGACCTTGAGGAAAACTATTTTAATCAAGGGATAGAATTGCTAGATAAGCGTTGGACTAAGTGTATTGAAGTTTCAGGAGATTATATTGAAAAATAACAATATTTTTTTAAAACTAACTATTCTCTATCATTGATAGGCTAAGAAGTTTCCGAACCGCCCTAATAAAACGATTTTATGCTTCAGATCGTAAAGTGGGTTAAAAAAGTTATTTTGGTTTTAAAGTGTCAAAAAAGTTTATGATAATTTTTTAAGTGAAGTATACTGGAATTTTAAACCTAAATATTACCGGCTGCTAAGGGCAATGTGACACAAAATACCTTAACTGAAGTATTGGCTACATGTGATTATAAATATATACTTTCATATCGATCATATTTTGTAGGTTATTCAAAAAAAGCAATGGAAAAAATGGATTTAACAAATCGCCCTACTGTGAGGATTTTGGTTTATATTCTGAGCATTACTTATTCATTAAATTTTATTAGAAAATTTATATTATTTCAAAAAAGGATAAAAATGGCCATTTTATCTAGAAGATATTCTGATTTTATTTCAGACGATCTATACTCAAAGAAACAACTATTTTTATAATTTCATTAAAAACAGGACACGCCCCACCTGAAAGTTTTGGATAAACTTTTTTTTACTTTTTCGAACATAGGACGAAAAGAAAACTCCAATCTTGGGGTATGATGTTCTATTTAAAAAGTCGGTTTTACTTAAGACACCTCATCACAAAAATTCGATAAAATTAAGAAATATTTTTTGTATTTTTTAACTAATTTGAAATATATGGTAAGCATTGCAAAATAAAAAAAAAAATCATATAAAATAACTCGGACCTACGAGGGTCGTACTTTTGGGAATTTACTATAATCACCTAAGTCTTTGATTTCTAGAAGAAATAAGTCCGAGAAAGTCCGAAATTTTGTTGCATAGTGTAATATGTTATAAAAGTAAAATAAATGAAGTTTGCTTACTACAAAGAATTTATTTGTTGTGACCACCAATTATTGGTGCAAAAGCTACTATTATATACTTCATAATCCACAACTGTTGGCAATCAATTTTTACTAAATTCGGTTGGCATAGCCGACTTGTTGGCTGAAAATCTTATTGTACTACCATCTTATGGTAAGTCGATAAATATAACTATCAATACCACGGCGTTGTATCGATAGAGACAGATTGATTGTTATATGTGAATTTTGGGAAAAATACACACAAGAATCCGATTTTTCGCTTCAACCGAATTCTTTTTCAACCGAATGTAATTGTAACTTTCAGTTATTTTCAGTTGTGGTATCGTTCGAACATACCAAGTAGCCGAACATAAAGAAGTGAAAGCCACACTAGTTCAACAAAAAAGAAATTCAAAATTTTAGTCAGAGGAAAATAGCTGTTTGATTACACAATTGAGGTACTCATAAAGGGGGTCATGGCGAGGAAAACATGGAAAAAATGCCGAATGATTCTTACGGGAAACAAATTTGGTTAGTCGATTGGCTTTGTCAGTAATAATGGAAATATTTTATTTTTATTATTGGTTATGATCAGGTTTTAGTTATCATCACTAATAACTAGTTACAAAAACAAAATGTTTTCGAAACTGTTGGTTACCACAACCACCAGTTGTGCCAACTTGATGCCTTTTTCGAGATTCTTTGGTATGACCGATCAGTATGTTGTGAGTTCATTTATCATCTTGTGGTATCTCGAACCGTATATCACTGGTGATTGCATTCAAAATCCTCTTTTACAACTGAATCATTGTAGTTCCAACCGATTTTCAACTAATTATTTCTCTGTATGTAGTGAAAAACAGGTTGTTTTTGTTTACTTTGTTTTATTTTCCACTCCAAGCTGTTGCGGCACTGTTGTTCGAAGAGAGTGTAGAGTGTGCGTGGCTTATAGTGGCTGACGGGAGATTTGTATTCGTCTGCCTTTTATTTGCCATCATACTTATACATTGGACATGTAAGGAGTGTTGAAGTATATTTTTCAAATACGCACTCGATCATTGCAGTGCAGCGTGCTTTTCGTTCACGATTCCTTTTTCCACCACGCGGACGTGTTCCTTGACGGTAATCAACTGTAAATTGGGTAACTTAATTCAGAACAGCAGGGAATGTGTCATGTGTACGAAGGGGGACCTGAGAGAAGGATTACAACACCACAAAACATCGAGAGAGTTAGAGCAGCAGTACTGCAATTTCCGAAACGCTCTGCTCGGAAGCAATCAATTGCTCTTGTCATTTCCAGACATTCTTTCCACCGGATTCTTTATGATGTGCTGAATTTTCATCCTTATAAAATGTGGATGGTCCAACAATTTTCAGCACGGGACTATTAGACACGGCGGACCACTTGTTACCATGAAGTGTTTGAGGCAATTGTTTCCTGGATGGCTTATCTCTTTAAAGGGGTGATGTGATCTGGCCGGCACGCTCACCAGACTTAGCCCCATGTGATTTTTTCCTTTGGGGTTACCTTAAGTCGAAGGTGTATATCAACCGCCCCAACTTCTTGCAAGACCTCATTACCAATATTGAGGCTGAAATTGGCAGAATACCAGTGCTTCAGAAAACGTATGCTGCAGTGTGTGGACAGCGAAGGTCGACATTTGCCAGATACACTACTTAAGACCATGTAATGTAAAAATTCTCTTACTGTTCAATATAATTAAAATATAAAATAAATTGTTCTAATGTTCAAAATTTTTGTATTTCATTCCCAAATAAGCAAATTATCGCGCTCCACCCTGTATGATATACAAATATTGACCGCTGTGGAAGCTTAAAGAAAGTCGAAAGCGATTCATAATTGCGAATTTTGTGATTACAAAAAAAAATGTACAGACAGACATCCCTCAATGGAATTAGAAAGTAAAGAACAGATTCGTTGCCAAAACCAATTGTGTTTGCCAACCAAATGATTGAGGTTGCATTCACATCCAGTATCCAATCAGTTTAGCCGAATGTAAGTTGGTGCTCTACAACGTTGAGTAATTGTAATTGTAACGCCGGTGTCGATAGAAAATAGTAAGTATCCACACCTTTAAAATATAATTTTGGATCTTAAAGTCCACATGCAGCACTTGTTTAACCTAAAAATTTAAATCTTCAGTAGAACCAAAAACTGTTTCCTTCCAAACTAAAAGTAGGCTTAACAAGGGGAGGGTCATGTCGAGGAAAAGATGATGGACAATTTGTACTGAATAAATTAGATTAAGCGATTTGGTTATTACCAATATTCGGTTTCAACAACTAAATGTTGGCAAAACTTTTAGTTGCCTCAACCATTAGTTATGGCAACTAAATACATTTTATGCGTTTCGTTAGTATGGCCTATAAATTAGATGCGTCTACAATACAATCATCATAATTATCATCTTTTTGTGTGTCGAATCGAATAATTACGATTTTAAACATTTAGTGATAGTTACCAAATTTTTTTTCAAAACAATTTAAGTATTTCTAACCGATTTCCGACTTATTTTTCCTGTGTGTAGACTTAACATCACGTCTATCGTCATTCCTCTAATTGGTTTCAAACTTCAGCATTAAGTCGTAATACCATGTAGCACAGTGTGTTGTGGGCTACAGTAGGCGTGTTCTACTGGTTCTTGCTTATTAAGCGAGTATGTGGTCGGTCGTTAAGGCGACAACTTCACGAGATAACTTTACGAGACATTTTTTTAAAATAACTGATTGGCTTTATGCATCATAAACCGTTTGATTTAAAATTTGTAATTTGCAGAAAAAGTTATTTAGGATATACTTTAAGCGAGTAGGGTCATAAACACTGTTATAACATTGAACACACCCATTGCAATAGTAGAACTGATAAATCCCGTTAATGTCATATGGGTTTTGAAAGCTAATCTCAATAGCATTAGTCTCTAACGGGATTTTGAAATTGTTTCAACTTTCATCATGGAGTGGTCAGATAATGAGAACCGTATCGCTGTAATAGCGCTTTTCAAGTGTGAAATGAAAAAAAAAGATATTTTCAAAACGCTCCGGCCACTAAGGATTAGAAGCATGTTCGTCTACCGATGAATAACACTGTTTGAGGAGACTGGCGATGTAAAAGACCGCCACCGGTCGGGCCGCCCACGCTCTGTTCGAACACCGCATGTCATCAAAGCCGTTAAATCAAGAATTCACAGAAATCCGCTCTGAAAACAGAAAATCATGGCCAGTGAGATGAATATCACGCAAAAGTCCATGAGTCTATTGCGACTTGGGGCTTTCAAACGACGTACCGGACATTTATTGACTGCAGCTTTAAAACAAAATAGGATTGAAAAATGCAAACGTCTTTTGGTGAAGCACGCTGATAACTTGCACAGAAAAATTCTGTTCACCAATGAAAAAATTTTTACCGTTCCGGAAAAATTTAACAAGCAAATTGAAAGTGTATGCGCAGTCATCTAAGGCAGCATTTGAACTGATCCCAAGGGTAGAAAAGGGTCATCACCCAGCTTCAGCCATAGTTAGGTGGGGTGTCTCTTACGATGGGGTCGCTGACCTGCATTTCTGCGAACTAAGAGTCAAAACATCGGCCAAAGTATACCAAGAAACCGTTTTGGAAGCTGTTTTGAATCCTCTTAACAATTCCCTGTTCCAAAACCTGCCATGGACTTTCCAGCAGGATTCTGCGCCGACCCATAATGCTAAAACTTCCCAGGCCTGGCTTCGAAACAATTAGCCAGCGTTCATTTCCTCTGAAAAATGGACCTCAGGCAGTCCAGATTTGAACCCATTGAATTACAAATTGTGAAGGGTTTTAGAGGACAACGTTTGTCACAAAAGATACCCCAACATTGCATCTCTTAAGACTACTTTGGTTCGAGCTGTGGCCAATTTTCCAATGGACGGGGTTCGTGCAGCTATTGACGATTGGCCAGTGCGACTTAAGGCGTGTGTAAAGGCAAAAGGCGGACATTTCGAATAAGTAGATCCTTTTTGGATACAATATACATCAATAAATATATTATAAAATATTTGGTCCAAAAACATTCAGTACTTTTTATTTTACAGCATACAACTTGTGTAACAGCATTTATGCCCCTTCCAAGTATAACCGAGCTCGCTTAAACTAGCTTAAGGTTATTCCTGAATAGCTTTCTTCCCATACATGTTTATTATTTGTGTTGGGCTAACGTAACCACTCCACTCACACCCGCCCCTTCCGACCGAGGAAGCCACGTCCCCATGACGTAGATACAACATACACATTATGGACCGATCCATAATGGAGATATGACAAGAAACGTCATATATGCAAATTAGTTGCATATATTTATCAACAGCCAATCGGTACAAAAAATTATAATAATCACTAGAAAAAGGACACAAAATTTAATATAGGGTGATCCATCTAAAAGAATTTTTTCAGAACAAAAAAAATATAAAAATTCAAATCAAGTGTGGAATTTTTATTGATAAATTGAAAACAAATTTTATGGCATTTATTTTTTGAAAATAATTAATTCAAATGTTGGCAACTGTATTATGGAAATGAGCGTTCGGTGAGAAACGCGAAGATCCGCTGTTTTCAAGCAAAATTTTGTTCAGTGATGAGGCCTATTTCTGGCTCAACGGCAAAGTCAATAAACAAAATTGCCGCATTTGGGCTGAAGAGCAACAAGAAGAGGTTCAAAAGGTGCCATTAAACCACGGTTTGATGTAGTTTTTAAGCTGGTAGAATCATCGGTGCATATTTTTTCTAAAATTGTGATGGCCGGAACATAACCGTGAATGGTGCTCGCTGTCGCGCCTTGAAATCTATCGTTATGCTACCTGAAATTAAAGCCCGCAATCTTAACGAAACTTGGTTTCAACAGGACGATGCCACTTGCCATACAGCTGTTCAAACAATGGATCTATTGAGAGGTCATTTCGATAAGCAGCTAATTTTAAGTTTTGGACAGGTGAGTTGGCCGCCTAGATCGGGTGATATCACACCAGTAGAAATTTTTCTTTGGGGTTACCTAAAGTCCAAAGTCTATGCTGACAAACCAGCTACACGTCAGGTTTTGGAAGCCAACATTACGCGAGTCATTAAAGCCATACCGGTCGAAATGCTCGAACGAGTCATCCAAAATTGGACCCTCATAATGGAAACCCTGAGGCGTAGTTGCGGCCAACATTTGAAGGAAGTTGTATTCAAAATATAATTGCCATAAAATGTCCTTTCAAATTACCAATAAAGATTCCACACTTGATTTGAATTTTTATATATACCTCTAGCTGGATCACCCTATATAACCGCCACCTGATTTTTGTTTAATGGTGTGAATTTATCGCGTTAGCGACTTGCTAAGCGAGTTACCATTTGAACTCGGCCAATAAAAGAGATTGGAGTCAAGGCATAAAAATATCCACTTTAAGTTATTTTGACTGATAAGGCGTAGGCTGAGAAACAATATACCGAAAAAAATTCCCTAATTGAATCACACTTATTTTTTATTAACAGTTTTCATTAACTCAATTTCGAGTATATTTAAACTGAACTGTGATATAATTTTCCCCTCTTAATCAAATGCCATAAATGACAATCGATTAATTAATTAGTTAAAATTCCTGAAGTCTGCTGTAGTAAAATCCAGTCCAGATTTTCCATTCAAAAAAATTCAATTCATTTTTGTTTTTACGTTAAAAAAACATTTGCGTAATTAAACATTTTCGGATAAAGTTTTTCAATGTGTGTTTGTGAGTAGATTTTCCAATGAAAATATTATTTCACATTCCAAATTGAAAGTATAACAAGAGTACTCGTATATCGGATTATTCTCGTTATGCTTTAATTAAATCTAAAAATATATAATTCTAAAAATTCCCAGGAATAATTTCATTTTCATTTTTAAATAAATGGCATTATCTCTGAAATTAATGTGAAAATGAAACAAACATGATGATTTATAAAATGGGTTTTCACTTTAGTTCATTTCAGTGTTTTTTTTTTCATTCAACTAATTAATGTGCTTGGCTATCTAAAGAGAGGGTGGCAGAGAAATGGGTGGCTGGAGATAAAAGGAAAAAAGTTGGAGTCCAAAGGACAAGGAAGGGTTTACAGCTGTTGGTTGCCCTTCATTTTGGCAATGCAAGCAAGCCTACAAAGAACACAGGAAACTGTGAATTGAAGCAAACCGAAAGAATGAATGAAACCTTTTTTGGCGTTCGTTCGGTAATCAAATTCTAATTAGCCAAAAATTCTTTAGCAACATTTCAGTTTTCCGTTCTTTGGTTTTTTTCTGTGCTTATCTCATTTTCAAATTTTTTTTTTCATTTTGTGGGTTGTCCTTTCCTTTACTTTTTTCCCTTTCGATTTACAAACGTATCACATTGTTGCTTTCACTTCCTTCGGTCGAGCTGTTTTCCGATTCTCATTTTATGTTTTACACTTTATTAGTCTGTAATTAATTTTTATATCTTTCGCTTTTGTTTTATTTTTTCTGTTTTTTTTTTTTTTTTGGTGGGGCAACATTGAAAAAGGATTCAAAAATTAAGTTAAAAATACAATAATGTAAGGGACACCAACAGATCCTGGCCACAATATTAAACAGCACTAAAGGATGTTTTTAATTTTGTTAACAATGAACAAATCGATGATGGTTCTCATTTGTTTTTTGGTTTTTTTTTTTTTTTTTTTTTTTTTTTGCCTTGTGCTGTTGATGAGACAACTGTCGTTGGCAACATTTTAGTTTTGGCCCCGTTGATTGTTGTGAGCTGCAATTCATTTCGTTTTGTTCGAACTGAACAAAAAAGTTTCGGGTCCCATTTACCAGAAACCAATTGATCTCATTGTGTTTATCTTTAGGAATCATCTGTACGGTTGGTTGACTGGTTGGCTGGCTACTGCTTCTCTCATTAATAATATCAGTATGTGATAATGATGTGGTGAAATTGTATTGGAACGTAGAGATAGGCAGACAGACATACAGTCGGACAGATGGTCAAACAAACTAACAGGCATTGCCGGAATGTATGAAACATGTTTTGGCTTCAGTTTATTTCGAAACAATTTGGCCAAAGCAATCAATTGTGAAATTGGACCATTACAACAGTGTATGTTGTGTGTGAATTGGGTTACTTTCAATTGCACTTTGGTGCATGTGTGTGCGTTTAAAGGGTGTGTACAGTAGAGTGACGTATATCCAGGGTGTAAGGATTGACGGGATACGAATTGAAAGTGTAATGCAAATTTTGTATAGACATTTTTTTTTGTTTTTTTAAACATATTAGAGTATCGAAATTTAGTATTTGGAATTTTCAATATATCCCCATTTGGCGTTAATAACTCCATCGAGCCTTTCAAAAAAAACGAAAAAGTTGCAGGATGCACGAATATAATCTTGAGTAAGTCGCGTTCATTCTTGTTGATGGGGTTTTTTTATGTGTCAATTTTGGTGTATTTTGTAGTTAGAACCTTGGAGCCACTGTTTATCCAAAATGAAGTAAAGAACGTTGTTTTTTTAAACACACCTGATTTAGGCGTGCCTTATGCGATGTTGCAGAGTCATGTTGAAAATTATCAAGCCTATAGTTTCTGTGTCCAAGGCTTCAGTACATTATCTAAAACTGATTTACGTTACACAATTGCATTCACTTTAACACCAAGTTCCAGAAATAAGAGTGAAGAGCGTCCATCGGCGCTTACTGCGGCCCAAACCATGACGTGAGAAGGAGCTACAGTTTTAATGAACAATCATTAGTCCAAGTTATCGTACGATCTTTCTTCTAACCATATTCGGGGGGCTACCAGTCCCCTGAAACTGGGAGTAACCTTGCTTACGGAACTTGAACGAAGGTTAACCGGTACCACGGGTGACTGGGACTTATGGGGTTTTCCTAAGACTCCACTTATTCATTATAGATCCTCAGGCCTTGTTGGGGGTTCGGTCGGGCCTAGCCTTAATACCTGGGTGCCGTTCACCGTCGTCGAACGGAAGAGGTAGAGATAGTCCTCAGTCTGATCGGCGAGAAAACCATGTCCATGCACAGCATGGTTTAGACTGTAATATCTTCAGGGTGTACATCGGGATGGTAAACTACTTTGTTTGTTTGTAATTTTTGATTAAATGAAAAAGAACGGATCTTATATTGATACGAGGGTTGCTATATTTATTGCTGGCCTAGGCAACATTAAGTGTTGTCTGGTGCCATCTGACATTTTCATTGGAAAGTTTGACATTTTTTAGCATAAACGTACTCGGAACGTTTTGACGTACGACCATCATTTGTGTTGTTTACAGTGACTTGAATTTGGCAAAAAAAAAAAAATTAATTAACTCGTGAAAATTTTCGTGCGAACATTTTTCACAACTTTCGACGTGGATTATCACAACAAAAGTGCATCGATGAACTTAAATCTTGGCGATATGGTGATGAAGCACAATCCTAAAGCACTAAGAAAAACAGGTTTAATGAATTCAATCGTGGCCGACGCTCGCTGAAAGAAGAGGTCTTCCAAAAACGGCCGTTGTGCCAGAGAACATTGATGCCGTGCGTGAACTAAAAATGCAAGATCGTCATGTGACATACCGAAAAATGGAGGCATCCTTGGGCATTTCTTCCACCAGCATACATTCGATATTGCATGAACACCTGGCCGTAAAAAGGGTTTGTTCTCGTTGGATCACGCGCAATTTGACAATCGTTCAAAAAAAGGCTCGTGTCGATCGGTGCAAAGAAATTTTGAAAAAATACGATAGCGATGCATCGTCACAGTTGACGAATCGTGGATCTATGCGTATGAGCCCGAAACAAAACAGCCATCGATCGTGTGGGTCTTCGAGGTCGATCCAAATCCAACGAAAGTTGTTCGTGAAAGAAGCACTTCGAAGCAAATGGTCTCCTATTTCTTCGGCAAAACTGGTCATGTGGCGACTATTCCGCTTGAGCAACGTAGAAATGGTCAATTCTGAGTGGAACACCACAATTTGTTTGCCTGAAGTCTTCGAAGAAATTCGAAAAACGAACAAGAGAAGACGAATCATTGCGCACCATGAGAATGCGAGCTATTTCACATCGGCTCAAACCAGCGCCTTTTTGACCGGCCAAAACTTCGAATTGAAGGGTCATCCGCCGTACAGCCCTGACTTGGCACCCAATTGCTTCTTTTTATTCCCGCACATCTACTTACCAAAAAATAGGCCCTCTTAAGATATGTACATGGAACGCAAACGGTGTGAACCAACATAGACACGAACTGACCGAGTACTTAGATCGGCAGAATATTGACATAATGCTACTATCAGAAACTCGTCTCACAGACAAATACAATTTTCAGATACCTAATTTTAGATTTTATGGTACTCACCACCCCGACGGTAAGGCTCATGGGGGCACTGGTATCCTAATACGTAAACGAATGAAACATGAAGTCGCTGAAGGAGTCTCACAAAACTACCTTCAAGCGACAACAATTCGTATCCAGATTCAAGGTAGTTTTCTTACCATTTTAGCAATATATTTCCCCCCGCGGTTCGCGATATCAGAAGATATACTTCTGAACTTCTTCAATGGTCTCGGACACAACTTTATTGCTGCTGGTGACTACAATGCCAAACATACGCACTGGGGATCCCGTTTAGCAAACCCGAGGGGAAACCAGCTGTATAAATGTCTAATGCGACGTCAAAATAAATTGGACTTTATATCTCCCAGTCAACCTACATATTGGCCTTCTGATATTAACAAAAAGCCTGACTTGATAGACTTCGGTATAATAAGAGGAGTTAGTAAATCTAACTTATCTGCTAGTACCTGTACTGACTTATCGTCAGATCACTCGCCAGTTATATTTCTTCTTCACGGGAAGACAGTACTTGTAGATGACCCACTAAGGCTTACTTCATACACAACTAACTGGTTAAAATACAGGAAGTACATTAGTAGTCATTAAGATTCGAATCATCTAATTTCTAACGCGGATGAGATCGATAACAACGTATCCAACTTGAACGTAATCCTGGAACAGGCGGCCATTCACGCTACACACAGACAAATAAAAGCGACAAATAGTTTGAATACTTACACTAACCGGGAAATAGAGCACCTTGTAAGTGAAAAAAGGAGGTTCCGTCGCGAATGGCAGCGAAATAGGTCACCAGCGGCACGAATAAGACTGACTGAAGCTACTAAAAGGTTGCAAAGCGCACTTAGAAAAGAAGACAGTAGACAGCAGGCTAGTTTCATTGCAAGTTTAACTCCGACTGCTTCAACCAAATTCTCATTATGGAAAACATTAAGAAATACTAGTATGCCCACCGAAACGCAATTTCCAATACGTGACGCAAATGGCAAGTGGGCAATATCAGAAGAGGAAAAGGCCAATGTTTTTGCAAACCATCTGTCACAGGTATTTCGCCCAAATCCTGCAACATCCTTCCACCTGTTGATAAAATGTCTGCCGTAATTCCATTGTTTACTAACGCGAATGAAGTTCTGAATGTCATTAAAGAAACCTTGAATCCAGGTAAAGCACCTGGATATGGTCTTATCACGCCTAAAATGATCTTGGAACTTCCCTATATTGCTGTGAAGTTCCTGGCAAAATTATTTAACTCTATTTTGAGACATGGTTACTTTCCTAAAGTGTGGAAAATTTCTCTGATTCAAATGATTTTAAAGCCAGGAAAGGACAAATCAATACCTTCCTCGTACAGGCCGATCAGTTTGCTTCCCTGCTTATCCAAACTATTTGAAAAAGTTCTTTTATCGAAAATAAAACCGTTTCTCGTGTCAAATAACATAATGCCAGACCATCAGTTTGGTTTTCGCGAAGGTCACAGCACTATCGAACAAGTAAACCGTCTGACCCAAGCAATTGAAAAATCATTTGAACGGCGAGAATATTGCTGCGCAGTATTCCTGGATGTTGCTCAAGCATTTGACAAAGTCTGGCACTTTGGCTTGACCTACAAAATTTGCAAATACTTACCGGCAAATACGCATCGAATTCTTGAGTCTTACTTAGAAAACCGCAGATTCAGAGTCAAATGTGGACAACACGTCACCGATGACCGCGAAATACTAGCAGGTGTTCCCCAGGGAAGCGTCATGGGGCCTATCCTTTACATTCTGTTTACCGCAGATATTCCTACCAGCCCAAACGTGCTAACATCCACTTTTGCCGATGATACCGCTATAATGGCCACACATAAAAAGCAGGATATTGCATCTACGAATCTAGGTGTACATCTCAGACGAGTAGAATCTTGGCTCTCTGACTGGAGAATAAAAGTCAATGAGGCTAAATGCACACAGGTAACTTTCACACTGAATTTTAGCACTTGTCCGACATTGAAATTAAACAATATCCCTTTTTCTCAATCTGATCATGTTTCATACCTTGGAATCCACCTGGATCGCCGACTCACCTGGAGAAGTCATATCGAAGCCAAGAAAACTCAACTGAAACTTAAGGTACATCAACTTCACTGGCTCCTAAACGCGAACTCAAAACTAAGCCTTGAATTTAAGGTCCTGCTATACAACAGTGCAATCAAACCTATCTGGTTATATGGTGCCCAGCTATGGGGCAAAGCAAGCTCGAGCAATCTCGACAAAATCCAAAGAGTCCAATCAAAGACATTGCGGCTTATTACCGGTGCCCCTTGGTATATGAGGAATGAAAATATCCACCGAGACTTGAAAATACCTCTCGTTAAAGAGGCAATTCAAAAAATCAATATAAAGCACAAAGAGAAGCTCGAACATCATGATAACATACTTGCTAGACAATTATTGTGCAGTCCCAGCTCTTTAAGACTTCGGAGAAACGAACGCCGTGTTTTCTAATCTTCATCCGTAACAGTAATCGCGAACACACGCGCCCGAAAGACTGTGTATAATCCTTTTCTACGTCACGTGGCTTAAACGCTCTTATACGTGATCTTTAAAACAGTCAATCAATCGCGGACGAACACTCAAAAAAGACTGTGTATAATCCTTTATTCTACGTCTCGTGGCTTAGATGCTCTCATACGTGATCCTTAAAACAGTCAACGCGAAAAACCTACAAAACCCAAATTACGTCGTCCACTCTGCTATTCTAGAGTTATCCGTTATACTTACATAACTAGAGTTCTTCACTCTACATAATATCGCGAACACTTTGTAAATGACTGTAAGGGTCCCCTGGACCTTTATCACGAGGTTTAAGCCAAACCAGGTTTAAAATTCTCAGACATGTGATCCATACCAGTTATATACTATTTTGACCAAATTAATTAAAATTCCTGCCAATTAGCAGAGATCCACATTACAAGAAATCCATACTAGGATTCATTATTGAATTATACTTAAGATTCGTATACTTATTGTTAGGCTCCATTGGAGCAGATTCAATAATTCAAATAAAGCTTATATAAAAAAAAAAAAAAAAAAAAAAAAAATGCGTAGTTAACGATTTTCGTCGCCAGAAGATGCTGTTGAAGCGTTCAAAAACCATGTTTTTGAGGTGTCTCAATCGAAGGGGAAAAATTGCTTCGACAATAGGTTTGAGCGCATGCAAAAGTGTATAAAGTATGCTGCAGATTACTTTGAAAAACAATAAAACCATTTTTGATGATAAATATTCGCATTTTCATTATTAGGCCAGAAATATATACATCAGCCCTCGTATGTTTCCTCCAAGAGGCAAGAACGAAATTATGTTTGCGATTTGGCTACATTTTGAAAATGATCGGCCAGACCGGAGGGCCGAAAGTTCTGATCATTTAAACATTGACATTGATAGGTATAAAACAACAAAATGTAATAGAAATTAAAATATTTAAGATCTTGGTGAACTAGATCCTGGCATGTGGCATATAAAGGCCCGAATGCGGTTCGGACTCTTACTTAGGGCAGAAAAACAGTGTGCTGATGGACTGACACAGTTGCTGGTGGTATTGTAAATGGGTCAGATCGGGCAAAAGGTAAAAATGTTCCCCTCAAAAGGACTGGGTCGACATCAGGAAGAATTAACAATCCCAAAAAACGCAATGTGTCATTAACTATTTCATGTATGAGGCTAATAATTGGAACCTACAATATCGGTATAGATCGATAGAAACAGATACTTAAGGAAGAGAGGGCAGTGCCAGGTTCCTTTTAAAAAATCATACTTATAGCCAAGCTAATGAACTGATCGTTATAAAACGTTGACAGGATGAAACTAGGTTATTATTATAGACAATGTAATTTTAAGACTGAATAAAGGGGCATGGTTTCGCCCACAAAACGCTGAGCTTAATATTACAATATCTCATGAACACATTAATTACCAAGCTAATGTACCTATCGTTATAAAAGTTTAACAGGAGAAAATTAACGACTAGGTAACCGTTAAAGACTATGTTATGGTAAAACTGGATAAAGGGGCGTTACAATATCTTGTGAACTAAAAATGATATAATGATGATAATTGAATGAAGAAAGGTGGGCGGTGACACGCACCTTTAAAATCGCTTTTATGGCCAAAGTAATGGACCGATCATTATAACTTTAACAATAGAATGAAATCAATGAATAGCGCATTATTATAAGGGGTAGTCCAACCATAATACACGATGTGAAAAGACTAGACACGATGTGACAAGAAAGACAAATTTAACAAACTGGTTCTGAAGGAAATGAGCTCAGCATAATTGACTAAATGTGTGCACATTTCGGAGAATTGTGCGCAAATTTAAGCAGCTTAATCGACTAAATGTGTCCAGAATTGGGAGAATTGTGCGCAAATTTCTCTGAACCGGGTTCCAGTTCGTTCTTAAGGAAAACGGATATTGTTCACGTTAGTGCGGCGAAGAGCCGTCAAGATCGTCCCGTGATTGCAGTTCGCTATCGCGAAATGATAACGGACTTCCTGTGGAAATTGAGTATATGAATCGGGACAATATGTGGTTCCAACAGGATGGTGTCATCTGTCACTTGCCACACAGCCAACGAAACAATGAGTCTTTTGTGTAATTCGAGTAATTCAATGACCTTGATATCTCACGTCGTGGCGACGTTAATCCGACGCCACGATCATGTGATTTGCCATCGTTGGACTTCTTTCTTTAGGGATATTTAAAAGAAAATGTGTACGTCAATAAGCCAAGAACAATTCAAGACTAAAGGATGAGATAATTCGGTACATTAATGATATTGAACCTCTATTATGTCTCAGTGCCGTTGAAAATATCGATCATCGGAAAAAGTTATGCCACCGAAGCCATGACATTGTTGGACATCTTTTTTTCAGGGAGTTTTTAAAAGAAAAAGTCTACGTCAATAAGCCAAGGACAATTCAAGACTAAAGGATGAGATAATTCGGTACATTGACGATATTGAACCTCTATTATGTCTCAGAGCCGTTGAAAATATGGATCATCGGAAAGAGGGGTATGCCACCGAAGCCATGGCGAGCATTTGGCCGATAATATGTTTCACGCATAATTGTCATGGATCCTTCTATCATAATAAAAATACATGGTGGAGCGCGGAAAGTTGCTTATTTGGGAATGAAATAAAAAAGTTATGAGCCTTAGAAAAATTTATTTTATATTTTAATTATATTGAAGAGTAAGGGAATTTTTAAATTACAGGGTTTCAAATAGTGTACTACTGTCGACCTTTGCTATCCACAGGTACACACTGCTGTTTTCTGAAGTTTTTATGAACTGTAACAAGCATGTCGACTGGTATTCTGGCAATTTTAGACTCAATATTGTTAGTTAGGTCTTCCAAGTTGATGGAAGGGTTGATACTCGTATACACATTCGACTGCAGGTAACCCCAAAGTAAAAAATCGCATGGAACTAAGTCTGGTGAGCGTGCCGGTCAGTTCACAAAGAGATAAGCCATACGGGAAACATTTGCCTCAAGCAATTCACGGTAAGCCTCGCCATGTGTGCAGTGGCACCATCCTGTTGGAGCCTTGTATCCTCCAATTGCATTGCCTCAAGAGCCGGCTGAAAAAAAATTCAGAAAATGCCAATGGCTAGTGATTGCTTCCGAGCAGAGCGTTTCGGAGATTGAATTACTGCTACTCTAACTCATCATGAAGAATCCGGTGGAGAGAATGCCTGGAAATGCCAAGAGCAAGTGATTGCTTCCGAGCAGAGTGTTTCGGAGATTGCAGTACTGATGATATAACTCTTTTGATGTTTTGTGGTGTTGTAATCCTTCTCTCAGATCCCCTTCGACACATGACACATTCCCTGCTGTACTCAATGAAGTTACCCAATTTACAATTGATTGCCGTTCAGGAACACTTCCGTGTGGGGGAACAGCGAATCGTAAACGAAAAGCACGCTACACTGCAATGATCAAGTACGCATTTGAAAAATACGCTTCAGCACAAAATGACGCTTCAACACAAAATGACCTCTCCTCACGTGTCCAATGCGTGATGGCAACTGGAAGGCAGACGAATACAAATCTCCCGTCAGTCACTATAAGAAACGAGTACACTCTCCACTCTCTTCGACCAACAGTGCTCTCTTAGACCAACAGTGCAGCCTGCAGTGCAAAAAAGCAAATAACCGCGCTCCACCCTGTATTAAGATCATTTTCTGAAAACTTTTTGTTTTATTAACAATTAATATCGTGCGCTTTAGCTGAACCACCATTTAGATTATTTTGTGTGAAAATTGGAAAAAGTGAAGAGACCCCGCCCATACAACCCTGAAATTTGAAAGGCAATATCCTGTGAACTAATACCGATATGACGATAGAAGTTGTAATATATGATGTTGGTATGGAAAGAAACTTGGAACCATGTATCCCCTAATTACGTTGCCTCAAGAGCCGGCTGTAAAAATCCAAGAAATGCCAAGAGCAAAATTGGAAGGCTATATCGTGTGAATTTATACCGATATGACGATAAAATTTGGCGAATATGATGTTGGTATGGAGAGAAACTCAACCTGATAGAAAAAAGACTGCTGCCGCACCCCTTGACAAATTGATACTTGACAAAATGAACAATGTTGGAGGGTATAAAAACATCACCTAGGCCAAAATTAATTAGTCCAGTTGTTTTATAGTATTATTAATAATTATTTACTTTAGCTGCCATCGGGTGTTCAACACATCATTTTGTTGTATACACCCTTTGTCGTGGGCATGTTGTGGTTCGCTATTGAAAACAATACTCGTCTAATTGCAATTTAAAACAAAAATTAATAATAAATTGCATATATTTGCAATTATACTCGCATAGCAGTATATTTGGCGCAAGCAGCCAATATTTTCAAATGTTGGTCACAACAGCAAACCATAAGCATGTGTGAGTGTGCTTATAAATCTGCAGAGGATAGTATTGAAGAGGCGGATTTGGCAAGGCCTACATTAAGCGGGCGAGTAAAAAGGTTTGAAAACTTTTCATGTGAAAAAGCTTGGTGGTTGCCGTTCTTCAACTGAACAGTGCTTGGTGAGGGCTCAAAATATAATCAACTTAGAACTTTGTTTTGCTGAAAGTCGCTTATCTCGCAGATTTTCCCAATATTGTGCCGATTTTGACAGTCATGAGGAAGGAGAAGAGGGACCGATTTCAATCCAAGTTTTAATTTTAGGCCTTTTTGGCTTCTTTTCACGCCACTAAAACTGCTGTGGTTCCCACACACTTACATACTTGAGCGTATGCGGATGCTTTGTACAGAGCACAATGTTTAGAGTGTTTTTATTGTCCCTCTGGAAATTAGGCAACTTTTTCAGTGGCTTGTAATACATTTGGAAGCTTGCGATGTGTTTTTGCTTTTATTTTGGTATTTTCTGCTATTACTGCAGCTGACGTTGTTGCTGTTGTTGCAAAAATTCGAAATTACTTACATATATTTTAAATCATGGCGGTTTTGCCTTCACTCTACACATAATCACCACATTGTGTTTTGTAATTTTCTAAAAAAAACCACCACTTGGCATTTTAATTTTTTTTTTGGAAATAGTTTTATAACAAATGATAACGCAAATATTTGTTATATTAGACTTGCTGAGAGATTGCTTTAAATTGAAAGCATATGTAAAACAACAAATTCAAAAATCAAAATTAAAATTAAAACTAAAACTGCATGATAAATTAGGTAGGTGGGAAATGTGGTTATGCTATAAACTTTGCTAGCTGCGAGCTAGTTGTGGCTTCGATTCTCCTACGGAGCCGTTGGACTTTCGCTGCGAAATGCTAATGCTTTCTTTTGGCTACTAGGTCATGGCTATATCGAAAATTTGAATATAAATTTGCATAGCCTTGAAATTCATAAAATAAAAAATCAGAATTCAAATATGAATATTTTCGGCCGCAAAAAACACATGTTAAAGCAAACAAGCTGAAGATTTTAAAGTTAGGAGGGAGGGCTGTAAATCCAAAATGGTAAAACTGACTAAGGAAAATCGTAAAACTAACTAAGGAAAATGGTAAAACTGACTATCGAAAGTTTATGCTGAAATTTCTTTGTTTCTTTTGATTTTTTTTGTTTTTATTGATTTTGTTTTGTTTTTATTGACCTACTTAGTAGGGACATAAATACTGTTACACACGTTTAATGCGGTAAAATAAAAAGTACTGAATGTTTT
Source organism: Hydrotaea diabolus (assembly GCA_963513945.1). NCBI lineage: Eukaryota > Metazoa > Arthropoda > Insecta > Diptera > Muscidae > Hydrotaea > Hydrotaea diabolus. The sequence continues at coordinate 153,127,842 of OY740718.1, read as the reverse complement.
TCGACCAAATATTTTTTAATACATTTATTGATGTATCCAAAAAGAATCTACTTATTCGAAATGTCCGCCTTTTGCCTTTACAGCCGCACTGGTCAATATCTGCACGAACCTCGTCCATTGGAAAATTGGCCATAGCTCGAACCAAAGCAGTCTTAAGAGATTCAATGTTGGGGTTACTTTTGTGACAAATCTTGTCCTCTAAAACCATCCACAATTTGTTATCCAATGGGTTCAAATCTGGACTGCCTGAGGGCCATTCTTCAGAGGAAATGAACGCCGGCAAATTGTTTCGAAGCTAGGCCTGGGACGTTTTAGCCCTATGGGCCGGAGCAGAATCCTGTTGGAAAGTCCATGGCTGGGTTTGGAACAGGGAATTGTTAAGAGGCTTCACAACAGCTGCCAAAACGGTTTCTTGGTAAACTTTGGCCGATGTTTTGACTCCTTGTTCGCAGAAATGCAGGCCAGTGACCCCATCGTAAGAGACACCCCACCAAACCAGGACTTAAGCTGGGTGATGACCCTTTTCCAGCCTTAGGGTTAAGTTCAGATGCGTCCTTAGATGACCGTACATACACTATATCATTTTGCTTGTTAAATTTTTCCTGAACGGTAAAAATTTTTTTCATCGGTGAACAAAATTTTTCTATGCAAGTTATCAGCGTGCTTCACCAAAAGACGTTTAATTTTTCAATCCTATTTTTTTTAAAGCTGCAGTCAATAAATGTCCGGTACGTCGTTTGAAAGCCCCAAGTCCCAAGTCTTTTTTAATGATTCGACTCATGGACTTTTGCGTGATATTCATCTCACGGGCCATGATTTTCTGTTTTCGGAGCGGATTTCTGTGAATTCTTGATTTAACGGCTTTGATGACATGCGGTGTTCGAACTGAGCGTGGGCGGCCCGACCGGTGGCGGTCTTTTGCATCTCCAGTTTCCTCAAACAGTTTTATGCATCTGTAGACGAACATGCGGCTAATCCCTAGTGGCCGGAGCGTTTTGAAAATATCGTTTTTTCATTTCACACTTGAAAAGCGCTATTACAGCGAGACGGTTCTCATTATCTGACCACTCCATGATGACAGTGTAGACAATTTTAAAATCCCGTTACAGAATAACGCTATTGTGGTTAGCTTTCAAAACCCATATGACATTAACAGGGAATGTTCAGTTCTACTATTGAAATGGGTGTGTTCAATGTAGTTACAGTAATTTATGTCCCCTACTAAGTATATTATGCAGTGCATTGCGTTGGTCGGGTGGAAAGTAAGGAATCAGATGGGGGCAAGAGGTGGTAATGTTTATTGACATTTGTCTTGAATTTCTGGATGTCGGTATTGGTGGGAAATACATTGGCCGGAAGTCGTTTCCACATACGGACAGTACGGGCAAAATCGAATTAGATCTGTAGTGCAAAGTGCAGTCGACTGGTTACAAAAAAAAACTTGCTAAAGTGCCAGCCTTAACGTTTATGTGACAGCGCATAGAGAAAGGGACCTAAGGTAAAAAAAAATTTTTCATTTTTTTGATGTGGACAACATCTGAGCATCGAATGAGACCGATCCCATGCCCCTCCCAGAGATATGCGCGTGTTATGAAAGTGAAGTCGATGATTCTAAGCGAAAATAGAATCTTTAAAATGGCTCTCCTGAACAAACTGGTTTTTACCCTTAAGTCCCTTTCTATTTTGCGCGTCAAATATAGGTTAAAGTATTATCTTCATAACTTGATAAACTATATTTGAAATATTTTTCAGTCTCTTTGGAAAATGGATTCAGGTCCTGAATTCTGCCACATCTTGAATGATGTGTTTCGATATATCAAGCCTTAGAAGTCCATGCAAATTCCCATACGTCTTAAATTCGAAGAGTTAAACGAAACCTCCAAAACGTGTGATAATTGCTTTTAGTTTAACCTACCGCAAATGGCCACACAAAATTTAGGTTTTATTTTTTATACACTGCACTTTTGAAAATTTCATTAGCGCTGAAGGTAAATGCAGCAACGGCACAACACATATTGTTCAAATTTGAATTGCTTAAATTCCAGAGCCAAAAGTATGCCAGCATTTTTGAAATATATTTTGTTTGGTCAGTTTTGTTTTTCGTGTGTGTGGAGTTTTTTTCGCTATTGTTTACCGAAAATCTCTTCCAATTGAGTTTGTTGTACCACCGTTCTTGTTTTTTTATTTGCTATTCTTTTTGCCAACCACTTGCCACGGTATTTGTTTTGGAAATGATTTCCATCGTATATAATTTAATTAAATATTTACAAAAAGATTTTTTAATTGAAAAAGAATTGTGTAAACGTAAAATCAACTCAAACTCAAAATCAAAGAGCATTAAAGTGTGCCATTGTTGTGGGGGAGGCAGTGGGGGCAGTACAGTGCAGTTTTGCCAAAAGTATTTTCAAAAACAGTCGGTTTCAAAGAGATGCACAGCATGCTTTAAAATCGACAGCAAGTTTTAGTAAATATTTTAATTAATTTTATTATACGAGTACCCTCTACCATAGCACAATTGGCCATTTTTTGCAATTTTCTTGCCATATCCCAATCCTTAAAGTGAGTAGAAATCGAAAAAACGAATATGATTTGAAAGAAGTTACTTTTGTGTCTGTGCACACAGAGGAAACTTGCCCACAACCAATTTTGTCTCCAACCCAATGTTGGTAGTTACACACGCAGAGCAACGATATGGTTACTATATGGTCACGGCAACAATAGTATGTTCTTTGCAATAAAGTATGATCTTGGCAACCATAGTATTGTTTTTTCAATTTCATTTTAACAACAATATGATTGCGGCAATATTAATATTGTTGCAATGTATCAATTGTTGCCAAATTAAAAAAATGAAAATATGGTTGTAGCAACAATATATAGATGGTTGGTGCTACAAAACTATTGTTTTTTTTTTGGTTTTATATTAACAATAATATGATTGAGGCAATCATGCCGACGAAATCATAATATTTTTTTAACTTGACAATGTTATCGTTACGAAACTTACGCACTTATAGTACTTTTTATATGTAAATTAAATATTTTCCCAAACTACAAGTTTGGATTATTAAACTAAAATATTTTTAAAAAGAGCATTTTTTCTACTCTTAAATAAATCACTCACATTATTAAGAGTTTAATGTATTTTTACAAAATTTGCTTTATAAAAATCTCTGTTGCTGAATAACAACTTAATTCGATCTTACAAACAATTTTGGAGATTATAGTATGATTGTGTGTGAGTCTAACTATTGTTGTGAGGATCATGCTATGGTTGTATGTTAAACATACTATGGTTATCAGGATCATCATATGGTTATGGGGATTATAGTATGGTTGAGTGTGAAAAATATTATGGTAGTGGGGATACTATGGTTTTGTAGTGAATAAATTTATTGTTGTAAGGACCATAATATTGTTGTGGGAATCATAGTATGGTTGTGTGTAAACCATACTATTATTGTACTGATTATAGTATTGTTGTGCCACATATATTATGATACACTTCGAATATTGTTGTACAACCATACTTTTTTTCTGCGTGCGCGTACTATCCTTGTAATTACATCATTACTGAATGTTTATTGAGTATATAGCAATTTTCTGTAGAGGGAACTGACACTTTCGCTTAAACAGAAAAATTAACGATAATCTTAAAAGATTAAGATGATTATTGGAACTATAACTGAAATTTCTGTGTGTGGGTACTAATTTGGTCATTTTCTTTTTATCAACTCGACACTCCTATCTGGGACCCTATAAAGTCTATAAATATATGATGTATTTCAAGACATTCTTCCCATGTCTGTCTGTTAAAATCATTATTCAGTCTGAATGAAAATAACTAGAGTCTTCTTACTCACCAGGTATAAGTCCTACGGTTATACTTAGTAGGGACATAAATACTGTTACAAAATTGAACACACCCATTTCAACAGTAGAACTGTAATACCCGGTAAATGTCATATGGGTTTTGAAATCTAACCTCAATAGCGTTAGTCTGTAACGGGATTTTATAATTGTTTCAACTTTCATCATGCTATGGTCTGATATTGAGAACCGTATCGCTGTAGTAGCGCTTTTCAATTGTGAAATGAAAAAAAGCGATATTTTCAAAACGCTCCGGCCACTAGGGATTAGCCGCATGTTCGTCTACAGATGCATAAAACTGTTTGAGGAGACTGGAGATGTAAAAGACCACCACCGGTCGGGCCGCCCACGCTCTGTTCGAACACCGCATGTCATCAAGGCCGTTAAATCCAGAATTCGCAGAAGTTCGCTCCGAAAACAGAAAATCGTGGCCCGTGAGATGAATTTCACGAAAAAGTCCATCAGTCGAATCATTAAAAAAGACTTGGGACTTGGGGCTTTCAACCGACGAACCGGACATTTATTGACTGCAGATTTAAAAAAAAATAGGATTGAAAAATGCAAACGTCTTTTGGTGAATCACGGTGATAACTTGCACAGAAAAATTTTGTTCACCGACGAAAAAATTTTTATCGTTCAGGAAAAATTTAACAAGCAAAATGATAGAGTGTAGCATCTGAACATCTGAACTGATCCCAAGGGTGGAAAAGGGTCATTACCGTTTAGGAAAAATTTAACAAGCAAAATGATAGAGTGTATGCGCGGCCATCTAAGGAAGCATCTGAACTGATCCCAAGGGTGCCTCAGAACTGATTCTGAACTGATCACCTAGCTTCAGTCATGGTTTGGTGGGGTGTCTCTTACGATGGGGTCACTGACCTGCGTTTCTACAAACAAGGAGTCAAAACATCGGCCAAAGTTTACCAATAAACCGTTTTGGAAGCTATTGTGAAGTCCTTAACAATTCCCTGTTCCAAAACCAGGCATGGACTTTCTAGCAGGATTCTGCGCCGGCCCATAAGGCTAAAACGTACCAGACATGGCTTCGAAACAATTTGCCAGCGTTAATTTCTTCTGGAGAATGGCCCCCAGGCAGTCCAGATTTGAACCCATTGGATTACAAATTGTGGACGGTTTTAGAGGACTAGAAATTGTCACAAAAGATACCCCTAACATTGGATCTCTTAAGACTGCTTTGGTTTGAGCTGAAGCCAATTTTACAATGGACGAGGTTCGGGCAGCTATTGACGATTGGCCAGTGCGACTTAAGGCGTGTGTAAAGGCAAAAGGTGGACATTTGGAATAAGTAGATTCTTTTTGTATACAATATACATACATCAATAAATATATTAAAAAATGTTTGGTCCAAAAACATTCAGTACATTTTATTTTACAGCATAAAACGTGTGTAACAGTATTTATGTCCCTACTAAGTATATGGGTAGCAACTTTCAGTTGAACAGCTGCCTTCTTTCCTAGCGCATTAGGGCAGTTTTATAAATTAAATTATTTGAGTTCGGTTGTCATTACCACAAGCTTTGTAAACTGGACCAACTGATGGTTAACTTTACTGTATTAGGTAATCAGACCGAAACAAGAACGTGTTTTTTTTATCCTTTTATTGATTTAAAATGTCGAAAACTAATTATATAAAGCTGATTTTGATGAATTATTTAAGTGAAGTAAAGTGGAGTTTCAAACCAGAATATTTCCGGCTCCTTAGGGGTTTTTGTAACACAAAACTCCTAAATTGAATGCGTGAAAACTTGGCTACATGTGATAAAAAAATATATTGAACAGGGATTAAACCGGCTCAAGACCTTTTGCTTCTATATTTAAATAGAAGACAAGTTTTTAACAAAATGGCAAAGTGACACTGAAAAAAATATATTTTAACATCTGTAATATTGTGTAAGGTGAAAAAAATTTAATTTCATAAATCGCCCCTCTGTGTCGATTTTACTTTCCATTCTAAATTTAAATTTAATTTTTTTAAAATTATTATTTTTAAAAAAGGGGTTCCCTTTCATCCTTTTTTTAACCCTCAAACATCATTTTTACAAAAATGTACCTAATTTCATAAGAAAAGTACACGTCCGATCTGAAATAGTACAATCCAGTCTTAGCAAAAAGGATGTAAAAATGTTCTAAGAAATTCAACTCCTAACGGTTACACTAAAGACATCTCTTCGCACAAATTCGTGTTGATTACGTATGGTATAGCTTTGCAAAATATTCATTTTCTTAGCCCATATTAGTAGTATGGATTGATTTTCAAACGATTTTTTCTCAGTTTGTGCCTTCTGTATTATATTTTGAATTACGCCAAGTATTTCATTACCCTGCCAAATGATAATATTCATTTGAAATGCACTGTAATATATTGAACCATATGCATTTTGATTGGTTTGATTGTTTTATACAAACAATAAATAAATTAAAAAACAACGAAAAATTCCAGCTTTCTGCATTTTGCCCTACCACGCCTTTCGACCCTGTTTCTTTTTTTTTGAATTCTTGTATATTTTCCCTTTTCGCAGCACGCCCGCCAGACCACAAATTGGTTGTGCAATTATGCACTAAATTAAAAAATACCATCGAACATTTTTTCCACAAAGACACAAAAAAACGAGGCGAAAATTTAAAAAAAAAATGAAAAAGGCAAATACAATTTACCAAACATTGTGGTGGCATCCACATCAATCCTCCTCCTATCGCCGAGCACCTTCGCACCTTGCCGCGAGTTTTTTTTTTGTATTTTTGAAAGCGCTGAAAGATCTTCTCCTAATTACAACCACACATTGAGGCCACAGCATAAAAAAAGCGTAAAATATTGCAACTTTTGCTGTTGTTGTGGGCATTTTGGCCAAAACGATAAAGCAGCGTCGAAAGTTCACTCAAAGATTTGTGTGCCAAAAATGGGAGCAAAAATAGGAAAACAAATAACACGCAAAAATATTCGTAGAAAATTAAATAGTTTTTCTTTTGTGTTGCACTTCAATCGTTTTCACTTTTACCACATTCTGCGGTCACATCTACAGATTCGGTTCGTGTCTGCTTTAGTTTTTCTCGCTACCAAAAACCAATACTCGTACCAATTTAGTGTGGCGAGGTGTGGGCCGGAGCCCGGTACATTTCTGTTGGCTGGCGTCAAGTTCAAATTCACATGTGATTTCTAGTCATGTGTAAAATACGACACGTTTATGCTGATATTTGTTGGAGGGCCGTATGGAAATGATGAAAGGATTTTAGAATGAAAGAAGAGAGAGAAAAATTCAGATTTTTAATTGATCCAATCATGATACGTAATAATCATGTTTTTCGATTCGCCCACATGTTGCCTGAAAACCAATATAGTCGCGATTGCTACGAATTAATTCAGAAAAATTGATCTTAGCAGCGTGTTAAAAATGCTCAGAATATAACCATACGATGTCCAATACTTTTGGAAATTCGTAGCAAAGAATTATCCGCTTGCTTATTAATTTTCAGTTTGGTACTGTAAGTTCAATTGAAATTCGAAATTGATCGAAAACATCATTATTAAGATATGCCAATCGTAATCGTGGTTTATGATTTCTTCTAAAGGGTGTCCCAAGAAGAACGCAATTTTTAAATCTGGCAACATGCGAAGTGTCATTGTTTGACATTTGAACAATTGTTATTGTTTGTTAGTAGAAGGTACGAGGTTAGTAAAAATGGTGAAATTGTTTTACCAAAATGGTGAAAGTTTTGCGGCTACAGTTCGCAAATTGCGATCAATTTGGGGTCACAATAATGCTCCAAAAGAGTCAACTGTAAAGAGATTAATGGGTAAATTTGCCGAAACTGGGTCTGTTAGTGATGTAAACACAAGAACGCGCCATCGACCAGGTCGATCGACCGAAAATGTCGCTGCTGTACGTGATGATGTCGCTCAAACTCCATCCACCTCAATTCGACACCGAGCTCAGCAAATTGGTGTCTCCAAATCCACTTTGCAGCGAATTTTGACGAAAGATTTGCATCTTCATGCATACAAAATTCAATTGACTCAGGAACTGAAGCCAGCTGACCATGGACAGCGAAGGGAGTTCGTTAATTGGGTATTGGAGAGACAACATGAAAATGCTGATTTTGCCGATAAAATCGTCTTCAGTGACGAGGCCCATTTTCATCTTGATGGCTTCGTCATTAGGCAGAATTGTCGCATTTGGGGTGCGGAAAATCCTCGAGTGATTCACGAGAAGCAAATGCATCCTCAACGTGTCACTGTGTGGTGTGGTTTTTGGGCTGGAGGAATCATTGGACCTTTTTTTATGAAAATGAGGCAGGTCAAGCGCAAACAGTCAATGGTGTTTGGTATCGTGAAATGATAACCAGTTTTTTCTTGCCTAGAATTGAAGAAATGAATGTGGAGGGCATGTGGTTCCAACAAGACGGCGCCACATGTCATACAGCCAGAGAAACAATTCAATTGCTGCATCAGTCAGTTAAAAATTGCGCTCTTCTTAGGACAATTTAAGACTAAGATGATTATAGTTAATTCCGAAAAGGACGGCCCAGTTATATTTTATGGGTCAAACAAAATTTGATTGCACGCAGAAAAAAGTATGGTTGGGGTAACAATATTCGAAGAGCATCATACTATTGTTGGTTATATGTTGTGGTACAACAATAGTATGGTCCTCACAACAATATAATTATTCACACACAACCATACTTTGATCCCCACAACCATATTATTATTCACACTCAACCATTTTATGATCCCCACAACCTTACTATAATCCTCACAACCAAAGCATGTTTCACATACAACCATGATGTGCATGATCCTCACAACCATAGTATGACTTACACACAGCCATGATATGATCTCCAAATTTTTTTGTAAAGATTGGGTTAAGTTTTTATTCAACAATAATAAGTTAAGTAAAAATACAAAAAAACTCTTTATAAAGGGAGTGATTTATTTAACTGTAGAAACAATTCATTTATTAAAAATATTGCAGTTATACTAATCCGTAGTTTGTTTTGAAAAAAATTTAATTTATATATAGAAACTACTATTATTGCGTAAGATTCGTAAAAATAACATTGTCAAATTTAAAATAATTTTGCCTGTACTGTATTGTCGTAATCATGTTATTGTTAACATAAAACCCATGAAACAATACTTTTGTCCCACCAACCATATTTATATTGTTGCTACAGCCATATTTTAATTTATTAATTTGGCAACAATGCTTTTGTTACACTTCAACAATATTAATATTGCCGCAATCATACTATTGTCAAAATTAAATTCAAAAAACAATACTAAGGCTGCGACAACCATGCTTTTATTGCAGAGAACATACTATTGTTGCCGTGACCATATAGTAACCATATTTTTTCTCTGCGTGTGTGCAACGCTATTTTGTAAATAATTTAAAAAGTAGTAAATATTCGTTCGTTTAACCGAATTTTCGCGTTGAGATGTCTTGACTGAAATGAATTGAACAACATTTTTTCACTCTGCGTCGCTTTTTCGAAAAAAATGGTCGAAAAGTACACTACAATCTTAGAGATAGGATGCGAAAATATATGGAGTATATTTTCGCTAACCATTTTAGCATCCTATCTTTAAGATTGCAGTACCCATTTTTTTTTCTTAAAAGCGATGCAAAGTGAAAAAATGTTGTCCAATTTATTTCAGTTCTTCAGTTCAGTCCTGTTTCCTAATAAGTTTGTATAAATGTTTTAAAAATGGTCGTTATTGGGTTAAAATATTCTACTAAATTACTATTGTTATCATTTTGGTATAGACCGACTAAAATACAATGAGAATATCTTCACGATAAAATGAACACTTCAAATCTCCAAGTGTTGTTTATTTTGTTACCATAAGATGATGATTTGCATACTACGTATTATGTATGGTACAGATAACTTACTATTCGGTTGTTTTGATGATGAAGTGAATTGCATAATAATTGTTTGTCATAGTTGCCTGTGGTGAATTGTATGTCTTATGGTCCATCACCCAAATTAAGCCAAACTGCGTATTTTGTATTAATTTATAATGGGTAATAAATGTCCATGTCCATGTCAATTCATGTATAAGTATACACTGAAAAAATTTTGTGTAATATCTATGAAATGTTGCATTGATTTTCCTTAATGAAATATTTTCGTTTGCTATATGCAGCATTTCATACATTCATAATATGCTTGAAAAGTTTTATATATACTTTATATATATATAGTAAAAAAACGTTAAGTTTGACGAGGGCGAACCTCATATACCCTCCACCGTCCATTCGCAACTAAGGCGCACAAAAATGGTACGTTTATTAAGCCCCTTTAATTTAGTTTTAATTTGAGTATCCATATTGACTATAATTGGCCCGTTTTGACCATGTGGTAAATTTTTTGGGCCACATCCACCCTTCGATGGTGGGTACCAACATTTTTTGGGAAAAAATAATGCATATTTTTGGGTGTACTAGAAGACCTTTTTAAAGGGAATCCCCATACGAAACCATTTGTTGGGGGACAATATCAAAAATGGGTCTTCGTGGTCTAAATTGTCTGTTTGCCCCGACGTGTTAACGTAATTGGCCAAGAACTTCACCTTATTATAACAAGTAAGTAAGTGCTATAGTCGGGCGTGGCCGACTCTATGATACCCGCACCACTATAAATGTGATTAAGTCTCCTGTTAATCGAAAGCACTCGTCGCTATTTCTATCTGTATCTATCACGCAAGCACTAAGCCTTTATACCCCATACCACTATGTGGTGAGGGTATTACAATTATAGTTGGTCCACATTTTCATACCTTGTTTTCGGACCCTGTGCCCTCCCACGGACGAGATAAATCATTTGGCTTGACATATTTAAAGTCCTGAGGCAATTCCCTGTCATTTGAGGGGTCACACTAAAATCCGGGTAAACCGAAACTTTTGGACCCTCCTAATGGACCCTGGGGCCCAAACAGGTCGAATTTTTTTCTGTATTTAAAATTGTAAGATAATTTCCTTTCATTTAAGGGGTCACACTTATATTTAAAATCATGGGTCCATTTTTTGGGTTCTGAAGGCCCCGTAGGTCCGAGAGGCGGGTCCAACTACTTTTTTTACATTTTGTGGTCAGTTCTACATCGAATGTCATATTTTTTTAATTTGTTGACCAATACACGCGACATCAACTGGATTTGGACCAAATCCGGGAGTTCCTTTGTATGGGGGGTCTATCAGAAAGTGCTCCGATTTGGACCAAATTCAATAGCGTCCGTCCTTGTCCCAATATATTACCACTTGCCAAGTTTCATCAAGATCGGTGCATAAATGCGACCTGTACTTTGATTACAAGAATAGATGGACATCTTCACATCCAGCCGGCCAGCCAGCCAGCCAGACAGACATGGCTAGATCGACTCAAAATGTAATTCTGAGCCACTTTCTCTCTGGTCCCGGTATTCTAACTCGATTCCTTCGATGTGTTACAAACGCAAGCGCTAAGCCATTATACCCCATACCACTATGTGGTGCGGGTATAAAAATAAGGGTTTGCCGTTGTGTTGTAAAAATGATTTCCTCCAATGCCCATTGTCTAGCTCGAATAAATTACAGCCGAGAGGCGCAATTTTCGACTACTTTTTCCACCATTTGGGGTCGTACACGCAGAAAAAAAGTATGGTTGTGGTAACAATATTCGAAGAGCATCATACTATTGTTGGTTATATGGTTGTGGCACAACAATATTATAATCATCACAACAATAGTATGGTTCACACATAACCATACTATGATCCCCACAACAATATTATGGTTCTCGCAACAATAGAATTATTCACACACAACCATACTATGATCCCCACAACCATATTATTATTCACACTCAACCATAGTATGATCCTCATAACCATAGTATGACGTACACACAATCATAATATAATCCCCAAAAATTTTTTTGTGAAGTTGTTATTCAACAATAGAGATTTTTATTACGTTTTGTAAAAATACATTTAACTCTTAATAATAGGAGTGATTTATTTAAGAGTAAAAAAATTCATTTATTAAAAACATTTCAGTTATACTAATCCGTAGTTTGTTTTAAAAAAAATTAATTTACATAAAAAAAGTACAATTATTGCGTTAGATTCGTAAAAATAACATTGTCAAATTAAAAAAGAAATACCATTTTGCCGGTATGATTGCCTCTATTATATTATTGTTAACGTAAAACCCATGAAAACAATAGTTTTGTCCCACCAACCATATTTACATTGTTGCTACAACCAAGTTTTCATTTCTAAATTTGGCAATAATACTATTGTTACATTTCAACAATATTAATATTGCCGCAATCATACTATTGTCAAAATGAAACTCCAAAAACAATACTATGGTTGCGACGACCATACGTTTATTGCAGAGAACATACTATTGTTGCCGTGACCATATAGTAACCATATTTTTTCTTTGCGTGTACGTCAGCAATACGCCCCTGAATATTCTTTTCCAAGGCGTCAATAGTGTTGGGCTCATCTGCGCAGACAAGCGAATTCACATAACCCACCAAAAAATAGTCTAGCGGCTTTTTATCAGACGATCTTGTAGGCCACAGTCTCACAACGCGATATAATGCGCTCACCAAAAGTAGTGTTCAATAAATTTATTGTTTCGTTGGCTGTATGTCATGTAGCGCCGTTTCGTTCGAGCCAAAGGTCGTCCACATGAACATCCTCCAATTCTGGCATGAAAAAGTCATTAATCATGGCCTTATAGCATTACACATTGACTGTAACATAACGGCCGGCTTCCTTTTTTTAGGAAATATGGACCAATGATTCCCTCTGCCCATAGATCACACCAAGCAGTGATTTTAAGAGGATGTAACTGACTTGTGGAGTTTCATTACTCCAAATGTGACAATTTTGGTTATTAACGTTTAACCAAAAGTGAGCTTCATCGCTGAACAAAATTTTCTAGTAAAAAATCAGAATCGGTGGCCATTTCGTTTTGGGCCCATTCACCACGGTTTGCAAACGTTCCTGAGTAAGTCTATTCATTTTGAAATGGCAAACCAAACTGAGAATAAATCAAGGGACAGCTGGCAAAAAGACCAACTTCGAAATGGGCATTCCCACGACAGCCGGTTCTATGGACTGGATTGTCCCCGTGAGTAATTCTTGTGCCAAGGGCTGTCACCCCGGCACACAGTTGCCGCTACAACAACAAGAATCAACTTTTAAAAAGGTTTGGCCAGATTGAAATCCACACGTCTAAAAATAGCCTTTACTACACCGAATTTATTCGAAGTTGTAACTAAAATAGGTGTTCTAGAGCTTTTGTATGTTAACTCGGTAGGATCCTTTATACAGGAGCTATATCAAAACGTTGGCCGATATCATCCATTTTTATGAGCTGATAACTGTTCGATCGTAATGAATTGTGCCAAATTTCATCATGATTGGATGTAATATGTTGCTTGTGTGCGACCTTTGTAAAATATACTTACTTATACCATATTTCAGAAAGATTGACGATAATAGACGTTTTCTATTGGTACTTGCTTATTAAACGAGTAAGGGGTTGCTGAGACTATAACTTCAAAATATTACGAGATATTTTTTTTCTTTTCTTTGTGAACAAGAACCTTTTGGCTTTATGCATCATCAACAGTTTGATTTGAGAATTTATACTTGTAATTTGTAGAAAAAAAATTATTTAAGAAATACTGTAACCGACTTATAACTGAGATCCCTTATTCTGCGGTAGTAGGCGCAAACGTTTTTGTCGCCCTTTTTGTGAATTGGGCTTAGAACGCTGAGATTCCAATCATCGGGCTTGCGTTTGATCTGCCAGATACTGCAAACTAGCTGATGCATGTACCTTTTCAGCTTGACTCCTCCGGACTTATACAGGTCCTCCGGAATTCCGTCGACTCCTGAGGTTTTGTTGTTTTAGAGCCGGGTTATTGGTGTTTTGACCTCTTCCTGGGTCGGGGGTGGACATTTAACATTTAATCATCATCTGTGATTGACAGCGTGTAGTTGTCATCGGCAAGATCTTCAGCTGCTATTAAGTTGGAAAAATGTTCTTTCCGATTCCTCAGCACACTTGACGTCTCAGTTACCAGATTCCCATTTCATCTCGACTCAAAGCTATGCAAGTAGTCGAGTCTTTCGTCTGGTGTTTGACTCGTAAATAAAATGTTCTGACATTTGTTGCCGTACAAAGTTTTTTAAAATTAAATTTTCTTCCACTAAGCCAATTTGACTTCCAAGAATCTCTAATGACGTTGGCATTTTGGCGACCACACATTATGGTCCTTCGCCTTCCACGAGACTTATGAGGTACAAGGATGCATGCATTAGCGAACATTTCTTTGTGAAATTCCATTGAAATCGATCTCACCATTAGGACATGCTTGATTTATTAACCGAAGTAAAACGCATAACAAATGAATGTAATTTTCCAATTTTTTTTCCAAGTCATATTAAAGTTTCCCTGTTTTTGTACATTATCCTCGTGCAAAACATTGTACGCATGTGGGTGTGTGTGTTCCATTGGTCCATGGTCCAACAAATGAACACACCCATGTCGACCACGTGCTGCTGGATCAAAAAGTTGTGCGTTGTTATGCTAATGTTATTTGACTGCTTGGTTGGTTTGGTTCCGATTGCGTTTTGTTCGGTTCGTTTCGGTTTGGTTTGTTTGGTTAGCAAGCGGTGGGTTTCCGTTGCAATTCCTTACAGTCCCACCCCCCCCCCTGGTTGGATGTTACCCTTTTGGTCCTTGTCGCTGTTGGTCGCCTGGTTGTTGGTGGCAGTGGTGCCATTGCCGGCGATGATGGCGTTGTTGGCGGTGGTGTTGTTTAACAAGCAACGATGCGTTTCATCATAAAAATTTATTGTATTCGAGCGAAAAGTGTTTAACGAGCTTTAACTTGGTGTTGACACACTAATACACCCTCATATTTATGTATATGCACACAAGGACACATTCATACAAATATACACAAACACACCGCACACACACGCACATGTATTCGCACGAATTTAGTGTATGTTTTACACTTTGTTGGGGTGTTTGTTATTGATTCTCTACTCTTTGTGTTGGTGGGGCCACTCTAGTGTGTGTGTGTTTGTGTATGTGCATGTGTTTGAGTGCTTTTCAGCTGTATTTATTTTTTGGTTATTCGGTTGTGTTGCATAATTTTTGGTTGAGGGTGTCCTGTGGGTGGCCTAATTATGAATTGTTTGCTATTCGCACAGAAGACCAAAAAGGATCGATTCTGTGTCCTGCTGCTAATTGCGTATAATTTTTGTTGAATGCTGAATATTTTTAGTAGCCTCTAATGTAAATATGTGTGTGTGTGTGTGTGAGTGTCTGCGTGTGAATATTTCGAATGCTATTATGTGTACAAGTATGTGTGCGTTTGCGTATTTGCTAAACAATTTTTATTAAGTGCAAAATATGCGAATAGTTTAATGATGTGTTTAATTGCAGCTATCGTTTTGTGGCATCATTTGAGGCATAATGCCATTTGCTCTGTCTCCGCATGATAACTGATTTGCTATTATTCATTTTAAGCAGAACTTTGAAGTGTTGCATTTCATGTCATTTAATTTGTATTAAGTCTATGGACATTAGATCCTTAATTTCGAAAGACTAAATAATTATGAGATAGCTGCCACATATCAAGTGTTATTTTTGACGAAACGTCAAGAGCCACAGTCGATATGTCGATAGTCTATGATGTTAATCGACTTAGAATTACATTTCGAGTAGGGCTAGCCATGCCCGTCTGTCTAGATTATGTTGTAATGTAGGTGACGATCCCCAGCAGATATACATAATCGGCGAACCCAATCACACAAAGATACACAGTGAGAACCTAGGCTAAATATCAGTTCAGCTTTTACAATTTTTCCTATGTGGTACCTATTATCTTATAATGCTATAGCTCGGCCCGTCGATGAATCAGTTTTCAGTTTTTTTTCCAATGCTTCAAGCCAATAAAGCGACTATTCCAATAGCAAGATAACAATTTCGTATCTTTATGTCAACGCACCCTCAACAATTTTTTAAAATCATTTAGTGTCAAAACGTTAGTCGAAGTCAACATTTTCATCATGGTAAAGTTCATTTACGAGCAACGTTTGGAAATCTTTAAAATTACTACCGAAATTCGGTGGTCGGTGGTCTCCAATTTTCGGCCGTAATAATCGTCCCAGCCGAAAGACTTGTGTGTGCTATAGTGGATACATTTGAATCCAAATTTTCAGTTTTGGATGTTCCGGCGCCAAGGAGATGCCGTACCGCTCGAATCGACTAAAATATATCAGCCGAAACCTTTCAAAATGAGCTAAATCTTGGCCTTCATCCTTATGAGATCAAACTGACTCAAGAACTAAAGACACTTGATCATTTGAAACGCCGAATCGGTGAATCAGTTTTCATTATTATTTCCAATGCTTCAACCAAATTTCGCTTGGGTATACGCTTAATTTTAGTACAGGCAACTGACACTATCGGTTGAAGCGACAAAAGTAATTAAGATGATTACTGGAACTAAATTTCTTTTTTACATGTATTGGTTTATCTTACGGATTATTTGTGTTTTCGAGCTCGGTTCTGAGTCCCAATTTTGAAGGAGGGAAACAACCGTCTTAGCATAACGAGCTACAGTTCTCAATCTTAATTGATTTGTAGAAGTAAAATGTCTAATATTCAATGCAATTGTTTCGTTGGATCACATTTATTCCAATTTTTTGATATTTATAATGTTGAAGCTATAAAATTAATAAAATCTGGTGATAAAAACTCAACGATAATATTTACACTTCAGTACAGTCTGTAACAAACTTAAGGCTAAAATTAAAAAAAAAAACCTTAAGAAAACTATAAGTTTAGCTCGTTGGTTTTATTTCGGTCGTATGATTTTAAACTTGCTTTTACGGCCTAAGACCTCCTGTACTTGTATCTATTTTTAAAAGAAGAAGTTTGATGAGAGCCTTGATTGCTGCGAAGCTTTCTGATGAAGGTCGTCACAAACCCAAAATCGCGATAAAAGCAATGTGCAGCCACGAAAGTCAATGCCACTGTTTCATTTTGTAAAAAAGTGTCTTCCATTAAAACACTTTATTTTTAACTCTTTAGAATTTAGAAAAAAATATATGTAGCGACTAGAACCGGTTTACTATTTTAGGGATTATATTCAGATGTTGGGATAATCACTGCTCTACTACAAAGAACTTATCTGTTGTCACCACCAATTATTTGTAATACAGTAACATGTATTTCAAATAGTTGGTTGATACGAGTATAACCCCTAGCGATGCTTAAACTGATTATGGTTGGTATAACCGATTTATTTATACATATTAATTATATCGTAGCTACCATCCATGGAATGTTAGCGATTGCAAAAGAAAGAGTGTTTTTTCTAATTTTTGTAGCCCGGACCGATTTCCAACTTACCATTTCTCTGTGTTTCGAATTAAGAAAAACATATTATGGTTCGTGCTAAACTATTGGATTTCGCGACCAGTGTTAAGTTCCTTAAAGAACATATACCATCAGCATAAGTATATTTTACATTTGTTTGTTTGTTTGCCAATCGTTTGTATGCTATCATTCAATAAAAATCATAATTACTTTATAAACTAATACCATCACATGTTGCTACAAGCGATTTTTGGTAGTTGCACGTACTTAGTAGGGCCATAAATACTGTTACACATGTTTTATGCTGTAAAATAAAAAGTACTGAATGTTTTTCGACCAACTATTTTTTAATATAGTTATTGATGTATATAGTATCCAAAAAGAATCTTCTTATTCGAAATGTCCGCCTTTTGCCTTTACACACGCACTGGCCAATCGTCAATAGCTGCACGAACCTCGTCCATTGGAAAATTGACCACAGCTCGAGCCAAAGCAGTCTTAAGAGATCCAATGTTGGGGTATCTTTTGTGACAAACCTTGTCCTCCAAAACCGTCCACAATTTGTAATTCAATGGGTTCAAATCTGGACTGCCTGGGGGCCATTCTTTAGAGGAAATGAACGCTGGCAAATTGTTTCGAAGCCAGGCCTGGGACGTTTTAGCTTTTACATCTTTTTACATCTCCAGTCTCCTCAAACAGCTTTGTGCATCGGTAGACGAACATGCGGCTAATCCCTAGTGGCCGGTGCGTATTGAAAGTATCGTTATTTTTATTTCACACTTGACAGCGACACTTACAGCGATACGCTTGTCATTATCTGACCACTCCATGATGAAAGTTGAAACAATTTTAAAATCGCGTTACAGACTAACGCTATTGAGGTAAGCTTTCAAAACCCAAATATAAAGGGTGGTTATATTTAAGGACCGATGTTGAATTTGAATATAACACAAATTATTTAGGAAATTATTGTAATTTCTTCTTATTATGAATATATGTGACAGCGCATAGATAAGGGTAAAAAAATCAATTTTCAATTTTTTTTTGATGTGGACAACATCTGAGACCGAATGAGATCCCATGCCCTAAAAGTGTTCCCTCCCAGAGATATGCGCGTTTTATGAAACTGATGGTACACCAAAGATACACTTATTTAAATCTTTAAAATGGCTCTCCTGAACAAAACTGGTTTTTACCCTTAGGTCCCTTTCTATTTTGCGCGTCACATATTGGTATGGTTCAATTATGTATGGAACAAAATATCGGCCAAATGGCCGCCGTGATCTCGGCGGCACCCCTCACCTCATCCGATGTCCAAATTTTCGATGAAGCTGAGGCATAACTGAGGTTCTATGCCGTTACTGCGCCGAATTATCTCATCTTTAGCTCTTTTATTGTTGGTGTCTTATCGACGTATACATTTTCTTTCAAATAATCCCAAAAAAAGAAGTCCAATTTTGTCAAATTACATGATTTTGACGGCCAATTAACATCGCCACGACGTCAGATAACACGGCCATTGAATTTCTCGCGCAAAAGAGCCATTGCAATGTTAGCTGTGTGGCAAGTGGATGCGTCCTGTTGAAACCACATATCGTCCACATTCATATCTTCCGATTCGGGCCATAAAAATTTCGTTATCTCACCATAGTATGATTGACACTCAACCATACTTCCATATTATGTTTTACATACAACAATAGTATGATCTTCACAACCATAGTATAATTCACACGTAACAATGTTATGATACCTACAACCATAGTATGATCACACACAAATATTCTATGATCCCCAATATTATTTATTAGAATTAGGTTAAGTTGTCAACAACAGATTTGAATTATGAAAGTTATTTAAAAATACTTTAAATTGAAATTAATATAAGTGATTTATTTAACAGTAGAAGCAATCAGGTTAAAAAACGTAAGCGTTTTTATTTAAAGTATTTCAGTTAAACAACAAAACAAAGTTTGTTTAAAATTTGTAATTTCTATATAAAAAGTACTATTATTGCACTAGATCCGTAACAATAACATTGTTCTTAAAAGCATTTTTAAATGAGAAAAATTACAATTATACAATATGATTGCCGTAATCATATTATTGTTAACTTAAAACCCAAAAATCAATACTTTTGTCGCACCAACCATATTTATATTGTTGCTACAACCATATTTTCATTATTAAATTTGGCAATAATACTATTGTTACATTTCAACAATATTAGTATTGCCGCAATCATACTATTGTCGCGACGAACATACTTTTATTGCGGAGATCATATTATTATTGCCGTGACCATATAGTACCCATGTTTTTTCTCTGCGTACACTGAGGTGAAAATGTGCCTCATCACTGAAGATGATATTCTTCGAAAGTTGATCCACTTCATAGTAAGCCTGCACAACTTTAACGCGTTGTTCGCTTGTGTATCTTTCCATGGTTTAAATTGAGTAAGTCTTAAATTGAGAAATATCAAATGAAATGCAGAAAAAACTTGACGTTTAGGTGTGGTTCACATTCAACAACGGCCCTTTAAATTTAACCAACCTATACTAATAAAACAGAGAATACCTAAGATATAGTCGTAAAGTTCCAATTTATTCCAGGTATAGTGCGAATGCTACATTTTAGGAATGACATTTGATTTCGGTCATAGGACCACCATTAGCCCGTGAACAGCGATCTACTGTTTGGACCCAATTTTCCACCACTCTTGTACACATTTCGGCCGGAACGTTAGAAATTTCGTGTTGGATGTTGTCTCTGAGCTCGTCAAAAGTTGTTGGCTTTTTGTCATAGACCAATGCCTTGATGTGGCCACATAGAAAGAAATCCAGTGGCGTTAAATTGCATGAACGAGGTGGCCATTCGGTCGGACCATTTCTCGAGATAACACGTTCACCGAATTTTCCTTTCAGTAAATCGATTGTAACTCGTGCTGTGTGGCTAGTGGCACCGTCTTGTTGAAATCACATATAATCACGGCGATGTCAAGCTCATCCAATTCTGGCCGAAAATAATTTTCTAACATGGCACGATATCGCGTCAATGGAAAGACTGTAACATGACGACTGTTTTAGGCTTCGAAAAAATACGGCCCAATCACACTTCCGGCATGAAAACCAAACCACACAATAATTTTTGCGGATGCAATTGTGTCTCTTATAACACTTATGTGACAGCGCATAGAGAAAGGGACCTAAGGGTAAAAAAAATCAATTTTCATTTTTTCTTTTTTTGATGTGGACAACTTCTGAGCATCGAATCAGACCGACCCCATGCCCCAAAATTGTTCCCTCCCAGAGATATGCGCGTTTAATGAAAGTGAAGTCGACGATTCTAAGCGCAAATAGAAAGGGACCTAGCCTTTAAAACGGCTCTCCTGAACAAAGCTGGCTTTTTAACCTTAGGTCCCTTTCTATTTTGCGCGTCACATATGGGTTTGTTGCTGTCTAATAACACATATTTTGTTTATTGACAAAACCACTCAGCCAGAAATGAGCTTCATCACTAAAGATTGTTGTGAATATTGTGAATATTGTCACTACGCCCTATTCGGTGGCCCACATTTTAATGCACTTAGGACGTTTATACTAGAATGCAAAAAAAGTTCTAAATATTTTAAAATTTAATAACTGCAGAAAAAACGTACTGAAATCAAATCCATTTCTAAATTGAAGTAAAATCAATTTTTTTCTACCGATTCAGCCACTACGTGTCCTCATTTTATTTCACAGTTCATATTAATTGAACACGTGCCGAGAAAAGACCAGCAAGCGCGGTGTTGATGAAATCAAAAGCATCAAACACGATATGAGTGCGGTTATTTAATATTCGGTATTTCAAGGAGACAATAAATATTTGCCAAAAGAACACAAATGATTTGTTTGATGGCATTTTTTTCGGTTTTGTATTTTGTAAATCAATCTCAATATTGCTTTCATGATGGTATCAGATCTAAGAGTTTTTTTGCTTTTCTCTCACCCCCTCCGAGGCAGACGGTGAGTGTGATGCTTGCCGAATATAATATCGCCCCGAGGACACGTTTTCAATTTCGGATATTTCAGAGTTGATATTTGTATACATATTCACACAATTACGCTTACAGCTTCAAATAAAATCGAACGCAATGAAGGAGACAATAACCAATATGTTACCCAAAAAGGACATAAAGTAGAAAGAAAGGACAAAAGTACTGCAATTGTATGAGACAAAATTGGAAATGTAAGAAAATCACTGTCCTGCCTCTCTTTTTGTTGTTGTTTTTGGATTCTAACTCCTGTGGGCCTTAAACTAACCGAATCTTGTTTGATTTCTTAATAGTTGGCCGCATTAGTTATTGCTCGCATGCTTCTATGTATGGGAGAGTTACGTTTGTAGTTGCCTTTTTATTGACCAACAAAACTTTGCTGCTCCTCCTAGAATGTGTTAACAACATATGTGACGCGCAAAATAAAAAGGGACCTAAGGTTAAAAACCAGTTTTGTTCAGGAGAGCCATTTTAAAGATTAGGTCCCTTTCTATTTGCGCTTAGAATCGTCGACTTCACTTTCATAAAACGCGCATATCTCTGGGAGGGAACACTTTTGGGGCATGGGATCGGTCTCATTCGATGCTCAGATGTTGTCCACATCAAAAATAAAGTGAAAAGTTTATGAAAAGTTTTGTTCAGTAGAGCCATTTTAATGATTAGGTCCCTTTCTATTTGCGCTTAGAATCGTCGACTTCACTTTCATAAAACGCGCATATATCTGGGAGGGAACATTTTTGGGACATGGGATCGGTCTCATTCGATTTTCAGATGTTCTCCACATAAAAAAAAGAAAAAAAAATGAAAATTATTTTTTTACCCTTAGGTCCTTTTCTCTATGCGCTGTCACATATATTGACTTCTAAAATCCAAGCCCTTTCGCCCTACCAACAGATAGGACAGGTTTTAGGGGTATGATGTGCGTAGCTTCCACCTTTGGCACATTTTTATTTCATTCTCCACCCTTCATCGAAGGAGGGAGTGTTTATTAAATTTGTCAATTTATTTCCAGCACCTTGCAATATTTATCGATTGCACTTTTAACGAAATCATCGTTAAATTCTAAGATGATCTAGCGATGATGGTCCGTCTGTCCGTGTGTCGCTTAAAAGCGACATCATAGCGATCAAATAAATTAACCCAGGATTGCGAAATCTTGGATGACTATGGCTTTTAGTCATAAGCTGCCGGAGATCAACAAAGGGCGAAATCGGTTTAGGAGAAACAAATTCCCTTTTAGAGCCTTTAGAAACTTTGGAAACAAATGTACCTTTTTAGCCTTTTTCTTTAAGGATTGCTATATATATTTCTGTCCTAGGCATTACTAAGTGTTGCCTAGCGCCATCTGACAATTCCATTGGAAAGTTTGACATTTTTTAGCAAAAAAGTACTCAGAACGTTTTGACGTACGACCATCATTTGTGTTCTTTATAGTGACTTGAAAAAATAAATTTGGCAAAAAAATGGAATTAACTCGTGAACTTTTTCGTGCTATCACTTTTCACAACTTTCGACGTGGATTATCATGACAAGAGTGCATCGATGAACTTAAATCTTTGTATGGCGATGAAGCACCTTCCTATAGCACTGTGAAAAACTGGTGTAATGAATTCAATCGTGGCCGACGCTCGCTGAAAGACGAAGGTCGTCCAAAAACGGCCGTTGTTCCAGAGAACATAGATGCTGTGCGTGAACCGATAATGCAAGATCGTCATGTGACATACTGTAAGATAGAGGCATCCTTGGGCATTTCTTTCACCAGCATTTATTCGTTATTGCATGAACACCTGGTCGTAAAAAAGGTTTGTTCTCGTTGGATCCCGCACAATAGACAAAGATACACAGTGAGAACAGAACACCAAATGTACTGCAATTTTTTAGAACATGTCTACCTAGGCTAAATATCAGTTCAGCTTTTACAATTTCCCTATGGGGTTCCTATTATCCTATAATGCTAGCTCGGCCCATTGGTGAATCAGTTTTCAGTTTTTTTTTCCAATATTTCAACCAAATTTATAATTTTAATACAGCCAACTGACACTATCGGTTGAAGCGACAAAAGTAATTAAGATGATTGCTGGAACTAAATTTCTTTTTTAAATGTATTGGTTCATCTTAAGGGTAATTTGAGTTTTCGAGCTCCGTTCAGAGTCCCAATTTTGAAAAAATACGATCGCGGTGCCTCAAAAGACCTTTATAAGATCGTCGCAGGTGACGAATCATGGATCTATGCGTATAAGCCCAAAACAAAACAGCAATCGACCGTGTGGGTCTTCGACGACGAGCCAAATCCAACGAAATTTGTTTGTGGAAGAAGCACTTCAAAGCAAATGGTCGCGAGTTTCTTCGGCAAAACTGGTCAGGTGGCGACTGTTCCGCTTGAGCAACGTACGACGGTCAATTTTGAGTAGTATACCACAATTTGTTTGCCTGATGTCTTTTGAGAAATTCGAAAAACGAACATAAGAAGACGAATCATTGTGCACCATGACAATGCGAGCTCTCACATATCGGCTCAAACCATCAACTTTTTGTCCGGCCAAAACGTCGAATTGATGGGTCTTCCGCCGAACAGCCCTGACTTGGCTCACAATGACTTCTTTTAATTCCCGCATATCAAGAAAAAATGCGTGGTCAACGATTTTCGTCGCCAGAAGATGCTGTTAAAGGGTTTAAAAACCATTATTTGGAGGTGTCTCAATCGAAGTGGAAAAGGTGCTTCGGCAATTGGTTTGAGCGCATGCAAAAGTGTATTATTCATGCTGGTGAAAACTTTGAAAAACAATAAAACCATTTTTGATGATAAATATTCGCATTATTATTATTATTATAAATATATTATTATTATAGATAAAAGACCGAATAAATAACAAAAAAACGAAGAAACAATTAGGCCAGTAATATATATAGCAGCCTTAGTAGCAGCGGAGGCTTTATAAGATTCGGCCGGGGAAAACACAATAACGCGTTTACGAGTGTTGTTATTTATATTTCGGGTCCTGACAATACTAGTATTCCCAGATGCAAACTGGAACTTCCATTGGAAACTTTGACATTTTTAGCATAACCTCACTCAGAACGTTTTGTTATTTGAGGGCGAATTATTTTGTTTACAGTGTGTTGAAAAATTCATCTCAGTCAACAAAATGGAATTATCCCGTGAACATTTTCGTGCAATGATTTTTTACGACTTTCGGCGTGGGTTATCGAGACAAGAGTGTAAGAGTAAATAAACTTGTTTCGACTTTTGGCGATGACGAACCATCAAAAACTACTGTTAATCGATGGTACCAAAAGTTCAGTCTCGGACGCCGTTCGCTCCAGGATGAATTTCGTGAAGGAGGTCCAACTTCGGTCACATTGCCAGAAACCATCGATGTTGTGCGTGAACTGATTAAGCAAGAGCGACATGTGACATACCGTGAAATTGAAGCATCCTTGCATCAATAAGATATTGCATGTTCATTTGGTTGTGAAAAAAATGTATTCTCGCTGGATCCCACATAATTTGTCGAATGCAAAAAAGGCTCGTATGGATGGGTGCAAAGAGAAGTTGACAAAGTATAACTGCAGTAGGTCAAAGGCAGTGTATAACATTGTTACAGGTGACGAATCATGGATCTATGCATATGAACTCGAAACAAAACTGCAATCGACCATATGGTTCTTTCAAGACGGGCCAACTCCAACAAAAGTTGATCGTGGAAGAAGTAAATCGAAGAAAATGATTGCGTTTTTTTGGATATAACTGGCCAAGTTGCCACAGTGAATTTAGTGGAATGTAGGACGGTCAATTCTGTTGTTCGTGGAAGAAGTACATTGAAGCAAATGATTGCGTTATTTCGGTATAACAGGCCATGTTGCCACAGAGCCTTTAGTGGAACGTAGGACGGACAACTCTGAGTGCTATACAAACATCTGTTTGCCAATAGTGTTCGAAGAAATGAGGAAAGATATTAAGAGAAGAGGGATCATTTTGCATCACGACAATGCGAGCTTTTACACATCAGTTAAAACGATGAGCTATTTGACCACTCAAGTTGTCGACTTGATGGGCCATTCACCGTACAGCCCTTATTTGGTACCCATTGACTTCTTTTTATTCACTAGCATCAAGAAAAAAAAAAATAAGTGGTCAACTTGTTTCATCGCCGGAAGCAGCTGTTGAAGCGTTCAAAAATCAATCGGAGTGGAAAAAGTGCTTCGAAAATTGGTTTAAGCGCACGCAAAAGTGTATTGGTCTTCAAGGAGAATATTTTGATAAAAAAAAATAAAACCATTTCCAATGATAAATTATTGTGCTTTTATTGCCGGACCGAAAGATGAACAGCAACCCTCGTACTTTTGTTCTCTTTTACCCTCCTTTTCATTTTGTTCCTTCTACATTGATTGCTTAAATAAACACCTTCACACATATTTGACATTTTGTGTAAAAGACGAAACATGCCACTGTCGATTAGGACACGGCAGTTGGGGATTACGGCTACAGGAGGCCGTTGATGTGGCCCTAAGGCGTTAGCATCAGGCTAACCTGTATGCCCTTTTTGTGTTGTCTCTCTTCTTTTTCTCTTGCCCTTAAATTTGTTTGATTAAAACAATTGCTGCTGTTGTCTGAGTTTGGCTGGACAATAAAATCAAAATATATGTGTGTGTATGCATGTGTGGTTTACTATCCCAAAGGATGTGTAGTCCTTATTAGAAGATGCCGGTGGTTAAAGAAATCTTTAGTGTTTTATAGCCGCTTTTAATGGCCTCGTAAACATTGATGAATTTTCTTGTTCTTCATTATTTCTGGCGTAAAATAAATCTTGATGACAACATATCAACGATTGTCACCCTACTACTAATTTTAATTGCTTTGCTTCTTAATGCTGCTTCCAGCGACGACCACGACCTTTGGCAATTTTTGATATTATCGAAAACTTCCTACGAAGACCATAATTTTCCCGTCGCTTTTATTCTCAGAAATGATGGCGTTTTCAATTTTTTTTTGCGTGGGGTAAACCTCTGCCCGTTAACTGTCGTTATAGGTAATCTATTTTTTATTGCCTACTTTTAGGACACAACTGTGAAATATTTTCATAGCCTACATGCTGGAAGAAAATCTACTCAAAAAAAAAAACACAGAAGATATTTATTGTCCTCTCACTAGGACGAGTGTGTGGAAATGTCATCAACATTGTCGTCTTGTCGTAGTATTTTATTGTCCCCTACTTCTTTTGTTCAGTTTTATGTCTTACGGTTGCCGGTAGTACGTGGGATTTGATCTAAACTAGTATATTTGCTATCCTGAACTCACGCATAATATGGTATAGGTACATAAGAGTACTACGTCTATATGGGGGCCATATTAAAGTTTACGAGTTGGTACTTGCGGAAGAGATAATCGTCTGAACCTATTTTTATTGAGGTGCTGCCTATAAGTTTTAAGTTGAACGTATGCGATAAATTAAGTAGGAAAGTAGTAGGAAAGCTTAAAGGGGACAAGGGGTATGTCAGTACACACTAAACACAATTGGAGAATAAAGTAAAAACGATGTTAAGTTTGACCAGGCTGAATCTAAGCACAAGTGGAGAATGAAGTGAAAACGATGTTAAGTTCGACCAGGGGTAATTTTTTTCAATGGGTTTTTTTTTCACGGATTACGTGAGGGTTGTGTTTAACTTTATTTTTTTGTCTTTTCAGTATAGTTTGCCACGTTATCATGGAAAGACATATACCGCAACAACGTCTCCAAATTGTTCCACTGTATTAGGAAAATTATCGTTCGGTGAAAAACGTTTTTCGACCAAAATGTTGTTCAGTGATTGGGACCATTTCTGGCCCAACGGCAACGTCAATAAACCAAATTGTCGCATTCCGGCTGAAGAGCAACAAGAACAGGTTCAAGAGGTGCCATTATACCAAGAGAATAATAGGGTTAGGTGCGGTTTATGGGCTGGTGGAATCATCAGTCCATATTTAATAAGTGGGCTGCCATATATATTTCTGGCCTAATAATGAAAATAGGAATATTTATCATCAAAAATGGTTTTTATTGTTTTTCAAAGTATTCTCTTGCATGCGCTCAAACCAATTGTCGCAGCACTTTTTCCAATCCGATTGAGACACCTCCAAAACATGGATTTTGAAGGCTTCAACAGCATCTTCTGGCGACGAAAATCGTTGCCCACGCATTTTTTTCCTGATGTGCAGGAATAAAAAAAAGTCATTGGGTGCCAGATCAGGGCTGTACAGTGGATCGACCATCAATTCGACGTTTTGGCCGGTCAAAAAGGCGCTGGTTTGAGCCGATGTGTGAGAGCTTGCATTGTCATGGTGCACAATGATTCGTCTTCTCTTGTTCGTTTTTCGAAATTCTCCAAAGACTTCAGGCAAACAAATTGTGGTGTACCACTCAGAATTGACCGTCCTACGTTGCTCAAGCGGAACAGTCGCCACATGACTAGTTTTGCCGAAGAAACAGGCGACCATTTGCTGCGAAGTGCTTCTTCCACGAACAACTTTCTTTCGATATGATCGTCTTCGAAGAAGGTCGATTGTTGTTTTGTTTCGGGCTTATACGCATAGATCCATGATTCGTCACCTGTGACGATCTTATAAACGTCTTTTGAAGCATCGCGATCGTAGTTTTTCAAAATTTCTTTACACCAATCGACACGAGCCTTTTTTTTTAAGCGATTGTCAAATTGTGAGGGATCAAGCGAGAACAAATCTTTTTTGACGGCCAGGTGTTTAAGCAATATCAAGGGTATGCTGGTGAAAGAAATGCCCAAGGATGTCTCTACCTCACGTTATGTCACATGACTTTCTTACATTATCAGTTAATGCACGACATCAATGTTCTCTGTCACAACGGCCGTTTTTGGACGACCTTCACGACCTTCGTCTTTGAGCGAGCGTCGGCAACGATTGAATTCCTTAACCCAGTTTTTCACAGTGCCACAAGGGATGCTATATATATTTCTGGCCTAATAAAGAAAATGCAAATATTTATTATCAAAAATTGTTTTTTTGTTTTTCAAAGTATATGTATTTTCCAGCATGATTTATACACTTGTGCATCCGCTCAAACCAATTGTCGAAGCATTTTTTCCCATTCCGATTGAGACACATCCAAAACATGGATTTGGCTCGTCTTCGAAGACCCACACGGTCGATTGCTGTTTTGTTTCGGGCTCGTACGCATAGATGCATAATTCGTCACCTGTCACGATCTTATAAACGTCTTTTGAAGCACCGCGATCGTATTTTTTTAAAATATTCTTTGAACCAATCGACACGAGCTTTTTTTTTTGAGCGATTATCAAATTGTGCGGGATCCAACGAAAACAAACCTTTTTTACGGCCAGGTGTTCATGCAATATCGAATGTATGCTGGTGAAAGAAATGCCCAATTATGTCCCTATCTTACAGTATGTCACATGACGATCTTGCATTATCGGTTCACGCACAGCATCTATGTTCACTGGCCGTTTTTGGACGACATTCACGACCTTCGTCTTTGAGCGAGCGTCGGCCACGATTGAATTCATTAAACCAGTTTTTCACAGTACTATAGGATGGTCCTTCATCGCCATGCACATATTTAAGTTCATCGATGCACTCTTGTCGTGATAATCCACGTCGAAAGTTGTAAAAACTTATCGCACGAAAATGTTCACGAGTTAATTTCATTTTTTGGCACATTGATTTTTTCAAGTCACTGTAAACAACACAAATGATGGTCGTACGTCAAAACGTTCTGAGTACGTTTATGCTAAAAAATGTCAAACTTTCTAATGGAAATGTCAGATGGCACCAGAAATATTTTGGCAACCCTCGTACGATGATGGCCGCAATCTTGACAACATTTAGTTTCAACAGGTCAGTGTCACTTGCCATACAGCTGTCCAAACCAAACAATGGATCTATTGAGAGGTTATTTTAAGGAGCAGCTAATTTTATGTTTTGGACCGGTGAGTTGGCCGCCTAGATCATGCGATATCACACCTTTAGACTTTTTTTCTTTGGAGCTATGTTAAGTCCATAGTTTATGCTGACAAACCAGCTACGATGCAGGTTTGGGGAGCCAACTTACGCGTGTCATTACCGCCATAACGGTCGAAATGCTCAAACGAGTCATGGACACCTTGAGGCGTAGGTGCGTCCAACATGGGAAGGAAAGTATATTCAAAAAATTAATGGCATAAACTGTTCTTTCGAATGACCAATAAAGATTCCACACTTGATTTGAATTTTTTTATTTTGAAAAAAATACCTCTATATTGATCACCCGTTATATACTTAATAAAGTCGCAGATAAGTATTTTGAATTGTTGAAAACGGAATGACGAACTTGTTAGTATACACCAGAGATGAAAAAGTTGATACAATTGTACTTTTTTGATATATTTTCGCTCTAAGCGCTCTGAGCACTACACCTTCTGACAAGTTTAATGAAATCTTACAGTTTCCGGCCGCTTATTTTAAGAAAAAGACAGTTGCCCCTATACCTTTTTACCAGTATTAGTTCTGACAGTGGTCGATAAGTTTCTAGGTTCAGAGTGTAATCAGGATTCATTGTTGATTACCTCTCATCTTAATCCCTCTTCGATAGGATACATTGACATTTGCTAAGCAGGTATGCCTTGGACTTTACAAGTTCTGATGCTGGAATACATTTTGATTACTAAGGAATTAAAACTAAACAAACTAGGGTTTATTGCAACTAAATGTCTGACAGTTATAAGTAAAGTTGAATGTTTACAATATCCCAATAAAAATTCCACACTTGATTTAATCTTTTGTATTTTTTATTTTGAAAAAAAAACCTCTAGATTGAACACCCTTTAGTAAAGGCCGCAACTAGGTAGTAAAGAATTGAGGCAACTTTTTGAAAAGTTGTCCCCTTACACCTTACCTTGAATAAACCAAATAAACGCTAGCTGACAAATATCGGTCGGCTGTGCCATCAAACATCTCGCAGTTTGCTACGAAAAAGGTGACTTCCTAATGAACTGACATTCAATTCAATTATTCCATTGTTGAGCTATCCTAGTGAAGCGATAGCTGTGCTTTATAACAAGCACTTCAGCTAACAATTAGCTAATTACTTACTTTGTGCAATCTTATTTTTCCCAAGCAAATACGTACGTACTGACGCTGTATTCGGAAAACGGCCTCGAAACGAAGAATGTTGCTACAACTCCACATAAAAGGCATAAAGGAATTGTATGAGTGTGTTTGTGTATGTGTTTAACTACAGTGAGAGATTTAAGGAAGAAAGAGGGTAGAACGCAAAAGGCATTGGTGTGCAGTGCTGGAATTCTTTTGAACAAAAGGAAATAAAGTTTTTTAACCGTTTCATTTTTTTTGTACTTTTAATTAGAGACGCAAACCCATATTAATTTACTCAAACTGAGCATACAGTGGCATGTACATACCACGTACATATGTAGTTGTGCTACAACTCTTGCTATTTACCATTCTTCTTCTTTTGTACGATAGAGTAGTAGACTAAATACACACCAATACAAGCTCATTGACATGTACGTGTGTATAGGATATATGCCAGTGTGTCTGTATAGTAAGTCGTTTGTCCATAAGGTGGAGTACAATATTTCCCCTCATTTAGGTAAACTTAAATAAAAGTTTGTGAGTTTATGTGTGTGTGTGAGTGTTTTTCAGTTCGTACCTTTAATGCTACTATTACAACTACAACGACTACTTCAAATATTACTACAGCTACAACTCATAGTATTGGTATTACTTGGGTTAACTGCAACGGCATACAACCAAAGGATGTAGTTTGTTTAAGATGACAGCTTTTACAATTTTATTAAAACCCATCTTATATGCACCAATAGCTTGGTTGTTGTTAGCTGGAGTTCCTGCAAAAAATGCTAAAGCAAAAAAAAGCTAAAGCAAGGCTAAAAAGCAAAAAAATTTACGATTTCTCTCCGACTCCAAACAGCAGCTAAAGAAAATCTGACTAAAAGTGTTTTAAAACTAAACAAAAGAAGACGGTAGATATACTGAAAAACTTGTATTTAAAATAAAATCTGTTGCAGTCTTTACATTCATGTGAATCTTATACAAAAGGCAGGTCCAACCATAATGCACGATGTTAATTGTGGGTCAAACCTTAACGTCAAGTTTTTTGTTCAACTTTATTTGACATTTCTTTCTTTCAGTGTTGGACAAATTCAACCATTTACAGGTTCACAACTCAGCAGCGCGTTAAACGGTAAAAGCATTTTACAAAATGGAAGTTTAGATCAAAATGCATTTAATGCACTTCGAGATTGTTGAGGTCAGCATAACCAAATGTGTCCACAATCGGAAGAATTGTGCGCAAATTTCAGCAAACCGGGTTCCAGTTCTGATTTTGTTCACGACCGTGCGGAAGAAGAGCCGTAAACCTTGACATTTGAATGGTGTTCGCTATAGCCGGATGAAAACTGACTTTTTGTGGCCAGAAATTGAGGATATGGACCTGGACGATATGTGGTTCCAACAAGAAATAATGGTTCTTTTGCGCAAGAAATTCATTCAATGGCATTAGTATCTTACGATGTGGCAATGTTCTTTGGCCTTGACACCGTTGGACATCTTTTTTTTGATTTTTTAAAGCACAAGTGTACGTCAATAAGCCAAGAACAATTCAAGAGCTACGAGCATTGCTATTTATATTTCGGGTCCTGCCAATACTAGTATTCCCAGATGCAAACTGGAACTTCCATTGGAAACTTTGAGATTTTCTAGCATAACTTCAATCAGAACGTTTTGTCATTTGTGGGCGAATTGATTTGTTTACAGCGTGTTGAAAAATTCATCTCAGTCAAATAATGAAATTATCCCGTGAACATTTTCGTGCGTTGATTTTTTACGATTTTCGGCGTGGGTCATCGAGACAAGAGTGTGAGAGTAAATCAACTTGTTTCGACTTTTGGCGATGAAGCACCTTCAAAAAACACTGTTAATCGCTGGTACCAAGAGTTCAGTCTCTAATATCGTTCGCTCCATAAATATCGTGAAGGACGTTCAACTTCTGTCAGTTTGCCAGAAACCATCGATGCTGTGCTTGAACTGATTAAGCAAGACCGACATGTGACAAACCGTGAAATTGAGTCATCCTGGGGCATTAGTATTACATGTATCAATAAGATATTGCATGTTCATTTGGCCGTGAAAAAAATTTGTTTTCGTTGGATCCCACATAATTTAACGAATGCTCAAAAAATGCTGGTATGGATTGCTGCAAAGAGATGTTTAAAAACTATAACTGCGGCAGTGTATAACATTGTCATAGGTGACGAATCATGCATCTATGCATATAAACCCGAAACAACACAGAAATCGACCGTATGGGTCTTTCAAGACGTGCCAATTCCAACAAAAGTTGTTCATGGAAGAAGTATATCGCAGAAAATGACTGCGTTTTTTCGGTATAACCGGCCATGTCGCCACAGTGCCTTTAATGGAATGTAGGACAGTCAATTCTGAGTGGTATAAAACCATTTGTTTGTCAAAAGTGTTCGAAGAAATGAGGAAAGATAACAAGAGAAGACGGCTCATATTGCATCACGACAATGCGAGCTCTCACACATCAGCTGAAACGATGAGCTATTTAACCACTTAAGATATCGAATTGATGGATCATCCGACGTACAGCCCTGATTTGGCACCCAATGACATGTTCTTATTATCTAGCATCAAGATCAAATTGCGTGGTCAACGTTTTTCGTCGCCAGAAGATGCTGTTAAATCGTTCAAAAACCATGTTTTGGAGGTGTCATAATCGGAGTGGAAAAAGGGCTTCGACAATTGGTTTGAGCGCATGCAAAAGTGTATAAATCGTGCTGGAGAATACTTTGAAAAACGATAAAAACCCATTTGTGGTGATAAATATCCAATAATAAATTAATATTTAGTAGGGACATAAATATTGTTACACACGTTTTATGTTGAAAAATAAAAAGTACTGAATGTTTTTGGACCAAATATTTTTTAATATATTTATTGTTGTATATTGTATCCCAAAAGAAGCTACGTATTCGAAATGTCTGCCTTTTGCCTTTACACACGCCTTAAGTCGCTGCCAATCGTCAATAGCTGCACGTTCATTGGACAATTGGCCACAGCTCGAACCAAAGCAGTCTTAAGAGATCCAATGTTGGGGTATCTTTTGTGACAAACCTTGTCCTCTAAAACCGTCTACAATTTGTAATCCAATGTGTTCAAATCTGGACTTCCTGAGGGCCATTCTTCAGAGGAAATGAAGGCTGGCAAATTGTTTCGAGGCCAGGCCTGGGACGTTTTAGCATTATGGGCCGGCACAGAATCCTAATGGAAAGTCCATGGCTGGTTTTGGAACAGGGAATTGTTAAGAGGTTTCACAACAGATTCCAAAAAGGTTTCTTGGTAATTTTTGGCCGATGTTTTGACTCCTTGTTCCCAGAAATGCAGGTCAGTGACCCCATCGTAAAAGACACCCCACCAAACTATGATTGAAGCTGGGTGATGACCCTTCTCCACCCTAGGGATCAGTTCAGATATTTCCCTAGATGACCATACGCATACACTCTATCATACACTCTATCATTTTGATTGTTAAAAATTTTCCTGAACAGTAAAAAATTTTTCATCGGTGAACAAAATTTTTCTGTGCAAGATATCAGCGGGCTTCACCAAACGACGTTTGCATTTTTCAATCCTATTATTCTTAAAGTTGCAGTCAATAAATGTCCGGTACCTCGTTTGAAAGCACCAAGTCCTAAGCCTCTTTTAATGATTCGATGATGGACTTTTGCGTGATATTCATCTCACGGGCCATGATTTTCTGTTTTCGGAGCGGATTTCTGTGAATTCTTGATTTAACGGCTTTGATGACATGCGGTGTTCGAACAGAGCGTGGACGGCCCGACCGGTGGCGGTCTTTTACATCTCCAGTCGCCTCAAACAGTTTTATGCATCGGTAGACGAATATGCGGCTAATCCCTAGTAGCCGGGGCGTTTTGAAAATGTAGCTTTTTTCATTTCATACTTGAAAAGCGCTATTACAGCGATACGGTTCTCACTATCTGACCTCTCCATGATGACAGTTGAAACAATTTTAAAATCCCTATCCCTGTTGAGGTTAGCATTCAAAACCCATATGACATTAACGGGGTATGTTTAGCTCTACTATTGAAATGGGTGTGTTCAATTTTGTAACAGTATTTATGTCCTTACTAAGTAGATAAATCTTTGTAAGATTGATCAGTGTAATATGTATTGGTTCTCACTTATTTAAGTCCCACAATATCCCATAAAGGAACATACGCAACCTTATTTTTAAGCACGATATAGTTCTTATACCCCCAACCGTTACCTTCTATTTAAGGCCGACTCTGATTGCCATGGGCCCTTTTTACTTTCCATTTAAGTTATTATAAATATGAGTACTAAGCTATGATGTCTGGTGTAGCGTGCAAGTAGTTGTAAAAATACTAATTCGTTGGTTATGCATGTTTCTACACATAACAAAAAGACATATCTGATAAATTCTGGTTCATTTAAGATACCCGATTTAATTTCTACAGTCACTGATCGAAAACTCTAAAGGAAACGAGTAATACATTTTATAGGACAACAACGAAATTACTCTTGTTCTCGTAGTCATAGGTATGCCTGTTAAAGGTCCTCTTCTTGTTAGTTATAATTCATACATACCTTATAGTTATCGATAGCTACACCAAGGGCACACACATGTTTAAATTACCACCATTGCAGAAAAATAGCGATGGTTTCTAGATCTAACATATGCCAACATATTCCAGAGACACATTCAGCATATACCTAATTACATTCTCCAAGAAAGAAAATAGTTTCGAGAACAAGTAAATTCTATCACGCCACTAGTTGGACGCCCCAACAGCCGCCAGCATCACATACCACCATAAACCAAACTTCCGTTTGAGAGTGCATCACATCCGCTGGAACAATACCTTTCAGCGCATTAACTAAAGCAGACATAACAGTACGTATGTGTTTAAGTGTGTAACCATAAGTGCATATGTGTAAGTACACATATACATGCATGTGTGTGTAAACGCTAGTCGGTGGCTTGGTTGTTTTAGTTATTTGCGGTTTTCATTTCCGTTGTAATTTCTTTGCATTCGCCAAACCAAAAGCCCGCAGTTTTTCCACACTTTTCCAGGAGCTTTTTGGTTTGTTCATTTCTTTTTTTTTTTTGCTTCATTTTTCTCTTTCCTTTTTGTCAGTTTTATTTAATGAGAAACTACAGAAATAAAAAGTTACAGTTCGCCAAGAAATGCTAGAGCAAAATGACAGTTAAGTAAGTCTTTTATGTCTTAGTTGGGGCGTTATAAGTTTTACTTACGGGTATATGGGCTAATTTCACAAAGTGTTTTCTCCATTTTTTCCCGGCCATTGTCATTCGGAGAGAAAAAGACGTTCTTCCCGCTATTGTTTGCGAAAAAAAAGTTAGCAAACTTTTTTTTTGTTTTATTTCTTGAGTAGCGGCCATTGCATTCCACTTTATTTTTATAAGTACGCGTATCTTTCGGAAATGATTTTGTTACACCTTTTCGCTTGTTGTTCACGGCTTTGAATTGCATTCGAGTGCCTTCCCCCTCTAAGAATGCAAATGACCATTGTCTTTTCCTGAAACTTTAATCTTCTTTTGGGTGTTTTTTTTTGTGTCGTTAGCTGAAAGAACTTTTGTGATATTTTTCCTTAGAAATATTTCGTGAATATTTTAGAAATTCAAAAAAATAGTTAATGAATGCAATTTTAAGTTTAGGTTTTTTTGTGCGCTTTAAGTCTTCTATTGTGTGACAGAGAGGGTGTTGGGGTTTTAGTAATGGCTTTGGGGTTTAAAGACCTGGCAATATTAAAGGATTAAACTGAATATGAGGCAGTATTCAAAGCATAGTAGTCAAGAAGTTGTAGTGTTTTCTGCCAAATGTTTTCAGCATTTTATTTAAAACATTTAAATACAAGCCAGATCTTTTTAAACAAAGGATGCAAATACAGGACGTGGGCCGCCGTGGTATATCCATTGTTTGCGCTACTGTTTTACATTTAAAGCCAGGTTCAAATTCAGATAAGAACAGCTAACAATTTCAGGAGCGGGTTTTCTACCTCGTAATGACAGGCGATAGTTAGTTTGCGCGACTGTTTTACAACTAAAGCCAGGTTCAAATTCAGGTAAGAACATATAACAATTTCAGCAGCGGGTTTCTTGCCTCGTAATGGCAGGCGACTTTACAAGTAAGAGATTTATCTCTAAGCCATGTAAAAACTTCTCTATTAAACGCATAAGCCGTTCGGAGCCGTAAAATTAAATTGTGATTTGAGAGAAGTTTCCCCTTGTTACTTAATGAGATTTTGTTGAATTTATGTTAGTAAATACAGAAAGTCACATATCCAAGGAAATATATAGGGTGATCCATCTAGAGGTACTTTTTAAGAACAAAAAAAATATAAAAATTCAAATTAAGAGGGGAATCTTTATTGGTAATTTGAAAGGACATTTTGTGGCATTATTTTTTAGATATAATTTCCTTCAAATGTTGGCAACTGTATTATGGAAATGAGTGTTCGGTGAAAAACGAGAAGATCCGCTGTTTACGACCAAAATTTTGTTCAGTGATGAGGCCCATTTCTGGCTCAACGGCAAAGTCATTGAACAAAATTGACGCATTTGGGCTGAAGAGCAGCAAGAAGAGGTTCAAAAGGTGCCATTATACCCAGAGAAAACCACGGTTTGGTGCGGTTTATAAGCTGGTGGAATAATGGGTGAACATTTTTCAAAAATGATGATGTCCGTAATTTAACCATGAATGGTGCTCGCTTTCGCGCCATGATATCGACCTTTATGCTACCTGAAATGGAAGCCCGTAATCTTGACGAGAGGACGGTGCCACTTGCCATATAGCTGCTCAAACAGTGGATCTAAAAGAAACAGTGGATTCGAAAAGTAGCCAATTTCACGTTTTCGACAGGTGAGTTGGCCGCCTAGATCGAGTGATATTACACCTTTAGACATTTTTCGTTGGGTTTACGTAAAGTCCAAAGTCTATGCTGACAAACCAGCTACGATTCAGGTTTTGGAAGCCAACTTTGCGCGTGTCATTAAAGCCATACCGGTCGAAATACTCGAACGAGTCATCCAAAATCGGACTCTCAGAATGGCAAACCGAGAGGCGTTGTTGCGGTGAACATTTGAAGGAAATTATGTTCAAAAAATAATGCCATAACATGTCCTTTCAAATCACCAAGAAAGATTCCACACTTGATTTGAATTTTTATATTTTTTTTTGTTCTGAAAAAATACCTCTAGATGGATCACCCTATATAATTAAAGTAGTATTAAATTATCTACACTAAGAACGATTTATTTTAAAATTTCGTTGTTTATTTGAAGCCCAGTTTTTTTAAGCGATCACTCCATTTTTATTGGACTATATCCAAAAAAAGCCCAAATTAATCCCAGTTTATTTGTTTTTCGTCGTTATAAATTAAACAACATTTAAACGAAAATAAAATGGGTGTTCTAGAGAGATTGTATCTAAAAAGGAAAGTTTGTACTGGGGCAGAACATAGACCTTTATAGCCTATTTTCATTTGGGCTGGTTACTGGTCTAACGCAATGAACCGTATAGAATTTCGTCAAGATTAAATGTTAGATGAGGCCTTTTAAGCCAAAGACCTATAGTGGCATAAATCGATTTAACACACAGAGAACTGATACGTTGTCTTCAACTAAGTTTGTTGCCAACCAAACGGTGGTGGAGATTGCATGATTTTCAACCGTGCATTGGAACTGCAGTACTTGGAACGTCAGACATAAATAAAGTTCTTTTTAACAAGGTTTGACTTCTCCGAAGGGCTAAGCCAAATTAAGATAAAAATTAAATTGTGCAATTTCAGCATTTGGTCTACTTTTTTGGACCCACTTGGTAATCAGAGGATGATATTTCAATTGTCTTTTTGGCATAAATTTAGCACCATTCATGGTTACGTTTCGGTCATCATCATTTTTGAAAAAATATGCACCGAAGATTCCAACAGCTTATAAACCGCGACAAACCGTGGTTTTCTCTGGATATAAAGGCACCTCTTGAACCTCTTCTTGTCGCTCTTTAGCTCAAATGCGGCGATTTTGTTTATTGGCTTTGGCGTTTAGCCAGAAATGACCCTAATAACTGAACAATACTTTGGTCGAAAACAGCGGATCTTCCCGTTTCTCACCGAACGCTCATTTCCATAATACAGTTGCCAACATTTGAAGGTGATTATTTTCGAAAAATAAATGCCATAAAATGACCTTTCAAATTACCACTAAAGATTCCACACTTGATTTAAATTTTCATATTTTTTTTTTGTTCTGAAAGAATACCTCTAGATGGACCACCCTATATATGTGAAGCGCAAAATAGAAAGGGACCTAAGGTTAGAAACCAGTTTTGTTCAGGAGAGCCATTTCAAAGATTAGGTCCCTTTCTATTTGCGCTTAGAATCGTCGACTTCACTTTCGTAAAACGCGCATATCTCTGGGAGGGAACACTTTTGGGGCATGAGATCGGTCTCATTCAATGCTTAGATGTTGTCCACATCAAAAAAAAAGTGTAAAGTTGATGAAAAGTTTTGTTCAGGAGAGCCATATTAAAGATTAAGTCCCTTTCTATTTGCGCTTAGAATCGTCAACTTCACTTTCGTAAAACGCGCATCTCTCTGGGAGGATCGGTCTCATTCGATGCTCAAATGTTGTCCACATCAAAAAAAAGAAAAAAAATGAAAATTGATTTTTTTTTACCCTTATGCCCTTTTACCCTTTACCTCTATGCGCTGTCACATATATCATTTCCAAGTATTCAGTTTGGATCTTAAATGACATACAGAAGTGTCATGTAATCCTCTGAATTTTTATCGCTTTCCTGTGAAGTTGCACCTTCATTCTCAGCTATCTTTCCCGGCTTACAACAATTAGGACCATACATACTCGTATTACTAACAAATACAAAATTGCCCTTGTTATGCAGAGCATTTTAGATGACAATATATGAGTGAACAGAATTTTAAGGTTTAAATCTACTTTTAGAATCTTTTTAAAAGCAATCGTTTGAGCAATGTAAGTGGTGTTTAA
The DNA here is from genome assembly GCA_963513945.1 of Hydrotaea diabolus. Classification (NCBI taxonomy): domain Eukaryota; kingdom Metazoa; phylum Arthropoda; class Insecta; order Diptera; family Muscidae; genus Hydrotaea; species Hydrotaea diabolus. The sequence goes on along the minus strand of OY740718.1, from coordinate 153,088,375 downwards.
GGTCGAGCCTCGATAGGTACAACTGGTAAGCAAAACCGGAATATTTAAGTAATTTGTGAACTAGAAAATCCAATTGGGCTTATGACTAGAGGAAAAGTGGAGCTGTGGAATGTACCCTATAAATTCGATCGGTATACTTAATATAGGGTCTATCTCGATTCCTTTAAAGTGCTGTAAACATCAGCTTTTTTTCATAATACCCTGTACCACAGAGTGGTGTGGGGTTTAAAAATGTGTTCAAACTTTGTTTTCTAAGCTTAAAATAATGGACCATTGGCATCATTCTTTGGCTTTAAACAAAATTGTTAATTTAAAATCTCCTTGTCGCCAAAGAATCATCTTTGTTATCAACTCTTTCAGTTGGAATTTAGTTTTAATCGAAAAAATCACAACACTTGAAGAATGAAATGAAATTTATTTCCATTACAAGCCATGGAAATCATTTTTAACTTTTTCTCTTCTCTTAATTCTTAACTTTCCGTGTTCGTTGCCATGAAATTACACACCATAAATCACACGATAAAAGTGTCACCGCGACTTTTTTCCGCTGGGTTACACACGCTGCTACACGCAGTTTCACTGTCTGCAAGGTATTCTTATTCTTAGTTTTCGTTTATTTCATTTCGTTGCCTTGCCACTGTTTTTTTTTTTTTGGATATTTTCCTTACCAGTTGCAACAAAATACTGCTGAAGTGGTGGGAAAATTTCGTTAACTTCAGATATATCTTAATACAAACACACACACACACATTTGGCTACCCATACTGCCTCACCGAAATCCTCATAGTGACTATGAAGGTGTAAGTGATACCTTCAGCAGCCCCCAAGTCTCCCTTTGAAGTGTTTCAATATATATACTGTGTGTGTTTGGAATATCCTTGCATCTTGTAAGGAGCCGGCGTACGACACAGCTCAAAGACATAAAAAAGATGAAGATATGCAAGTGTGAAAAGAATCTCATGATTTTTGTTGCATTGTTGAACGTTGAACACTGTCGACGTTGTATTTTTTTTATTTTTTTATTTTTTCGGTGATCATCGTACTCCGGAGTGCGGTTACAGTTGTAGCTGCCTGATACTCGTACTTCCTGTCGCTTCTTTCATTTAAAATAAATAACTTTTTGGTCTCTGGTGGATTTCTAGATAGGTTTGGGGAGGTGTTGTTTTTTGTGTGGCTCTGGATTGCGGTTGCACAGTGGAAAGGAGTTGATAATAATGCCAAAAGTGCACCACATAAAGTGCAAAAGTGTATTACAGAAAGTTGTCGCGTATTTCTGATAGATTCAGGGATGTTGCTATTTTTGGTCCTGGATTGTGGGAAAAGGAGTTGCTTATAATGCTACTAGTTGAAAATGGTACAAAAGTGGGTAAAGATGTAAGAGTTGTTAATGTCAACCAGAACGCTTTAAGTAGTTATCCAGTAGCACATGTTCAATTCTGCAGAGAATTTCGGCAAAGGAATGAAATATGTCCTTGGAAAATTGCAAGCCGTCCAACTGCTTCAGCAAGGAAGTCTTCTTAACCACAATACTGCTGATTACTGCTGTAATCTGCTTTGTGATCAATGAAGATTTTGAAGTTATTTAAGAGAATATTAGACAAGGTTGGGGGTTAAATGTAACACAGAAGCCACGATATCGACCAAAATGTTACATGCTAGGTGGCAAATAGAATATCTTCGTGTGCCGACCGTTCATTTGTTACCGTCTGCACACTGTTTAGTGCAACCATGATCTATCTAGAGGTAATTTTTTCAGAACAAAAAAAATATAAAAATTCAAATCAAGTGTTGAACTTTATTGGTAATTTGAAAGGACATTTTATGGCATTTATTTTTTTGAAAATAATTACCTTCAAATGTTGGCAACAGCATTATGGAAATGAACGTTCAGTGAGAAACGTAAAGATCCGCTGTTTTCGACCAAAATTTCAGTGATGAGGCCCATTTCAGGCTCAACGGCAAAGTCAATAAACAAAATTGCCGCATTTGGGCTAAAGAGCAACAAGAAGAGGTTCAAGAGATGCCATTATACCCAGAGAAAACCACGGTTTGGTGCGGTTTATAAGCTGGTGCAATCATCGGTGCTTTTTTTTCAAAAATGATGATGCCCGGAACGTAACCGTGAATGGTGCTCGCTATCGCTACGATATCGATCTTTATGCTACCTAAAATTTAAGCCCGTAATCTTAACGATACTTCGTTTCAACAGGACGGTGCCACTTGCCATACAGCTGCTCAAACAATGGATCTATTGAGAGGTCATTTCGAAAAGCAGCTAATTTCACGTTTTGGTCAGATAAGTTGGCCGCCTAGATCGACTGATATCACACCTTTAGACATTTTTCTATGCGGTTACGTATGCTGACAAACCAGCTACGATTCAGATTTTGGAAGCCAACATTACGCGTGTCATTAAAGCTATACCACTCGAAATGCTCGAACAAGTCATTCAAAATTTAACCTTCAGAAAGGAAACCCTTAGGCGTAGTTGCGGCCAACATTTGAAGGAAACTATATACAAAAGATAAATGCCATTAAACGTTCTTTCAAATTACCAAAAAAGATTCCACACTTGATTTGAATTTTTATATTTTTTTTGTTCTGAAAAAATATCTCTAGATGAATCATCCTATACTTCTGAACCACAACTTTATCGAATTTTGGTTATCGAGTTTGTGAGCAGGGATGATCTAAAAAAACTACCAAAGATAATATTTAACAACACTGCCAGTGAATTACAGAAAACCAGTCCTACCTTTGGGTAGGATAGAATCCATTAATGTAGACCCGAATGTTTTCATACCAGTTGAGAAACAAAACATATTCGTCTCCACAGCGTTAAACCGTTGCTAAGGATTAGAGGAAGTGCCCTGACAATTAGCAAGCCTTCCACCTACCACTGCCGGTAGGCTACTCATTGTGTCAAACTTCTTCTAAAACACAATGCTACTAATTCTTTCTTTAAAATTGTTGTGACCTGCCATGTGAACAAGACAGATTCTTTGGATGATCCCAAAGTAAATACCTGGTAGGAGCTTGTTGACCAAGTTATTGGTAGAAGATTTTAAACCCATCTCCATTTAATTAAAAAATTTCAAGGAGACATGGACAACAGTCGAGCGAAAATGTGTGGCAGATGCTACCATCGTGGGCGATACCATATTTTCAGACCTAAAAGGTTCTAAAAAAAATTATTAGGTATTAGAATCAGCCAGGCCGAATCTTATTTATTTACCAAAATGGATTCGCTATAGAAATGGGAAAAATAGCAACTAAGGGTGGTCCAAACGTAATGCATGATATTAATTGTGAGTCACACCTTCACGTTAAGATTGTTAAAGCCTTTTACAAAAATGGGCTATCAAATACACATGAGATTGTTTCAAAGCCAATGCGTCCACAAGGAGAGACCGTTTGGTGCGGTTTATCGACTGCCGGCGTCATCGGGCCGTATTTCTTCGAAAATGATGTCGGTCGAGGTCGTGAATGGTGTTCGCTATTGCAAGATGGCCTGAAATTAAGGATATAGACCTGGACGATGTGTGGTTCCAACAGGATCCTGCCACTTGCCACAATGAATCTTTTGCGCCAGAAATTCAATGGTCGCGTTATCCCAAGTCGTGGCGACGTTAAAAGCCCGCCACGATCATGTGCTTTGACACATTTGGACTTCTTTTTTTAAGGATATTTATTATAAAAATTGTACGTCAACACACCAAGAACAAAAACTACAAGAGCTAGAGGATGAGATTTTTCGGCACCTATGTTAAGCTCGTTTGTTTTATTTCGGTCTGTTGCTTTTACAAATTAAACATGGATTAACCGGCTCAAGACCTCTTGCTTCTACATTTAAATAGAAGACATGTTTTCAACAAAATGGCAAAGTGACATTGATTTTCGTGGCTGCACACTACTTTTATCATGATTTCGGGTCCGTTAACGACATTGAACCTCCATTACGTTCAGAGTCATTGATATAGACCATCTAATATAAGGGAATTTTTTTCAGACGTATCGTTTTCAAGAAGAAATAAAATGCATACAGTTTAATGTTATGACCAAGAATTTTGCTTTTTTATAAAGATAAGGCCACAATAAATAGTACAGCTGTGTAAAATCGCACGATCTTGGAGGCCACGTCACAGGCATGCGACGCCAGTAAAGGCACTCATCAAAAGTTTCCTTCACTAAATTGATTGTTTCGTTGGATGTATGGCATACCAAAGGTCATTCAGATCAACATTCTTCAATTCAGGCACGAAAAAGTTATTAATTATGGCTCTATAGAGTTCCCTATTGACTGTGGCATTATGGCCGGCTTTATTTATGAATAAATATGAACCAATGATTGCCTCTGCCCATTGAGCACACCAAACATTGACTTTTTTAAGATGTAAGGGCGCCTCAACAATGGCTTGTGGATTTTTTTTTTTTTAAATAACCAACACTCAGGGGATGCCCCCTATACATGTGGTGCATTGCGTTGGCGAGTGGAAAGTAAAGGATCGGACGGGGGAAAGAGGGAATAATGTTTATTGACACTTGTCTTGAACTTCTGGATGTCGCAATTAGTGGGAAACACATTTGCCGGAAGTCGATTCCACATACGGACTGTACGAGCGAAAAACGAATTTGATCTGTAGTGTATAGTGCGGTCAACTGGCCAATCGATAACAAACGGGTGTGAATTCCTAGAAAGTCGCGTATCCCTGCCGAACATCGTCACGTCAGGAATAAGGCGACGGATGTCTGATGAACACACACCATGAAAGTAGCGATAGAACAGCGTCACGCAACCCACATTCCGACGATGATCAAGGGAAACAATAGAGTTGGATACCCTACTGTCACCTATCAGCACCATCGCTCTCCTTTGAACACGGTCAAGTAGCTCCAAGGATGATTTTAGAGCACCTGCCCATATATGGGAGTTGTATTCCATCTTCGGCCTGATGTAAGTTGTATAGATATTGAAAAGATCAGAAGGAGTGAAATATTTCTTGCACCGCTTTAAAAAGCCTATGCACTTGAGTGCTTCTTTCGACACTTCGAATACATGCCTCGCCCAACGAGCGTCACATTGTATTTTCATGCCCAGAACATCGAGAGCTTTTGATTGTTCAATATCCGTGCCATCGAGAGAAATTGACGGTATTGTTGGGTCAGCGAATCGCTTGTGAGACAACAAGCAGCACTGTGTCTTACGTGCATTAAAATCTACTCTATTCACTCGACCCCACTCGGAAATGGCCAGTAGATCACGGCCAAGTGTCTCATCCATAATTCGCCTTTTGTCTTCAATATCTTGAAGACTTGGCCTACGGTCGAATGAATATGAATGACAGAGGTTACTATCATCCGCAAAGGAGTAGATTGGATTCAGGGTCTGACCCAACAGATCATCAATGAAAATTAAAAATAAAGAGGGAGAAAGGACAGAGCCCTGTGGTACTCCTGCAGTAAGCCTATGTTTGTTGGATGAGAACCCATTTACAACAACTCTTATAGTGCGATCTCTAAGAAAGCTCGATATAAAACGAGCGAAAGTATCACCGACGCCAAAAGCCATCAGCTTTGACAAGAGTGCACCGTGCCAGACTCTATCAAAGGCCTTGGAAATATCCAGAGCCACAACCTTACTCTCACCAAACTGGTGGATAGACCGACTCCAGCGCTCCGTCAAGAAAGCCATCAGGTCTCCCGTAGAGCGATTTCTACGGAAGCCATACTGTCGATCACTAGCAAGCAGTTGGACTCTAGATACCTCACAAGATGGTGGTTAACCATGCTCTCCATTACCTTAGAGGGCGCGGAGCAAATCGCGATTGGCCGATAATTTGCAGGATTATTGGCTTCACCCTTTTTAGGGATCGGTTGGACGTTCGCAACCTTCCAACACGCTGGGAAGACTCCCGCACGATAAACAAGGTTGAAGAGGTTGCGCAATGGACGGGCTAGCGTCGAGGAGCACTTACACAGGACAAGTGCCGAAATACCATCCAGGCCCGGGGACTTATTTACGTCGAGATTCGCAAGAACCCTTTTAACCCCACGTGTTCGAAAAAATATCTGAGGCATGGAACTAGATACGTTTTCGATCACGGGGAGTGGTTGATTGCTTTCCGGCAAGGAAGAATTTCCTGCGAACATTTCAGCCAATAGGTTAGCTTTATCAACCGGGTCAGTGAATGCCTGATCGTCTTTAACAAGAGTTGGGATAGATGATGAACTATCCTTTACTCTTCTTACAAACGACCAAAAGCTCTTACTTCCCCTGGGAGAAGCAAGAACATTTTGGTTATTAACGTACCCATTCAACCAAAAGTGAGCTTCATTGCTGAACAAAATTGTCTTTTGGCAACCGACTCGGTGGCCATCTCGTTTTAAGCCCATTCACCACGATTTGCAAAAGTTGTTGCGAAATAAGTCTATTTATTGTGAAATGGCAAAGCAAACTGAGGATAAATCAAGTGACAGCTGTCAAAAAGACCAACTCCGAAACAAGTGACAGCTCTCAAAAAGACCAACTTTGAAAAAAGGATTTGCAAATTGAAAAAAGGGGTAGATCCTTCTATCACAATAAAAAATATTAAGATAATTCTCTGACATTTTTTGTTTTATTTACAATTAACATCGTGCGTTTTAGTTGAACCGACAAATTGTTGAAGATACAATGCAGGTGTTTGTTTAATATTTAATTAATTTGTCAATAAAGAAACTATAAAACTATTTTTCTTTTCAAAAAATAGGGCCTTGCTTGATTATAAAAAAAATAAATGGGATGTTGTTTCATTTTAGGTTTTGGGTCTCTTTTCATTTTTATATGGTTTTATTTCATTGTAGGAATTATGGCGTAGTTTCATAGTGAAATAAGGGCCCATTTTGGGGGCTTTAATTTAGGCCCTATTTCTTGGGGTTTATTACATAGAGCCGATAAATTTTAATACTAGAAATATGACATACACATGAATCAAAAACACCCCTTGGCCCATAATTGTCATAGATCCTTCTATCACAATAAAAAATATTAAGATAATTCTCTGACATTTTTTTGTTTTATTTACAATTAACATCGTGCGTTTTAGTTGAACCACCCTTTACCTGTCATTCCCCTTCGGCGAAATACATGTGGTAGTCATCATTATATATACTTTAACACTTCTTATTTCATTATTGCCATCTTGATATGTCCTCGGCCTCTACCCCCAAAACGAATGTAAGCGTGTAGGTTTTTTCCATTGAAATAGCATAAATTATGCGCTTAACACCTTCAAATTATTTGTTTCTGACATCGACCCCCCCATTAGGTGATGAGTGGTGTCCTCTCAAGTGGTAATTTAGTGCCACTGTGCCAGTAGGTGTCATGCATCTTCAGCCGCTGAAGAGCTTCGTTGGCACTTTCGGCTGCTGTTTTTTTTTGTTGTTTTGTCTTCTTCATTTTCATGTTCAGCTGAAAGTGACACTGTAAAGTGCATGTTCACTTTGGCGTTACAAGGGAGCAGTCGTGGTGGGTGGCTTAAACACAAAGGAAAAAAGGAGGCGTACATGGCCATAATTTTGTTTTCCTTTCATTTTTTTTTTGTTCATCATGGAAGGTGGAATTGTTGAAAAAGTTCCCTCGTGATGACTCAGTGTTTGTGAGTGTATGCGTAAGTGAATCTGCTAGAGCACGGGTGCGCGAAGGGGTTCGCTAAGCAGTACTTACGAGCATAAAGTGGTTATTAAGATAACGTTTGGTTTAAAGCCCCAACCAAAAGACAAAGACGTTCGAGAAGGCGAAGACGAAAGAAAAATAAGTCATGCAAAATTATGCTACACAAACTTTGGCAACAACGGATTTGTGTGGCGGTTAGGAAGTTGGCAATTTAGAATGCTTTGCTTTGCTTTTACAAGCAGATGTCATTTTTGGTTTTTTATACTGTATCATTGCCAGCCAGGCTCATCATCGTCATCGCGTAATATCACCCACTCTCAAACAACATGACATTAATCTGTTTTTTAAGAAAGTTCTTTAAGAACTTTTGTCTTATGATTTTGAGGATTTTTTGCTGCTGCTGCTGCTGTTGCTGATACTGTTGTTTGTATCTTCGCATTATCGTATCACATGCATGATGTTGTTGCTTTTAGGAAATTTTTGAACTCTCATAACATGTTGCATGACATTTTCTTTTGTAATATAATTTAAATTTCTGCATGTGTGTGTACAGTACACATACACGCTTAAACGCAGACATACACTTGTAAGGATATGTTTGATGGTGTGTGTTCTGCGACATTACACTTAAATTTTGTACCCTTTTATTTACAATTTTAAGCTTGCAGACATTTCCTTCCCATTCATAAAAATGTGTTTAGTCACAGTCTTATGAGTTAGAACAATTTCACAGTGTTCCAAAAATGAGGGTGTGGGAAGGAATTTTAAGGCTCTATGAAATAAAGCCCCAAGAAATAAGGCCCCAAACTAAAAATGAAATAAAGCCCCAAAAATTTGTACAGAAAGCAACAACAACGATATTTCGGTTGTTGTTTCATCTTTTTTCGCGGGAATTTTTAATTTCTACACCTTCGACACATCGACAAAATTAAAGCTTTTTTTCCAAAACCACCAATTTACACTTTCTTAAAATTTAAAGTCCAATTATTTTCAGTTTAATGATAGTGTAAATTGATTGTTAAAACAAATTATTTTAGCTTTAATTATTGCCAAGCTACTCGTATAAGGTGAAATATGTGTAGCTGAAAATTATTGCTTGACTATATCGAAGCTTCGAAGGCGGCATCTGTGGCTAATCATAAAATATTGGCACTTCCAATTAGGTTTGCTTATGCTGAAGTCAAATCGAAAATGGAATTTGAAATTGCAAGTAGATGCGATTTACAAGGGATTAGAGCACTATAAATGTCCATATTGCCGTCAAATTGTTGAAGACACAATGCAGGTGTTTGTTTAATATTTAATAAATTTTTCAATAAAGAAACTATAAAACTATTTTTCTTTTCAAGTATAGGGCCTTGCGTGATTATAAAAAAAAATAAATGGGATGTTGTTTCATTTTAGGTTTTGGGTCTCTTTTCATCTTTTTAGGGTTTTATTTAATTGTAGGAATTGTGGCGTAGTTTTATAACGAAATAAGTCCCCATTTTTGGGGCTTTATTTCAGTTTCAGTTTGGGGCCTTATTTCTTGGGGCTTTATTTCATAGAGCCGATAAATTTTAATACTAGAAATATGACATACACAAGAATCACTTTTTGCTTTACCCTCCGATTAATGAGTCACAAGTTGCCCTTATACGAGGGACAAGGCCCGCAGGGACCAATTTCTACAGGGTGAAAAGCGGTAATGTGCCTTTTTGCACTGCAGGCTGTGACGACACTGTCAGTCGAAGAGAGTGGAAACTGTGCGTGGCTTATAGTGGCTGACGGGAGATTTGTATTCGTCTGCTTTTCAGTTTACATCATGCATTGGACACGTGAGGAGAGGTCATTTTATGTTGAAGCGTATTTTTCAAATGCTCACTCGATCATTGCAGCCACGCGGACATGTTCCTTGAGGTAAACATATGTTTTTTGTGGAGAGTATAGGAAAGTCTTTTAGTCAGGCCCGGCCAAGTCTTATACAGCATTCATCGCTGAGCAAATAATCAACAAAGTACATTTATTCCGAGGTACGTTTAATATCTTAAAAGGAAAGCTTTTTCCCCCCTCGAAGTATTAATGAGGTCGGACATTGCCTTATCGTCTTAATATTCTAAGACGATCAATAATACAGGGTGGACCGCAATAATTTGCTTTTATGCACTGCAGGCTGTGGCGGCACTGTTGGTCAAAGAGAGTGGAGAGTATGCGTCGCTTATAGTGGCTGACGGGAGATTCGCATTCGTCTGCCCTTCAGTTGCCATCATGCATTGGATACGTGAGGAAAGGTCATTTTGTGTTGAAGCGTGTTTTTCAAATGCTCACTCGATCATTGCAGTGCAGCGTGCTTTATGTTTACGATTCGTTGTTCACCCTCGCGGACGTGTTCCTGGACGGCAATCAATTGTAAATTGGGTAACTTCATTGAAAACAGCAGGGAATGTGTCATGTGTACGAAGGGGACCAAAGAGAAGGATTAAAACACCGCAAAACATCGAAAGTGTTAGAAAAGCAGTACTGCAATAGCCAGAACACTCTGCTCGGAAGCAATCACATGCTCATGGCATTTTCAGACGTTCTCTCCACCGGATTCTTTATGATGAACTGAATTGTCATCAGTATAAAATGTGCGTGGTCCGACAAATTCCAGAACGGGACTATTTGACACAGAGGACCTCTTGTGAAGACATTCTTGCAACTATACCCCCATGACGCAATTGTGTTCTTTTCTGATTAGGCACATTTTCACCTTAGTGGGTGTATAAACAAACAAAATATGCGGTACTGGAGTGAAACAAATCCTAGAGAACTTTACCAGAGACCTATGCATTCGGACCGCGTCACTGTGTGGTGCGCCACTTCACGAGTAGGCATCATTGGCCCTTACTTTTTTCAGGATAACAGTCTTGCCGTAACTGTGAACTCCGAACGGTACTTGACTATGATACAGGATTTGTTCAGCCTGCTCTTGACGCAACGCAATTAGAGGATGCATGGTTCCAACAGGATGGTGTCACTACATACTCGTACATAGCGAGGGTTTCCATGCATTGTTTGAGGCAAATGTTTCCTGGACAGCTTATCTATTTGAGAGGTGATGTGAGCTGACCGGCACGCTTACCAGACTTAGCAACATGCGCTTTTTTCCCTGGGGTTACCTGAAGTCGAATATGTATATCAATCGCCCCAACACCTTGGAAGACCTAATTAACAATATTGAGGGTGAATTTGGCAAAATACCAGTCGACATGCTTATTAGAGTTCATGAAAACTTCAGAAAGCGGATGCAGCAGTGTGTAGGTAGCGAAGGTCGACATTTGCCAGATACACTATTTAAAACCACGTGATTTAAAAATTATCTTACTGTTCGATATAATTAAAATATAAAATAAATTTGTTTAGGGTTCATTATTTTTTTATTTCATTCCCAAATAAGCAAGTTATCGCGCCCCACCCTGTAGATTAACTAAAGCATGTTTAGCACTTGGACGATTAAGCCAAAAATGGCGCTCAACCCAAATTGCATTGAGGACAGAAACAAGAATATTAAGCTCATGTGTGAAATCCTCCACACTATACGGCAGCGAAACCTGGAAAATGACGACTGCAATATCACAAAGGCTACAGGTCTTCGTTAATAAGTACCTGTGCATAATAAGTCGCACATTCTGGCTAAACCAAATCTCCAACGCAGATCTCTGGATGTTAACAAGCGAGGAGCCCATAATCCGCCAAATAACAAGAAGAAAGTGGAAATGGATAGAACATACTTTGCGTAAGCCTCATGATAGCAACACAAAAACAGCATTAGAGTGGAATCCCCAGTGCAGCTTACGTCCAGAACGACCGAAAAATACCTGGCGAAGGACAAAAATTTAAAAAATTAGATAACACTTTTGTTGACGCAAAGACTTTATGTTATAATATAAACTGATGAAATTTTTCTATAGAAGCCCTATGTTCCCAAGTTCCTAAGGGAAAAACATATGAATAAAGTGCTATGTCGCCTACGTTGAAGCCGAACACTGTGCTGTTGGCAGGACGCGTATGATTTTTTAAACTCCAGTGGCACAAATGTCTTATTTGAGAGCACTATTCCAACGTATGCAATTTTTCCCTGATCCAAATTTGTCAGTGCGATCTCTCTCCAAATATCTCTAAGCCGATTGAAGTTAAACATTCTACCCTAGATTCACCTCTCGCTGCTGGTCAGACAATTTTCTAGAGTAAATTATTCCTTTAAAAGGATAAAATGATTTCGACCACCACATCTTTATGCCATACTTGGCAGGCTTCGACGGAATCTATTGCGTGAAGCAGATAAGTCGTCTGTATGGGAATCAAGGATCAGAGCATCATGCACTGTGTAAGCTGCTGCCAAGTTATACAGCAACATTTGCCAACATTTACTGTTGATTAGTAGCTGCTGTCGCTATATATATTTCTGGCCTAGGCAACACTATGTATTGCCTGGCGCCATCTGACATATCCATTGGAAAGTTTGACATTTTGTAGCATAAACTTACTCAGAACGTTTTGACATACGACCATCCTTTGTGTTGTTTACAGTTACTTGAAAAATCAATTTGGCAAAAAAATGGAATTAACTCGTGAACATTTTCGTGCGATCATTTTTCACAACTTTCGACGTGGATTATCATGACAAGAGCGCATCGATGAACTTAAATCTTTGCATGGGAATGAAGCACCATCCTATAGCACTGTGAACATGTGGTTTAATGAATTCAATCGTGGCCGACGCTCGCTCGAAGACGAAAGTCGTGAAGGTCGTCCAAAAAACGGCCGATGAGCCTGAAAACATTGATGCCGTGCGTGAACTGGTAATGCAAGATCGCTATGTGACATACCGTAAGATAGGGGCATCCTTGGGTATTTCTTCCATCAGCATACGTTCGATATTGCATGAAGGTTTGTTCTCGTTGGATCCCGCACAATTTGACAATCGCCCAAAAAAAGGCTCGTGTCGATTGGTGCAATGAAATTTTGAAAAATTAGATTGCGGTGCTTTAAATGACGTTTATAAGATCGTCACAGGTGGCGAATCATGGATCTATGTGTATGAGCCCGAAACAAAACAGCAATCGAACGGGTGGGTCTTCGAAGACGAGCCAAAGCCAACGAAAGTTGTTCGTGGTAGAAGCACTTCGAAGCAAATGGTCGCGTGTTTCTTCGGCAAAACTGGTCACGTGGCAACTATTTCGCTTGTGCAACGTAGGATGGTCAATTCTTAGTGGTACACCACAATTTGTTTGCCTGAAGTCATTGGAGAAATTTGAAAAACGAACAAGAGAAGACGAATCATTGTGCACCATGACAATGCGAGCTCTCACACATCAGCTGCAACGATGAGCTATTTCACCACTCAAGCTGTCAAATTGACGGGTCATCCACCGTACAGCCCTTATGACTTCTTCTTACTCCCTGGCATCAAGAAAAAAATGCGTGGTCAACGTTTTTCATCGCCCGAAGCAGCTGTTGAAGCGTTCAAAAATCGTGTTTTGGAGGTGTCTCAACCGGAGTGGAAAAAGTGTTTCGACAATTGTTTTGAGCGCATGCAAAAGTGTATAAATCATGCTGGAGAATACTTTGAAAAACAATAAAACCATTTTTGATGATAAATACTCGCATTTTCATTATTAGGCCAGAAATATAGCAACCCTCGTAATAGTCAAAAAGGCATCCAACTCTTTGAAAGTGATTGGCTTCCATCCCTCTGTGGTCGTTGGATTTGACAAATTTCATGCAGCTAAGGGGATCTTGTATGGTTCCCACTGATCCAGGTATCCTCCTTGTGTAGTCAACCACATTATGAGCACGAGTGCGGGAAGACGGTGATGCATTTTTTCTCCTTAAGTGTCTGTTTGGAAATAAAGTAATCGTCACTTGTTTTCGGTACATCAGTTTCTTTTTATTCACTATCTTCGTCATCACTAATGTTTATACTTGCTTCACTTTCGGCTTTTACATTTTCAACATAAAAACTTGACCGACTTCCCATACTAATCACTCTAATATCTTAATAAAACATCAAATATTGGTCTGAACCCCAGGGACCTCCTCACTTATCGGAGAATTAACGTTTTAATTTTTTTCCACCTCCGAGTCGTTTTTGTACTACTGTGCCATTGTCATTTCATTGTTACAACCAAAATGCTTCCTTTATGTTTTATCTTTTCCATTTCGTTAAACAAATTTGTCTTATGTGATATGATGATGCGTTTAGCAAGAGGGTTTAAACAAGTTTTGCTTAAAATTTCATCTGTAACAATATTTAATTTAATACACATACAATCACGCACCGACTTACATTCACGTAGATCTAGATTGATGTCAGCACTAGCACAGTGGCTGTGAGAAGGTCTTTGCCGCCGCCTACCAGTTCGACTTCTGCCACCCTCTCTCTGTTGGTGATACAGGCTACACATTAGGGTGGGCCGGTTTCTAAGAACAAATATTTGTGGTCCTATTTCTCAGGCGCTCATATGCTATATTGTATTGTATGTGGCAATGTATATTTGTATGTATTATATGCCAATTTGAAAAGGTAATATTTAAAAAAACATTAAATCATCCGATTTTTTTATAACCTACAAAAAAATAATTGAGAAAAAGTCAAAAAATTAGAATTTGGTTGATTTTTTTTTTGTATGTCGAAGTGGAACTTTTTTCCCTCATGCTAAAAGCTTTCAAAAAATCGATGGCAAAATGTCAATTAATAAATCGACCCACCCTACTACACATCCTTGTTAGCACGATGATAGGATGATAAGGATGCTGATGAAATTTTTTGTTGCTCTATAATATATATTTTCGGTTTATTATTTCCGCCAGCTTCACATTTCACCTGTATGTTGCGAGTAAGTCACTCAAAGGACATGAACACGTACACGCAGACACAGACGCTGACACCGACACCCGTACATACACTCGCAGCTATCCTGTACACATAGCCGTTGGCTAAGTATGTGTGTAGTAGTAAATGATATGCCTGTTAGCCTTTGCAGTCATGTTACTTTGACTGTTTATGTCCGTCTGTCTGTCTGTCTGCGTGTGCCTTCATCCACTCCCTCATCGGATGTCATCCTACTTTCGTTAAGGCCTAAGGCTACCAGCAGGTGTTATGTGGGGATTCGTAATATTTGTGCTTTGTCAAAAGGATATTTGCCTGAGACGGGCATGAGCAAAAAAAAAACGCCAAACGATTCTATTTTCCTTTTTCTTTGTAAATTTCACGCCTCAGTCCCCTCCCTTTTTGCAAACCATAAAACAAGCCCTCAAAGTGTGGTATTTTGCCAAGGTGGAACTGACGAAGCAAAGTAGAACAAGAAACGAAAATTGAAGCAGAAAAGAAAAGGTTTTTTTTTATCTTAAATCAGTATTTAAGTGGTAAATGCTGCTGCATGCACACTCTCTCTCCCTCTCTCTCTCTTCCTCTCTCTCTCATCCAGGTATTGACTATGCGAGGCAGTCGCAATTACTCGAGGACATACACATCATGATTTAACTCCTTTTGTTGGTATTGCGTAGCGCAGGGATCATGCTTTTGGGCACAGTTTCAGGCGTTTTTTTAGAAGCTACCTTTTTTTCTTGCTCCTTTGGCTTCGCTGTCCCATGACTATCATCAAAATCTTTTTGATTTAATTTTCTTTACCCCTTAACAAGTGGTATTTTGGCCTCTAAATAGCTTTGAAGTATTTGGCCGCCAGTGTTGTCAATTGAGTGAATTTTTCCTTGTTTCAAGGTCAATAATTTGAAGGATTTCAGGGGGGGAGTAAATTGAATTTTACTAAGATTACATCATAATCAAAGGGTTAGAAGAATTTAATGTGACAGATAGTGCTAGACAGAAGCCAAGTGAATCTTCGTTATAAAGTGTAAAAAGTAATTCTTTATACGTGACACGCAAAATAGAAAGGGACTTAAGGGTAAAAACCAGTTTTGTTCAGGAGACCCATTTTAAAGATTTAAATACGTGTATCTTTGGTGTACCATTTCATAAAACGCGCATATCTCTGGGAGAGAACACTTTTGGTGCATGGGATCGGTCTCATTCGATGCTCAGATGTTGTCCACATCAAAAAAAAGGTGAAAATTAACTTTTTTACCCTTAGGTCCCTTTCTATTTTCCGCGTCTCATATGGAAATTGAAGAGACACTTTTAAGGAAGTGTTGGTTTAGGGTGGGATTTATAAAGCTCAGGAGCTACACTTAACTATACAGGACGTGTTAAGGAAGAGCACATCACGTCACATTAATTTTTTAGATTTCAAGTTTATGGTTCGTTTCCTTAAGGACTGTTAAGGTATTGTAATCCTGTATTTGTAATCTGACCTTGATAAAAGGCCTCTTAGTGTTTTGCCATAATTTATTAACACACCATTCACGAAATACAGGGTTGGCGATTTAATATTTTAAGTTTAAGACGGTTAAAAAAAAGTTCGAACAGTTTTTCAATTTTTTTGGTTTCATTGGAAAGTTTCAACTTTGTCTTATAATAATGAAAAAATATAATTCATACGAAGGTTGCTAAATATTTCTCAGGTCCAGGCCATGAAATGGTAACATTTTGATTTCAACTCCTGAGGGACCAGAGTTGACACATGCATAAATTGGGAAATTTGCCGAGCTTTTGTTTAGATGATATGACAATTTTTAACATATATTAAAGTGCGCATACGTTCATTTGTAATAGAGTTAGCTTCTATGACCAACTTTTACGGCCCCATGGGTTTATGCGTTTGGTCCACAAGCCCAGTTAAATCTTCAAAATAATTCCATGGTTAGATTTTTGGTATAATTTGTTTATTGTGAAGATCTTTACTCGTACGTTCATGTTTACTAGTGATCGTTCCATCCTAAGTGTTTTCTGGCGCTATGTGAACTTTCCATTGGAAAGTTTGACCTTTTTTAGCATAAACGTACTCAAAACGTTTTGACGTACGACCATCATTTGCGTAGTTTACAGTGACTTGAAAAAATCAATTTTGGCAAAAAAATTAAATTAACTCGTAAACATTTTCGTGCGATCATTTTTCACAACTTTCGACGTGGGTTAATTATCACGACAAGAGTCCATCGATGAATCTTAATCTCTCTATGGCGATGAAGCACCATCCTTTAGCACTGTGAAAAACTGGTTTAATGAATTCAATCGTGGCTGACGCTCGCTCAAAGTCCAAAAACGGCCGTTGTGCCGTGCGTGAACTGATAATGCAAGATCGTCATGTGACATACCGTGAGATAGAGGCATCCTTGGGCACTTCTTCCACCAGCATACAATCGATATTGCATGAACATCTGGCCGTAAAAAAGTTTTGTTCTCCTTATATCCCGCACAATTTGACAATCGCTTAAAAAAAGGCTCGTGTCGAGTGGTGCAAAGAAATTTTGAAAAAAATCTATCGCAGTGCTTCAGAAGACGTTTATAAGATTGTCACAGATGACGAATTGTGGATCTATGCGTATGATCCCGAAACAAAACAGCAATCGATCGTGTGGGTTTTCGAAAAAGAGCCAAATCCAACGAAAGTTGTTCGTGGAAGAAGTGGAAACGTAGAAGGTCAGTTCTAAGTGGTACACCACAGTTTGTTTGCCTCAAGTCTCAGGAGAAATTCGAAAAACGAACAAGAGAAGACGAATCCTTGTGCACCATGACAATGCGAGCTCTCACCCATCGGCTTAAACAAGCGCCTTTTTGACCGGCCAGAACGTCGAATGGGTGGGTCATCCGCCGTACAGCCCTAACTTGGCACCCAATGACTTCTTTTTATTCCCGCACATCAAGACAAAAATGCGTGGTCAACGATTTTCGCCGCCAGAACATGCCATGGAGGTGTCTTAATCGGAGTGGAAATAGTTAGTGCTTCGACAATTGGTCTGAGTGCGCATTCAAAGTGTATAAATAATGCTGGATACTTTGAAAAACAATAAACCATTTTTGATGATAAATATTCGCATTTTCATTATTAGGCCAGAATTATATATAGCAGCCCTCGTATTACTTTACATATTTTAAAAGGTTATCCGCCTCTAGTCGCTACTTGGTTTCATAAACTGTATGGAGTGCATCACGAGCATATTCAAGCTAGGAGAGGAACACATTAAGATTGTTAAAGCCTTTTAAGAAAATGGGCGTTTAAAACAAAATTAATTTTGTGCTCTTTGTGATTTTTTTTGGTCAGCATAATCGACCAAATGTGTCCACCATCTGGAAAATTGTACGCAAATTTAAGCAAACCGGATCTGAAGGAAATGTGAAAACACATGTGCATGCTTGTCCAGTTAGTTCTGTCATCGTTTGTCATCGGGCCATACTACTTCGAAAATGAGGGCGGCGCGATATGCAACGACTTCTTGTGGCCAGAAATTAAGACAATGGAACTGGACGATGTGTGGTTCCAGCAGGATGGTGCCACTTGCCAACGAAACAAGAAATTCAAGGGCCTTGTAATCTCACGTCGTGGCGATGTTAATTGGCCGCCACGATCATGTCGAACCCTTACGCAAAAAAGACGTAAGCACCACTCGCTTTTCAATGAAGTTCAATAGGAAATTCTACTCGTACAACCTTAAGCGTAAGTATAAGAAATTTAATATTAACATTTACAGAGATAAAGCAAATTCAATTGCATATTAAAAATTAAAT
The DNA here is from genome assembly GCA_963513945.1 of Hydrotaea diabolus. NCBI lineage: Eukaryota > Metazoa > Arthropoda > Insecta > Diptera > Muscidae > Hydrotaea > Hydrotaea diabolus. Next base: position 153,070,073 of record OY740718.1, on the reverse strand, counting down.
TTTTATATTAGCAAATTGTTTCGGAATCCTTCAAAAAAAAACACTCTCCTGTAAAATTTTTTTGTTGGCGCTTACGTCTTTTTCGCGGTTAGGGCTCAATGTTATTGAGCATCGTTGGATTTCATTCCATGAGGATATTTAAAAAGCAAAGTGTACGTATTAGGAAAAGAATAGTACAAGAGCCAAAGGATCAGATAATCTACACAGTAAAGACATTCAACCTGCTTTATGTCTCCAAGGCATCCGAAACTGTAACGATAATTTTGTTTCATACATACACGCAGAGAAAAAAAACGGTTAGTATATGGTCACGGCAATAATAATATGTTCTCCGCAATAAAAGTATGTTCGTCGTAACCATAGTATTGTTTTCTGAATTTAATTTTGACAATAGTATGATTGCCGCAATATTACTATTGTTGAAATATAACAATAGTATTATACGTATTGCCAAATTTAGAAATGAAAATATGGTTGTAGCAACCATATTTAAATGGTTGGCGCAACAAAAGTATTGTTGTTAAAATTTACGTTATCAATAATATGATTACGGCAATCACAGCGTATGGTTGCGACTATGAACATAACAAAACAGGTTTTATAGTGCATACATGTATGTGTGTGCGTATGTTTTTTTGGTATACCAAAAAACACATACACACGATACAGTGCACGGTTGTTGTCTTTTTCAAAAAACAACAGCAATCGGAAGGTAGTTCGAGGGATTTTTTTGTGTTTACTTACTGTTCGATGAAATATCCTAATTCTGACTGGTTCTCGTTTATTTAAAATCTACCTGCACTTAAGTATATAGCCATTGATCATGGTTTAATCACTTTCATTACTTGGTGTCTACGGATGGTGAAGTAGCATTCACCCCTGTTGGCAAATAAAAGTTGTTGTTGTTGTTGTAGCGGCACACACCGTGTCGAGGTGACAGCCCTTGGCCGTAGAATTGATGCTTCGGGTCAATCCGGTGCGTAGAACCGACTGTCGTGGGATTGGGCAATAAAAGTATCCATGGGCAAATAAAAGTATATTCCACTGCCGTTGGAATATATTTTTTTGTTTCTTGATTGAAATGTTCAATAAAAACAGGACCTCAAATCTGGCTCTAATCTAATTGTATGGTAAATTTAAATAACTTGCTTGATAAAAATCTCTATTTTTGAATAACAACATTACCCAACCCTAATAATTAATTAATACATTTATTGATGATGTTGTATCATTGATGTTGTATCCAAAAATAATCTACTTATTCGAAATGTCCGCCTTTTGCCTTTACACACGCCTTAAGTCGCACTGGCCAATCGTCAATAGCTGCGCGAACCTTGTTCATTGGAAAATTGACCACAGCTCAAACCAAAGCAGTCTTAAAAGATCCAATGTTACGGTATCTTTTGTAACAAACCATGTCCTCTAAAACCTTTCACAATTTGTAATCCAATGGGTTCAAATCTAGACTGCCTAAGGGCCAATCTTCAGAGAAAATGAACGCTGGCAAATTGTTTCGAAGCCAGGTTTGGGACGTTTATGCCTTATGGGCCGGCGCAGAACCCTGCTGGAAAGTCCATGGCTAGTTTTGGAACAGGGAATTGTTAAGAGGCTTCACAACAGCTTCCAAAACGGTTTCTTGGCAAACTCTGGCCGATGTTTTGACTCAATGTTCGCAGAAAAGCAGGTCAGTGACTCCATCGTAAGAGACACCACCACCAAACCATGACTGAAGCTGGGTGATGACCCATTTTCCACCCTTGGGATCAGTTCAGATGCTTCCTTAGATGACCGCGCATACACTCTATCATTTTGCTCGTTAATTTTTTCGTAAACGGTAAAAAAATTTTCATCGGTGAACAAAATTTTTCTGTGCAAGTTATAAGCGTGCTTCACCAAAAGACGTTTGCATTTTTCAAACCCCTTTTTTTTTTAAAGCTGCAGTCAATAAATGTCCGGTACGTGGTTTAAAAGCCCCTAGTCCCACGTCTTTTTTAATGATTCATGGACTTTTGCGTGATATTCATCTCAAGCGCCATGATTTTCTGTTTTCGGAGCGGATTTCTGTGAATTCGATATTTAAAAGATAAAGTGCAAGTTAATAAACCAAGAACAGCTCAAAAGCTGAAAGAGGAGATAATTCGGCACATTTACGACATTGAACCTGCATTTTGACTCGAAGGCATTGAAAATAAAGACCATCGCATAGAGGAATGCCCCCGAAACCGTAACGATTATTTTGTTTCATACATAATTGCCATAGATCCTTCCATCTGATAAAAAAAAAACATTTCGTCAATTCTCTGAACACTTTTTGTTTTATTTACAATAACCATCATTCGTATTAGTTGGATAATCCTTTATACAGGTTGATTTATTAATAAAAATATTAATAAATATTAATTTCAGCAGTGTATTCCTTGGCGCATTTCATGAAAATATGTCCTTCTACGAACATGCCCGAAAATACAAGAGGGCGAAATGGCAGCGCTTTTAAAATTCCTGGATTAGTGGTCGGAGTGTACTTTGGCAAAATTGCTAAGTTCTGAACCACTGGTCGGATCTTTTTGCTTGTTTTTTCTCTTTTAAGATTGCCCTGCCTTTTACCTTTCCAAAATTACCTAAAATTTTTGCGTTTCAATCAAATAGTCATAACATTGGAACGGTAGAACCACTGGGCTTCGTTTAGTTAATTTTTACCCTAGTACCCTCCGACCACAAATCCGAAATTTTTTAAAAAGCTGCCATTTCGCCACCTGGCATTTTTGGGCATGGTCGTTGATGGACATATTTTTATGAAATGAGACACGGCATATGCTGCTGAAATTTGTCCAAACGTAAATGAATCGCCCTGATACATTACTCGTAATACGCTTTTGAAAAAAAATAAGTAATCGCATGTACTCCATTTCACATTTTTAAAAATGAGTATTTGAATATTCGCTTTAGAATTCGGAAAAATAAATGCTTCAGTATTTTCAATGTTCGCTACACCCACTTTCGCTACATCCCTACACAATATGTGTATGGGTGTGCTAATTATTACCCACAGGGGATTAAAGGTGTTGAGTATTTTAGTTTCAGTTTTAAACCAAAGAATATTAAGCAAATTTGTAAATCATCTTAAGCAATTTATTTCTTATAAATCATTCATTCTCCCTACATGGTTGACTATGAAATTTACCCCTCTTTGCCCCCAATCTTTTCAATTTCATAATTTTTCCCTAAATACCCCGTGCGGCAGTTACGTTAAATATTCAATGAGTCTAAGAATGTTATGAGTTTTTGGTAATTTTTTCGTAGACGTTACTCTCATGAATACATAATGTGATGTGCCTCATACTAGGCGTATCCTGTTTATCAACAGCCTTGTCGTCGACGTGGGCTATCATAGTTTCAAAATTGAAAGCATACTTCGGCGGTAATAGCACCCCAAAGCCTTTGCATGTCCTTAAAGTTGTTTTGACTGTATGGCCGTGAGCTACAAACATATACACCGACAGATACGAGACACACATACACAGAGCCGACACTGCATAAATACTTAGTTTAAGTTAAGTACTCATATCATGTCCTTTATTTACGGTCTCCGTAGTATTTTAAAATTGGCAATTAGTTAATTACCTAATGTGCGAACGAGTACAATGGACGAGTAATTAGCATTTTCTTAGCTTGTCACCAGTAGTTCGTAGTAGTTCGCCTTTCATTCTGTTTGTTGGCCATCGTCAGTCAGCATGGACGATGATAGCGCCTCTCATGCGGGTTAAATGAAATACTTGGCCTTTGTTGCTCTGTCATTTCAAAGTAACCGAAATAGAATTAACAGCAGCGGCAGTGGCAACGGCATCAAGAACAACTCGAGTGCTTTCATACTTGTGCCTGGCAAAACAAACATGTCATTATGCTCTTAAAATGTCGCAAATGTATGTGTGTGTTCCAGTCTGCATGATGGTATCAGTGTGTAAGTGTTTTGTGTCAGTGTATGTGCATGTGTGCTGACTGTAGCATTATAAGCTCTATCGAAGAAGACGAAAGAAAACCGCCCGTCAAGGAAATGTGGCAAGTGGTATATCCGGCAAGGGCCGGGCATGGATAATAGTTCTGGGGAGAAACAAGAAGCAGACGAAAAAACTTAAACTAACAACGACAACTTACCACATCAATTATCTGCATTAAGGTTAGACCGAAACTTAATTGCAGTGGATCGGATTCATTAACAACGGGTCGCTCTAAACTGTTGTAATTATCTAAGAGTGCGTGTAGTAAACGTTTTTCATGAGGTCCCGCCGTCGTTGCTGCAAAGAAAAAACAGAGAAGAAAAGACAAGAGAAAATTAAAATCACATAAAAAACCGAAAGAATTTTGCATAAATATGCTTTTACTTCATTGTTTTATGTTTAGCAATGGTTTACGCCTTACGAGTAGTCTTTTGCCAAATCCAGTTTAAAAGGATAAGGGCTCTTTAGTTTTAATTGAAATATTCAGTTTAATTATTGTTTGAAATTGACTGAGGAAGTGAAAGAGAATAAGATTTAGGTTTATAGTATCTATCAAAGGAGTCATTTTCCTTGAATTTTAAAAGAATTTGCATTACTTTTAACTCTTATTGTTGGCTGGCTGTAAGTGTACAACAAATAAATCAGTCTTTTTGCAAACGCCTTAACATTCTAAGGTGGGACTGTAAAGTAGCTGGCGTGGCCTTTGACTTTTGTACATTTTGATTAATTAAATAAGTTTTTCTTCATTTTAGCCCAGGAAAAAAAACTGCTAATCTTGTGTAATTTGTTATACCCTTAACTTCAGGACCCCCATCACCTTTGCCATTCCGTTTGTAATACCACGATATACGGATCCGATATGAGACAGCGCATAGAGAAAGGGACCTAAGGGTAAAAAATCAATTTTCATTTTTTTTTCTTTTTTTGATGTGGACAACATCTGAGCATCGAATGACACCGATTCATGCCTCAAAAGTGTTCCCTCCCAGAGATATGCGCGTTTTATGAAAGTGAAGTCGGCGATTCTAACAAAACTGGTTTTTAACCTTAGGTCCCTTTCTATTTTACGCGTCACAGATGTGTATGTAACGCGTGATCCATTTCGAGGTTCCCTACTTTTTTAATGAAAATCCACAGAAAATCCACAAATTAAATGGGGAATGTTTATTAGCATTTGAAAGAACATTCTTCGGCATTTATTTTTTGAAGATTATGTCTATCAAATGGTAGCCGCTTCTACGTCTCAGATGGTCCATCCGTTGAGTCCAATTTTCTATGACTCGTTCGAGCATTTCGACTTGTAACTGGCGAATGACACGCGTGATGTTTTGCCCCAAGGCCTGAATCGCAGCGGGTTTGTCCGCATAAACTTTAGACTTTACGAGTACATATTCCCACAGGAAAAAGTCTATCTGTGTGATATCACACAATCTTGGTGGCCAATCGACCGACCCAAAACGTGAAATAATCTGCTCACCGAAGTGTTCTCTCAATAAATCCATTGATTGATGCGATGTGTGGGAAGTAGCGCCGTCTTGTTCCAACCAAATGTCGCCAAGATCACGAGCTTCGATTTCTGGTATCAAATAGTCATTTATCATGGCACGATAACGGTCTCCATTGACGGGTACGTTCTCATCGGCATCATTTTTGAAAAAATATGGACCGATGACTCCACCGACCCACAAACCACACCAAACCTTTATTTTTTCTGGTTTAAGTGAGAGCTCTTGAACCTTTTCTGGCTGCTCTTCGTCCCAAATGCGGCAATTTTGCTTGTTTACATACCCATTGAGCCAGAAACAATAATTTGCTCGAAAACGTCGAATCTTCTTGGAACTTTTCAAGAGCCCATAGAGCAAAACGATGTCGCTTGAGAACGTCGGGCAGCTTCAGTTCTTGCACAAGCTCTATTTTGTATGCTTTCAGTCTAATATCTCGACGTAAAATGCGCCAAGTCGTTCCATACGTCAGTCCGAGTTGCTGCGAACGGCGCCGAATCGACTCTCCACGGTCTTGGTGTACACTCTCAGCTACGGCCGTTACATTTTCTTCACTACGTGCTGGACGTGGTCTATTCGGTCGATTAGTATCCAATACTTAATGCTGGGCTTCAAGATGGGTGATGGTGTTGCGAATAGTACGCTCAGTAGGCCGATTATGTTGACCATAAGTTGAACGAAGTGCATGAAACACATTCCTCACAGAACGTGAATTTTCGTAATAACGTTGAACGATTTGTAAACGTTGTTCAGGCTCAGGACTTTCCATGATGAAATGCCAAACAATACTAAACAAAAATAACATGATATCATGACACGACTCTCACGTGATCTGTTAAAAAAGGCTATTGAAAAAAGTATTTCTACTTGGATTACTCATTATTTATACAGGCTGCAGGCTGTGGCTGCACTGTTGGTCGAAGAGAGTGGAGGATGTAAGTGGCTTATAGTAGCTGACGGGAGATTTGTATTCGTCTGCATTTTAGTTGCCATCATGCACTGAACACGTGACGAGAGGTCATTTTGGGTTAAAACGTATTTTTCAAATACGCACTCGATCATTGCAGTGTAGCGTGCTTTTCCTTTAAGATTCGCTGTTCCCCAACACGGAATTGTGCCGGGACGGAAATCAATTGTCAATTGGGAAACTTCATTGAGAACAGCAGGGAATGTGTCATGTGAACGAAGGGGACCTGAGAGAAGGATTAAAACACCACAAAACATTGAGAGAGTTAGAGCAGTAGTACTGCAATGTCCGAAACGCTCTGCTCTGAAGCAATCACTTGCTCTTGGCATATCCAGCATTTTTTCAGCCAGCTCTTGAGGCAGTGCAATTACAGGATATATGGTTCCAACAGGATGCTGTCACTACACACCCAGCGAGATTACCATGAGTTTTTGAGACAAATATTCCCTGGGCAAAGAGGTAATCTTTGAGGCGTGATGTGAACTGGACGGCACGCTCACCAGACTTAGCGTGATGCAATTTTTCCTTTGGGGTTACCTGAAGTCGAAAGTGTATATTAACCGTCCTTGCACCTTGGAAGACATAATTAACAAAATTGATTCTGAAATAGGCAGAATACCAGTCGACAACCTTGTTAGAGTTTACGAAAATTTCAGAAAACGTATGCAGCAGTGTGTTGATAGTGAAGGTCGACATTTGCCAGATTCACTATTTAAAATCAATCATGTTATTTAAAAATGTCCTTACTGTTCAATATAATTAAAATATAAAAGAAATTTTTCTAAAATTCAGAATTTTTTATTTTTTTCCAAATAATCAAATTTTCGCGCCCCACCTTGCATTATTTATCAAAGGAGTCATTTTCCTTTTTTGGAAAAAAACTGCATAAACTTTTGCTTATATCCTTCTCTGACTGTAAGTGTACAAAAAATAAATCAATTTTTTTGCAAGCGCTTTCAATTCTATGGCGTGACTGTAAGGCAAATAATGAGGCCTTTGACTTCTGTACTTTTTGATTAATTTAATAAGTTAAAGTTTTCTTCGTTTTAGCCCATGAAAAAAAACAGCCTAGTTAGCAGCTAATCTTGTGTAATTTGTTATACTCTTCACTCAGGACCCCCTTCACCTTTGTCATTCTGCTTGCAACACCTCAAAATACGGATCCGAGACATAAAGTATTTCGGTTGTTAAAAAGAAGTACGATAATTATTTTCATTTTTTTTTTTTTTAAAGTTGAACTTTTTCGTTTAATAATGAAACACCATCCGATGCATTTTCGCTTCGCCCAATGGGTTGAGTATTTGGCAGGAGGTGAACAATTTTCCCACAAAATTGTGTTTTCAGTTGAAGCTCATTTTTATCTCGGTGGCTCTGTCAATAAGCAAAATTGCAGTATATGAGTTTCAGAGAACCCACACGTAGATATCGAGAAGCCAACGTCAACGGCGAATATTACCACGGCATGCTCAACTTATTATTGCACTGTTTTTAGAAATTGAATAATCAGACAAAATTGTAATGTCAATTGGCTGCCTCTGAGCTGTGATTTAAGCTCTTTGGATTATTTTCTGTGGGGAGCCATTAAGAATTACGTTACGCAGGGCATCCAGCGACAATTGAAGCGTTGAAACATGAAATCGAAGTTGCCATTGAAAAGATTCGACCGAAAACAATCGAAAATGTACTGAAAAATTGGGTTGGTCGGATAAGGTACTGCCTGGTAGCCATATGAATGATATTGTGACAAAGTTCAACCTTTTCCATAAAACCAGAAATTTTAAAAATTATTACAGCCGATTTAAATTTAAAATTTTAAATGGTAGACCCTGTATTATTGCGCATAGAACAAGTGCATGCGTCTGTGAGTCTGTTAAAGGTACCGGTCAGTAAGTAAACCAAATGAGCTACAATCCTTAAATATTGATACATAATAGCTCATGGTCATGTAATGATTTGGATCGTAAATGGGCGAAATCGGCCAATGGCAAAGAAGTTTCTCTTTTAGGAACTAAAAAAGACTACACTTTTTTCAGTATTTGTTGAATATAAAAGGTGTCCCAAGAAGAACGCAATTTTTAAATCTGGCAACATTCGAAGTGTCATTGTTTGACATTTGAACAATTGTTATTGTTTGTTAGTAGAAGGTACGAGGTTAGTAAGCAGCTGACCATGGACAGCGAATGGTATGGTTTTTGGGCTGGAGGAATCATTGGACCTTTTTTTTAAGAAAATGAGGCAGGTCAAGCGCAAACAGTCAATGGTGTTTGGTATCGTGAAATGATAACCAGTTTTTTCTTGCCTAGAATTGAAGAAATGAATGTGGAGGGCATGTGGTTCCAACAAGACGGCACCACATGTCATACAGCCAGAGAAACAATTCAATTGCTGCATCAGTCATTTAAAAATTGCGTTCTTCTTAGGACACCCTTTACGAAAGCGGTTCGGAAAGTTCTTAGCCTATCAATGAATGAGAATAGTTAGCTTTTCAAAAATATTTTTATTTTTCAATATAATCTCCTGAAACTTCAATACACTTAGTCCAACGCTTATCTAGCAATTCTATCCCTTGATTAAAATAGTTTTCCTCAAGGTCTTCAAAATAGTGGTTTACAACTGTAATTGCATTTTCATTTGAGGTAAAACGCTTGCCAGCAAGCAATTTTTTTAGATTTGGGAACAGGTAAAATTCACTGGGAGCTAAATCAGGAGAATAAGGTGGGTGGTCAAGCAACTCGTACTTTAATTCCTTGATTTTAGCCATTGTTAAAATACTCTTGTGCGCTGGTGCGTTGTCTTGATGAAAAATTATTTTTTTGTGTTGTAAGCAAGGACGTTTTTCTCGAATTTGTACATGGAATTGATCTAAAAGGTTGCAATAGTACTCTGAATTTATTGTTTTACCCTTTTGCAGATAGTCAATCAATAAAATACCTTTGAAGTCCCAAAAAAAACCGTTGCCATAACCTTACCAGCCGATTGAATTGTTTTTGCCTTCTTTGGGGCACTTCCTCCAGCTTCAGTCCATTGTTTGGATTGTTCTTTTGTCTCTGGAGTATAGTGGTGGATCCATGTCTCATCAACAGTTATGAAACGGCGAGGCTTAAAATCCATTTTATTTCGTTGAAAACGATCCAAACAAGCTTGAGAAATGTTCATTCTTATGCGTTTTTGGTCGACTGTTAACAAGTCCGGCACCCATCATGCAGAATTCTTTTTCATCTGTAGTTCTTCATGCAAAATTAAATGGACTCGATCATTTGAGATGCCCATGATATAAGCTATTTCACGCACTTTTATTCGTCGATCATTTAATACCATATCATGCACTTTGGCTACAATTTCTGTTGTTGTTGCTGTTTTTGGACGTCCACTACGTGGCTCATCTTTAATGCTTGTACGACCACGTTTAAATTCAGCAACCCAATTTTTTACTGTTGCATATGAAGGAGCACTTTCACCTAACACATTCGCCATATCATTATGAATTTCTTGTCCCGATAAACCTCTTTTATGTAAATATTTAATGACACCACGCATTTCTAATTTTTCCATTGTAAAAAAATCGCGGATGCGTCTTTTGTGAACACCTGTTTCTATATGAAGGAGTTGCCAGATCGAAACAAAATTTAACATGTGTTCATAGCAGAGATGGAAGTTTCCAAAACACTTAACTTTTTTCTGTTTATACCGCGCTTTGTGTGCCTTAGCGCGGTATAAACCACGCATTTCTAATTTTTCCATTGTAAAAAAATCGCGGATGCGTCTTTTGTGAACACCTGTTTCTATATGAAGGAGTTGCCAGATCGAAACAAAATTTAACATGTGTTCATAGCAGAGATGGAAGTTTACAAAACACTTAACTTTTTTATGTTTATACCGCGCTATTTGTGATAGGCTAAGAAGTTTCCGAACCGCCCTCGTATCTCAAAATTTTTAGGACGAGTTATGGCTTTAATAAAAGAATTTTAGTTTCGACGCACTTAATACTTCAACAAAAAGGTCATGGCTGCTGCACCTTCCTCAAAAACGTCATTCAAGACATTGGCCCTTTTTCAAGACATTTAGAGTAGCGAAAAAGCAAATGTCTCGCATGGTCTTTCAAATGGTCTTGTGCAGACCTTTATTAACCGTGGATCAATCTAAAGGGTATTTTTTTCACAAATTGCGCGTGAGTTGTGTTAAATTTTGCAACTGTGTAATGGAAATGAGCGTTCGGTGAGAAACGTTTTTTGGCCAAAGCTTTGGTCAGTGATTAGGCCCATTCTTGGCTCAACGCCAATAAACAAAATTACCGCATTTGGACTGAAGAGCAAACAGAAGAGCTTTAAGAGGTGCCATTATACCCAGGGAAAACCACCGTGAATGGTGCTCTCTATCACGTCATGATATCGAACTTTTGCTACCTGAAATTGAAGCCCGCAATCTTGACAACATTTGCTCAAACAATGAATCTGTTAAGAGGAGATTTCAAGAGCAGCTTATTTCATGTTTTGGTCCGGTGAGTTAGTTGGCCGCCTAGCTCGTGAATTTTTAAAATCACAACTTTAGAATTTTTGAGTTGGCCGCCTAGCTCGTGAATTTTTAAAATCACACCTTTAAAATTTTTTCTTTTGGGCTACGTAAAGTCCAAAGTCTATGCTGACAAACCAGCTTCGATTCAGGTTTTGGAAGCCAACATTACGCGTGCGATTAACGCCATAACGATCGAAATTCTCAAACGAGTCATCCATGCTCAGAATGGACACCCTAGACGTAGTTGCGGCCAACATTTGAAGGAAATTAATTGAAAACATTCGAAATTTCTTTTCGGAAAGGGGGTTTCTATGTGGTCAACCAAAGAGGCATGTGGTGTCGATACAATTTGCTTTAACTTAGTAAATATAAATATTTAATTTTTTATATTTTTAGATGCAAAACGTTTAACAATATTCTATCGAATTATTTAAGAAAGCGATTTTCGAAAAAAGGGCTCTAACGTCTTTTTCGCGGTAAGGGCTTATTAAATTAAAGCAAATTTCAGCAAAAATTCAAATAGGGGATTATTTTAAAGAGTTGACTGAGAACGGCGACCGAATTTAGGGACCTCATGGGACCAGAAGGAGCGATCACTAGTACACATGAACGTGAAGTAACTTACACTACAAATCCAACCATCAAATTATTTAAAAGATTTAACTGGGCTTGTGGGCCAAACGCATAAATCCTTTGGGGTCCAACAAATATATCATCGTCAAAAGAAGCTAACTCTATTACAAATGAACATATGCGCACTCAAATTAATGTAAATATTTGTATACCAACTAAACAAAAGCTCGGCAAAATTTCCAATTTATGTATGTGTCAACTCTGGTCCCTCAAGAGTAGAAATCAAAATCTTACCATTTCATGGCAGCGCCATTAGCAGACCTCACCTAGTTTTTGATGTTCTATGACCGAAAAACCAACTTAAATACCAATTGTCTGGTGATTTCAATAGCAGTGACATTTCATTTCAGACACGATTGACTTTGGAATTAACATTGAAAAGTTCATTTAACATTTTTATTACGCTTGCCGTTTGAATCTTTGTGGTAGGAGGGCAGACAGAGTGCGAACGAGATCGTAACCGCATCTACTTAATATTCATTAAATAATTTTCTAATTCAGAAACACTTGAGCGGAATAAATGGCAGAAAGGAGTCCGACTCAAAAGGCAAGCGTACGAACAACCAACACAAAATGAATTAAATATTTGAAATTCCTCACTCAGGAATTTATTACATAATGTCCTTTCCCCACCACCCAAAGTCCTTTGGCAATAACAACACGGAATACGCTCTCTCAAATGCCGCCGCCCACGTGTTTGGAGTTGGATAGACAAATGCTAGTGGAAACACATACACACACGCACTAGGACAACTCAAGCGGATACGTTAGGTGCACAGTGGTTCGGTGCAAAGTTAAAGAAACAATTAAAAATTGCATAAATTACGGTCGGGCGTTAGCTAATAAACTATTCACTATAAAGCCGATATGAAAAAATGGAAAAGCAACTCTTATTGGCCGTGTTCTATTGGCAACTTGCTTGGGAGGTCGTTAAAGCGATTACTTCACATCACTGTACAAGAATATTTTTTTTTTTTATATAAGCTTTATTTGAATTATTGAATCTGCTCCAAAGGAGCCTAACAATAAGTATACGAATCTTAAGTATAATTCAATAATGAATCCTAGTATGGATTTCTTGTAATGTGGATCTCTGCTAATTGGCAGGAATTTTAATTAATTTGGTCAAAATAGTATATAACTGGTATGGATCACATGTCTGAGAATTTTAAACCTGGTTTGGCTTAAACCTCGTGATATTGATTTTTTGAATTGCCTCTTTAACGAGAGGTATTTTCAAGTCTCGGTGGATATTTTCATTCCTCATATACCAAGGGGCACCGGTAATAAGCCGCAATGTCTTCGATTGGACTCTTTGGATTTTGTCGAGATTGCTCGAGCTTGCTTTGCGCCATAGCTGGGCACCGTATAACCAGATAGGTTTGATTGCACTGTTGTATAGCAGGACCTTAAATTCAAGGCTTAGTTTTGAGTTCGCGTTTAGGAGCCAGTGAAGTTGATGTACCTTAAGTTTCAGTTGAGTTTTCTTGGCTTCGATATGACTTCTCCAGGTGAGTCGGCGATCCAGGTGGATTCCAAGGTATGAAACATGATCAGATTGAGAAAAAGGGATATTGTTTAATTTCAATGTCGGACAAGTGCTAAAATTCAGTGTGAAAGTTACCTGTGTGCATTTAGCCTCATTGACTTTTATTCTCCAGTCAGAGAGCCAAGATTCTACTCGTCTGAGATGTACACCTAGATTCGTAGATGCAATATCCTGCTTTTTATGTGTGGCCATTATAGCGGTATCATCGGCAAAAGTGGATGTTAGCACGTTTGGGCTGGTAGGAATATCTGCGGTAAACAGAATGTAAAGGATAGGCCCCATGACGCTTCCCTGGGGAACACCTGCTAGTATTTCGCGGTCATCGGTGACGTGTTGTCCACATTTGACTCTGAATCTGCGGTTTTCTAAGTAAGACTCAAGGATTCGATGCGTATTTGCCGGTAAGTATTTGCAAATTTTGTAGTTCAAGCCAAAGTGCCAGACTTTGTCAAATGCTTGAGCAACATCCAGGAATACTGCGCAGCAATATTCTCGCCGTTCAAATGATTTTTCAATTGCTTGGGTCAGACGGTTTTCTTGTTCGATAGTGCTGTGACCTTTGCGAAAACCAAACTGATGGTCTGGTATTATGTTATTTGACACGAGAAACGGTTTTATTTTCGATAAAAGAACTTTTTCAAATAGTTTGGATAAGCAGGGAAGCAAACTGATCGGCCTGTACGAGGAAGGTATTGATTTGTCCTTTCCTGGCTTTAAAATCATTTGAATCAGAGAAATTTTCCACACTTTAGGAAAGTAACCATGTCTCAAAATAGAGTTAAATAATTTTGCCAGGAACTTCACAGCAATATAGGGAGGTTCCAAGATCATTTTAGGCGTGATAAGATCATATCCAGATGCTTTACCTGGATTCACGGTTTCTTTAATGACATTCAGAACTTCATTTGCGTTAGTAAACAATGGAATTACGGCAGACATTTTATCATCAGGTAGAAGGATGTCGCTACTTGCAGGATTTGGGCGCAATACCTGTGACAGATGGTTTGCAAAAACATTGGCCTTATCCTCTTCTGATATTGCCCACTTGCCATTTGCGTCGCGTATTGGAAATTGCGTTTCGGTGGGCATACTAATATTTCTTAATGTTTTCCATAATGAGAATTTGGTTGAAGCAGTCGGAGTTAAACTTGCAATGAAACTAGCCTGCTGTCTACTGTCTTCTTTTCTAAGTGCGCTTTGCAACCTTTTAGTAGCTTCAGTCAGTCTTAGTCGTGCCGCTGGTGACCTATTTCGCTGCCATTCGCGACGGAACCTCCTTTTTGCACTTACAAGGTGCTCTATTTCCCGGTTAGTGTAAGTATTCAAACTATTTGTCGCTTTTATTTGTCTGTGTGTAGCGTGAATGGCCGCCTGTTCCAGGATTACGTTCAAGTTGGATACGTTGTTATCGATCTCATCCGCGTTAGAAATTAGATGATTCGAATCTAAATGACTACTAATGTACTTCCTGTATTTTAACCAGTTAGTTGTGTATGAAGTAAGCCTTAGTGGGTCATCTACAAGTACTGTCTTCCCGTGAAGAAGAAATATAACTGGCGAGTGGTCTGACGATAAGTCAGTACAGGTACTAGCAGATAAGTTAGATTTACTAACTTCTCTTATTATACAAGAATATAAAAATGATTTTGTTTACAGACAACTTTAGACAATTTGCGTTAGAACCTGTTTTTTTTTAAATAATTAAAATTTTTAGGGATAAATTTATTTAAAAACAACCTTTAGCAAGTTTTAGAGCGCTGGGTTATCACTCGATTATAGCATTTTTGAATAGTGTTTTTTACAAATTACAAATTTTTAAATCAAACGCTTAAAATGCAGAAAGACAATCAGTTTTTATCTATAAAGAAATTTCCAAAATTTCTCATAAAGTTTATAAGTTATCGCCCAAGCGACCACTCACTTGTTTAATTAGCGAGTAACAATACAGTGTGATTCATTCACGACTGGACTAATTTCACCAGCGTTTTCCTTGGCTCATTTCATAAAAAATACTACCATCTACGACCATGCTCGAAAAAGCAAGGGGGTGAAATGGCAGCGGTTTGAAAATTTTTGGATTGGTGGTCGGAGGGTACTACGGAAAATTGCTATTTTCTAAACCAGGGGTCGGATTTTTTGTTTTTATCTTTTTAAAAATAGCATATTGTATTTCAAGCAGTTCTGACTACGACTGGATTTCTTCGTAGTGACATTTGCTTTATTTAAATATTAACTTTAAAGGTTCTCTCGCCAGAACTCAAAATTAAATTTCTTAATTCGAATATTAACGAAATTTAATAATATTTGAAGAACTGCATGTCTATGTGTACTTAGTAGGGACATAAATACTGTTACACACGTTTTATGCTGTAAAATTAAAAGTACTGAATGTTTTTGGGCCAAATATTTTTTAATATATTTATTGATGTATATTGTATCCAAAAAGAATCTACTTATTCGAAATGTCCGACTTTTTTCTTTACACACGCCAAAAGTCGCACTGGACAATTGTCAATAGCTGCACAAACCTCGTCCATTGGAAAATTGGCCACAGCTCGAACCAAAGCAGTCTTGAGAGATCCAATGTTGGGGTATCTTTTGTGACAAACCTTGTACTCTAAAACCGTCCACAATTTGTAATCCAATGGGTTCAAATCTGGACTGCCTGAGGGCCATTCTGCAGAGGAAATGAATGCTGGCAAATTGTTTCGAAACCTGTCCTGGGACGTTTTAGCCTTATGGGACTGCGCAGAATCCTGCTGGAAAGTCCATGGCTGGTTTTGGAACAGCGAATTGTTAAGAGGTTTCACAACAGCTTCCAAAACGGTTTCTTGGTAACCTTTGGCCGATGTTTTGACTCCTTGTTCGCAGAAATACAGGTCAGTGACCCCGTCATAAGAGACACCCCACCAAACCATGACTGAAGCTGGGCGATGACCCTCTTCCACCCTTGGGATCAGTTCAGATGCTTCCTTAGATGACCGCGCATACACTTTATCATTTTGCTTGTTAAATTTTTCCTGAACGGTTAAAATTTTTTCATCGGTGAACAAAATTTTTCTGTGCAAGTTAAGGCCTTACAGCGGCTTAAGGCCTGATAGTTTAGGCTTCCTAATAAGGTTGTGGGTTCCGTTGCAGTGCTTCAAAAGACCGTTGCAGTTTATTATTCTGGTAGTAGCATTTCGATTGCAAGTGGTCGAAATGGTAGCCCCCCAACTAAGGAGTTTACATAGCCACAGAAGTAATAATCAATGACCGTCAAGTCCGATGATCGTCTTAAGCTTTCCAAGTAGCAAAACATTTGTTGTACAACTTCACTAAATAGCATGTAGCTAGGAAATGATTTTTTGGTCAGAGCGTAATGCTCGGACCAACGTATCAGGCCCAAATTAAGGAAACGCTAATCATGACGTCGGTAATGGTCGTTTGACAAATATTGCGTCCGCACTTTAGTTTACGTATATTAGTCCAAATCTAACCGCAAAAGAAGCCAGGTTGTCTCTCCGGTGCTGCAAATTCTTTACTGGTTGATGAATCCAAAAGGTATATACATTCTGAATCGTCGTATATTCTAAGATGGTCTAGCCTTGTCCGTCTGTCTGCCTGTCGATAGCAAACTACTGGTCGCACTATTGAAACTAGGTGGCTGAAATTTTGCAGAAGCATGTGTAGATGAACTGAAACGATTGGTCTTGAAAATTAGCCAGATCGGTCATGAGGTAAAATCTCACAAGATTTGGGTCAACCTCTGGAAAAATCAACAATACTAAACAAAAAAAACCGCAATATCTCATGAACTATTCGAGATGTGAGGCTGATATTTCGAACCTGTATTGGCAAGGATCGAAGTACATGCACGAGGGAAGAAGGGCGGTGCCACGCCGCTATAAAAAGTCACATTTATGGCCAAACTAAAGGACCGACCGTTATATAATTTTAACGGGGTGAAATCAATGACTGGGCAATTATTATAGACTATCTTATTGCAATATTGCATAAGAGGCATATAATGTGGCCCACTCAACCCATAACTTGGAAAGGCAATACCTTGTGAATTAATAGATTTATGACTTTGATATTTGGAACAAATGGGTGGAGGAATGGAGGATGGAGTGTGTAGTACTGCCCAGACTACCCTTAACTTGGAAAGACAATACCTTATGGGTTAATAAATTTATTTATGAATTTGGAACACATGATGGTGGCTTGGATTTAACCACAACCTGGAGGAAAAGAGGGCGGTAGCACACCATCTTTTTAAAAGGCCAAAGTAATAAACTGATCTTTATAAAATTGTAACGAAATTAAATCAAAGACTATGGCATTATTATAGACTAGGTTATGGTCAAATTGGAGATGGTGGCGTGGCTCCACCCAAACAACCCTGAACTTAAAAAGACTATATTTCCTGAACTAATGACGATGACATAAACTATTAACATCGATCGAAAAACATCCTGGATAAAAAGTGGGCGGTGTCCCCTCCCCGCTTGCAAAAATCGCGTCTATGGCCAAAATAATGGAGCGATCTTTACAAATTTGTTACCGCATGACATCAAAACTCATAGCATTTTAATAAAGATTATATTCTTTTCAAATTGGGCTAAAGGGTTATTTGGCCCTGCCATTACTTTGAAAGGCTTTATCTCGTGAACTAATACCGATATGACGATAGAGTTTGGTATATATATGTATGATATACGAGGGTTATTATACATATTTCTGGCCTAGGCAACACTAAGTGTTGCTTGTCGCCATCAGACATTTCCATTGGAAACTATGACATTTTCTAGCATAAACGTACTCAGAACGTGTTGACGTACGACCATCATTTGTGTTGTTTTTAGTAACTTGAAAAAATCAATTTGGTAAAAAATTGGATTAAGTCGTGAACATTTTCGTGCAATAATTTTTCACAACTTTCGTTGTGGATTATCACGACAAGAGTGCATCGATGAACTTAAATCTTTGTATGGCGATGGAGCACCATCCTGGTGAAAAACTGGTAAGACATAGGCTCAAAGACGAAGGTCGTCCAAAACCGGCCGTTGAGCCAGAGAACATTTATGCCGTGCGTGAACTGATAATGCAAGATCGTCATGTGACATAGCGTGAGAAGGAGGCATCCTTGGGCATTTCTTCTGAATCATTGATCTATGCGTATGAGCCCGAATCAAAACAGCAATCGACCGTGTGGGTCTTCGAAGACGATCCAAATCCAACGAAAGTTGTTCGTGGAAGAAGCACTTCGAAGCAAACATTCGCTCTTTCTGCGGCAAAACTGGTCATGTGGCGACTGTTCCGCTTGAGCAACATAGGACGGTCAGTTCTGAGTGGTACACCAGAAATTCGAAAAACAAACAAGATAAGACGAGTCATTGTGCACCATGACAATGCGAGCTCTCACACATCGGCTTACACCAGCTCCTTTTTGCCCGTACAAAAAGTCGGATTGAAAAAATCAATTTGCCCGTACAGCCCTGACCTGGCACACAATGACTTCTATATATTCCAGCACGTCAACGATTTTCGTCGCCAGAAGTTGCTGTTGAAGCGTTCCAAAAACCATGTTTTGGAGGTGTCTCAATCGGATTGAAAAAAGTGCTTTGATATTTGGTTTGAGCGCATGCAAAAGTGTATAAATCATGCTGGAGAATACTTCGAAAAACAATAAAACCATTTATGATGATAAATATACGTATTTTCATTGTTATGCCAGAAATATTTATATAGCAGACCTCGTATGATGTGATATGAAAAAAAAACACACCCTGATAGAAAAGAGACCGATGCCAAGCCCGCTTGGCAACATTTTCAAATTGGACTTATAACCTCTCTTAAAAAAAATTGCCTTAATGGCCATAGTACGAGGGCGGTTCGGACACTTCTTAGCCTAGCACAAAAAGCGCGGTATAAACAGAAAAAAGTTAAGTGTTTTGGAAACTTCCATCTCTGCTATGAACACATCTTAAATTTTTTGTTTCGATCTGGCAACTCCTTCATATAGAAACAGGTGTTTACAAAAGACGCATCCGAGATTTTTTTACAATGGAAAAATTAGAAATGCGTGGTGTCATTAAATATTTACATAAAAAAGGTTTATCGGGACAAGAAATTCATAATGATATGGCGAATGTGTTAGGTGAAAGTGCTCCTTCATATGCAACAGTAAAAAATTGGGTTGCTGAATTTAAACGTGGTCGTACAAGCATTGAAGACGATCCACGTAGTGGACGTCCAAAAACAGCAACAACAACAGAAATTGTAGCCAAAGTGCATGATATGGTATTAAATGATCGACGAATAAAAGTGCGTGAAATAGCTAATATCGTGGGCATCTCAAATGATCGAGTCCATTTAATTTTGCATGAAGAACTACAGATGAAAAAGCTATCTGCAAGATGGATGCCGCACTTGTTAACAGTCGACCAAAAACGCATAAGAATGAACATTTCTCAAGCTTGTTTGGATCGTTTTCAGCGAAATAAAATGGATTTTAAGCGTCGTTTCATAACTGTTGATGAGACATGGATCCACCACTATACTCCAGAGACAAAAGAACAATCCAAACAATAGACTGAAGCTGGAGGAAGTGCCCCAAAGAAGGCAAAAACAATTCAATCGGCTGGTAAGGTTATGGTAACGGTTTTATGGGACTTCAAAGGTATTTTATTGATTGACTATCTTCAAAAGGGTAAAACAATAAATTCAGAGTACTATTGCAACCTTTTAGATCAATTAAATGTACAAATTCGAGAAAAACGTCCTGGCTTACAACACAAAAAAATAATTTTTCATCAAGACAACGCACCAGCGCACAAGAGTGTTTTAACAATGGCTAAAATCAACGAATTAAAGTACGAGTTGCTTGACCACCTACCTTATTCTCCTGATTTAGCTCCCAGTGACTTTTACCTGTTCCCAAATCTAAAAAAAAATCCTTGCTGGCAAGCGTTTTACCTCAAATGAAGATGCAATTACAGTTGTAAACCACTATTTTGAAGACCTTGAGGAAAACTATTTTAATCAAGGGATATAATTGCTAGATAAGCGTTGGACTAAGTGTATTAAAGTTTCAGGAGATTATATTGAAAAATAAAAATATTTTTGAAAAACTAACTATTCTCTTTCATTGATAGGCTAAGAACTTTCCGAACCGCCCTCGTAATGAAACAATCGTTGTAAACTTTAAACCAATTTTAGGTGCTCATCTCGGTTTCACACAAAATGCTTGGTACTCAAATTTTAGCCGATTGGTTTAAGAAAAAATAAGACAAAAGAGTCCGAGTTGGCGAGTGCTCCATTATGTACTTATTTTGCGTCGAAAATTCAGCACAATTCCCCAGATATGGCATGACAGTCAAAAACGCGTTTTCAGCAACGAGGTTCATTCTTGGTTGATCGGAAAAAAGTACAGAATATAGAATAAAATCAATTCATACGAGGATCAATCAAAAGGAGTGTATCTGCAGATTAGACCTTTAAGGTTAAAAGGAAACTTTTTGATTAGATCCTTTTATTTATATTATTTGCAAAGGGTGGATTACTCCACAAGCTAATTAGATCAGGTACGATGATCAACCAATAGGAGTGTATCAGCAGAGTAGAGCTTCAAGGTTAAAAGGAAACTTTTTATATGATCCATTTATTCATATTATTTGCAAAGATTGGATTACTCCACAAGCTAATTACGTAGGTCAATTTTGTTTTCGTATTTTGTTTCTTTTCTAGCCACTGTGCACATTCATTTGTCGTCTTTTCAACGTCAGTGAGCAATTAAGATACGTATCTAAAATTAAATATTCTTAAAGTAATGATGACAAGTGCCTCTGAGAAATACACGAGATTATTTTCCGAGGGTTCTCTGCTGTGTCCTTCTGCTCAGCTCACTTGCTTTAAAGTATCCTAAAACGTTTAAGGCGTAAAAATTTTGAACATTTCTGGCCTTAAGGCAAAAAAAAAAAGAAAGAACAAGAGAAGCAGCTCGTGGAGCTAAACTAAACCAAACAGCACAGAGAAGAAAGAAGCAGCAGCACAAGTACAAGAAAAAAGC
The DNA here is from genome assembly GCA_963513945.1 of Hydrotaea diabolus. Taxonomy (NCBI): domain Eukaryota; kingdom Metazoa; phylum Arthropoda; class Insecta; order Diptera; family Muscidae; genus Hydrotaea; species Hydrotaea diabolus. The sequence continues at coordinate 153,048,862 of OY740718.1, read as the reverse complement.
ATTCCCGAGATGTTTACTAAACATGAGATACTCAAGAGGCACTCCTCATCTGCTTCCAATACATTCGTCTTTCGGCCACGGTAGCCTAGAAAAGTGTAGGAGGGAGGGGCAAACGTATTGAATGTAAATGTTGTTGGCGTAGCTGTCTATACGGGTCTGTCTGTATATGTGTGTGCTTAATCTAACCTCCTGGTTGCCGGCCGGTGTATTGGTGTGGGATCTATGTGTCTGTGTGGGTTCTTAGAAAATTATGGTCTCGTCGGTGGTTTACCGTAGTTTAGATGTGGAAAATGTTCCTCGGTTTATTATTTGATGGTGGTGATTTAATCTTTAGCGGAAATTACTTGCCCAACTCAGCTAAACCAAACCAAACACAAACCGTAACAAGCCGACAAAAAAAAACTCACTATAAAGAAGCAGGGCATGGGCGGAAAACCTCACAATCCAGGACATACAACAGGAGAAACAATGTGTAGTAATGGCTTTTCTGTTTTCCAAAAAAAAACAAAACACAAGAAAAATGGAAAATCCAATTTATTTTTATAAGAATCTCTGGAAATGATTTTGATTGCAAACATTTTGGGGAACAGTGATGTGTGTGTGTGGCTGCTACTGGTGCCTCTCGAAGTGACTCTTGGAACATGTTTTCTTTTCGGTTCACCAGCCAGGGGTGAAATGTAATGAACGCTTAACTTCAGATTAATACATTAGATTAGCACATGTGTTCGTTTTTTTATGGTGTCAAGTTTAAATTGCTGTTATTTTCTATTAATTCATGTGTGAACCTTAGAAAAGAAAAAAAAAATCTATTGATTAGACAGTTAATTTAAACTCTTTATTTGATAGGTTATGTATGAGGAAAATTTATCAACTGATAACAGTCAGTTTTGAAAAGATATTAGGTGATCAATTTAGAGCTTTTTTAAATAAAAAAATACAAAAATTTAAATCAAGTTGGAATCATTATTGTTCATTCGAAAAGGCATTTATGCCAATTATTTTTTGAATTTAATTTAATTTTAATGCCGCAATAACGCCTCAGGACTTCCAAAACCTGAGTTGAAGGTGGTTTGCTAGCATAGACTTTGGATTTAAGTAGATCACACTATCTAGGCGGCCAACTCACCGATCCAAAACCTGAAATTAGCTGCTCGTCGAAATGACCTCTCAATAAATCCATGGTTTGAGCAGCTGTTTGGAAGTGGCATCGCACTGTTAATCTAACTGTCGTCTTTAATTACAGGTAGCAAAAAGTCCAATATCATGGCACGATAGAGAGCACCATTTACGGTTACGTTCCGGCCATCATCATGTTTAAAAAAAGGACCAATGATTCCATCAGCCAATAGACCGCAGCAAACCATGGTTTTCTCTGGGAATAATGGCACCTCTTGAACCTCTTCTGGTTGCCCTTCAGCCCAAATATGGCAATTTTGATTAATAACGTTGCCATTGAGCCAGAAATGGGACTCATCACTGAACAAAATTTGGGTCGAAAAACTTTTCTCGCCGAACGCTCATTTCCGTAATACAGTTGCACAATTTGAAGACATTGCTGCGGTGTAAGTCTTTCTATGGTGAAATGGCAAACAATAATAAAAAGAAAAAAAAGAACATTTAACACAATTCACGCGTAATACTTTAAGATTGATCACCCGTTATTTATAAAAATAACTTATCTTTAGTAGTTTTACTAAAACACATGTTACTTTGTGGTTAAAACGTTTTAAACCTGTAGATACTCGTAGAATGTCTTAAACCGAAAACCGACATTTCGTTCCAAATGTACCGACATGGTATATTAAATTACGGTAGACAAACAACCAATCAATGAATGATTCGGAGGCTCATTTTTTCATAGAAATTTTTTGATATAGTCTAGCGTCCAAGATGGCCTTGAAAATAAATGGAAATTTGGCTTTAAAATAACTATAAAAGTTTTCTCACGAGGCCAAATGTAAAAATATTTTTGCAGTTTGACTAAATTTGGGCCAAGAACCCTGTGTCCGAAAATTTGACATTTTTCAACATGGACATACAAGGGTTGCTAGGTATATTTCAGGCCTAGGCAACACTAAGTGCTGCCTGGCGCCATCTGATATTTCTATTTGAAAGTTTGACATTTTTTAGCATAAAAGTACTTAGAAAGTTTTGACGTACGACCATTATTTGGCTGTTTACAGTGACTTGAAAAATTCAATTTGGCAAAAAATGGAATTAACTCTTGAACATTTTCGTGCGATCATTTTTTACAACTTTCGACGTGGATTATCTCGACAAGAATACATTGATGAACTTTAATCTTTGTGTGGCGATAAAGTACCATGCTATGTTAAAAACTGGTTGAATGAATTCAATCGTGGCCGACGCTCACTCAAAGACGAAGGTGCGTGAACTGGTAATGCAAGATCGTCATGTGACATACCGTGAGATAGAGGCATCCTTGGGCATTTCTTTCACCAGCATACAGTCGATGTTGCATGAGCACCTGGCCGCAAAAAAGGTTTGTTCTCGTTGGATTTCGCACAATTTGACAATCGCTCAAAAAAGGCTCGTGTCGATTGGTGCAAAGAAAAATACGATCGCGGTGCTTCAAAAGACGTTTATAGATCGTCACAGGTGACGAACCATGGATCTAAGCGTATGAGCCCGAAACAAAACAACAATGGACCGTGTGGGTCTTCGAAGAGGAGCCAAATCCAACGAAAGTTGTTTGTGGAAGCAGCAATTCAAAGCAAATGGTCACCTGTTTCTTCGGCGAGACTGGTCATGTGGCGACTGTTCCGCTTGAGCAACGTAGGGTGGTCAATTCTGAGTGGTACACCACAATTTGTTTGCCCGAAGTCTTCGGAGAAATTCGAAAAACGAACAAAAGAAGACGAATCACTCTGCACCATTACAATGCGAGCTCTTACACATCGGCTCAAACCAGCGCCTTTTTGACCGTCCAAAACGCCCGTACAGCCCTGCATTCGCACCCAATGACTTCTTTTTATTCCCGCACATCAAGAAAAAAATGCGTGGTTAACGATTTTCGTCGCTGGAAGATGCTTTTTGTTAAAGCGTTGAAAAACCATGTTTTAGAAGTGTCTCAATCGGAGTGGAAAAAAAGCTTCGACAATTGGTTTGAGCGCATGCAAAAGTGTATAATAGAGAATACTGGAGAATACTTTAAAAAACAATAAAACTATTTTTGATGATAAATATTCTCATTTTCATTACTAGGCCAAAAATATTTAGCTCACGTATAGGTACCAAAACAATACAATTCGCACACAAATTCAAGTATGAAGTAATTTTTAAAATCTGAGTTAAGACCTTTTGTCTTTACATTTAGATAGAAGACAAGTTTTTAGTAAAATGGCAAAGTGACAATGATTTTCGTGGCTGCACACTGCTTTTATCGCGATTTCAGGTTCTTGACAACCCTCTTTAGAAAGCTTCGCAGCAATTGTTGAGAGAAAAACCGAAAATAAACGTCACTTTGCCATTTCGTTAAAACTTGTCTTCTATTTAAATATAGAGACAAGACAAGGTCTTGAACCGGTTAATCCCTGTTCAATGTGTAAAAGCAAAAGGCCTTAATAAAACAAAAGAGCTTAACAATTTGGATAAATTTGGAGCGCGTTCATGAGATCCAAAATCCTGTTTTCGAGTAATTTGTCTGCACACCCAAACATCGGCAAGATAACAAGCTTCAATTTCAGGTAAAATTTCAGCAAAATGTCCGATATCATGGAGCAGTAGCGAGTCTCCTTCGCGGTTACGTTTATCATTTTTGAAAAACTATGAACCGATGAATCCACCAGCCCATAAACCGCACCAAACCGTGGTTTTCTCTGGTAAAAATGGCAGCTCTTAATCTTGTCTGGTTGCTTTTTGGCCCAAATGCGGCAATTTTGTTTATTGGCTTTGCCGTTGAGCCAGAAATGGGCCTCATTGCTAAACAAAATTCGGTCGGAAGCCCGTTGTACGTGACGTATGATTGATTTTTATGGAATACATAATTAATATTACTCATACGATACTATGCTCGTAAATACGTTGTACTACATTAGATATTTTCCAGCGATGGTCTGCCTGCCACCTTTCCGGCTCAAATTTTACTTGATGATGGCTTATAGCAGATGTGTACTTAAATTAAAGCAAATTTTGGTAAGAATCCAAGTAAAGGGTGGTTAAATTTTAAGGGCCGATGTTGAATGTGAACCACTCCTAAAAGTCAAGTTTTTTCTTCATTCCATTTGATATTTCTCAATTTCAGACTAACTTAAACTGAACCATGGAAAGATACAAAAGTTACTCAAGTTTATTATGAAAATGGGTGTTTAAATCAAAATGCATATCGTGCACTTCGTTATTTTTTGGTCAATTTAATCATACAAATAAGCGTAAAATCGAAAAAATCGTGCAAAATTTTGAGCAAACTGGGTCTGTAGAAGATGTGAAAACACCAGTGCATGCTCGTAGAGCTCGTACTGCAGAAAATATTGCTGATGTTCGCGAATGTGTGGCTGAAGAGCCGTCCACCTCAGCTCGTCGTCGTGCCCAACAATTGCACCTCTCATGAACATTATAAAGGGTGTCCCAAGAAGAACGCAATTTTTAAATCTGTCATTGTTTGACATTTGAACAATTGTTATTGTTTGTTAGTAGAAGGTACGAGGTTAGTAAAAATGGAGCGCTACACGAAAGCGAGTTCGTTAACTGGGTTTTGGAGAGACAACATGAAAATGCTGATTTTGCCGATAAAATCATCTTCAGTGACGAGGCCCATTTTCATCTTGATGGCTTCGTCAATAGGCAGAATTGTCGCATTTGGGGTGCGGAAAATCCTCGAGTGATTCACGAGAAGCAAATGCATCCTCAACGTGTCACTGTGTGGTGTGGTTTTTGGGCTGGAGGAATCATTGGACCTTTTTTTTATGAAAATGAGGCAGGTCAAGCGCAAACAGTCAATGGTGTTGGTATCGTGAAATGATAACCAGTTTTTTCTTGCCTAGAATTGAAGAAATGAATGTGGAGGGCATGTGGTTCCAACAAGACGGCGCCACATGTCATACAGCCAGAGAAACAATTCAATTGCTGCATCAATCATTTCCCGGTCGTGTTATTTCGCGTTTTGGAGATCAGAATTGGCCGTCTAGATCGTGCGATTTAACACCATTAGATTTTTTTCTTTGGGGATTTTTGAAGTCGATGGTTTACGCGAATAAGCCGACGACGACTCAAGCCTTAAAAGACGAAATTGGACGCTGCATTAATGAAATACCGCAGCATTCATGCAAAACGGTCATTGAAAATTTCATGATGCATGCCAGCAAAGCCGCGGCGGCCATCTGCACGATATATTGTTCCATACATAACCTCATTCTGTCTACTTTACGATATAATAAAGTTTCACGATTTTTTCTTAAATATCTGTGTTTTATTTAAAATTTAAAAATTGCGCTCTTCTTAGGACACCCTTTATAAGTATATTGAGACTTGCACGCTTACAAGATGCAATTGACTCAAGAACTAAAGCCTCTTGACCAGTCCAAACGTCATAAATGGGCAGAATGGTGGCAAGAAATGACATCGGCCCTTAAGATTGACCAGCCCAAACATCATCAACGGTCAGAATGATGGGAAGAAATGACATGGGCGCTTAAGATTTAACCACCCTTTACAAAGTAATTGTAAGTTTTAGCTGAGATTAGGGATAGAAGCATGGACCGAAGAGGCCCAAGGAAATTGTTTTACACTTTTTAGTGAAAGGTATATTAAATTTGTCATTCCGTTTTCCCGGATGAATATCCCCAAAAGCAGGGAATAAAAAAGGACCAAGATTAAGCAGAGACACTTTATTTCCAGTGCTTGTCATCCCCAGGTGGGGACACGTCTAAAGAAAAAGAGATCGAGTTTTTGCCGGCTGAATTGATCCGATGTACACTTATAAACCTCATCGTTACTTAAGTATAGGAAACCTTATAACATTATATATTTTCCTAGACGTGGGTCTTACGGATCTCTTCTAAACTAAAATGACCAGGTTTATGTAATTCCCACGCGCTGTGACTGAATGGCCCCCGAACCAATACAAAAAGCCGTTCCCGGTATTAAGAAGCAAGTAAAACACTGTACATTTACATTCCATTACAACAAGCACAATATGAAGTTTTCGGTAATCTTAGATCTCAAGTAGGCATTAAACAAATGTTTACTCTACGGAAAACATTTCGTTCTCTGCATTTTCTCACCCAGCCATTTGTTAGGCTCGAATAAATAAATTTAACTGTTGTTGGCCGGTGTGTTTATTCTGCTGCAATTGTTACCCTGACAGACTGACTCGGTTCAGATGTGACACAAGCAATAGTTGTGGACTTCTTGGAGTAGTCGGTGGTGTTAATGCTCTCGAGCTGCTCGAAAGCCCCTTGCCATTGTTATTGTTGTGGTTTTAAGTAGGCAATTAACCTTTCTTTCTGTTGGCTTTTTGTTCGTGTTCCAAACCTAAGTCTGCCTACAGTCGAAAGAGACAAACAACAGCAGGTCCCAAGACAATTACACTCGTGCACCATAATGTCGCCCCCGTCCCTCGTCTAATAAAACACAAACATTTCTTAATAAAATGTTATGGAATTTACAAGATAATCTCTTTGTATTTTCGTTAAATAGCTTTTGAGGTAGGCAGAAAAAACCGAGATAATTACAACCGAATGGAATATCCCATTGTATATGTGTGAGGCACTAAGGAGCAGCAAACTACTAGAGTACCACGAAGCCAATGACTTGTGATAACAGCCTCAAAAGGAGCAGGGCTGAATGTCCCCCGTTTTTCGCATTCGCATGTGTTCCCACGCGTTGCTAGTTAATGGGCCTCCAACTATTTAATGGCGCTGCGAATACCTCGTTAATGATAACATTACAATTTATGTCTGTTAGTTTTTGGCTGCCTTTATTTGATTAATAGGCGGTATTTAAGCGTTATTACCCCGCTTTTGCCATACTAACCAGAAAAAAAACACACACACACACACGCACACAAAAGTGTTGCAATTACATTATAGACGCCATGAAATTGTATCCCTCGCTAATCCTCTTTTTCATTTGTTTAGCCTCTATTTATCGCCGGCACAGGCGATGGTGACGCTCTTAATATGGCTTCAATAATTACGTTAATTAGAGATCGTTTAAACATTTACATTTGGCTTAATGAGCCTCGCATTGAGCTAGAGGTTGGCCAGAATGCCGGCGAAGCAAAAAGTGCTAGAAAAACAACAACGCGTAATTACAGCATTCAATACGTATCCAAGTGCATTTATCGGCAATACTTATTAAAATAATTAACGCTCATTAAGGAAAGTATGACTGTTTTTATCTGCTACAGTGGAACGGTGTACTAGAGTGAGCTCAGGAGGTTAGAATTTCTAGCAAAATAAATAGTGACGTGCCAAAACGGATTTAAACCCAAACCAAGAATCTATAGGATTTTATGAAGGACTTTTACAGGGTTATTTAGGCAGCAAAGATATATAAGATGCTTAATTTTTTAGCATAAACGTACTCAGAGCAATTTGACGTACGACCTTCATTTGTTTTGTTTACAGTGACTTGAAAAAATTCAATTTTGCAAAAAAAATGAAATTAACTCGTGAACATTTTCGTACGATCAGTTTTCACATCTTTCGACGTGGATTATCACGACAAGAGTGCATCGATGAACTTAAATCTTTGTATGGCGATAAAGCACCATCCTATAGCACTGTGAAAAACTGGTATAATGAATTCAATCGTGGCCCACGCTAGCTCAAAGACGAAGGTCGTGAGGGTCGTCCAAAAACGGCCGTTGTGCCAGAGAACATTGATGTCGTGCGTAAACTGAAAATGGCAGATCGTCTTGTGACATCCCGTGAGATAAAGCCACCCTTGGGCATTTCATTCACCAGCATACATTCGATATGGCATGAATATCTGGCCGTAAAAAAATGTTTGTTCTCGTTGGATCCCGCACAATTTGACAATCGATCAAAAAAAAGGCTCGTGTCGATTGGTGCAAAGAAATTTTGAAAAAATACGATCGCGGTGCTTCAAAAGACGTTTATAAGATCGTCACAGCTGACGAATCAGCGATCTATGCGTATGAGCCCGCAACAAAACAGCAATCGACCGTGTGGGTCTTCGAGGACGAGCCAACGTGGTCAACGATTTTCATAGCCTGAAGAGGCTGTTGAAGCGTTCAAAAACCATGTTTTGGAGGTGTCTCTCTCAATCGGAGAGGAAAAAGTGCTTCGACAATTGGTTTGAGCGCATGCAGAATAGTATAAATCATGCTGAAGGATACTTTGAACAACAATAAAACCATTTTTGATGATAAATATTCGCATTTCATTATTAGGCCAGAAATATTTATAGCAGCCCGAGTATTTATATGACTACCACAACTGACTTAGCTGTACCACGATTGTTTCGGGTCGAATCGCTCCAATGGCATCTCTCCATATTTGATATCATACCCAGGTTATCCCGATTTCAGAAGCTCTCAAAGGCCTTATATGACATCGAATTTCGATCAAATCTCATTTTTTTATAAGTCCTCAATTTAAGCTTCTGCAGCTCTAGAAGCAACAAATTACACCCGCAAAAATCTTGCATGATACGTTATGTGCGACCATTCATTAATTGTAGTAAACTAGGACCACATAGGTCCATATTTTCGTACCTACAACACTAAATGCCACATATTACACCCGACTCCGACCAAATTTCGCGTAGACACCTACACATATCTGTGGTGAAATTGGACCCCATCGTTCCATGTTTACAAATAGTGCCCAAACAAAGATCCTTCCCGATCTTAGGTCCTGCAGTTCTTGAAGCCACAAATTACATCAGATCACCATTGAAATGGACCACATTGGTCCATATTTTAGTAGATCTATTTCACAATGGTCTCTCTCGATTTCAGAAACTACCAAATTCCGACCAAATTTCGCTCAGAGAACAACAATTGACCATCAAATATATGTGGTGAAATTGGACCCTCTCGCTCCATATTTGCGAATAGGTCCAACACAAAGTCCCTACAGATTTGAGGTCCTGCAGCTCTAAACGCCACAAGTAACACCAGATCACACCTAAATTTTAAATGGTATCTGGAGCCAGAGATGTCAACTTATTTATATCATTTTTCGTATTTTATTTCTACACTTAAAAAAAATTATACATATTGAAAACAAGATTCAAATTCTATTACACTGAACAAACTAACACACTCCATAATGAGATAAGCTAAATTCAATAGGAACACAGTGACCATCATTTGTGCAATTGACATTCATACTAAACACTTTGGACTAAAGAACCACGTTGAAAAAAATGCCTTTTTTTAATGGCCATCATTTGCTAGTGCTATCACGAGTAATCAGTCCTGCTGTGAAACTTCCGTTTAACTTTCAACTCTGTCCCCCAGTAAGCCGTTTCTAATTATGAGATGTTTAACCATTCTTTTGCTCTTAATTCCACTTCTTAGTTTTACGTCGTTCGTCGTCGGCCATCTAATTGAATGCCATTTTATTTATTCCGTGTTTTTTTGCTCTCTTTTGCTACTCGAGGGTGTGGGTGTCTGACCGGTAGATATCCTTTCGCCCATTTATCCTTGCAAACGATGGCATTAAATGCCACTTTAAATAGCCTCGCATAGTGAGGGAGAGGAAGTTATACCCCAGAGAGAGAGAGAGAGGAAGCATGGTAGACAGACCCGGAGAGAGGATGATAAGGGTAGCGAATGTCCGGAATGGCCAAAGACGATATTTTTGGCTTGGCTGGTTCCATAATGGCCCTCTGATTGAGCGGGACTAGCAATGCACAAATAATAATTTGTAATTTGTACCATTTGTGGCATGGCCATGGCACTTTAAATTGGTGGGGTTTTGCTGGCAGCTTCAGTACCACTCCATGGCAGCCTTCGGTCCGTTTTGCATTCACTGTCATTCCCACACTTAGTCCTGCGGACACATTTACGGGTTTTGCGTCTGCTTTTTTCCCTTCAGCTTTTCTTCGTGTGGCTTCTGGGCATTTTGCTCTTGTAGTTTTGCTTAACTGCTGTATAATTGTTTCTTAAGCCATCGCAAGTTCTTAATTGTCTCGAACGATTTTACTTTCCTTTTATTTGGCGTGTTTTACTTTTACATTACTACTACAGCAGATAATTAACGTCAGTCGTAGTCGTCGTCGTCGTCGACGTTGTTTCTGTCTTTTATTTTAAATTAACTTTTTAGTTAAGAGCACGAGCATCTACCACAATGCCAAGGCTGAGGAAGCCTTTAAATGAGTTCCTTCGGCTAGAAGTAAGAAAAGTATTTGGTTTATCAAACTTTATATCGTTTACAGCAACACTTCAAAGACTGGCGCTGTTCGAGGGGTAAAAAAAATTGAAAAGCAGCCTGAAAGGATTTTAAGTTTGTTCGAACAGAGTGTTTAATTTAAATTTTTAATGGAAAAACTTCAAAGTAAACGAAAGTACGGACAGATTAGGGAAAATTCTAAAATGTTAATCAATACACAAACACCGAAAAGGTTGCACAGCATACAATGTGGCACGGCTTTACAATTTATATCGAAAGTAAAAATAAAACATTTCAAAGTGCTATTCACACTAAGCTGTTCAGTATTACTGTCCAAAGGCACACACAGAGATCAGTTGGAAATCGGTCCGAACTACAAATATTCAGTTAGAAAAATAGACTTTCGGTTGTAGTCATTAACATTAACACTAGCCGCGGCGGCTACTTGCCCGAAATCATTTTTAAAACATAATGACAAACCCTTATCTTTATAGTAAAACGAACTTCTTGGCCATCACATTAAACTTTATGAGTTTTATTTCTTCTTGAAAACCACACGTCTGGAAAAAACACGCATTAGAACAAAAGTTTTTGTTATCCTATATGTGACAGCGCATAGAGAAAGGGACCTAAGCGTAAAAAAATCAATTTTCACTTTTTTTTTGATGTGGACAACAGCTGAGCATCGAAGGAGACCGATCCCATGCTCCAAAAGTGTTCCCTCCTAGAGCTATACGCGTTTTATGAAAGTGATGGTACACCGAAGGTATACGTATTTAAATCTTTAAAATGGCTCTCCTGAACAAAACTGCTTTTACCCCTAGGTCCCTTTCTATTTTGCGCGTCACATATGTTCGCTTATAAAACTTAAGGTCGTGAGTTGTAATTTAAGAGTCTCATAGCATTCATGGCAAGCTGGTACTCCTGCAATAGCAGGCAGCTTCAGCGTCTTCTATTTTAAAGCGTCAAGTTGAACTGGATGGAAGTACAACTGCATGTTTAAGTACCTCTCAGATCCCACCACCAGGCCTGATATACCACAGAGCCTTGCCGCTCTTAATTTCCGCCATAGGACTTTTTTTTATCATATCTTCGAGTGTGAGTGCGTATATGTGTGCCCACCACTATCATTACCGCTCAGGAAATGTTTGAATATCAATGACGTGAACGTTTGTATGTGTAGCTGCAGCCATTGAAGTACCATTCGTTTATTATCAAGAATTGTTTCCGTTTCCTATCCAAAATAATTACGGCATAGGAAATGTGTTATTTTGTTGCGAGGTACAAAAGGGACTTTTAACACAGCCAGCTCTGAATTCATAAAATATATGCAAGCAAGTATGCGCACACTTGTCTGTGTATTTGAGTAAAATGTCCGCGTAGTTTTGGTCTATGTACGAGTATGCCTTTGTTTGAGTCCCCGTTTATGTGCTTTTAGCCGAGATTGTAAGGCGTTAATGAGTGATGCAGCACATTGTGTTGTTTCGTTTTAACTGAAAACGCTCTGTTAAAGATGTTAATGTGCATTTGCTGTCCCCAGTCACTTGTATTGCAGCCACATACAGAAGGACAACTGGCCATGATGCTGATAAGGAGGACTTCCAGTTACGAGCAACCAGTACTGCGGGACTGACGTCAAGAACAGCATTGGTAGCAGTAAACACCAGCACCGGCAATATCAGTTACTGCAGACATTCACCACAAGAAGACCCAGGTTAGGGTACTATTATTAGCACTTACAACTTAAATGTAGGTTAACGAAGGTCTATGTAGATTTGCTCGAACACTCTATGACGGTGGGCTTAGCCAGAAGTTTCACGAGTGGAAGACAATGTTTAGAGGTCGGCTAAGTGTTGTAGTTCAAAATGCTACTTACGAGGGCGGCTCGGAAAGTTCTTAGCCTATCAATGAAAGAGAATAGTTAGTTTTTCAAAAATATTTTTATTTTTCAATATAATCTCCTGAAACTTCAATAAACTTAGTCCAACGCTTATCTAGCAATTATATCCCTTGATTAAAATAGTTTTCCTCAAGGTCTTCAAAATAGTGGTTTACAACTGTAATTGCATCTTCATTTGAGGTAAAACGCTTGCCAGCAAGGATTTTTTTAGATTTGGGAACAGGTAAAAGTCACTGAGAGCTGAATCAGAAGAATAAGGTGGGTGGTCAAGCAACTCGTACTTTAATTCGTTGATTTTAGCCATTGTTAAAACACTCTTGTGCGCTGGTGCGTTGTCTTGATGAAAAATTATTTTTTTGTGGAGCTAGGACGTTTTTCTCGAATTTGTACATTTAATTGATCTAAAAGATAGCAATAGTACTCTGAATTTATTGTTTTACCCTTTTGCAGATAGTCAATCAATAAAATACCTTTGAAGTCCCAAACAACCGTTGGCATAACCTTACCAGCCGATTTAATTGTTTTTGCCTTCTTTGGGGCACTTCCTCCAGCTTCAGTCCATTGTTTGGATTGTTCTTTTGTCTCTGGAGTATAGTGGTGGATCCATTTCTCGTTATGAAACGACGCTTAAAATCCATTTTATTTCGCTGAAAACGATCCAAACAAGCTTGAGAAATGTTCATTCTTATGCGTTTTTGGCCGACTGTTAACAAGTGCGGCATCCATCTTGCAGAAAGCTTTTTCATCTGTAGTTCTTCATGCAAAATTAAATGGACTCGATCATTTGAGATGCCCATGATATTAGCTATTTCACGCACTTTTATTCGTCGATCATTTAATACCATATCATGCACCTTGGCTACAATTTCTGTTGTTGTTGCTGTTTTTGGACGTCCACTACGTGGTTCATCTTCAATGCGTGTACGACCACGTTTAAATTCAGCAACCCAATTTTTTACTGTTGCATATGAAGGAGCACTTTCACCTAACACATTCACCATATCATTATGAATTTCTTGTCCCGATAAACCTTTTTTATGTAAATATTTAATGACACCACGCATTTCTAATTTTTCCATTGTAAAAAAATCTCGAATGCGTATTTTGTGAACACCTGTTTCTATATGTAGGAGTTGCCAGATCGAAACAAAATGTTACATGTGTTCATAGCAGAGATGGAAGTTTCCAAAACACTTAACTTTTTTCTGTTTATACCGCGTTTTTTGTGCTAAGCTAAGAAGTTTCCGAACCGCCCTCGTAATTTGAAAAGTTTTGTCGTATTTTGAAATGTTTTGTATATAACCCTTAAGGCCTAACATTTGCTCAATTAAAAAAAAGTTTAAACGTTATTTCACCGACTATGTAATAACCAACACTATTGTGCTACTCCGAACACTCCCCGCCTCTTTTCGGAATTTAAGCAAGGTCGTCCGTAATTCTATGCTTCTAGAGCAAAAACGACATAATTCTTTTAGGATATATGAAATTGTGTTCCAATGTTAGCAGGATTGACCATAGGTTGCACATATTATCTATCTGAGCTTATTCCAATTTAATGTATGGCAATCAGAGCGGTAAGGCCTAAAATTGGTAAGGACCTCTGACCTTTTACGGAAGCATTATCAAATGATAGGCCCTTATGGTAAGGCTTCGACAGGATTGGTTATAAGTCAATCATAATATTTTATTCTAAAATTGAGAAAGTACGTACGGGAAGTTTGCCTTCAGCAGCACAGAAAAGAGGTGATCATTCTCTTTATTTTTCTTTTAAAAACCAACACTCAGGGGATGTCCCCTACACACACAGAACAGATTCGATTGAGGTTGCATGCATCTCGGGTATGACATCAGTATATCCGAATGTTGGTTGCTGCTCTATTACGTTCAGTAATTGTAACTGAAGTATCGGTAAAAAAATAGAAAGAATCGGAACCTTCTGAAAATAAGGTTCGGCCCTAAAAGTCCAAACTCTGCACTTGTGAACCGAAAAAATTGTAAATATTTAGTAGAGGCAAAAAACTGTTTCCTTATACAGGGCGGAGCTCGGTAATTTGCTGGGAATGAAACAGAGACAACAATAGAGAAGGAGGAAAGAATACATACAAAAAGTCTTATTACGCCTTGGATTAATTATAATCTTCAAGCTCTTATTAGGGTGAAGGACAATTTATTAACAAAATGAAGGATAATCTTGATAATCTTCAAGCTCTTATTAAGGTGAAGGACAATTTATTAACAAAGAGAAGGAAAAAAAGGTTCGAATTCTAGTCTAGAAAAGAGATGAAAGCATATACGTAAGGTTGTAAAAAAAGCTACACGGATTTGTATGAATACTTTTTATCATACCAAACTTGAAACACTTCAGCAGAATCCGAAAAAATGCTGGAAGAATTTCGCATTCAAAATTGCAAGCAAAAAAAAATAGCGGTGAAATGGTCACTAATAATAAAGAGATATGCGACACATTTTAAATAACTACGAGGGCGACCGCAAAAGTAACCGGCCTAACATAAAAAGAACCGTTTTTAAGGAATTATTATTATTTATTTTTCAACATAATCTCCTTCCAACTCAAAACACTTCATCAAACGTTTTTCAAGTTTTTTTAATTCCATCCGAAAAATAAGATTTTTCAAGACCTTCAAAATATGCCTCAGTTTCAGCAATAACCTCGCTATTGGACGCACATTTTTTGCCACCGAGAATTTTTTTAAATTTGGAAACAAGAAATAACCAGAAGGAGCTAAATCTGGACTATATGGTGGATGCGGAGCAATTTCAAATCGTAATTCGGCCAGTTTTTGTTGAGTTAAAAATGCGGTGTATGAAGGAGCATTTTCTTGATGAAAAAGAACTTTTTTTTCTAAATGCGGTCGTTTTATCTTGATTTCTTCACTCAACCGATCCAATAATGCACAATAATATTTACTATTTATAGTTTTTTCTTTCTCAAGATAATCAATACATATTATACCCCTTGCAATCGTCCAACGGACGATTTTTTGGGGCAAAGTCAACAAACACGGCACCCATCTTGCGCATAGCTTTTTCATGTGGAGTTCATCATGTAAAATACTCCAAACTTGTTTTTCGTGTATTTTAACAATATCAGCAAGTTCTCTGAGCTTTATTCGTCTATCTTTAGTCACTTCAATAAATATTTTTCTAATGTTTTCAATAATAGTAGCAGTTTTCGGTCTTCCAGAGCGTTGTTCATCTTCCGTACTTGAATGACCCATTTTAAATTGTTGAACCCAGGATTCCACGGTGGAGTATGATGGTGCATTATCACCATGAACATAATCCAATTCATCTTTGATTAATTGTGGCGTATAAGCTTTCATATAAAAGTGTTTAATTACCGCACGAAACTCTTTATTTTCCATTTTTCAAAAATTATAAAACTTGTTTACTTCAATTACCTGTAACAAAGAAAATAATCATTAAATATTTCGGAAATTTTGACAGATGGCTTATAAAAGATTGCTTTTAAAAAACAAAACAAAAAAGTTGCTAGTAAAACAGAAAATGTGCCAGGCCAGTTAGATTTGCGGTCGCCCTCGTACAGTCTTCTCAAACAGTTTTATGCATAGGTAGATGAACATGCGGCTAATCGCTAGTAGCCGAAGCGTTTTGAAAATATCGCTTTTTTTATTTCACACTTGAAATGCGCTATTACAGCGATACGGTTCTCATTATCTGACGACTCCATGATGAAAGTTGAAACAATTTTAAAATCCCGTTACAGACCAGCGCTATTGAGGTTAGCTTTCAAAACCCATATGACATTAACGGCGTATGCTCAGTTCTACTATTGAAATGGGTGTGTTCAATGTTGTAACAATATTTATGTCCCTACTAAGTAATTGGATTGTTGGGAATGCAATAACGTTGAAGTAATGGGCAAAATAAAAATTTACATTTTCGCATTGAACAGGGAAACCGGCTCAAGACCTCTTGCTTTTATATTTAAATAGAAGACAAGTTTTTAACAAAATGACAAAGTGACATTGATTTTCGTGGCTGCACACTACTTTTATCATGATTTCGGGTCCGTGACAACCCTCTTCAGAAAGCCTTGCTGCAATTGTTGAAAGTAAAACCGAACTCTATAAGGCCAGGCTCTCCCCAAACGAATGAGAACTACTGTTGTAAACCATACTTTTCAAGTTTTCTTCACACAATTGCCCACGAAAATACAACTCACTCTTGCCACCTCTAAAGAGACTCCACATCGAGAGCCATCAATAGATTTCTTTTACAACGTGTGTGTGTGTTGTAAAAAGAGTTTAGTTGACTATGTCAACTTGTGTGCCGTGCCGTTCATATACGTATGTTTAGCTCGTTTGTTTTATTTATTTACATTTTCAACATTTTTTTTAATTCGGTTTGGAGTTATTAATACAAATTGTGAAATAGTTAAAGTCGAGCGTGAGCATGATACCCTGCACTTCTGGATGTTCAAAAAAGGTTTTAGAATCTCCTTAGACCGGCTGAATTGATTCTATCTAATAAGAACCGTGTCCATTCTTCCGTTCATTAAACTGCTTAAAAGGAGTGAAATAGCCTCAAACGGCATTGTACTTGATTCAGTTAATGAAAAGTAATAAACTTGAAACTGTGGCTCTAGGTGGGCTTTAAAAAATCATGAAATGTTGATCAAATACTCAAAAAAGTGTACTTTTTCCAAAGTTTCTCTAGTCCAATATTAGAAAAGACCTATAAATTATTAGCCAATTTCTTGCTTTATATTTATACACGGAAGGACGGACATAGCTAGATCGTGGAGGGTTAAACAGTCGTACACCACCTACAATGTCCCCTTTTCTTTTCAAAACAATTTTTGCTTTGCATATGCCATCATAATGTTCTTCTGGTCCTTGTTTAGCTTGCTATGTATCTTCTTGGCCTCCTTTCTTATTTTCAAAAAAGTATAAGTTTAAAAACAGCGTCCAGCGGACGTCACCTATTGTGAACTCTGAATAGTTGAACGGGAAGGCAAAAATATACTTTTCAAAAGCGCTGGGTCAAAAAATCGGAATTTACTGAAATGATAGAAAAAGAAATAGAAACGACCTTGATCTTATTTATGACCACCAGTCATATTTAATTGCGAAGAACATTAGCATTGAAACTAAACCAATACGAGTACTGCGGGCTTTTCAGAATTTGTCTGTACTGATACGTACTCGTATATTGTAGGGCCAACATAAACTATGCACCTTTTTAGACTTTAAGTATAATGGTTTAAATGCTACTTTAAACTTTGTCCAATTAAATCTTAATTGAAATTGCAGAAACTTTAACTCCACCCCTCGTATATAGATACTTCAATACTTATATAATCTACCGACAGACATATAAACATCGGGATGTAAGGTACATACATATATATAAGTATATAGTAGATACGACTATATATCAACATTAATATGACATCTTTTGTCGCTATACACACACAAACCCACACATACACACACCTACACACAACCTGACAGCCAAACACAAATACACACACACACATACTCTCAAACAGTAACAATTTAACAAGGTTTAACTTTAGGCTAAATTACAGGTGGTGATGATGGCGGTTTTGCTGCAGGTGGTTATGCCTGTGGCGCTGTTCTTGCGGTGAAAGGTCAATAAACCTAAACGGACACAAATAAAGGCAGGTCCTTTAAAGAGAAGCCTTCACAAACTGCAAGTGTCATAAACCTGAAGTTTGATAATAAAATATCTCATAGTGTTATTTGTCTTTATTTTATCGCTTGTTTAATTCCACAGCTGACAAATTACTTTATGACCCCCCCCCCAACCTCAAGGAAAATGTGTTAAAATTCAGAAAATGTCTACACATCCTTTAGTCGAAATTTTGAATAGCGCGGGTTTAGTCTATGGAAAGGTAGACAGAGAGAGAGGAAAAGGAGCGATGTACCTGTAGTCTGCCTTTTGTTTGAAATGTATTTAATGTTGGGAAATAAATGGAAAACGATTTTCTTTTGCGACTCCTTTACATTCGGTGAATGGCTTGTGGTGGCACATGAACCACGCAGGAAGTCATTTGGCTGTTTGGTGTTTTGTTAACCTCGCACACTGACAATGCTCCCTAATACCTACCTTTTACTGATTTCCCAGTAGGGGGTGGTACATTAACTTGGATGTGGGAGCCAAGAGGTTAGAAATTGTGCCATTATCAAATGATTGATCTTCGTCTAGGAGCAGTTGTATTAGTAGAATCAAAAATATAAAAAGTAAATTTGGCTTAAGTCGTTGATGAATGAATACAGAAAATTAATCAATGTGAATTATCAAGTGACTAAGAACACTGTGTAGTCGAGGTGACCGTTGGTATGAAATCCTCGCCACCCTATTTTATTAGTATCAAATCAAAACTAACCTTCTGAAAAGATATTGTGCATGCCTCAAATGACATAATTAAAATTTCATTACTATACATTAGGGCTATAGGGTGTTCAATCAAAAGGTAGTTTTTTCAATATGGGTTTTTCCACAGATTACGAGTGAGTTGTGTTAAACTTTATTTTCTTTTTTTTAAGTATTGTTTGCCATTTTATTATGAAGAGACTTACACTGCGAAAACCACGGTTTGGTGCGGTTTATGGGCTGGTGGAATCATTGGTCCATATTTTTTCAGATTTCTAAAGGGTGATCTAGATGTATTTTTCTCAGATTACGCCTGAGTTGTGGTTAACCTTTTTTTCTTTTCAGTATTGTTTGCCATTTCATCATGAAAAGATTTACACCGCGAAAACCACGGTTTTAGAAAATTTCGCGCCATCCAAAATTGGACTCGCGCGCCATCCAAAATTGGACTCTCAGAATGAACACCCCGAGGCGTAGTTGTGAGCAACATGTGAGGGAAATTATATTCAAAAATTAAATGGCATAAAATGCCCTTTCGAATGAATGGGCATTTTACTTGTGTTGATTTTTTTTATTTTAAAAATAAGCTGCTAGATTGATCACTCTATATATTCAACTTTGAGCTCTTTATTTTTAGCTCAGTTTGTCCATTATACAGGGTGGCGCGCGAATCGTACTACTTAATCAAAACGTAATAATTTTTTTCTATGTGAGCAGTCGGAGATTTATTTAAATGAATGCTTTGGATACCGAAAAGAAGATTTGGATAGTGCAGTGGTATCATGCTTTGTGGTCCTGCATTTCTGTCTAAAGGAAAGTTAGGTGGGAATTTGCGGAACCACCCCTAGTTGAAGAACCATTTTAAAGCTGGTAAACATGTTTGTCGAATCTGCAAGCATCGCACGAAGGCCGTTCCATCGAGATCCCAATGTTCGGGTTCAAATAACCATCGCGGCTGAATGATCAAAAATCCAGGCAAATTCTAGCGTTTCGACTCGAAATTTACTGGCGCAAATTTCAGTTAGCAGACGGTCATTGCAACCGATAATTCATGAAGACTTTACTTGTTTCCGTACAAATTCCAAATTACAAACAAGTTAAACCTTTTGGATTTTGTAAAAAAAATTATTATAATGACCGAAGAAGACAACAGCTTGTTTTTTAATGTTGAAGCCCATTTCAATCTAAACGGCAATATGGAGTGAATCTAATTAAAAATACTCAATGAGACGGAACTGCACACAGAACGACCTACTGAGTGGTTCTAATTGGTGGTTCTAATTAAAAATACTCCATGAGACGGAACTGCACACAGAACGACCTACTGAGTGGTTCGCAGTTTCATAATGCTGCATTGTGGGGCCATACTTCTTTAAAGAAATCGGTGCAACAGTGACTGTCAATGGGGATCGTTATTGAAAGAGTTTTTTTTACCTAGAACTGCGCCGAAGACAGGTCCGAGTCAACAGCATTTTGATCCAGCAAGATGGACTATTTCACGATCATACCAGTGAAACGCGAAAAAGGTATTTAGTTGCCACAACTGGTAATTGTGGCTACCAATAGTTTTACAAAGATTTTGTTCTTGTAACCAATCATTAGTGTTGATAATTAAAGCTTCATCATAGGGTTATTCAATGGTATTTTTTTATAAAAATAAAATAATTAGATTATTACTGAATTTAATCGATTAAAAATTTTTTCCCGTAAAATTCACCCACCTTCTTTTCCGCTTTTTCCTCGTCATGACCCTCCCTAAAAGTACTTCATTTTCTATGTATACAAAAAAAAAATGTACAACAAAAATAGAAATAAATTAAATTGATCCAAAAAAAAATTATTTCGATTTCTTATTGTAGAACAATTGGTGCGCCGCCCTGTACTTGCTCATGTATTGTACCAAATTATATGGCATTCTTATTAAAACTGGTTGGGTGAACATCAAACCGGTTACTATATATATGGGGTCCAAATTTAAAGTGACTCGATTCATCTG
The DNA here is from genome assembly GCA_963513945.1 of Hydrotaea diabolus. Classification (NCBI taxonomy): domain Eukaryota; kingdom Metazoa; phylum Arthropoda; class Insecta; order Diptera; family Muscidae; genus Hydrotaea; species Hydrotaea diabolus. The sequence continues at coordinate 153,028,257 of OY740718.1, read as the reverse complement.
ATTTTTTTGGTTTCATCCCAAGCCATTACAAGTTCTTTGTGCAAAAAATGTTCACATGTAAATTTGCCAACAAACCGGATTACACCTAAATCAGGAGTTGCATTTCAAGTATAAGTGAACTTATGGTACAAAACAACTTTCATTGAGATCTGCTGAAAGTCTTAGGTACACCCAGAGAAGTTATTAGTTGGAAATCGGTTGGAACTGCAATTATTCGGTTGCAAAATAGAAATTTTGGTTGCAATTCCTAAATTTTTGTAGTACGAGTAACAATGGATATTCGGTACGAAAAAACACAAGGTAATAACAGGCAACCAATAGTTTTACAAAAATGTAGTTCTTGTCACCAATTATTTTGTGATGAAAACTAATAACTAAAAGAGATTGTTTAATTGTTAATATATTTTACTAAAAATAAAAAAAAAACAATAAAAATTGACTTTAATCCAAGCAGTTAACCACATTTTTTTTCCAGTAAAAACCATCTATTATCTTTTTCTACTTTTTCCTCGTCAGGACTCTCTTGTGAGTTCTTTAAGTACGCCAATTGTGTAATCAAACAGTTTTTTGTCTAAAGGTCCAGTTAGTCTTGACGGTTGACGGTGACGGTTGATTCTGCAACCTGCATAAAGGCCCAATTAGTCTTGACGGTTGACGGTTGATTCTGCAACCTGCAGAAGTCTACCGTCGTCAACCGTCAAACTGTAGTTATCTCCCTCTAACACATGCAAAATGCAACCCTCAACTGAAATAGCTGATTGCCTACCGTCAACCGTCAAGACTAAATGGACCTTAAGTCTACCGTCGTCAACCGTCAAACTGTAGTTATCTCCCTCTAACACATGCAAAATGCAATCCTGAACTGAAATAGCTGATTGCCTACCGTCAACCGTCCACCGTCAACCGTCAAGACTAAATGGACCTTTACTAAAATTTTAAAATTTCACAAACTCTCTTCTGAAGGTTCGGATATTTAGCAAGTTGCACCGATACTACAGTTCCAATAACTGAAAATAACAGAGCACCAACATACATTACGAGATATTGATGGAATACTTGAGGTGCGTGTAACGTCAATCATTTAGTTAGCAAAAAAAAAAGTCGGTTGTGGCACCGAAACTTTTTTCTGTGTGTATGCTAGACCTAAAAGAGGGGCTATCGAAACATCGGCCGATCCAAACGCTTTCAAATGCTCTTCAAATATTTTTATCGCAAACATACTTTTTTTCGTATATAAAGGGTAGAGCTCGGTATTGCTTATTTGGGATTGAAATAAAAAAATTATAAACCTTAGAAAAATTTATTTTATATTTTAATTAAGTATTAAAGTATATTGCACAGTAAGGGAGTTTTTAAATTACATGGATTTAATTATTAGTGTATCTGCCAAATGTCGACCTTTGCTATCCACACACTGCTGCATATGTTTTCTGAATTGTACATGCAAGCATGTTGGTCGGTATTCTGCCAATTTCAGCCTCAATATTGTTAATTAGGTCTTCCAAGGTGTTGGGATGGTTGATATACACCTTCGACTTCAGGTAACCCCAAAGGAAAAATCGCATGGGGCTAAGTCTGGTGAGCGTGCCGGTCAGTTCACATTACCCCTTAAAGAGATAAGCCGTACAGGAAACATTTGCCTCAAACAATTCATGGAAACCCTCGCTGTGTGTGCAGTGGCTCCATCCTGTTGAAACCATGTATCCGCTAATTGCATTACCTAAAGAGCGGGCTGAAAAAAATCCTGTATCATAGTGAAGTACCGTTCGGAGTTCACAGTTACGGCAAGACTGTTATCCTGGAAAAAGTAAGGGCAAATGATGCCTACTCGTGATATGGCGCACCAAACAGTGACGCCGTCCGAATTCAGAGGTCTCTAGTAAAGTTCTCTGGGGTTTGTTTCACTCCAGTACCGCATATTTTGTTTGTTTACATACCCAGTGCGGTGAAAATTAGCCTCATCAGAAAAGAACACAATTGCGTCACGGGGTGTAGTTGCAAAAAAGTCTTCACAAGAGGTTAACCGTGTCAAATATTCCCGTGCTGACAATTGTTGGACCTCGCACATTTTGTACGGGTGAAAACTCACTTTATCATGAAGAATCCGGTGGAGAGAACGTCTGGAAATGCCAAGAGCAAGTGACTGCTTCCAAGCAGAGCGTTTCGGAGATTGCAGCTCTGCTGCTCTAACTCTCTCGAAGGGGACCCCTCTCAGATTCCCTTCATATACATGGAATATCCCTGCTGTGCTCAATGAAGTTACCCAATTTACAACTGATTGCCGTCCAGGAACACGTCCGCGTGAAGGAACAGTGAATCGTAAACGAAAAGCACGCTACACTGCAATGATCGACTGCGCATTTAAAAAATTCGCTTCAACACAAAATGACCACATCTTACGTTTCCAATGTCCCGTCAGCTGCAATAAGCCACGCACACTCTCGACTCTCTTCGACCAACAGCGCCGCCATAGCGTGCAGTGCAAAAAGGGAAATTACCGCGCTCCACCCTCTTGAATTCACGTTTAAACAAATTTCATTCAAATATGAATGACATTGACGAACCACTACTGTCAAATTCAGCCCGCAATCTTGAGTCCACTTTACTCAGATGCTTAAATTATAGCCAGAGTACTTTTTGGCCCAACTAATCAATTTGTGTTGCCTAAGACAAAAAAGAGAAAAAATCTGGATGGACAAGACCGACTATACGCTACGCTACAGCACTGTGGTTAAATAAACGTTGGCCTGCATAAAAATATTTTCCTAACCCACCTATCCTGTCTGTGTACTGTCTCCTGTTTGCGTTTCAAAGCACTTTTATTTGAACACGGATTAGGCGGCTCGAGACCTATTGTATCTATATTTAAATAGAAGACAAGTTTTTAACAAAATGGCAAAGTGACAAAGATTTTCGTGGCTGCACACTGCTTTTATCGCGATTTCAGGTCCGAGACGACTATCATCAGAAAGCTTCGCAGCAATTGTTGAAAGAAAAAACCGCACTTTTAAAGACCAGGCTCTCACCGAACGAATGAGAACTACAGTTGTAAATCTCACTCTTCTCGTTTTCTTTACAATATTGCCCACGAAATTACTGAGTGAAGTGGTTAATCCTAGAGAGAAGTTAATACAGAGTGAAGTGGTTAATACCTGATCAATGTGTAAAAGCAAAATACCGAAATAAAACAAACGAGCTATACATATGTGACGCGCAAAATAGAAAGGGACCTAAGGGTAAAAACCAGTTTTGTTCAGGAGAGCCATTTTAAAGATTTAAATACGTGTATCTTTGGTGTACCATCACTTTCATAAAACGCGCATATCTCTGGGAGGGAACACTTTTGGGGAATGGGATCGGTCTCATTCGATGCTCAGATGTTGTCCACATCAAAAAAAAAGTGAAAATTGATTTTTTACCCTTAGGTCCCTTTCTCTATGCTCTGTCACATATGGACTTTTATTTATTTATCCACTTGAGCCATCCGCTGGAGCCTTGGTCTTCACTTTTTACTTATTCCGTCTATACTGCATCGAATCTTTTGAAATTTTTTAAACTTTTTCTGCATTTTAATATCGAAATAAGGCTTCCATTTTTTTAATAGTTTTGATATTTACAACCATTTTTTTTACAAAAAATTAGGTTTCAGTTAACTTTAACACTCGAGTGTTTAAAACTGAAACTGAAAACCGACATTCTGGTTTTTGAGCCAAACACGATAGACGGTTTCTCAAAAATGCCTAAAACTTGACATGCGTTTCAATTAACGTTAACACTCGAGTATTTAAAACTGAAACCGAAAACCAAACCCGACTGCCGGTTTCTTAAAAATGCCTAAAACTCGACATGTTGGTTTACCCGGTTTTTGCTGTGGGTTTGTTTGTTGTTGAATGCAAAATCAAAGAAAATTTATGTACGGAATACGTAACTTGTATTTGAGCTTGACCCACCCACCTTTTAGGATATCGAGTCAGATCACCAGTTTATGCATTTTAACGATATCGATCTGTCCGTTTCTCCTATACGTAGCAATTATTGACCGATCTTTATTAAATGTGGTAGAAGTATATTTTTTGACCTCAGGACAGGCCCTCTTGAAATTGAAAAAAATCGGTTCAAAATTAGCTGCAAAAAAATGGCTTCCACTAACCAACCACTGTGCGGACAACACCACCGACATTAAAAGCATCCACCAATTTATATTAACGTGCCTCGCTGCTAGCTCCTGCTGTTTCAGTGTTAAATGCCGCAGGTGAATGTTTGCGCCGCAGTTCTAATGGCAGCTATTGGTGTTGTTGTTGTTGTTGTTATCGTTTGCACCGTCAATGTTGGTGTTGTTGCTGCTGTTGCTATTGCTGCCGGTGTTAATGTCGACATTTGCTTGAGTTTAATTCTCGCCCTTTTTCGCCTGCTCCAACAGCCTGGCCTCCCCTCTGTCCGCAGTCCTCTGATAAAATTAATTAAATCAACGAAACTCTAGCCTGTCGTAATATTGTGCTGTGCCACCCTTAAGCTATTTACGATGGTAACGCGCTTTGACGGCGCAAAAACCGCCCCGCCAACGCTGACGGAAGTCCTAAACAAAGGTGTCAACAAGCCAACTGTCACCGGTAGCAGTTAGGCAACAGCTTTCGACGAGCCACTACCGTCAGGTTCTTGACTTGAGGTGCTCGCGAGCGCTCTGGCTCCATCGTGGCGTTTCTTTAACATTTTAATTCCGGCAACTTTATTAGGGTATGTCGGTCCGTTCGTTTATTTGTTGTCATTTTATTTTTTATTTTGAGCTAGCCTAGCTATTCCACTAATGGCTTGTTGGTAGGAGTTCCAAACTGTCGCTGGCAATTGAAGTTTACTGATTTTCTAAATGCTATTTTTCAATACGACGAGTTTTTTTTTAGGGAGCACTAGGGAACACTTGTTATGAGTTTGGCACAATTTAAATTATAGGATTTTCCTTTATAACATTCGGCCGAATGTAAATTGTAAATAATTGTTCTTCAAGGCATTAACTGGACTTGCTTAGGGACGAAAATGTTTCTAATTAGATTTGTAGCGACAACTGGATTTGTATTGCTTTTTTTTTAAACAGTTTCACCAACTTTTCACATTGTGTACCTTAAGTAGGCAACAAATTGTAGTTATTTGGTGAAAGTAGGCAATGTTTTGTACTTAGTAGTGAATTGAGGAGTAGTAGTGAATTTAAGGGTTTGAGTTGTAAGTGTATACTTATACTATGGCCTGCATTTTATATTAAATAGGAAGGAGATGACTTTAATAAGTGTGAGAAATCATAACCCAAATGTTACTAAGGGTGAATAAGTTAAATTCAATTGCTAATAAAGAGGTATATGTGACGCGCAAAATATAAAGTTTTGTTCAGTAGAGCCATTTTAAAGATTTAAATACGTGTATCTTTGGTGAACCATCACTTCCATAAAACGCGCATATCTCTGGAAGGGAACACTTTTGGGGCATGGGATCAGTCTCATTAGATGCTCAGATGTTGTTCACATCCAAAAAAAAAGTGAAAATTGATTTTTTTTACACTTAGGTCCCTTTTTCTATGCGCTGTCACATATATATTTCTGACCTAGGCAACACTAAGTGTTACCTGGCGCCATCTAATATTTCCATTGTAAAGTGTAACAATTTTAGCATAAACGTACTCAGAACGTTTTGACGTACGACCATCATTTGTGTTGTTTACAGTGACTTGAAAAAATCAATTTGGCAAAAAAATGGAATTAACTCGTGAACATTTTCATGCGATCATTTTTCACAACTTTCGAAGTGGATTATCACGACAAGAGTGCATCGATGAACTTAAATTTTTGTATGGCGATGAAGCACCATCCTATAGCACTGTGAAAAACTGGTTTAATGAATTCAATCGTGGCAGACGGTCGCTCAAAGACGAAGGTCATCCAAAAACGGCCGTTGTGCCAAAGAACATTGATGCCGTCCGTGAAGTGATAACGCAAGATCGTCATGTGACATACCGTGAGATAGAGGCATCCTTGGGTATTTCTTCCCCCAGCATACATTCGATATTGCATGAACACCTGGCCTTAAAAAAGGTTTGTTCTCGTTGGATCCCGCACAATATGACAATCGCTAAAAAAAATGGCTCGTGTTTATTGGTGCAAAAAAATTTTGAAAAAATACGATCGGGGTGCTTCAAAAGACGTTTATAAGATCACCACAGGTGACGAATCATGGATCTATGCGTATGAGCCCGACACAAAACAGCAATAGACCGTGTGGGTCTTCGAAGATGAACCAAATCAAACGAAAGTTGTTCGTGGAAGATGAACTTCGAAGCAAATGGTCGCCTGCTTCATCGGCAAAACTGGTCATATGGCAACTGTTCGGCTTGAGCAACGTTGGAGGTCAATTCTAAGTGGTACACCACAATTTGTTTGCCTGATGTCTTCGGAGAAATTCAAAAACGAACAAGAGAAGATGAATCATTGTGCACCATGAAAATACGAGCTCTCACACATCAGCTCCAACCAGTGCCTTTTTGACCGGCCAAAACGTCGAATTGATGGGTCAGCCGCCGTACTTGGCACCCTGACTTGGCACCCAATCACTTCTTTTTATTCCCGCACATCATGAAAAAATTGCGTGGTCAACGATTTTCGTCGCCAGAAGATGCTACTGAAGCGTTCAAAAACCCTGTTTTGGAGCTGTCTCAATCGGAGTGGAAAAAGTGCTTCGACAATGTGTATAAATGCATGTAAAAGTGTATAAATCATGCTGGAGAATACTTTGAAAAACAATAAAAACCATTTTTGATGATAAATATTCGCATTTTCATTATTAGGCCAGAAATATATATAGCAGCTCTCGTCTTTACCGTTGGTGAAATAGCAGTGTTTCAAAAATTAAGCAAACTCTTCAATCTAGAAATCTTACCACGTGCAGACTTCGAGTTCAAGGGTTGCAACGACAGAAGTCGATTCCCTCGTTTTTGTCAACATTAGATAATCTATTATTCTATTATTTTATTATATTATTCCATTTTTTTACATTTTGTTGTTTTGGATCTAGTTCTTTTTACCTTTAAGAATTTATTTAGTATGTATTTTACGAATTTAGGTACAAAGAAAATGAATTAAAAATTGAGTAGTATAAAAAATACGTATTCATATGATACATGTAGTAGTGGGAGCGTGTGAACAGGCCCCAGAAATTCAAATTTTCGGAAATTCAAGCCTTGAACGTGAATCATATGATTGCAGTGCAGCCAACATCTTCATACCAACACGGTCAGACGGGAATGTGAAGGTATTGGAGTGTGTGTGTGTGAAACTCAAAAGGGTATAAAAAGGGCGTGGGCGGACGAGTTCGAGACTGGACAGTTAAATTAAAAAACGAATGACTAAATGGGCTGGCCTTGCCACAAATTTATTTTATAAGAATATAATAAGATATTCCTAGATAAATACGTAGTATGCTAGAAAATGTATATATTAAATTAAGTAGTTTATAATGTAAAACAATATTGATTTGGGAATAAATGAAATTGAATTGAAAAAATTTGAGTTCGAGACGGTTGGTCATTGGACGGCGACAGGTAAGAGTGACGGTAGCTAGAGGTAGTTAATGCATGCGCAAGAGTTTAAACAAGAGAAAGTCTGGTCTTCCCTCTTCTCTTTGGAAATTCTCCTTGTAGTAGAGGGGTAGAGATAGACTGGCCTTCCCGATCTCTACTTCCCCTGCTGTAGTAAAGTTGTTTGTTGTGGGCGCTGCTGGATGGACTAGAGATAGATTGGCCTTCCCGATCTCTAACGTCACATCCCCGCGGCCACAGAAGCAAACGCGTTCATAGCTTTCGGGCTTCGAAAGGAGACTTTTTGGTCTGCCCAGTCCATTTTTTCGGCCCTGGGTTAGTGTTAGCGCCGCCACCTAACGCCGTCGTTCTCCAGTGACGCCGCCTCCGTTCTCCAGCGACGCCGCCGTTCTCCAGTGAAGCCATCGCTCTCCATAGAGCCAAAATCCCTGATAGATTGATTATTCTTCCCTTTCTCTCAGCCGTCATCGCGTGTCACCTATTCGTCCACTAGTTTGTAGTGTTAATGTCAGAAATTACTGATTAAATAAAGGATTATAGTTATATGAGTCCTAGCACACCTCTCTCTTTCTCAGTCTAAAATAAATAGTTTGTAACGACCTTGGGCCTGGCTGAGTCTGCCCCAGCATAAGTGGAAACACGTCGTTACAGGGTTCAAATCTGTTTATAAAATTTGTATAACAAACCGTGTTTTAGAGAAAATTCCGACTGAAGTTTGAGATACCAAAAGCAACAAACGCAAAATCAAAGAAAAAAGGTAAGAAAGTCTAAAAGGAAAAATTATACTATACCCTATTGACTCCAGAATATTGTTCTGACTTGCTTGAAATTTGTCCATCTTTCTTGTAATAAAAGTCCAGGTCACAAGCATGAATAGATTTTGCAGAAATTTTGTGCACTATTCGATTTACGGGCATTGATGGTTGCTAACAAAATCGGTCTTTGTTTTGAAATAAAGGGTGGTTAAATTCTAAGGGCCGATGTTGAATGTGAACCACACCTAAACGTCAAGGTTTTTTCTGCATTTCATTCGATATTTCTTAACTTCAGACTAACTCAATTTGAACCATGAAAAGATACATAAGCGAGCAACGCGTTAACGTTATTCAAGCTTATTATGAAAATGGGCGTTCAAAGAAAAATGCATATCGTGCACTTTGTGATTTTGTCGGTCAATTTAATCGTCCAAATGTGCGTGCAATCGGAAAAATAGTGCAAAAATTTGAGCAAACCGGATCTGTCGCAGATGTGAAAACATCAGTGCATGTTCGTACAGCTTTTACCGCAGAAAATATTGCTGCTGTTTGTGACAGTTTGGCTGAAAAGACGTCCACCTTAACTCGTCGTCGTGCCCAACAATTGCACCTCTCACGCTCGTCGTTGATGAACATTATGCATAATGACTTGCATTTACACGCTTACGAGTACAAGGTGCAATTGACTCAAGAACTAAAGCCTCTTGACCATCCAAACGTTGTCAATGGTCAGAATGGTGGCAAGAAATGGCAACAGTGGATGATCAATTTTCGAAGAAAATCATCATCGGGTGGTATTTTTCCAAAATGAGAACGGTAAGGCAGTAAATGTAAATGGTGTTCGCTATCGTGAGATGATAACGAACTTTTTATGGCCCGAATTGGCAGATATGGATGTGGACGATATGTGGTTTCAGCAGGACGGTGCCACACAGCTAACGCTCATTTGCGCGACAGATTCAATGGTCGTGTTATCTCACGTCATGGCGATGTTAATTGGCCGCCAAGATCATGTGATTTGACTCCATTGGACTTCTTTCTTTGGGGTTATTTGAAGGAAAAGGTTTACGTCGATAAGCCAGCTACAATTCAAGAGCATAGAACCTCAATTATGCCTCAGCGTCATCGAAAATTTGGACCATCGAATGGAGGATGCCGAGGTCGCGGCGGCCATTTGGCCGATATTTTGTTCCATACATAATTGAACCATACCAATATTATTATTATAAAAAGAAATCACAATAATTTCCCAAATGATTTGTGTTTTATTCAAAACAGTATCGGCCCTTAAAATTTAACGGCCCTTTACAAACATTAGAACTAAGTTTAAATACCCTGTACCACAATGTGGTGTGGGGTATAAAAATTGTTATTCTTATCTATACCGATTTCTTTCTATTGCTTAAAAAAAGGAAATTTCCCCTAATGTCACTTATATTTCTTAGATTTATACGGCCAGCTTATATGCAGAGTGAAATAGAAAAACAAAACTACTTTTATGAAATAAATAAATTAAAAATCTGTGTCAAAATAATTCTTAAAAAATATTTCAATCTTGAGAACAACAATGGCAATAAATATTGTTGTGTATGATTCGGTTTACAACGATAAGCTTTTAATTAAAATATATACGTTTGGATAGATATTTATTTTATTCAGCACAATATTATGCACATACACTTTTATACGAGAGCAAAGAAATACTCGGTGTTGTATACAGTTCAGGTCAAAAGTATGCGGCATAAAAGAGAGATTTTTTAAACCTTTTGAATTAAGTAAGCCAATGAAGCTAGGACGTTCGTAAAGAGTCTGACCAATACATGACATGTTAAATATTTAAATGGAACAGTTGGCATGAAGCAAAGCTACTAAAGAAAAACCTGGGCCACAAGTTAAGCTCACGTAAAATTCAATCTCTTGGGCATGTCGAGGACTCAACAGATTTGAACCTACAACTACACTCAGCAGTGTTCTCATTACAATTCATTTTTCGCCATGCAGAGTCTAATTGTTACACCCTTTATACACTATTTGTTATTCTACATTATTCATAGTAATAAATATATGGGGTATTTTGTGGCATTTCCTTTATCCTTCAAATGTCTCTTAAAATTAAAAAATATTAAAACAATCCGAACAAAGAGAAATATATTGTGACACAAATTACCACAAAAGCAGGAAAAAATAACAACAGAAGAAAAACCAAAAAAAAAAACATAAACGGAGGAAAAATCCGGAAAAGTGAACAACGCCACCAAGAATGTCAGTGCACACAATAACGAAGATGACATCATGGAAAATAACAATGCAACTACTTTGCCTATTATTACTGGTACACTCCAGTTCATTTAAATAACAACACTGATACTTACTGCTAAACATCTACATTTTGGGAAAAGTAACAAAAACTGATTTATATGCGCTTACATATTATATTAGGTGACCACACTGGTTTAAGAAAATGTGCAAAAGAAGAATAAAAAAAGTCCCGTTACGTATGCTGTGTACGCATTCCTACTGAAATAGCAAAAAATGCAATTGCAAAATAGTTCATATGAATAACAACAGTAGATAGTTTTTGATGTTCTTGACCGATTGTGTTACGCAGAGTGTTCAGTGTTAATTAGTTTGATAAATTGCACCTCATAAAATAATAATTCTTTAAAAATGGGGCGAGGAAAGCCATTAACTTCTGAAGAAAGAGGAAAAATTGAAGCCTATTTTGAACAAAAGTTTTCCTTCAGAAAAATTGCAGAAAAAATCGGAAGAAGTGCTCGTGTTGTCTTCAATTACCTCAAAAATAAGAATTCCTATGGGAAAAATATGAAAGGAAGACCCGCAAGTGTCTTATCGCCAACAGACAAGCGCGCAATTTTAAGAATTTGCATCAAATTCCTCTGATTCCATACCAAAAATAAAGGCGAAAGCCGGAGTTTCTGCAAGTATTTCGACTGTTCGGCGCTTAATTGTGGATGCTCCGCATAAAACCCATACATAAAGAAAAACGATTGGATTTTGCTGAAGTTCACATGACGTGGAATACCGAATGGCACACGGTTGTCTTTTCTGATGAGAAAAAATTTAACCTGGATGGTCCTGACGGGTATAACTTCTATTACCATGACATGAGAAAAGAGGAAGTCATTTTAAGCCGTCGACACAGTCGCATTGGTGGAATTATGGTATGGGGAGCCATATCATACTATGGCCAGCTTAAATTACAATTTAAAACGGTAAAACTGAATGCAGAACAATACAAACGCATACTGGAACGAGCTTTTCCGGAATGCAGTAATATCTTTGGACCTTTGCATTGGATTTTCCAGCAGGACAACGCTCCGATACACAATGCCAGAGTGGTAAAAGCCTGGATAAGTGACCAAAATGTGACGCTGATGGTCTGGCCACCTTACTCACCAGACTTGAACATAGTCGAAAACGTCTGGGGATGGCTTTCACGGAAAGTCTACGAAGGAGGTACACAATATGAAGATATTCCATCATTAATCAATGCAATCGAGACCGCTTGGGATGAGATTTCCTTAGACTACCTTAAAAGTCTATACGATTCCATTTCAAGTCGCATATTTGAGGTTATAAAGCACCATGGAGGCAACACTCATTACTAAACATTAAAGAACACGTCAGCACAAATAGTTGTTAATAATAAAATCTAATTTAGTGAATAATGTTTATGTTTTCCAAACTTTTCTTTGACGTTGTTATTCAAATGAACTATTTTTTCTACTCAGTTTACAAGCATTTTTTTCTATACTTAAAAAATCAATTACAAGAACCGTTTTCAAAAAAAATCTTTGTCCATAATAATAGTGAACAAAATATAGTATCTAAAAAATATAACTTCAACTTTTTGTTTTTGTTGTGTGATCAAAAATTCCCAATAAAATATAAATTTTTTACTGTTGCTATTTAAATGAACTGGTATGTATTTAGCTCTTTTGTGTGTGTGTGTGTGTGTTTTTCTCTCGCACCCAGGCAGTGTTGCCGTTAGGAAAATATTTTTCGACCAAAAATGCCGATCAAAATTGTAAAATAAATTGCATCTGAAAAAACTGTTGCCTTATTGGCCGACAAAGTCCCCTTGACCTTCTTCAGAGCCGTTTCACCCCATGTTTAGACTGCTGCTTGGTTCCCGTAGCGTTGTAATGGATCCATATTTCATCCTCAGTTATCAAACGCCACAACAACTAATTCGAATTGCAATTCGAACAATTCTTTAAAGTTGTCACACAATTACGTTTATGGTCAATTGAGAGCAAACACAGCACCCATCTTGCAGACAACTTTCTTAAATCCAACTGATCATGTAAAACCAAAACCACTCTGCCATATGAAATGCGTTTACCATCAACAATCTCATGTACTTTTACTCTTCGATCGGCCAACACCGTATCGTGAATTTTTTGGACATTTTCGGGTCTATTGGCCTATATTGGCCGTCCAGAACGTTCAGCGTCATTTTTACTTGTGCGACCACAACGAAAGTCAGTAAACCACTTTTTTAGCACTGAAATCGATGGTCCCCATAGTATTTATCAAGCTTTTCCTTGGTTTGATTGATGTTTTTTTTTGCAAAAAAAAATGTCTAATGAGCACTCGAAACTCACTTTTTTTCATTTTAAGAGAATTTACGAAGTTGTATGTTTTGAACAGCTTTTAAACACAAACTAAATGACGGAACACTCTCAAAATTTGACAGTAGTCTATTAAGAGATGATACTTGATTACATTTCTTAGAACTACGAGGTGCTTTAAAAAGCCACAGTTGGATGCTTAATGAAAGTGGTTAAATTTTATTATGACTATGCGGGCACTTACAATTGGTTGCTTTTGTTGAGGTGGTCAGAGTGAATTGAATTTTCGTGGGCAGTTGTGTGAAGGAAACTTGAAAAGTGAGATCTACAACAGTAATTCTCATACGTTTGATGAGTACCTGGTCCTAAACAGTTCAGTTTTTCTTTCAACAATTGCTGCGAAGCTATCTGATGAAGCTAGTCACGGAACCGAAATCACGATAAAAGCAAGCCTTATTGTTTAAAACTTGTCTTCTATTTAAATATAGATATAAGAGGTCTTGAGCCAGTTAATCCCTGTTTAATGTGTAAAAGCAAAAGACCGAAATAAAACAAACGAAGTTAATTTAATTCTTTGAGTTTTAGGTTTGTTGTGATCATTTGTTGTTTTTAATACTATACTACTGTTAATAATAGTTCGCATATGCAAAATAAATGCATGCTTCGTATATGTGACAGCGCATAGACAAAGGGACCTAAGGGTAAAAAAATCTATTTTAATTTTTTTCTTTTTTTTTGATGTGGAAAACATCTCAGCATCGAATGAGACCGATCCCATGCCCCAAAAGTGTTCCCTCTCAGAGATATGCGCGTATTATGAAAGTGAAGTCGACGATTCTAAGCGCAAATAGAAAGGGACCTATTCTTTAAAATGACTCTCCTGAACAAAACTGGTTTTTAACCTTAGGTCCCTTTCTATTTTGCGCGTCACATATATAGATCGTTAAACGAGTAGAGCCCAGGTCGGCAGCACACATTAATGGTATTGATAAGTCACCCACATCAACCGCGTCTAACAGACGGTGAAGTGTTTGCTTTCCTTCGCTGACTTACTTTTCCTTCCCTTTATGACAAACAACAACCAACCTGATATTTATTAGCTTGTGGAGTAATTCCTCTTTCAAAAAGAAGTTAATTTAATTTACCAGAAATGCCGGTTTTCTAAATACACCATGTGTGGCCACTCTATTAAGGACCGTTTTTTGGGCCACTAGAGTCCATTGGTGCATATACCGTCCCCTATTGGATAATTTATGTAATTTTACACTTCACAAATAATATAGGGATGTTGAACAAAGGCTTAAAAAGTGTACGTTTTTGTAGGTTCTTTGAGTCCTGCTTTCCCTTCTAGGCCGATTTTGTCTATTTACAATTTCAACCAGCTTATGAATATAATGACGCTATCATGCTTTCAACAGATACAAACATGGGAGGCCGGATATAGCAAGATTAGATTTTTTAAATGATCTTTAATACAGTAGGATCTCACATCAGTATTTTGAGGTGTTGCAAATTCTTTATCCTAAAGTGAAAGTTATTTAAAGCAAAGGAGCATCACACAGTAAATTTCCAAATCCTTTACTCCGACTCCGTCAAGAACTAGTCAACGGCCTACTGTTTATACACCCTGAATTTAGACCATCCAACCAAACCTAAAAAAATTGAAATCCATTTGGCCAAATCTGCTCTAAAAAGCTCAAAACGGCAACACTGCACTCAGGCAACTAACCACAACAACAGGGATAAGATTTCCCAGGAATAACTAACACTAATACATTTCTGCATAAACATAAACACCCACACATACATACATTGCCTTTACTCAAGAAGAACAATAAACTCGCTCTCTTTCGCACAGATAAGTAAATGAATGAACGAATGAATGAATGAGTGGGTTATGAAAAATGAACAATGGCCGCTTTTTTGTTGTACGTTCGTTCGTTCCTCGTTACTGAGCACCGACAACGGCAACAACAGCATCTGCAGCGGCAGTAGCAAGAGTGTAATATTTATAAACATCCTCTACAACAATGCGGCAAGAACAAGAGCAAGAACAACAACTGCAGCAGCAACAACGACAAGCACCAGTAATACGTATAAACAAACAGAACAGCACAGAACGGAACGGAACAAAAGTTACAGGATTTTGTTTTGTGTCTGGAAGTGCAAGAAATGATTGCAGCTCCGGAAACAGGTCCTTAAAAAGTATGCAGGACCATTTTTAGGGGATCATGACATTGTTCCTACTGCGAGGTCGTCATAAGTAATGTTGGGAAAAGGGACTACGATTTAAGGAATAGAAAAATAATTTTAACAGAGAACAGCGATATTAAAGGCGGTATTAAAGGCTGGACAAGGCCTAGGGTATATAATATGTAGCTAGCTGTGGCAGACAATATGTTAGATTAAAGAAGTGGACAATTCGTTAGTTTGGCCTGGCTGAAGCTTTTATACTCTATACATGGATGGCAGTGTTTGGGGATATGGTTGTTGGACTACAGAGTTAGGGTCCTATAATTCATTAACAGATGAGCCAGGGCTCCCAACTCAGCCAAATGTTAAATGAATATTTAGATTTGAAAGGAAATTTCATTGTTTTTGAGTACCCATATGACCATTGTTGGTGGAGCTAATTTTTTTCCATTCCACCCTAGAGTTTCTTTCTTGGTCTTTTTCGTTTCCTGGAACGGGAAAAAATATTTAAATTTGCTTGACGTTGAACTACTTTTTATTACAACAAGTAATGAATACTGACAGTAGACACATTTGTTTTTAAAATAGAAACTTAAATTCCACATTTCACACGCAGAAAAAAAGTATGGTTGTGGTAACAATATTCGAAGAGCATCATACTATTGTTGGTTATGTGGTTGTGGCACAACAATATTATAATCATCACAACAATAGTATGGTTCACACATAACCATACTATGATCCCCACAACAATATTATGGTTCTCGCAACAATAGAATTATTCACACACAACCATACTATGATCCCCACAACCATATTATTATTTACACTCAACCATAGTATGATCCTCATAACCATAGTATGACTTACACACAATCATACTATAATCCCCAAAAAAATTTTGTGAAGTTGTTATCTAACAATAGAGATTTTTATAACGTTTTGTAAAAATACATTTAACTCTTAATAATAGGAGTGATTTATTTAAGAGTAAAAAAATTCATTTATTAAAAACATTTCGTTATACTAATCCGTAGTTTGTTTTAAAAAAATTAATTTACATAAAAAAGTACTATTATTGCGTTAGATTCGTAAAAATAACATTGACAAATTAAAAAGAAATACCATTTTGCTGGTATGATTGCCGTTATTATATTATTGTTAACGTAAAACTCATGAAAACAAAAGTTTTGTCCCAACAACCATATTTATATTGTTGCTACAACCAAGTTTTCATTTCTAAATTTGGCAATAATACTATTGTTACATTTCAACAATATTAATATTGCCGCAATCATACTATTGTCAAAATGAAACTCCAAAAACAATACTATGGTTGCGACGACCATACTTTTATTGCAGAAAACATACTATTGTTGCCGTGACCATATAGTAACCATATTTTTCTCTGCGTGCAGAATCATAATCTTCTCCGGAAATTATACTTTTTCATAACCCAAGCACAAATCAGTTTGAGGCCAGTCGCATTTACGAGTGCGTTAGATTCGTTATTGATACAAAAATCTTTAAACAATTTATAGCTGCATTGTCTAATTGAAAAGCGAATATTTGAAATAGTTTATCCAATCTTAAGTGCCATTTTGAACAGAGCCATAAATGGTATAAAGGAACGTGAATTTTTAGTGCACACTTATATTTTGATATTGCCAAAAGGCTTAAAAGTTTTGAACTGGCTCAAAAATACTAACGATTTTGATATATTTTAAGGAAGTCATTTAACGATTATCGACATTAGCAGTCGAGTGTATTAAGAAGTTCCTGCTTCAGGAACGCCTGATGTGGAATTCCTCTGTGAGGTTTGGCGTATGCGACCACTTCAAAACACTAACTTACTTTAAAGCACTAAGTCTTAAAGTACACAAACTTAACGACGAACCGTTTGAGTAATTTTTTCTAGAGGTAACTAAACCTCTTAAGTGGGACTTTTGAATGCAGTTTTGCACGGGATCCGCGATCATCGTCGTCGTCAGTAGTACTTTTGTATTGTCTGTTTGTGTATGTACCAATGTCAGTCTTCTCAAACTTAAAACAACACTTTCCCAATGGGATGACCAGCAGTATATGTGACAGCGCATAGAGAAAGGGACCTAAGGGTAAAAAAAATCAATTTTCATTTTTCTTTTCTTTTTTTGATGTGGACAACATCTGAGCATCGAATGAGACCGATCCCATGCCCCAAAAGTGTTCCCTCCCAGAGATATGCGCGTTTTATGAAAGTGAAGTCGACGATTCTAAGCGCAAATAGAAAGGGACCTAATCTTTAAAATGACTCTCCTGAACAAAACTTTTCATCAACTTTGCACTTTTTTTTTGATGTGGACAACATCTGAGCATCGAATAAGATCGATCCCATGCCCCAAAAGTGTTCCCTCCCATGTAACTATTTTCTGTCTTCTAGCTTCAAAAACCACATTCCAAACAGCTTTTTGGAAATTTTGAGGTGAGTGGGCGGTGCCACGCCCACTTGATATATGAAAAATTCGCATGACATACAGCAACATACTGCGAAAATTTTAGGACAATCAGACTATTATTATGGCTGTTATAACGGTTTCTTTAAAAAGGGGGCGTGGCAGCACCCAAGTTGTTTAAACACTATTGGGCATCATACAAGGAGTATATTTGCATCAAGAGTTACAGCTGTTTAAAATTTTGAGGTGTGTGGGCGGACCCACTTCATTTATCAAAAATTCAAGTACCCTATTTTTACCCAAAGCATTTAGCTACATTGTGTGCAAATTTCAAGAAGACCGATCCAGCCGTTTAGACGACTATACGGAACAGACAAACAAACCAACAGCTTAATTAGTTTTAAAAAAATGGAGTTTAATTTCCCATAAAGCTAAAAATAAAATTATTTTTGAAGTTTTACCAAATTTTGTTTACAGATCCTATGCCCGAAAATCTGACCCATTTTAACATGGGCATACCTTCATAAGAGGGTCGTGTATTTGACCGATATGGTCCCATATCTCTTAGTTGATCAGTGATTACTTGGATTTCAATAAGAGCTTCTAAAGTGTAAGGAAGACTAGTCTGGAGAAAGTGTTAACTGGAGCTAACATAGTTTTCAGTTAGCTATTTTTTTTTACATGATGATATTTTTTTTTACATGTCAATACATGTTAGTGGTGCTTTTGTAGCGCCATAAGTTGTTGGAAGATAAAGCTCCAAAAAACTACACGCAGAAAAAAAAGTATAGTATTTGTAACAGTATTCGAAGAGCATGATACTATTTGTGGTTTTGGCACAACAATACTATTTGATACTATTTGTGGTTGTGGCACAACAATATTTTAGTTCTGACAGCAACAGTATGATTCATACACAACCATACTATGATTCCTACAACCATATTATGATCCTCACAACCATAGCATGTTTCACATACAACCATAGTATGATCCCCACAACCATAATAAGATACCCATAATAACAACCATAATAAGATACCCATAATGATAATCACGACCATAGTATGTTTCACACACAACCATAGTATGATTTACACTCATCCATGTTATGAGCCCTTCAACCATAGTATGATCCCACTCAACCATACTATCCCCAAAATTATTAATTGGAATTGGGTAATGTTATTCAATAACAACGATTTTTGATTAGTAAATTATTTAAAAATCCATTAAAATCATAATTAACAAATGAAAAAATGCGTTAAAAACCTTAAGTGTTTCATTTATTAAAAAGTATTTTAGTTAAACAAGCCAAATGTTTGCTTGCTCTAAAAATTGTAGTTCACAGATAACAAGTACTATTCTCGTGTTGCGTAAGATTCGTAACAGTACGAGTATTGTTGTTCCAAAAACCGTATACAAGTTTAAAAAAATACGGCAAGTTTGTCGTTACAATTTTTGTAAACATTAAACCCAAAAACAATACTTTTGTCGCACCAACCATACTTATATTGTTGCTACAACCATATTCTCTATTTTCATTTTTTTTATTTGGCTATAATCCTATTTTTAGACTTCAACATTATTACTATTGCCGCAATTATACTATTGTCAAAATGAGATTCAAAAAACAATACTGTTGTTAAGACGAACATACTTTGATTGCAGAGAACAAACTTATGTTGCCGTGACCATATAGTAACCATATGTGACGCGCAAAATAGAAAGAGGCCTAAGGTTAAAAACCAGTTTTGTTCAGGAGAGCCATTTTAAAGATTAGGTCCCTTGCTATTTGCGCTTAGAATCGTCGACTTCACTTTCATAAAACGCGCATATCTCTGGGAGGGAACACTTTTGGGGCAAGGGATCGGTCTCATTCGATGCTCGGATGGTGTCCACATCAAAAAAAGAAAAAAAAATGAAAATTGATTTTTTTTACCCTTTGCGCTGTCACATATTTTCTTTCTGTTTTTAAAAACATGGAGGCCAAAACGACACCCACTCTCTCAGGGATCTTTGTTATGTTTGAGAACATCTTAAAACGATGGTCTTTCAATGCAACTGGCCCTTATATTTTTGTATTGCTTTTGAGTTGCCATAATATAACAAGGCGACTTTTGAGCCTTACCATTCGTTAACTGTTTTCGATTTACTTTGGAAAATGCTTTGCCGTCCGTTCTATGCTGCCCTTAGTTATTTTTACTGTGGATCCTTTTAAAACGTATCCTATGTAGAGTGGCGGCCGTAGTTTGCTCAATATATTCGAGATACACTAAAGTTCTATAATCAATTCATATTCACAGTGTGCATATTTGTTCTGACCGGTGCTGCCTACTTTGGAATTACTTCAATTCCTGTGCGAAACTTCATCCGACGGCCTGCGTAGCTACGTATGCTTTTGAAATACAAATACCAGACCAATCATACCTCCTTCGTGCGGCATGTCGTAGTGAGTAAACATTTTTCTCGGCTCTCCAAATTTATATTGTGCAATTTCTTTTGCCAGTAACCCAAAAATTAAAAATACATGCTGCCAACTCCCAAAAGTAGGCCAACAGAAAATCGTTTTATTTATTTTAGGGACAAACCGACAGAACCGAAAGACGTTGACAAATTAGGGAATAACTATGCACATATCTATGTTTAGGGGAATGTTCATACTTACAAACTTATCTTTGGGTGTGTGTGTAAATGTCACTATGAATTATTGTACTGAGTACATTTGAAATTGTTAGGGGACAATATTAGATATGCGAAAAATCTCTGTCCCTCATGTACACGAAGCACTGCATGATTTTAGGCTTACATGGTTAAAAAAATTGATTTTAAAGTGGATTTATGGCGGACGTTAACAGAGAGTAAGACAAGTAAGCTTGTACAGTAAGATGGAGGAATCTGTGATTAAGAAGCTCTCCTAAAAAGGCAAATTTGAATCTAGTATTTTGTAGACTGAAATGAAAATTTGTTTGAAGCTGTTGTGGTAAGACTAGCGATAAAGATTTCATTCTATCTACTGTCTAAATTTTTAAGAGCACTTGGCTGCCTCTTAATCGGCTAATTCTGGCCCCTGGCGATCTATTTCCCTGCCATTCGAGGCAAAGCCTCTTCCTATCGTTTCGTGGCTCCTTTTTTTGTTTTCGCGTAGCTTGGATCGTCGCCTGTTCAAAGATGAGTTTTAATTGGAAACGCTATTGTCGATTTCTATACCATTAGAAATAAGTTGTTTAAAATCTTTATGACTGCTAATGTACTTCTTGTATTTCAAGTACAGAGTGGACCAAAAATTACCATGGGTTGTAAACATTTAATAACTTTTGCGTTTAATTATTTTTTTTATTGTTTTCTTCAGATTATATTAATAACACTTGGAGAATAAATAATTGAGAGATTCACAACTGAACAAAGAACCGGAAAAATATAATTTTATTATTTAAATCAGCGATCAATTATTTAAACGCAAAGTGATGAGAGATGAAGCTAATTTTCATTTGAATCGCATTGTTAATTAGCAGAACTGTAGGTTCTGGGGTTCTGAAATCCAAGAGCTATACATCAAAGCTACTTGCACTCCATAAGGTGTACAGTATGGTGTGGGATCACATCTGTATATGTCATTGGGCCTCACTTCTTCGAGATTGAAGTTGGTAGTGCTGTAACCGTAAATGGAGAGCGGTATGATAGAAATTTGTTTACGTCCTACTCTTGAAAACAGCCCTGAGATGTGGTTTCAGCAGGACGGAGCCACTGCCCACACTTCCCGAGACACAATGGCACTATTAAGTCAAATTTTTAAGAGCGAATAATTTCCAGAAATTCGGGAATTATTTGGCCAGCGAGACCGCCATATTTGTCAGCACCCGACTATTTTCTTTGGGGTTATTTGAAGGAGCGAGTATATGTGAACAAGCCCGAGGCAATCGGTCAACTCAAGGCCAACATTGTTGCAGAAATTCGAATGCTACAGCCACAAATTTTTAAAGAAATTTGTGGCTGTAGCATCCAAAAAAATTCATTGAAAAAGAATTGGGGCTTTCAAATGACGTACCGGACATTTATTGACTTCAGCTTTACAAAAAAATAGGATTGAAAAATAAAAACGTCTATTTGTAAAGCACGCTGATAACTTGCACAGAAAAATTTTGTTCACGGATGAAAAATTTTTACAGTTCAGGAAAAATTTAACAAGCAAAATGATAGAGTGTATGCGTGGTCTTCTAAAATAGCATCTGAACTGATCCCAAGGGTGGAAAAGGGTCATCACCCAGCTTCAGTCATGGTTTGGTGGGGTGTCTCCTACGATGGGGTCACTGACCTGCATTTCAGCGAAGAAGGAGTCTAAACATCGGCCAAAGTTTACCAAGAAACCGCCCCTTAACAATTAATGAGAACCGTATCGCTGTAGTAGCGCTTTTCAAGTGTGAAATGAAAAAAACGAAATTTTCAAAACGCTCTGGCCACTAGGGATTAGCCGCATGTTCGTCTACGATGCATAAAACTGTTTGAGGAGACTGGAGATGTAAAATACCGCCACCGGGCGGGCCGCCCACGCTCTGTTCGGACGCCGCATGTCATCACAGCCGTTAAATCAAGAATTCACAGAAATCCGCTCCGAAAACAGAAAATCATGGCCCGTGAGATGAATGTCACGCAAAAGTCCATGGGCCTTTCAAACGACGTACAGGACATTTATTGACTGCAGCTTTAAAGAAAATAGGATTGAAAAATGCAAACGCCTTTTGGTGAAGCACGCTGATTACATACACAGAAAAATGGACTTTCCAGCAGGATTCTGCGCCGGCCTATAAGGTTAAAACGTCGAAACAATTTGCCAGCGTTGATTTCCTCTAAAGAATGGCCATCAGGCCGTCCAGATTTGAACCCATTGGATTACAAATTGTGGACGGTTTAAGAGGATAAGGTTTGTCACAAAAGATACCCCAACATTGGATCTCTTAAGACTGCTTTGGTTCGAGCTGTGGCCAATTTCCCAATGGACGATGTTCGTGCAGCGATTGGCCAGTGCGACTTAAGGCGTGTGCAAAGACAAAAGGCGGATATTTTGAATAAGTAGATTCTTTTTGGATACAATATACATCAATAAATATATTAAAAAATATTTGGTCCAGATATATTCAGTACTTTTTATTTTACAGCATAAAACGTGTGTAACAGTATTTACGTCCCTGCTGAGTATACGAGGATTGCTACATATATACACTAAGTGTTGCCTAGCGCCATCTGACACTTCCCTTGGAAAGTTTGACATTTTTTAGCATAAACGTACTAGAACGTTTTAAAGTACGACCATCATTTGTGCAGTTTACAGTGACTTGAAAAAATCAATTTGGCAAAAAAATGGCATTAACTCGTGAACATTTTCGTGCGTTCATTTTTCACAACTTTCGACGTGGATTAACACGACAAGAGTGCATCGATGAACTTAAATCTGTGTATGGCGATGAAGCACCATCCTATAGCACTGTGAAAAACTGGTTCAATGAATTCAATCGTGGCCGACGCTCACTCAAAGACGAATGTCGTGAATGTCGTCCAAAAACGGCCGTTGTGCCAGAGAACATAGATGCCGTGCATGAACTGATAATGCAGGATCGTCATGTGACGTACCGTAAGATAGAAGCATCCTTGGGCATTTCTGGCACCAGCATACATTCGATATTGCATGAACACCTGGCCGTAAAAAAAGGTTTGTCCTCGTTGAATACCGCACAATTTGACAATCGCTCAAAAAAAGGCTCGTGTCAATTGGTGTAAAGAAATTTTGAAAAAATACAATCGCGGTGCTTCAAAAGACGTTAATACGATCGTCGCAGGTGACGAATCATGGATCTATGCGTATGAGCCCGAAACAAAACAGCAATCGACCATGTGGGTCTTCAAAGACGAGCCAAATCCAACGAAAGTTGTTCGTGGAAGAAGCACTTCGAAGCAAATGGTCGCCTGTTTCTTCGGGAAAACTGGTCATGTGGCGACTGTTCCGCTTGAGAAACGTACGACGGTCAATTCTGAGTGGTACACCACAATTGGTTTGCCTAAAGTCTTCGGATAAATTCAAAAAACGAACAAAAGAAGACAAATCATTGTGCACCATGACAACGCGAGCTCTCACACGTCGGCTCAAACCAGCGCCTTTTTGACCGGCACCACAATTGGTTTGTCTGAAGTCTTTGGAGAAATTCAAAAAACGAACAAAAGAAGACGAATCATTGTGCACCATGACAACGCCAGCTCTCACACATCGGCTGAAACCAGCGCCTTTTTAACCGGCCACAACATCGAATTGATGGGTCATCCGCCGAACAGTCCTGACTTGGCACCCGATGACTTCTTTTAAGTCCCCCACATGAAGAAAAAAATGCGTGGTTAAAGATTTTCTTCGCCAGATGATGCTGTTGAAGCGTTCAGAAACCATGTTTTGGAGGTGTCTCAATCGGTGTGGAAAAAGTGCTTCGACAATTAGTTTGAGGGCATGCAAAAGTGTATAAAACATGCTGGAGAATACTTTGAGAAACAATAAAACCATTTTTGATGAAAAATAATCGCATTTTCCATATTAGGCCAGAAATATATATAACAGCTATAATGTGAGAAAATCAATAAAAAAAATAATTAAACGAAAAAGATAATAGAGTTTTTAACCCCGTGGTGGCTTTTGGTTTTTTTTAGTTGTTTATTTTATTTAATTCAAGTTTATATAGTTACCATAAATAAACGAAAAGATTTTAATTATATATTAT
This sequence comes from Hydrotaea diabolus, assembly GCA_963513945.1. Classification (NCBI taxonomy): domain Eukaryota; kingdom Metazoa; phylum Arthropoda; class Insecta; order Diptera; family Muscidae; genus Hydrotaea; species Hydrotaea diabolus. The sequence goes on along the minus strand of OY740718.1, from coordinate 153,003,948 downwards.
AACAATACATAGCCCTCAATCGGGAACTCAAATACACTTAATATTGGTTTCTACCAAAAATACATTTTAGATAATTATTTAGTGTTGCTACATTGTATTATATAATAGCTGTAATATGTTAAATTATGCAATGATAAATTTTAAAAATCGTTACTTTCTTATTTAGAGATGATAAAAAGGGTGGTCAATGTTGATAAAAATAAAAAGCTTAGTTATTTTAACCACCAATATATATTTGTGTTTATTTTGATCCTTTCCTCGATATCTTTATTTGACACGCTAGTATCGAATCTTAAATTATTATTAACTAACTGTTCACTGCATACAGCTATTTCATTCGCTCTCCGATCACAATGATAGAAAATGGGAATACCATATTTATTTTGTATAAAGCCTTTCTTGTCTAGGAAGAGGAAGGCTTCAGGAGGGACGTATCCTGTCAATAGAGAATTGAACTGAATGTAACTATCGTTCACATAGTAAGGAGCCATGATTAGATTATTTGAGCAGCATTGTGTGCTTTGGTTCCTAAGTATTTTTATTATAAAGTTGTCGATTCTTTTTATATTTGAAAAGTTATACAGACTTTTATTACCTACATATTTTGTGTAGCCACTATTGGGCGTCCTATAAAGTCTAGTACAAGCACGGAGGCATTTTCTTTCGAATTTCCGTATCAGTTCCATGTAAGATGGCGATACATTAAACCAGATAGGTCAGCCATAGGTTATTATAGGACGCACTAATGATTAATATAACAATGTTTTTATTTCTGGTGTTATGTATTTTGAAAAAAAAAACAGAGCCTTGTAGCTGAAAAAAGCTTTTCTTGCTTTGTTTTGACTGGGTTTTCACATGCTCATTAAAATATAAGTACAAAAAATTGTCTATATGTAGACCTAAGTATTTTACTAACTCTTTCTCAGGTATGCTTTCATTGCTTTGCGGAGCCTTTAAACCAAAGGTTTTTAAATATTTCTTGATATTATAATTAAATTTTCTACGGCTGGGCGAAAAAGGATCGTCTCACATTTGTCGTAATTGATTTTCATACGAGGGCGGTTCGGAAACTTCTTAGCCTAGCACAAAAAGCGCGATATAAACAGAAAAAAGTTAAGTGTTTTGGAAACTGCCAATTTTGTTTCGATCTGGCAACTCCTTCATATAGAAACAGGTGTTCACAAAAGACGCATCCGCGAGTTTTTTACAATGGAAAAATTATAAATGCGTGGTGTCATTAAATATTTACATAAAAAAGGTTTATAGGGACAAGAAATTCATAATGATATGGTGAATGTGTTAGGTGAAGGTGCTCCTTCAAATGCAACAGTAAAAAATTGGGTTGCTGAATTTAAACGTGGTCGTACAAGCATTGAAGATGAACCACGTAGTGGACGTCCAAAGACAGCAACAACAGCAGAAATTGTAGCCAAAGTGCATGATATGGTATTAAATGATCGACGAATAAAAGTGCGTGAAATAGCTAATATCATGGGCATCTCAAATGATCGAGTCCATTTAATTTTGCACGAAGAACTACAGATGAAAAAGCTTTCTGCAAGATGGGTGCCGGACTTGTTAACAGTCGACCAAAAACGCATAAGAATGAGCATTTCTCAAGCTTGTTTGGATCGTTTTCAGCGAAATAAAATGGATTTAAGCGTCTTTTCATAACTGTTGATGAGACATGGATCCACCACTATACTCCAGAGACAAAAGAACAATCCAAACAATGGACTGAAGCTGGAGGAAGTGCCCCAAAGAAGGCAAAAACTATTCAATCGGCTGGTAAGGTTATGGCAACGGTTTTTTGGGACTTCAAAGGTATTTTATTGATTGACTATCTGCAAAAGGGTAAAACAATAAATTCAGAGTACTATTGCAACCTATTAGATCAATTAAATGTGCAAATTCAAGAAAAACGTCCTGGCTTACAACACAAAAAATAATTTTTCATCAAGACAACGCACCAGCGCACAAGAGTGTTTTAACAATGGCTAAAATCAACGAATTAAACTACGAGTTGCTTGACCACCCACCTTATTCTCCTGATTTAGCTCCCAGTGACTTTTACCTGTACCCAAATCTAAAAAAATTTCTTGCTGGCAAGCGTTTTACCTCAAATAAAGATGCAATTACAGTTTTGAAGACCTTGAGGAAAACTATTTTAATCAAAGGATAGTATTGCTAGATAAGCGTTGGACTAAGTGTATGGAAGTTTCAGGAGATTATATTGAAAAATAAAAATATTTTTGAAAAACTCACTATCTATTCTCATTCATTGATAGGCTAAGAACTTTCCGAACCGCCCTCGTATTCCAATCGTCAGAATATTTTACCACCGCATTGAACTTATGTTGTAGATTAACATTAACATTCTCTACCTTGTCATCGGCGTGAAATACTATTAAGTCATCTGCAAATCCGATTGAATCCTGAACGAGTTTCAGAAGTTCGTGGATATATAGATTGAAGACTACTGGGGCATTCACTGTGCCCTGTTGCAGTGGTGGCTTTTGGTCTACCCCGTAGTTGGTGTTCGGAGGCGTATCCCCAAGAGGCTCATCTACAAGTACAGCCTTCTCATGAAGAAGAAATGTAACAGGTAAATGGTCCGACGATAAGTCGGCACAGGTTCCAACAGACAAGTTGAACGATTATATAAAATATATTCATACAACATCTCTGGACCAAAGTAATATCTGTCTATTTTGCTAGTGTGTGGTAGAAGTTTCACTCTCATAATTTAATATCCTCCGTAAAGAAAACAAAATGTCGAGAAAATCGTATTACTAATTTTGGTTTCCTTTACCAATTTCTGCTGCAGAGGCTGTAAGAAAAATTATTTGTTTTTAAAAGGTAAAAAATTAAGCCTGCAAAATCATTAAAATTCTGCTGGCGTGCCAAACGGTTTGTTAAGTATTCATTGTTGTGCCGCCTCAGAGTAAACCAGAATTCCTTGGGCATTTTATAAATAATTAATTGTTTTTTTAAGGGCGATATTTGTTTTGGGTAAATACCTCACCATCCGGAAAATTTCCATTAGTGATTAAAAACATTAAAATGAATTCCCCTGGATATTTCGTTTCATGTTTTGCTGGAATTTCAAATACTTTTGGAAATTTCCAAAACTCAGTAGACAGTAAATAAACACGTAGTCTATTGAATGCCTTTCAATGATTTTATTACAGACATTTTAATAATAATTTTTTGACCTTTGCCAACTCCAGACTGGCTGTTTTCGCAAACACAATTTAATAAATGAAATCGAAACTTATTCTTCTTCTTTACAAATCAATTAAATCGAAAATGAAAAGCATTACTTAGGCGCATTAAGAATTCATATAACAGAGTCTTAAAAAAGTTTCTATCACCTTACAAAGAGACCATTGTTTGAAAGGAAATGGATTCAGTAACTTGTATGCTAGAGTATTGTAATTCTTTTTTCTGAGAAGTCTTGTATAGTATTTAAAGTTCCTCTGTCATTCTGGCTGTATGGGTTTGAAATCAAAGTATAGTTGTCATATAAACCGATAAAAATCGGTAAATTGTTTATACAAAAATTGGTTCATACCATATTCATAGACCATATTAATATAACACAAAAGTACTTTCCAAATGCCCCACACAAAGCCTTTCTCGATTAGATGTCCTGTTGCTCTTGACGCCACATATTTAAGGTCCTCCCATTCACACTTGTCATTAGATCCGCACAGAAGTGATGACTCTTCGGTGTACCACATATAGAGAGAGTAAGAGCAGCAGTACTACAAGCTTCGAAACGCTCGCTTGCTCTAGGCATTTCCAGACTTTTTTTTAGCCGGCTCTTGAGGCAACGCAATTAGAGGATACATGGTTCCAACAGGATGATCGGAACCATTGAGGCTGAAATTGGCAGAATACCAGTCGATATGCTTGTTAGAGTTCATGGAAACGTCAGAAAACGTATGCAGCAGTGTGTGGATAGGGAAGGATGACATTTGCCAGATACACTATTTAAAATCATGTTATTTAAAAATTCCCTTACTGCTCAATATAATTGAAATATAAATAATTTTTTCATAATTTTTTTATTTCATTCCCAAATTAGCAAATTTCCGCGCTCCACCCTGTATTTATCCAAACAATCATTTGGAGTCCAACAACATACTGTAAGCAAAAAACTAAAACAACAGTCCATTTCAAAATAATTGAACACCTGTCATCTAACTTTTTCAGAGTACAGGAAATTTTCCCTAAGTTTTAAGCGAATAATTATTAAAATGTGTTGCCTTCTTTGAGGCTGCTCTAAGTACACGACTAAGTGGCAATGAGGCCACAGCTGAATGGTAAATTAAAAGTTTGCCAACAACATTATAGTTGCCAATCAAAACAAAAAACTTTAAGAATTTGACAAAAAGCTTCTTACAAATTTCGAAGTGTGTGCAATATGAGAGCCTTGGCTTTTAAAAAAATAACTTTGAAAAAAACTGAAATTAAGCAGTAGCACCAACTGACGTTTACGACTAATCACTGCCATTATTTTAATTATAAATTACGTAGAAACTATCATGGTGAGTTTCAGCGTTTTTCTTTTTTCAAAAAATTGTTGCATACCATTAGGCTTGCTGCAGGCCAAAATTTCAATTATATCTTTTTGGGCGCAGAGGATTTATGCAAAATTGCCATGTTTGCAGCATATGTACAGGCATTCTATTTCATTAAAGTTTTCTAAGAATATTTGCTTTGATATTTTCATTGGCACTCCTCGAACAGACACACAAACCGACCAGATAGGGATAGTAGAGATCTTCTTTCGCGCCCCTAAGAAAATGCCGGGAAATTAAAATCGTTCATACTTCAATACTTTCAATTAAAATAATGCAAATAGACTAGGCTGGAGGCTGGTTCCCTTAACACACAGACACGAGGGAGTGTAGCGAACAAAACAAACACTTACATACACGCAAAGGGTTATCACATTTGAACTACACATTAAATAAAGCTAAATTTATTACCGAGCATAATGACGTAGGAAGAATCGCTATGCTGTGAATCGCTTACGTAATAATCCTATTGCAAATGTATAAAAGCGGAAATGTGGTTGCCGTTCTTGGGCGGATATGGCAAATGTTTGCAGGGAGATATTTGCAACAGTGTGTGAGAGTGAGTGTGTGTATGTGTGACTATGTGCTTAGTACAAGGCCAGAGAGTTGCTATGATTTGAGCAAATACACTTAATTGAGTTGGTCCGATTGTATGAGTCTAGCTCTAAGCATGAAGATGAAATAAATTGGCTTAAGTTCAACGAAAGCCTGAAACACACACACACACGAATTCTTACATTATAAGCCCCCATACATTTACAACGGTGGCCACAGCATGTGAGTACAGCATATAAAGTAACTAGAGCAAGAATTTAATTGAAAAAAAACTGGAAGCGACGAAAGCTTGTCCAAGCCAGGCCAGTCCAGGCCAGCCTACGCCGACTTAATGAAAAACGCGGCTAACTATGGCAACCATAATGCTAACAGGCAAATCTTCTATCGAAATTGTAAACAGCAGCCACACTACAATCTTGAAATCGGAAAGAAGAGGCGCAAAAGGCGAAATAGGACGAGGGCATCAACTTTATCATAACCTAGCAATTATTGCCAAGCGTGGCAAAAGTGGTATTCCAACGTTGCAGCATCGAAGAAGCTGCATCGTTTTATTTTCATTCAGCGCTAAGTGATTGAATCATTCATAATTTTTCAAGTAGAAAGATACGAAACCACCACATATGGTATGCGGCAAAAGCAGCAAAGTTTAGGGGGTTTCCCCCCTCCTTTAGCAGGGCCCAAAAATGCAAATGCCACATTGCTGCAGTTCATATTCCCATAGAGTGCAAGTGAGGAAGACCCCCTATAATAGAAGCGTTAAATCGCAGAGCATCACTTTAGTTTCTTTTTTTGCGTTTTCAGTTAAAAGAAATATGTACAAGTATAAGGATATTCATAGCCATACAAACAAGGAGTTTCAGTGTTTTAGAGGAAGGTATAATATGTTGGGAAAAGGAGAACTCGGTAATACCCAAGTGAAAAAATTTAATTTACATACCCTCATGGATCATGGATTCAGGTTCAATTTAAAAAGTTCTTGAAGGGGGCCTTGGAAAGCCCAGAAGTTCTTGAAGGGGGCCTTGAAAAGCACAAGGGGGTCTTGTAAAGCCCCATCAGGGAGTATTTCATCAACTACTATCCTTTTATGCCATCAACTACTATCCTTTTATGCCAGTGAACGACAAACGGCATTTTAAAGTTTAGCATTAAATGGACGGTGCCACGCCCTAGTATACAATTTTAACACAATATAATCTTAAATAATAAGTTAATCACAAAACAACAAACAGTCATTTACTTTGGCTATTAGTGCGGAATTTTTCAGCAGACATGGCACCGCCCACTGTAAAATCTGAAAAAGTTCACCTTTCAAAGTTCAGGGTTGTATCAAAGGTGTTACGCCTTTTTTGTGTAATCATTGTTCTCAATCTGTTAAAATTGTATAGCGATTGATCTATGACAAACAACATAAATAAGACTTTTTTAAATGGGGCGTGGCACCTCCCACTTTACCATCATGTTGTTAATCATTTTATGTCAGTATCATGTGTTGCCAAAATCGTTATCATAGGTGACAGCCCATAGAGAAAGTGAACTAAGGATACAAAAATCAATTTTCTTTTTTTGATGTGGACAACATCTGAGCATCGAATGAGACCAATCCCATGCCCCAAAAGTGTTCCCTCCCAGAGGTATGCGCGTTTTATGAAAGTGAAGTCGACGATTCTAAGCGCAAATAGAACAGGACCTACTTAAAATGGTTCTCCTGAACAAAACTGGTTTTTAACCTTAGGTCCCTTTCTATTTTGCGCGTCACATATGTTAATCAACTCACGAGATATGGTGTTTTTAAATTGGGGATCGAATGGACGGTGCAACGCCATTCTTTACTTTACAAAAATTACATATTTTTTAACATTATATATTCTGAAAATTTTATAATGAACTGTATAACAATTACTTTCAACACAAATGCCATTTTTAAAAATGGGGCGTGGCACCTCTGTCTCTTCCAGCGAGTTGTGATTCTTTTCATGCCATTATCATGAGTTACCAAAATCGTTATCATATACGAGTATTTATCACCTCATGAGATAAGGTATTTTTTAGTTGTCGTTGTACGGACGTTGCCACGCCCCTTTTATCCGATGTACTCTACAAATATTACATAGTTTTATAAATAACATAATGTGAAAATTTAAAAACGATCAGATTTGATTATGGTAATATATAGCGAAACACTCAAATATAGTACAATTATAGGGTGATCAATCTAGAGGTATTTTTTTGAGTACATTTTTTTTCATCGATTTCGCATGAGTTTTATAAAACTTTATTTTTTTTCAATTTAGTATTGTTCGCCATTTCGTCATGGAAAGACTTACAGCACGAAAACCACGGTGAGTATCATTACCGCCATACCGGCCGAAATGCTCGAACGAGTCAACCAAAATTGTTGCTGCCAACATTTGAATGAAGTTATACTCCAAAAAGTAAATGGCATAAAATGTTCTTTGAATGAACAATAAAGATTCCACGCTTGGTTTGAGTTTTTTTTATTTTTTTGAAAGTTTGAAAGAAAAAATTGAAAAGTAAGGTTTACAACAGTAGTTCTCATTCTCGTTTGGTGAGAGCCTGGCCTTATAGAGTTCGGTTTTACTTTCAACAATTGCAGCAAGGCTTTCTGAAGAGGGTTGGCACGGACCCGAAATCATGATAAAAGTAGTGTGCAGCCACGAAAATCAATGTCACTTTGCCATTTTTGTTAAAAACTTGTCTTCTATTTAAATATAGAAGCAAGAGGTCTTGAGTCTGTTTAATCTCTGTTCAATCTACAAAAAAAACTTTAGATTGATTACCCTTTATATTTTTTCCAGAGGTTTACTAAGTTGTTGTGAGGAGAATATTTTTACCTTGTTTTCTATTTAAATATAGAGGCAAGAGGTCTTGAGCCTGTTTAATCCCTGCTTAATCCCTGTTCAATATATAAAAAATAACTTTAGATTGATTACCCTTTATATTTTTTCCAGAGGTTTACTAAGTTGTTGTGAGGAGAATATTTTTACCTCTTAACCAATCCGTCCTTTTTTGAAACCAAACCTTCTATCAGCTAACATTTCTAAAAAAATGGCAACCACCTAACTACAATAAAATAAGCTGAATTTTAATTCAACAGACGGCCGGACAGACATGGCTTAATCATCTTAAATTTTTACGAAGATGCAGAATATTTAGAAGGGACCTAAATACTGTTACAACATTGAACACACCCATTTCAATAGTAGAACTGAATATACCCCGTTAAAGTCATATGGGTTTTGAAAGCTAACCTCAATAGCGTTAGTCTGTAACGGGATTTTAAAATTGTTTCAACTTTCATCGTGGAGTGTCAGATAATGAGAACCGTATCGCTGTAATAGCGCTTTTCAAGTGTGAAATGAAAAAAGCGATATTTTCAAAACGCTCCGGCCACTAGGGATTAGCCCATGTTCGTCTACCGATGTATAAAACTGTTTGAGGAGACTGGAGATGTAAAAGACCGCCACCGGGCGGGCCGCCCACGCTCTGTTCGAACACCGCATGTCATTAAAGCCGTTAAATCAAGAATTCACAGAAATCCGCTCCGAAAACAGAAAATCATGGCCCGGGAGATGAATATCACGCAAAAGTCCATGATTCGAATCATTAAAAAATACTTGGGACTTGGGGCTTTCAAACCGTGTACAGGACATTTATTGACTGCAGCTGTAAAATAAAATAGGATTGCAAAATGCAAACGTCTTTTGGTGAAGCACGCTGATAACTTGCACAGAAAAATTGTATTCACCGATTGAAATATTTTTACCGTTCAGGAAAAATTTAACAAGCAAATTATTAAGCATCTGAACTGATCCCAAGGGTGGAAAAGGGTCATCACCCAGCTTAAGTCATGGTTTGGTGGGGTGTCTCTTACAATGGGGTCACTGACCTGCATTTCTGCGAACAAGGATTCAAAACCTCGGCCAAAGTTTACCAAGAAACCGTTTAAGAAGCTGTTGTGAAGCCTCTTAACAATTCCCTGTTCCAAACCCAGCCATGGACTTTCCAGCAGAATTCTGCGCCGGCCCATAAAGCTAAAACGTTCCAGGCCTGGCTTCAAAACAATTTGCCAGCGTTCATTTCCTCTGAAGAATGGCCCTCAGGCAGTCCATTGGGTTAGAAACTGTGGACGGGTTAAGAGGACAAGGTTTGTCAGAAAAGATAAACCAACATTGGATCTCTTAAGACTGCTTTGGTTTGAGCTTTGGCCAATTTTCCAACGGACGAGGTTCGTGCAGCTATTGACGATCGGCCAGTGCGACTTAAGGCGTGTGTAAAGTCAAAAGGCGGACATTTCGAATAAGTAGATTCTTTTTGGATCAATAGAAATCAATAAACATATTAAAAAATATTTGGTCCAAAAACATTCAGTACTTTTTATTTTTCAGCATAAAACGTGTGTAATAGTATTTGTCCCTACTAAGTAATTGGTTACCACAACAAAATGTTGTGGCAACTAAATACCATATTCGCCTTTCATTGTTTTGCCCGATTAATAAATTGTGAGTACAGTTCACGATCATATCTTTAATTTTGTTCTGCTCGATTAATAAATTGTGAGTACAGTTCCACGATCATATCTTTAATTTTGTGGTATTTCGAACCGAATATTTAAACATTTGGTGATTGTAACCGAAATTCCTCTTTTGCAACCGAATCATTGTAGTTCCAACCTATTTCAAACTCTTTTTTCTCTGTATGTAGACTTACTTGCTGCTTAAATTACAGACAATTGCCGCCTATAAAGTATGTCGCTCACGCTCTTGAAGTCAAACATAAAGTCCGGCCTTGGCAAAACTCCAGACAGAACCGCAAATATTCTAAATAAGGGCAGGCTATGTATCTCATAGCTTGGCCTTATAGGCTTTAATTTTTTGTATATTTTTTTAAAGGGAAATTCTTAGCCAGACTAGGGTCCATTCTTAGCCAGACTAGGGTTATTTAAAGGAATAAATATGGAAATCTGTTGTGAGACAAAACTATCATCAGTTGCTTCTAATTAAAGATTATTTTTTCCTGTAAATGGGTAGACAGACTTCTGCATAATATATTGTGATTTCAAAAGAACTTTTACAGGAAACTTACTACGCCAACCACATGTATACGGAAAGGCTTATAGTGGAATATGCACCATGATCAATCCAATAAATTTGCAGCTGAAATTTTTATTTTACGGGCAAATTGTAGAGTTATTTCAAAACGAAATGCCATTTTAATGACTATAATCTTTATAAGTCATTTGCCCAATACACATTAAATTTGCTTAAAACACATTGAAGGGATTAACCGGCTCAAGACCTCTTGTCGCTATATTTAATTCGAAGACAAGTTTTTAACAAAATGGCAAAGTGACATTGATTTTCGTGGCTACACACTGCTTTTATCATGATTTCGGATCAGTGACAAACCTCTTCAGAAAGCTATGCTGATTATTGAAGTAAAACCGAACTCTGTAAGACCAGGCTTTCCCCAAACGAATGCTTAACATTTCCGAAATTGCCAGCCGTTCCCTCGTTTATGCATATCAATAACTTTTTTCCGACTTTCATATTCTAGGTGTGGTAACCTCTTTCTTCCTCTTATTCCTCTCTCCCCTCTGTCACGAGTTTGTTTAGTACGAGTATATGTTTTGGTATGAGCTTTCCATACAAGCTAAATGCTGCTTACTTTCGGTAAGCTTTTACATGAATTATGCAGATCACATACACAGGCATATATTCATGTGTTTGCGTGTGTGTATGTGTTAACAACACACATGAATTCATGTGTTTGCGTGTGTATATGTGTTAACAACACACATGACTATGTCGCAATGTGTTGATCCTTTCACACCAATTCATATTTTCATAGCCAGCTTAAGTGTAGTTGTTTACACGCATACGTGCACCCACGCCAACCCGACGACAGCATCCAACTGTCGACACGGTTCTGGGATAAAATGCGGGTTTTGACATCGAAATATCAGCATAACAAATGCCATTTTGCATACACACACGCAACGGCCAAAATTTAAATAACCTTTCAGTAGTTGATAAAATGGGTTTATAGTGAGTGGGGGAAGCATAACTTATTTTTTTTACCTCGATAATTTTTAAGTGATGGGCAAATACAGTCTATGGTATTGCAGAAGTGCACTTTTACTTAATCTTTTCTTTGTGTATATTATTCTCCATGCTTTTTAGGTAAGATACTAGAAAGTCTTTTGAAATAACTGGGTGTACATGTCTCTCATTTTGACCAAGACCTTAAAGATTTAAAATTAGTCTGCTTTGACTTCAGTACTCAAAAATGTTCTTCAAGACCATGTCTTGTAAATGGTATTATACACGTATCTTAATTAGCCTTATATTCAGCAGCTGAGCATCATACATTTGTCATTCCCCAAAATATTGACATAAAGTTAAGATATTTTTCATCTAATACGATCTACGATCTGTCACTTAAAGTCAAACAACAAAGGTTGAGTGTTTAAATTTGTATACGTGTAGTTGGATGCATTCAAAAATGGACCAGATCGGTCAAGAGGTAAAAATTTTCTCCACACTAGGACAGAAGAACATTCTAAACATAATCACTATATTTCTGATTATTTTAAGGTGGATGTGGTAACATCCGTCTGTGTTGCTAATTGGGTCGTCGTATGCTGCTGCATTCAAAAAGCTGCTGGGGGTTTCAGTAATAAACCTCAGAAACATTTTTTTCTGTTAAACTCTATATGTGACAGCGCATAGAGAAAGGGGACTAAGGGTAAAATCATCAATTTTCATTTTTTTCTTTGTTTGATGTGGACAACATCTGAGCATCGAATGAGACCGATCCCATGCACCAAAAGTGTTCCCTCCCAGAGATATGCGCGTATGAAAGTGAAGTCGACGATTCTAAGAGCAAATAGTAACGTTCCGGACGTTTGTTCCGCCTGCCATCAGGGACAACATGACGTACTGCACCTCACATAGCTGACCCCCAGGCCTATGCACATAAAAAAAGTACGGTTTGGATAACAAATCATACTATTGTTGGGTATATGGTAGTGTTACAACAATATTATGATCCTCACAACCATACTATGATCCCCACAACCATAATATGATTCACACGAAACCACTAATGATTAGTACAACCACATTATGATTAAAGACAACTATACTATGATCCCTAAAATTATTTGTTAGGTTAAGTTGTCAACAATAGATTTGAATTACAAAAACTATTGCAAAATACATTAAACTCAAAATAATACGACTGATTTGTTTAGCAGTAAAACAAAGTGGTTTCAAAAAATATTTCAGTTAAACAAAGTCAAATCAGTTTGCTTGAAAAATTTTAGTTTCCATATAAAAATTACTATTATTGCATTAGACTGTAACATTGTTTTAAAAAGCATATTCAAATGAAAACAATTACAATCATACAGTATGATTGCCGCAATCATATTATTGTTAACATAAAACGCATAAAAACAGTGCTTTTGTCGCACCAACCATATTTATATTGTTACTACAACCATATTTTCATTTTTGGCAACAAAGCTTTTGTCACATTTCAACATTATTAATATTCCCGCAATTATACTTTTGTCAAAATTAAATTCAATAAACAATACTATTGTTGCAACAAACATACTTTAGTGGACATATTTTAGGTGTGTGTGTTTGGACGCATCCAGTTCAAACGGAGTGTTTTCTCCACCGGGATATCGAAGCAGATCCCCTATAGACGAATGGGACTTGAAAACAAAATATTTTGTTGTTTTAACAACAATCAAGAGAGAATTTATATTTATTTTTACGTTCTTGGACTACTGACGACATCTTTTTCATATTTAAAACAGTAAATTGCTCTACTTCTAGAAGAAGAATTTAGATCGCCTGACTTTTTAAAAAAATTTATACAAAATGTTGTACAAAATACTTTTATGGTGTAGTTGTTACTCCTCACTTCTCAACTTTATTTTGTGTTGCTATTACATCGCATACTAGATGAAACCGTCTCGTTTCATTCCTAGAACTTAATCACTAAAACGTGTAATACCCTCGAAATATCACTATGTCATGAGGTCTTTTAAAATAATCCATTACTTCTCTCGTTTTACATGTTTATGAATTTTGTTAACCTATCTAAAGGCATGTTCCTAATTTCAAACTATGTTCATCAATCAGACGTTCGTTCGTTCCTCTGTCTTTATGTTGGAAATGTAATTTCATTAGGTTGTTTGAATGGAATTCAAGGAATTCCTACAACATGAACAACATCAGATCTTTTTTAATAACACTGATGAGATTTCATCGACATACTCGTCACATGTGTTTGCACAAACCAACCAACCTTTTTCATTTTTTGGATGTGTGCAAAGGAAACCGGCCATTGCGGCATTACCAACGATTGTCGTACCATGTCCTTCCTTCCTTCCGCCCGTCCTTCCTGCTCTTTCTCTGCTACGTTCAATTTGCATAATTTGACGATGACCGCTTTTTAAAAGTTTACATTTCTTTTTTTATATATTTTTTTTGGTTGTAGTTACAAAGAAGCTACAGCAGGGACAGAAACAAAAACAAAAAATGAAAAATCTCGTTGAGTTTACTTAAATATTAATATACTCTCGAGCAAGGCAGAGAATGCCATGAATAACTCATGCCAAATAATAAACCAAAACCCCACAAAATGAAACGAAGGAATCACCAAACACAGAAATGTTGCAACAAGAACAATTTCTTATGATATATCGTTTCCATTTCACAAGGATGGATGTACGATTCGTCGTGCTCTCAAAACTGTTACCAAAAGCAGGGGATAAAAACAAAAAAAAACGGAAAAACAAAATAAATCTGTGCTATAAATTTAAGCACAACATAAGAAAAATATTTATGCATATTGAAAGGAGCATCCCATGCACCGAAATATAAAATGTTGGACCATATATTTATATCTATATAGTATATAAAGTTCGCACACATACACAGCCACACAATCGTGATAGCGTATTTAAGGCAGGGGCATTCGCAAAATTTTTGGAATAAGCTTAGATTTAAAAAACTTTCGCAGAGAAATGGAACTGAGTGGTCAAGCCTGAAACTACAAGGGCTTCCCTGTAGTTTCAGGCTTCTTACCTTGAGGTAAATCGAACAATTAAAGTAGATCAAGCTTTAACTATTGCAGCTGACACACAGATTGTAAAAAGCAGGGTGTTCACAAGATATACTTAGTAGGGACATAAACACTATTACAACATTGAACACACCCATTTCAATAGTAGAATTGAACATACCCCGTTAATGTCATATGGGTTTTGAAAGCTAACCTCAATAGCGTTAGTCTGTAACGGGATTTTAAAATTGTCTCAACTTTCATCATGGAGTGGTCAGATAAGGAGAACCGTATCGCTGTACTAGCGCTTTTCAAGTGTGAAATGAAAAAAAACGATATTTTCAAAACGCTCCGGCCACTAGGGATTAGCCGCATGTTCGTCTACCGATGCACAAAACTGTTTGAGGAGACTGGAGATGTAAAAGACCGCCACCGGTCGGGCCGCCCACGCTCTGTTCGAACACCGCATGTCATCAAAGCCGTTAAATCAAGAATTCACAGAAATCCGCTCCGAAAACAAAATATCATGGCCCGTGAGATGAATATCACGCAAAAGACCATGAGTCGAATCATCAAAAAAGACTTGGGACTTGGGGCTTTCAAACGACGTACCGGACATTTATTGACTGCAGCTTTAAAAAAAATAGGATTGAAAAATGCAAACGTCTTTTGGTGAAGCACGCTGATAACTTGCACAGAAAAATTTTGTTCACCGATGAAAAAATGTTTACCGTTCAGGAAAAATTTAACAAGCAAAATGATAGAGTGTATGCGCGGTCATCTAAGGAAGCATCTGAGCTGATCCCAAGGGTGGAAAAGGGTCATCACCCAGCTTCAGTCAAGGTTTGGTGGGGTGTCTCTTACGATGGGGTCACTGACCTGCATTTCTGTGAACAAGGAGTCAAAACATTGGCCAAAGTTTACAAAGAAACCGTTTTGGAAGCTGTTGTGAAGCCTCTTAACAATTCCCTGTTCCAAAACCAGCCATGGACTTTCCAGCAGGATTCTGCGCCGGCGCATAAGGCTAAAACGTCCCAGGACTGGCTTCGAAACAATTTGCCAGCGTTCATTTCCTCTGAAGAATGGCCCTCAGGCAGTCCAGATTTGAACCCATTAGATTACAAATTGTGGACAGTTTTAGAGGACAAGGTTTGTCACAAAAGATACCCCAACATTGGATCTCTTAACACTGCTTTAGTTCGAGCTGTGGCCAGTTTTCCAATGGACGAGGTTCGTGCAGGAATTTATCACGTTTTAGGCCCTGTTGTTTGACATAGCTCGACAGGTCCGTTCAGAATACCTGTTTTAAATACATTTGCGAATAATGACCACCCCTCAATGTGAAAACCCCAAATAATTAAAAGTTACTTTGCTTACTATGGGTTTTTCAGTTGGCTACCTGTTTTTTACAGAAATTCAACGCACATTTAGGGGTCGTCATTGTTCGCAAATGTATTTAAAACAGGTATTCTGAACGGACCTGTCGAGCTATGTCAAACAACAGGGCCTAAAACGTGATAAATTCCCCTATACGATAGTACTAACTTCAAATCGATATTAAAAATATTTCGGCAGGTAAGAAGACAAAACGAATGCTGCAGAAATTATTCTTTTTGGGTATAATTTCACATACTGTTCTCAGAATTGAGTTGGCAATCAACGAACTGAAAAATGTTGTACTGTGTAAGTGACCAATAGAAATCAAATATTTGAATTGGATGATAACGGCTACACACAAACATCCCTTCCGATTTCCAGGTCCAGCAGCTTCATATTTGTTACCTTCGTATCCTCCACCGTAAGATGGAGTGTATTCCTCGGTTGTACTTAGTAGGGACATAAATACTGTTACACACGTTTTATGCTGTAAAATAAACTGAATTTTTTGGACCACATATTTTTTAATATATTAATTGATGCCCGCCTTTTGCCTTTACACACGCCTTAAGTCGCACTGGCCAATCGTCAACAGCTGCACGAACCTCGTCCATTGGAAAATTGGCCACAGCTCGAACCAAAGCAGTCTTGAGAGATCCAATGTTGAAGTATCTTTTGTGACAAACCTTGTCCTCTAAAACCGTCCACAATTTGTAATCCAATGGCTTCAAAACTGGACTGCCTGAGGGCCATTCTTCAGAGGAAATGAACGCTGGCAAATTGTTTCGAAGCCAGGCCTAGGACGTTTTAGCCATGGCTGGTTTTGGAACAGGGATTGTTAAGAGGCTTCACAACAGCTTCCAAAACGGTTTCTTGAAAAACTTTGGCCGATGTTTTGACTCCTTGTTCGAGAAATGCAGGTCAATGACCCCATAGTAAGAGACACCCCACCAAACCATGACTGAAGCTGGATGATGACCCTTTTCCACCTTTGGGATCAGTTCAGATGCTTCCTTAGATGACCGAGCATATACTCTATCATTTTGCTTGTTAAATTTTTCCTGAACGTTAAAATGTTTTTCATCGGTGAACAAAATTGTGTCTTTTAGAGGTTAAGTTTCTGAAATTGGAAAATATCGTTGTATTGGTTAATAGGGTTAAAAAAGAAAACGATCGAATGCGCCAATTTTTATCAAAATCGGTTTGTAGCGGGTGGCGCACGAATCGTGCTACAAAAACAAAACGTTATTACTTTTTTCTGTGTGAGCAATCGGCTTATTCTTTATTTCTAACGAAAAGAGGATTAGGATAGTGCAGCGAAACCATGAAGTCCTGCATTTCCGTCGAAAGGTAATTTAGGCGGGATTTTGACGGAACTGCTCTCAGAGTAGATGTCGACAAACTATTGACGAAAAATCTAAAAGTAGTTTTTTATTTACAACCAGAGTTTGTAAAACATAGGTTTTATTAGCTTAATTCGAAAAAAAACAAATCATTAAGAGGCTGGTGAACAGGTTTCCCGCATGTGGCAGCATCTGGAGAAGATCGTACCATCGAGATCGCTATGTTTGGATTTAAGACACCATCGCAGCTTCAGCATCGTCAATTCAGGCAAATCCAAGCTTTTCGACTCGAAACTAAAAGGCTCAAATTGCAGTTAGCAGCCGGTCATTACAACGGATAATTCAGGATGACTTAAACTTGCTTTCGTACAAAGTCTAAATTACAAGCAAGTTAAATCCTCTGGATTTGCCTATTCGAATGAAATGTTGCCAACAAATTATTAAAATGGCCGAAGAAGACAACATCTTGTTAAATTGCTTGTTGATGTCTGATGAGGCCCATTTTTCTTTGAACGGCAATGTACGAGTAAACAAGGAAAATTGTCATATACTTATAGAGTGGGAGATTTAAAATTTTACATTTTAATAGTTTGTTAAAATACTACAGATAAATTTTCCCAATTTCTGGTTTTGTTAAAAAGGTTGAACTATGTCAATAAATAATGGAACACAGTAGGCAGTTGTGGCGGTCATATGACAAATTTGCTCCGATCAAGATAATGTCTCAGTATATTTTCGATTGTGTCGAGTCGAATCTCTTCAATGGCAACGTCGATTTTACGTTTCAACGCTCAACTATCTCGGGATGCTTTGCTTAACATTTGTCCTTAATATATGTATTCCTTAAATAATTTAAAGGGCTCAAATCACAGCTCCAAGGCGGCCAATTGACATCACAATTTTGGCTGGTACTTCGGTTTTGAAAAACAGTGCTTAAAATATCGATGGTTGCTTGGGTTGACTGTGTCCCATCTTGTTGAAAACACATGTCGTCCATGTTATTCTCTTGCATTTTTGGAAGCAAAAATTCTTTGAGCATGGCTCGGTAACGCTCAATGTTGACGGTAACGGCGGCTGCCTCGAAGAAAAATGGCTCAATGATGCCGCCAGCCCAAAATCCAAACATCAAAGAGTGACTCGTTGTGGATGCATTGGCTACTCAATAGTCACGTCTGACTTCTCTGAACCACATACTCGTATGCGACAATTTTGCTTATTGACATAACAACCGAGATGAAAATGGGCTTCGAAAATGGAAATGAGCAAACAATATTTTTCGGTAAAATTCTTGGTCTCCCGCCAAACAATCTGCAGCCCATTGAGCTAAGCGAAAATGAACCGGATGGTTTTTCATTATTAAATGACAAAGTTCAGCCTTACTAATAAAACCAGCTATTTGAAATTACGACCAGTACTTTTTGTTACAGCTGATGTAAATTTGAAATTTAAATGGCCCACCCTATGGAGAGAATCAAATCCACAGATACTCCAAAACGAGTTACTGTTTAGTGCGCTGTTTCATCAAGCTGCATTGTGGGACCACACTTCTTTCAAGAAACAGTGTATCAGTGTCTGTCGTTGGGGTTCGTTTTCTAGGAACGTGGAGGCGTTTTTTCTACCTAGAACTGCTTCGAAGAAGTCTCCGATTCAACAGCATTTAGTTCCAGCATGATGGAGCTACTGCACATATAGCCAGAACGGTTATGTCAGAGCTCCAACGAATATTTCCAAACTTATTTTTATCCAGAAATACCACTTTCCGCTGGCCCCAAGGCTATCGGACCTGACTTTTTTGTGGGGTTAAGTCAAGCAAGACGTATAGAAAACGAAACCAAGGAATTTGACTGAATTAAAGCAGTCTATTAAAACAATAATTTAAGTGATCCCAATTTCAAACCTTCAGGCCGCAATGAACAATTTTCTGATCGGTTGCCGCACATGCGTGGATGAGCAGAGGGGTCATTTACGGTCTATCAATTTCAAGCACAATTAGTCATATACAATTGAATTTAATTTCCTATACAATGAAAAAATTAATTACATTGCTTAAAAAAAAGTTATTTCAATGTCTTACTGTAGAACGATTGGTGCGCCACCCTGTATGAGCAAGCTGTATAGTTTAAGAGCAATGACAGGTGAATAGAAGAATAGATGGGCATTGCTTAATTTTTTCGTTCTAAATATATCGTTATGATAAACATAGGGTCTATCTCATTCCTCTTACGTGTTACAAACATTGCCACGGACTCATAATATCCTATACCATATCTCAAATTTCAATAGCTTATAAAATCTGTTCGTATCTTATTTAACTATACAAATGTATAAATTTAAACTCCTGGTTATAAGATGACTTTTGATCCACCCTAATGCATATAACCGTAAGTATATTTAAGGCGGCAGTCCAACCGCTGTTCGTCCAGTAGTAGCCGGCAGTGAGGCCGACCCGACCCTGTGCTTAAGTTTGCTATGAAAAAAGAATCTTACAAATTATGTTCCGTTTTACTTGTAAATCTGCATATGTGTAGGTAGAACATCTACGAGTATAAGTGTATAAATTCCTTGTTTATACTCGTAGTTGCATACGAGTATATAAAACAATATTTTTAACTTATACTCTTACGTAATCGAAAATATCTTTCAGGAAATAAAGACGTATGTAAAATTTCTTAACTTATAAGGGGACAATTTATACCACATCCCACTGTGATACAGGATTGTATAATTGATACGGAAGACTGGAGTATATTCCACATTCCTTATACTGATCGTCTAGGAAAAATTTCCCTTTCCACATAATTATAAGTAGATATTATTGCCCGCCTATCTGTTTTTTTATTTTTTATAGCCTACATCATAGGGGGTAAATTCACTTTATCATTCCGTTTGTAACACATAGAAAAACTGGTTGGAGAATCCAAAAAGTATTTATATTCTGAATCGTTGTAAAATTCGAGGATAATCTAGCCCGTCTGTCCATCTGCCTGTTTGTGGAAAGCCAATTACAGGTCGCACTTTTAAAGCTAGGCAGCAGAAAAAGTCATTCCAAGTCATTTAAGTATTTCAGCAGAGCAAGGTAATCACATATCAACTACTCTGCTCGTGTCCAAAGTTCGAGTATTGACCTTATAGAGTACACCCTACGATTACAAGCGAATGTTTGCCTGGCCGCTCTGTGTTACTTCGTTTGCATATGTTAACGATAATTCTTGTCTCGTGCAAGGTATTTCCCTGCAGACGTACAAATACACTATGAGATGTTTTTAAGATACTCACTCCCACCCCCCACCGTTTCCGATGTGTTGTTATTTTGGCACAAATGTTTTTGGCCGTATCCTGGCTGAAGTGTTTCTCTGGGTCTCTAAGTCTATGTGGGGGTGAGTAAGCCTATTGTCATAACTTATACGTTGCCAAACCAATTTCAATATTCATTTTCTTGATGCTGCAACGCTTTTATTCCCCTGGCCACGTAGACTTGCTAAGGGGTGGAGGACAAAGGGCGGCACACTTGCCTCCAGAGGCCAGTGGGTTATACGGTGTTACGAGCACAATATAAGCAGACATCGGAGGAAAGAAAAACAAAACAATGATGGGTAGAAGCCAATACGAGGGAGGATTGGAGTATAATAATTTAAGTAGGGTAAGTGGGCAAATATTTATTAACAGTGGAATAAGCTTAATTTCTGCAAGTAAAAACGCCCGATCTGCCCAAATCCAATAAAGGGTGGTTTAATCCTAATGCACGATGTTAATTGTGAGTCACACTTTAACGTCAAGTGTTTGGCTAACTTAATTTAACATTTTGTAGTTTTAGTTTTTGACAAATTCAAGCATGGAAAGGTATACAGTTGATCAGCGTGTTCCGATTTTTGATTACGAAAATGGGCGTTCAAATCAAAATGCAGTTCGTGCACTTCGTGATTATTTTTTAATCAGCATAATAAATTTTTTTTTGTGAGCATAATCGACCAAATGCGTCCAAAATCTGTAGAATTGTAAGCAAATTTCAGCACACAGGCTCAGTAGAAAATGTGAAAACATCTGTGCATGCTCGTTCTGCGTTCTGCGGAAAACATTGACATGGTTCGCGATAGTGTGAAAGAAGAGCCCTCAACCTCGACTCATCTTTGTAGCTAACAATTGAAAATCTCACGAGCATCGCTGATGCAAATTTTGCATAAAGATTTGAATTAACACGCTTACAAGGTTCATTTGGCTCAAGAGCTGATGTCAACTGACCATTTCAAGCATTGTTAATACGTCGAATAGTTGGAACAGGCAGAAGTGAATGGCAACTTCAGAAAGAAAATTGTCTTTAGATACGAGACGGACTTTCACCCCAGCAAAATAAGTAAAATTGTTTTTTTTGGGCAAATGAAAAATCCACGAGTGGTTTTTGAAAAGCCACAAGGAGTGACTGATTTGATTGTGGGTTGACGTGGCTGGGTCATCGGACCGTACTTCTGCGAAAATAAGGTCGGCCAAGCAGTTACCGTGAATAGTGTTCGCTATTGCGAGATGATAACAAACACTTTGTCACCAGAAATTTAAAATATTGACCAGGATGATATGTGGTAACAACGGGATGGTGTCACTTGCGATATGTTGTTCCAACGGGATGCTGCCACTTGCCGTGCGGCCAATTAATATTGTCGTGTCGATTTTAATTGGCCGCACGATCATGTGCTTTGACACCCTAAGACTTTTTTCTTTGAGGACATTTTAAAGAAAACCTGTACGTCAATAAGCCAAAAACAATTAAAATGCAAAAGGATGAGATAATTCGAGATATTACGAAACTGAACCTCCATTAATTCTCAGAGTCATTGAAAATATGGACCACTAGATAAAGGTATGTCACCGTAGCCATGGCTAGCAGTTGGCCCGTATTTTGTTTCACACATAATTTGATTTTACTAACAATTAACCTTGTGCTTTTTGGCTGGACCAACCTTCACCGTAATAAAACTTTTTTCCAGGGTGCCTTTAGTCCGTTGTGCAAGTACTCAAAAAAAATTAACTTCTTTCCCGGGTACCTTTAATGGGGAGGTTTTTCTACCTTAAGTCGATTTTGCCCATCTACAATTTTAAACAGTTTGTGACTTTATGCCATAATAGTGCAAAATTTCAGGGTCTGGCTTAATTTTTTTGACAACTATCTCGCTTTAAACAATTACTCCGATGGACGGACGGACATTGCTAGGTCGTCTTAGAATTTTGCAACGATCAATAATATAGGATAAGCCATTTAAAACTTTAAATTTAAATAGGCGGTAAAAAAAGTACTGCTCATTTCTGGTTTTATTGGAAGGTTTGAATTTTGTCATTTATTTACGGACCCAATGGGCAGAAGATTGTTTGGCAGTAGACGAAGAATTTTATCGAAAAATCATTTTCATCTCTGCTATGTCAATATGAAAAATATCCGCGTACACGAAGAATAAAAGTATGGTTGGGATAACAATATTCGAAGAGAATCATACTATTGTTGGGTATATGGTTGTGGCACAACAATATTATAATCCTCACAGCAATAATATAAGGCACATACAACCAAACAATGATCCAAACAACCATATTATGATACAAACAACCATTTAATAATCCCCACAGTATTAGTATGATCTCCACAACCATAACATGATACCCACAACATATTACATATTATGATCCTCGCATACAACCACAGTATAATACCCACAACCATGGTAGGATTCACACTCTACCATACTATGATCACCACAATCGTATTATGATCCTCAGAACCATAGTATTTTTTACATAAAACGATAATATGATTCACACGCTACCATGTCATGATCCAAACAACCATAGTATCAATCACACCGTGATCCCCAAAATTATCTATTAGGAGTGAGTTATGTTGTCAACAATAGAGATTTCAATTACGTAATTTTTTTAAAAATACATTAAATTCAAAAAATTAAGATTGAAAAAAAGTCAGTAAAAAATCCGGTTGCAAAGAAAATGTTATTGTTGTCGTGACCATATAGTAACCATATTTTTTCTATGCGTGTATGGGGTTCAGAGAACCCACACGTGACTATTAAGTAACCGCTGTGTTCACAACGGGATACCGTTTGATGTGCATTTTGGGCTGGCGGCATCATTGGGCCATTTTTCTTCGAAAAAGTGCAAGGAGACGCCGTTGTCGGCAACTGTAAGAATAACAGCGAGATGCTCAAAACAATTTTGTTTTCGAAAATTCAAGAGAATGAGATGGACGACATTTGGTTTCAATAAGGAGCATAATAAATAATAATAATCATAATTATTATTAATTAATTATAATGATCATAATTTTATGTCAATTGGCCTAATCGGAGCTGTGATTTGAGCTCATTGCATTATTTTCTATGGGGTGACATTAAGGATAAATGTAACTTAAAGCATCCAGCGACAATTCAAGCGTTGAAACATGAAACCGAAGTTGGAATGAAAGAGATTCGATCCGCAACTATCGAAAATGTACTGACAAATTGGGGTTTTCGGATGAGGTATTGCCGAACCAGTTGTGGTAGTCATATGAAAGAGATTGTGTTCCATTATTAAATGTTAAAAGTTCAAACCTTTCAAAAAGTTCAACCTTTCTAAAAAACATTTTAAAAAAATTATCCGTACTTTTTTTGATAGTCGATTCAAATTTCAAATCTTAACTCGCCCACCCCGTATATATAATTTACGGGATCTTTAATCAAAATTTCTAGGTTTCGCAAGAGGAACTAATGCCAAATTCATTATACTACACTTAATTTTTTGTCGGACAGTTCGGTGAGGTCAAACTTTCATCGTTGATTCTCAACAAAGTGCATTTTTTCCGAGGTATCTTTACTCCCTTAGTGGGACACTTTTTCTTCTTAGGCTGATTAGGTTTATTTAATTAGATTTATTTAATAATAATGGCCTTTAGCTAGTGGCTATAGGCCATTATTATGCCTATCTTAATTCATTTGGCCGCTATCGTACTATCAGCAGACACAAGGACGGACGAACATTGCTATGTCCTCTTATAATTGCACATTTAACTGGGTTTCCGATTAAAAGTTCGTGGTTTAGCAAAAGGAATGAGAAGCTAAGCATACACTTTGTCCTTCGGTGGAGGGTATAGAAACGTTTTTTGTGGAGAGTATAGGAAAGTCTTTTAGTCAGGCCCGGCCAAGTCTTATACAGCATTCATCGCTGAGCAAATAATCAACAAAGTACATTTATTCCGAGGTACGTTAAATATCTTAAAAGGAAAGCTTTTTACCCCCTCGAAGTTTTAATGAGGTCGGACATTGCCTTATCGTCTTAATATTCTAAGACGATCAATAATACCGGGTGGACCACGATATTTTGCTTTTATGCACTGCAGGCTGTGGCGGCACTGTTGGTCAAAGAGAGTGGAGAGTATGCCTCGCTCATAGTGGCTGACGGGAGATTCGTATTCGTCTGCCCTTCAGTTGCCATCATGCATTGGACACGTGAGGAGAGGTAATTTTGTGTTGAAGCGTATTTTTCAAATGCGCACTTGATCATTGCAGTGCAGCGTGCTTTTCGTTTACGATTCGCTGTTCCCCCACGCGCACATTTTCCTGGAAGGCAATCAATTGTAAATTGGGTAACTTCATTGAGAACAGCAAGGAATTTGTCATGTGTACGTAGGGGAACTGAGAGAAGAATGACAACACCACAAAACAGCGAGAGAGTTAGAGCAGCAGTACTAAAATCTCCAAAACGCTCTGCTCGGTAGCAATCATTTGCTCTTGACATTTCCAGACTTTTTTCAGCCGGTAATGCAAGTAGTGGATACATGGTTCCAACAGGATGGTGCCACTGCACACACAGCGAGGGTTTCCATGAATTGTTTGAGGCAAATGTTTCCTGGTCGTCTTATCTATGAACTGGCAGGCACGCTCACCTGACTCAGCCCCATTAGAATTTTTCCTTTGGGGTTATAGCAACCGTCCCACTACCTTGGAAGACCTAATTGACAATATTGAGGTTGAAATTGTCAGTATACCAGTCGACATGCTTGTTAGAGTTCCTGACAACTTCAGAAAACGTATGCAGCTGTATGTGGATAGCGGAGATCGACATTTGCCAGATACACTATTTAAGACCATGTAATTAAAAAATTCCCATACTGCTCAATATAATTCAAATATAACATAATTTTTTCGAAGGTTCATAATTTTTTTATTTCATTCCCAAATAAGCAAATTTCGCGCTCCACCCTGCACAAGCACTTTATCGTATAGGGTTTCCGCTTAAACTTTCAAGGTGTTTTAAAAGGAATTAGATAAACTTAGCATACACTTTATCTTGGAGGTACAATTTATACTGGATGGTCTTTCAGTCAGGATCCACCGAGTCTTATGTACGATACTATTAACCGTTGAGCAATTAATCATTAAAGTGTATTTATTCCGAGGTATTTTAAATATCTTCAAGGAAAACTTTTACCCCTTTGAACTGATTTCGCCCAGTTGCAGTATCAATCAGATAATAACTATTAAACACCAACGTTAAACATTTCAGGTTTGTAGCTGAACTCATTTGGACGCTTTTGTTTTTTGAAGAGGTACACCAGTGGACGGACGGACATAGCTTTAGATTGGCATAGAATGTTAGGAATTTTTCGAGGGAATGAGAAATGTTATTAAATTCCTCGACAGCCGGGTCCATATACCGGATTGATTGCTCTTCGGCAATTAATTGCCCAAAAGCTGTCGCCCCGGCCCTCAGTTACCGCTTCAACAACACATGGAGCCCTTACCGCAAAAAAGACGTAAGGGCCACTCGCTTTTTAATGAAGTTCAATTGGAAATTGTACTCGTACAACCCTCTCAAGCATAAGTATTAGAAATGTAATATAAACATTTAACGAGATAAAGCAAATGCAATTGCATATTAAAAATCAAATTTTTATATTTACAAATTGTTTCGAAATCCTCCAAAAAAACCCTATCCTGTAAAATTTTCTATTTGGCGCTTACGTCTCTTTCGCGGTTAGGGCTCGACATTTTAATGTAAGCATTCCCCCGGTGTAGGGCATACAAATTACATATCTTAATTATTTGACCGTTCCAGTTTCAATCTCTCGTCGTATGAATTAACTCGGCCAATTGTGCCAACTTCAGTTTATATCTCCTGGTAATGCAAGAACTTTTTTTTAAAATTTTTGATTTCACTTCATATGCAATTGAAAATACAACTGAAGAGAAATATAAGTAATTTATAATAAATTGCATAAACACAATTTATCTACGAAAAGCTTAAGCAACTATTATTTCTTCTGCTTTTCTTCATTTCATCTCTGACTGCTAGGTAAGAATGGAAAATTTAAAATTTTCTTTTGGGGTATGGGAACCCTCGCCTATTTGCCCATAAAAACAAATGATTCTAATGGCTGCTGTGTTGAACTTCTAATGACTTCCCCAAAAACCAACTTGTGAAAATTTCTATTTTTGAGATGGAAAAGACAAACAATGCAAATTGTTTTTCCTTTTTTGTTTGTACTCCTTTGTTTGCTTAGTCTTGGGCCATAAAAGTCAGAAAATTAAATTCTTCACCAAACATTTGTCATGTACGTAGTCTTGTTCTTTTTACCATTTAGCCCGTATGTCAACTGAACACAAAAATTGTTGCTGGCTCTACGGTTTTTAAAATTGATTACGTTTTTTTTCTTCGTAATTATAGTAATAACATCAATGACTTCCTAAAAGTATGCAATAGAAAATGTTTGATTGACATCCTTTATGTATTCAGCACGAGGAGGGGGAAATACTCATTGTAATGAACCTAAAGGTATGCTTTGCTTTCTTGTTTGTCATTGAGGTTATGTTATGATAAATATAAGTCTATATAAGAAGTATAAGGAAATTTTGGATTTTTCAATACTTTCATGACTTACGTCTGACATTTTAAGAAATTAAAAATAATTTTAAAATAATATTACACAAAAATTTTTATTAAATGCTTTTCATGGATTCACTGTTATCGAGGGACTGAAGAGCTAGATGCTAGAGATCCGTGATAACAGCACTGTGGTATTTGGTTGATGAAAACCACTATTTTTTAAACGAACATGTATCGATCTCGACGAAACTCAGAATATTGATTAGATACGAAAAGGCAGGAAGAACTGCTATAGAAATTGATCTTTGTCGGTCCATGTTTTCTCAGAATATAAAGGCTTTCCCGAATTCTAAACCAGGAGCTTGATAGGGCCTTTCAAAGAAAACCCCATACTATCCATATCCCCATTCGATTTGAGCTCATGCAGATATACCAATCATATTGTCAGCATTAATCATGGTTTTCTACAGTGGTCGACATTCATTTGAGCGCATCTTATATATTTTTAAACATTGTTTATTTTTCTGTGACTATTAGAGACCGACCTAAAGGGATTAGAAACATTTGTTATTAACGCAAAAACCACATGTTTTCAAAAACTAACACATTTTTTGTGCGACATTCTTTAGAAAGCATCAGCAAAAAAATATATATAATAAACTGAAAAATTGCAGGTGAAGATATTTTTTTTGGTAAGAATTGGTATTTGCTATTAGGTACAATATATTTAAAATTAAAAAAAAAACGTTGTGGTGATGCTACATTTTTGAAGCAATAGGATCGAGTAAGCTTGTAAATGACCATGAACAGATTTTCATCGATTCCCTTAAAAAATATCGGTAGTCCAATAGAAAAATTGCGAAATTATTAAGCCGTTCCGAATGTGTAATAAGAAATTATTGGCGAAATGGCAAAAATATGGTATTTAAACTTTATCCAAAGGCAATTTAAAACTAACATTGCAGGGTAAACGAAAAAACAAAATCGGCTAACCTGCAGCAAAATAAAAGAAAAACTGGACTTTGCTGTGACCTTTAGGATAATTTCATGGTATTTAAAGTATACACTGTACATAAGATGGACCAGACTATTACGATGCTTTTTATATTTCAGGTCCGGCAATAAAAAACAATAATTTTTTTTCAAAATATTCTCCTTTAAAATCAATACACTTTTGCAAGCATACAAACCAATTTTCGAAGCACCTTTTCCACTCCGATTGAGACACCTTCAAAACGAGACTTTTGAACGTTTCAATAGCTCCGTCAGGCGATGAAAAACGTTGACCACTCATTTTGTTCTTAATGCTAGGAAATAAGAATAAGCCATTGGGTGCCAAATCAGGGCTGTACAGTGGATGGCCCATCAATTCAACATCTTGAGTAGTCAAACGGCTCATCGTTTCAGCTGATTTGTGAGAGCTCGCATTGTCGTGATGCAAAATGATCCGTCTTCTCTTATTATCTGTCCTCATTTCTTCGAACACTGTTGGCAAACAGATGGTTGTATACTACTCAGAATTTACCGAGATATGTTCCACTAAAGGCACTGTGGCAACATGGCCGGTTATGCCGAAAAAAACGAAATCATTTGCTTCGTTGTACTTCTTCTAACAACAACTTTTGTTGGGTTTGGCTCGTCTTGAAAGACCCATACGGTCGATTGCTGTTTTGTTTCGGGTGCATATGCATAGATCCACCATTCGTTACCTGTGACAATGTTATGCTCTGCCTTTGAGCTACCACATCTCTTTGCACCAATCCATACGAGCCTTTTTTTGGGCATTCGTCAAATTATGTGGGATCCAACGAGAACAATTTTTTTTCACGGCCAAATGAACATGCCATATTATATTGATGCTTGTCATACTAATGCCGAAGGGTGCCTCAATCTCACGATATATCACATGTCGGTCTTGCGTAATCTGTTCACGCACAACATCGATGGTTTCTGGCTGGGTGACCGAAGTTGGACGTCCTTCATGAAATTCATCCTGGACGAACGGCGTTCGAGACTGAGCTTTTGGTACCAGCGATTAACAGTGGTTTTTGATGGTGCTTCATTGCCAAAAGTCGGAACAAATTGATTTAAACACTGTTGTTTCGTTAACCCACTCCGAAATCGTAAAAAATCATAGCACGAAAATGTTCACGGGATAATTCCATTTTTTGACTGAGATGAATTTTTCAACACACTGTAAACAAAACAATTCGCCCTCAAATGACAAAACGTTCTGAGTGAAGTTATACGTAAAAATGTCAAAGTTTCCAATGGAAATTCCAGTTTGCATCTGGGAACACTAGTGTTGTCAGGACAAGAAATATAAATAGCAACCCTCGTAAAGGCCGGCGAGTTTACGAGTACGAGTTTTACACCAAAACCATTGAAACGCTTCTCCATAAATTCTTTAACACGTTCGGAGCAGTAGGTCCTAGAACGAGACTTTATAAGTAGAAAGTTCCAGTTTTCATCTGGGAACAGAAGTATTGTCCGGACCCAACCCTTATAGCTGCTACTGAGAGATCCATATTACCGATTTGTTTCATATAAAGACAAAATAATTCAGAAAATTATTTTGAATTGTTGGAGGACGTGTTGATATCACATTTTGATCAAAATGTGGACGATGAAGTAATTTTCCAGCAAGATAATGCCTCGATTCATGCTTCCAAGCAAACAGAGCGTGGTTTTTAGACAAGAACATCAATGTATTACCATTGTCAGCTGGCAGTCCTGATTGCAAACCAATAGAAAACCTAGGGGCATTCTCGCAGCTAACGTTAACGACGGTGAAGACTGTTTTCAGCAATCAACGATCTAAAATATACGATTATGGATTGTTGTACCGACATTAGCTTCACAACCTTTAAAAATCGATGCCAAATCGAATGTTTTCGTCATACAGAATACTCGTAATGGAGGACATACTTAATATTAATTAAATATAAAAGTTGGCTTGCATTTTGTATTAACTTCCTATTTTGAAAGTAGAGTGCGCGCAAACGAATTTATGGAATTTTCCACAGTGTAATGAAACATTTGTTTGTTTTTTACTTCATGTTTTTAAAATATTAAATAAACTAACTGTTTCGTAAATAATATATTAAAAAATATTTTATATCGAAGTAATCTACAAAAAGTAATCTACGCTTAAACGGGTTTCCACCACTGTATAGGAGTTCTAAAGGGTGGTCCAACCATAATGCACGATGTTAAATGTTACTCACACCTTAACGTAAAGTTTATGGCCCAAATTAATTTGACACTTTTTTGTTCCAGTGTTTAACAAATTCAAACATCGAGAGGTATAAAATGGAGTTGAGCGTTAAGATTGTTGAAGCCCTTTACGAAAATGAGCTTTCAAATATTTTTTGTTCAGCATAATCGATCAAATGAGTCCACAATCAGGAAAATATCAGCAATCCTCGTCTCTGGAAAATGTGGAAACACCTGTGCATTCTGGGCCAGTTCATTCTGCGAAAAACATTGATGATGTTAGCTATAGCGTGGCAGAAAAGCCGTCAACCTCGAGTCGTCGCCGTGCGCCACATTTAAAAATCTTACGAACATCATTTACAAGAAGTTTGAAAAAAATTTGAATTTACTCGCTTACAAGGTTTAATTGACTCAAAAGCTGAAATCTGCTGACCATTTGAAGAGTCGCCAAGACGTCCACTGGTTGGTTGAGCAGATAGAAGATAATCGTTTTCAGCAACGAGGTACAGTTTCACCTTAGTGGAATCATTAATAAGCAGAATTGCCGCATTTGGGCAAATGAGAATCCACGAGAAGTGATTGTTGAAAAGCCTATGCATCCTTAAAGAGTGACTGTTTAATGCGGTTTATGGGCGGCGTAATCGGGCAGTACATCTTCGAAAATGAGGTCGGCCAAACAGTTACCGTGAATGGTGTTCGCTATCGTGAGATGCGAACACCAGAGCCAGAAATTGAGGATATTGACCTGGACGAAATGTGGTTGCAACCGGATGGTGCTACTTACCAGGCAGCCCACTCAACAATGACTCTTTTGCGCGTGATATTCAATGGCTGTGTTATCTCACGTCGTGACAAAAAATTGACCGTCGGGATCTTGTGATTTGACATCGTTGGGTTTCTTTCTTTTTTGGGTATTTTAAAGCAAAAAAACGAACGTGAATAAGCCAAGAATAATTCAGACTAATTATAGAGGTTGCGAGTTCGGTTGGCTCATGCCATACAATTTTTTTCGGAAAATTCCTTGCGTATTTTCCGCTGGGATGTTATCTGGCGGAAAAATATGCCTATGAATTTAGATTCCAAAATAATAATTGATTTTTTGATAAGAAAATTACAGACACATTTTTTCAGCGCATTGAGAGACTCAAATCTACAGATTATCCATAAAGGAAGTTTGTGTGCCGAACATGTTTAAAATGAACATTTCATGATGCTGGGTCAATTGGTATGCCTAAAGGTGGGATATTTATGGCAGTCGCAGATATTTGACATCAGACTGTTATTTATTTATTTGATGATATTAATTCATTATTACAAACTATCAATTAATATGTGAGGAGTGAGCAATAGCATCTAGGCCTTTAGCTCAAGAGTTATTTGAACCTTTTTTTTAAATATAGTACATTTATATCTTAAATTAAAACTTAATTCTATGTTAAGGCCCATTTAGTCTCGACGGTTGACGGTGGACGGTTGACGGTAGACAATCAGCTATTTCAGTTGGGGGTTGCATTTTGCATGTGTTAGAGGGAGATAACTACAGTTTGACGGTTGACGACGGTAGACTTCTGCAGGTTGCAGAATCTACCGTCAACCGTCAACCGTCGAGACTAAATGGGCCTTTAAGGCCCATTTAGTCTCGACGGTTGACGGTTGACGGTGGAAGCATCCCGAGAAGTTGCCAGTGAAGAGATTAGGTCCGAAATAATTGAAAATGTACTGAAAAATTAAGTTAATCGGATAAGGTACCGCAGAGCCAATTTTGGTAGTCATATGAATGATATTGTGCTTCATTGTTAAATGACAGACCACTAAAACCAGAAATTTGAAAAATCATCAGAACATTTTGTTTTACAGCCGATTGAAATTTAAAATTTTAAATAGCCCACCCTGTATGTCACTATAGACAAACATCGTATCTTAGATCATATAGAACCATTTTTTGTATATTCTCCATACAAGTTAGCTTGAGGTCCATAAAATGGCATGTACAAGAACATTTTAGCCAAAGTTTGGGTGACGGACTCAAGGCCAAAAATGCTTTCAATTAAAATATCGACATATGGGTACTACAGACAAAGGACATATCTCACAAATTCCAACAGAAATTATTTCCTGTTTATATCCACGTTTTTATAACTGACTTTTACTAGTTTATTTAAAAAAAAACACACAGACCAAATTGATTCTAATGCATTCTTAGAGTTAAAAAAATGGGGTCAATCACTTCATTTCTAAAGTGGAATATATTTTCTATTCTTAGTAAAAAAGGGTAAAATCGGTTGAAGAGAAACTAAAAAAATACTTTCGAATCAAAGTAAAGTTTATATGCACAAGTGAACGATTTTATGCAGCAATTGTGTCAAAAGAAATAAAGATAAAACCGAGTATGAAATACATTTTAGTAAAGTAGAGTGGAAATTTAAACCTGGTTGTGGCAACCAACAGTTTTACTGAATTCGGTTGTTATAATCGATTTATTGGCTGTAAGAATCGTAATATTATTGTAGCTTCCATTTTATGGTAAGTCGAACCATGTAACCAACAATACAATGGAATGTTGGTGATTGCAACAGAAATTATGTTTATCCAACCTAATATTTGCAGATCGGGCCGATTTCACACAGATTTTTTCTCTGTGTGCGGTTTTTTTAAAACTCGGATTTGAAAATACCCGAAATGCCGGTCTTCTAAAAAACCCTGGCTTTTTAATACACTCGGAATGAAACTAGATACCTTAAAGAGGGCATATTTGCTGGATGTTTATGCTGTTGAAGTCCCTTATGGTGGGTTCTTAAATTGAAATAAATTTGGCTGCATACTCAAATGTAAAACTTTTAGCTGAGATTATGTATTGACCGAAGTCTCCCAAAAAACAGACCACCTCAATTCACGGTAGAGAGTACTTAGTAGGGACATAAATACTGTTATAACATTGAACACAACCATTTCAATAGTAGAACTGGGTTTTGAAAGCTAACCTCAATAGCGTTAGTCTGTAACGGGATTTTCAAATTGTTTCAACTTTCATCATGTAGTGGTCAGATAATGAGAACCGTATCGCTGTAATAGCGCTTTTCGAGTGCGAAATCAAAAAAGCGATATTTTCAAAACGCTCCGGTCACTAGGGATTAGCCGCATGTTCGTCTACCGATGCATAAAAATGTTTGAGAAGACTGGAGTTGTAAAAGACCGCCACCGGTCGGACTGGGCCGCCCACTCTCTGTTCGAACACCGCATGTCATCAAAGCCGTCAAATCAAGAATTCACAGAAATCCGCTCCGAAAACAGAAAATGCAAAAGTCAGTGAGTCGAATCATTAAAAAAGACTTGGGACTTGGGGCTTTTAAACGACGTACCGGATATTTATTCACCGATGAAAAAAATTTTATTGTTCAGGAATAATTTAACAAGCAAAAAGATAGTGTATGCGCGGTCATCTAAGGAAGCATCTGAGCTGATCCCAAGGGTGGAAAAGGCTCATCACCCAGCTTCAGTTATGTTTTGGTGGGGTGTCTCTTACGATGGCGTCACTGACCTGCATTTCTGCGAACAAGGAGTCAAAAGATCGGCCAAAGTTTACCAAGAAACCGTTTTGGAAGCTGTTGTGGAGCCTCTTAACAATTCCCTGTTCCAAAACCAGCCATGGACTTTCCAGCAGGATTCTGCGCCGGCCCATAAGACTAAAACGTCCCAGGCCTGGCTTGGAAACAATTTGCCAGCATTCATGTTCTCTGAAGAATGACCCTCTGACAGTCTAGATTTGAACCCATTGGATTACAACTTATGGACGGTTTTAGAGGACAAGGTTTGTCACAAAAGATACCCCAATATTGGATCTCTTAAGTCTGCTTTGTTGCGAGCTGTGGCCAATTTTCCAATGGACGAGGCTATTCGTGCGAATAAGTAGATTCTTTTTGGATACAAAATACATCAATAAATATATTAAAAAATATTTGGTCCAAAAAAAATTCAGTACTTGTTGTTTTACAGCAACAACGTGTGTAAAAGTATCTATGTCCCTACTAAGTATTATGTTAGCTTTAATCTAATCTTTTGCAACACTTAAAATCGGTGAAGAAGAATTTAAAGAAATACGAGGGCTGCTATACATATTTCTGGCCTAATAATAAAAATGCGAATATTTATAGTCAAAAATGGTTTTTATTGTTTTTGAAAGTATTCTCCAGCAAGATTTATACACTTTTGCATGCACTCCAACCAATTGTCGAAGCATTTTTTTTACTCCGATTGAGACACCTCCAAAACATGGTTTTTTAACCCTCAACAGCATCTTCTGGTTACGAAAATCGTTGACCACACATTTCATTCTTGATGTGCGGGAAAAAAAGAAGCGATTGGGTGCCAAGTCAGGGCTGAACGACGGATGACCAATCAATCCGACGTTTTGGCTGGTCAAAAAAGCGCTGGTTTGTGCCGATGTGTGAGAGCTCACATTGTCATGGGGCACAATGATTCGTCTTCTCTTGTTCGTGTTTCGAATTTGTCCGAAGATTTTCGGCAAACAAATTGTGGTGTACCACTTAGAATTAAGCGCCCTTCGTTGCTCAAGCGGAACAGTCGCCACACGACCACTTTTGCCGAAGAAACAGGCGACCATTTGCTTCGAAGTGTTTCTTCCACGAACAACTTTCGTTGGATGTGGCTTGTCTTCGAAGACCCACATGGTCGATTGCTGTTTTGTTTCGGGCTCATACACATAGATCAATGATTCGTCACGATTTTTCAAAAGTCTTTAGAAGCACCGCGATCGTATTTTTGCAAAATTACTTTGCACCAATCGACACGAGCTTTTTTTTTTGAGCGATTGTCAAATTGTGCGGGATCCAGACAAGAGCAAACCTTTTCTGGTGGAAGAAATGCCCAAGGATGCCTCTATCTCACGGTATGTCACATGACGATCTTGGATTATCAGTGCACGCACTGCATCAATGTTCTATGGCACAACGGCCGTTTTTGGACGACCTTCGTCTTTGAGCTAGCGTCGGCCACGATTGAATTCATTAAACCAGTTGTTCACAGTGCTATAGGATGGTGCTTCATCGCTATACACAGATTTAAGTTCATCGATGCACTCTTGTCGTCATAATCCACGTCAAAAGTTGTGAAAAATGATCGCACGAAATATTCACGAGTTAATTCCATTTTATTTTGACAAATTGAGTTTTCACTGTAAACAACGCAAATGATGGTCGCACGTCAAAATGTTCTGCTAAAAAATGTCAAACTTTCCTATGGAAATGTCAGATGGCGCCAGGCAACACTTGGTATTGCCTAGGCCTGAAATATATATAGCAACCCTCGTATGTGGAAGAAAACATATATATGTGACAGCTCATACAGAAAGGGAACTAAGGGTAAAAAAATCGATTTTCATTTTGTTTCTTTTTTTGATGTGGACAACATCTGAGCATCGAATGATACCGATCCCATGCCCCAAAAGTGTTCCCTTCCAGAGATATGCGCGTTTTATGAAAGTGAAGTCGACGATTCTAAGCGCAAATAGAAAGGGATCTAATCTTTAAAATGGCTCTCCTGAACAAAACTGGGTTTTAACCTTAGGTCCCTTTTTATTTTGCGCGTCACATATTCGGAAATGGAATTCAATTTGTGGGCAAGCGTTCCCCTGTAATAAACAGTGCCGAGCAGAGACGTTCATTGAACCGGTGTCATTGTCAGCCACATTTTTCAGCTGATGGCTTTTCCTTAACGACCGACAAGTTCGCGCTGATATGATGGCAGTTATTGGACACCGCACACTCGGAGAGAAGCCAAACATATGCATGTATATACGTATGGTAATTTCATTATGTACCTAGACATATATGCAAGTGGGCAGTAGGGTATCCCTAGCGTTATCGACTTAAAGAAGTTTAACTTCATGTCCTTAACTTTTGCTACTACAAGCTTCGATAAACTGTTGTTTTGCACGATAGTGTCCATAAATTGCTTATGGAACATTATTGAAATCAATAACGAAAAGGCAACCCTAGTGTACATACACATACATATGCACACACGTATTTATGAATGCCTTTACCAAAAAAAAAACCCCTCCCCAAAATACTCGTAAAAACAATGTTGATGAACCGAAATAAAAACAAGAGCAAACGACAAATTGTCATTGTCTCAGTGAACAGATGTTGTCAGTTGCCAATAACTGGCTGACTCTGACTTTCTGTCTGTCAGTCCGTCTGCCAGCCACTGCCAAAGCGTGAGTGAATTTACGTCTACCGATAGGCCGATTTACCAACACCCTCAGACGGAAGGCTTCGACTGAAAGATATTAAATATACGATATTACCGGATAGCTGGCAATACCGAGTGAGGAATTTCGTTCATAAAGTGGGTTAAATGGAATCCTTGCTGGCTTTTTATCCTTGGCATTGCTGACGGCGTGGGAGTTTTCCATTGTCAGGAGAAAAGCCATCCAAAGCTGTAATGGTATTTTCGGATATAGAGACAGGCCGCCAGGCCGGCAGGCAAAGGCTACGAGACAGACATGTTGTAATATCCAGTAATTTTGCCCCAACAATTTCATGTGACAACTTTTCGATGTGCTCATGTGAGAATTGCTGTGCAAGTCCTTGTCTGTGTACGTGTGGTTGTGTTTGTGTGGATGACAGTTCTAAAGGGTCAATAAAATATTGTAATTTAAAGGCATCATCATTTACAAGTAGAGCAAAAAGGTTTCACATGTACTTTTGTGAGAGTGTGAGTGTATATATGTGTGTGTGTGGGCTAAAAGCCTGTAATTTGATTCCAAAAGCCTACAATAACTACAAGGTTGTATTGGTTTCTCTCTCTCTCTCTATTTGCTTGTTTGGCAAAATATAACGAGGTAGTTATGCTAAGTCACGTGTGCCTACAAATGCAGTACATTACTTAATGCTGAACGTGTGAGATAAGCTATAATGAAGAGCTGTTTAGCTAAGTTTCAAAAATACCAAAAGCATTAGATGTGGCATTATTTATCCAACTCAAAATAAGAAAATTACTTCAAGATGTGAATATACGGAATTGCAGCATGGCTTTCTGAAGAGGGTTGTCACGGACCCGAAATCATGATAAAAGTAGTGTGCAACCACGAAAATCAATGTCACTTTGCCATTTTGTTAAAAACTTGTCTTCTATTTAGATATAGAAGCAAGAGGTCTTGAGCCGGTTTAATCCCTGTTCAATGTGTAAAAGCAACAGACCGAAATAAAACAAACGAGCTAAATATACGGGAAACTTTTGAGAGACAAGACTACGGCGCAGATATCAAATCGAGGAGGAGGCGAGAGCCCTTAATATTCAAAACCAACAAGAGTTTCTGGGGACAGCCTAATAATTCAACTACGAAATAGGCCCTGCAAATGACTACGATTCTTCATTTGACTAGTGTTACAATTATAGGTGTCTTTTTGGATTATCCTGTGTAGTCTAAACAGTGGGTTGATTAAAAAGAAGATTTGGCCCAAATAAAACACACATTGTGCCTGCTGTATGCAAATGAAAAGATCAATTGTCGACCTGTTCTTAATATTGACTCTAAAATATCGACTCGCCATCGATCAAGCCTGATGAGAATTTTGCACAAATACGTGGCCATATCAATAACTTCGTGACTTTTCGAAGAAAACACAGTTTTTTTTAGCAAAAAAAAAATATTATTCAACATATCTGACAGCGCATAGAGAAAGGGAACTAAGGGTAAAAAAAGTCAATTTTCATTTTTTTTCTTTTTTTGATGTGGACAACATCTCAGTATCGAATAAGACCGATCCCAAGCCCCAAAAGTGCTCCCTCCCAGAGATATGCGCGTTTTATGAAAGTGAAGTCGACGATTCTAAGCGCAAATTGAAAGGGCCCTAATCTTTTAAATGGCTCTCCTGAACAAAAATTTTTATCAACTTTTCACTTTTTTTTGATGTGGCCAACATCTGAGCATCGTATGAGACCGATCCCATGCCCCAAAAGTGTTCCCTCCCAGAGATATGCGCGTTTTATGAAAGTGAAATCGACGATTCTAAGCGTAAATAGAAAGGGACCTAATCTTTAAAATGGCTCTCCTGAACAAAACTGGTTTTTTACCTTAATAAGGAAATATAAGGAAACAGTTTTTTGCCTCTACTGAAAATTTAAACAAATTCGTTAAACAAGTGTAGCATGGGGACTTTGACATCCAAAAATTCTTTTCTGGAGATTCGGCTCAGATACAGATCAGGTATAAACTTCATGATTTAGAAATTATCCCAACTACGAGGGGTGCTATGTACTCTTTTCTGGCCTAGGTAACACTAAGTGTTGTCTGGCGCCATCTGACTTTTCTATTGGAAAGTTTGATATTTTTAGCATTAACGGACTCAGAACGTTTTGACGTACGACCATCATTTGTGTTGTTTAGAGTGACTTGAAAAAATCAATTTGGCAAACAAATGGAATTAACTCGTAAACATTTTCGTGCGATCATTTTTCACAACTTTCGCAACAAAAGTGCATCGATGAACTTATATCTTTGTATGGCGATGAAGCACCGTCCTATAGCACTGTGAAAAACTGGTGTAATGAATTCAATCGCGGCCGACGCTCGCTAAAAGACGAAGGTCATGAAGGTCGTCCAAAAACGGCCGTTGTGCCAGAGAACATTGATGCTGTGCGTAAACTGATAATGCAAGATCATCAGGTGACATACCGCGAAATAGAGGCATCCTTGGGCATTTCTTCCACCAGCATACATTCGATACTGCATGAACACCTAGCCGTAAAAAAGGTTTGCTCTCGTTGGATCCCGCACAATTTGACAATCGCTCAAAAAAAAGGCTCGTGTCAATTGGTGCAAAGAAATTTTGAAAAAATACGTTCGCGGTGCTTCAAAAGACGTTTATAAGATCGTCACAGGTGAAGAATCATGCGTCTATGCGATTGAGCCCGAAACAAAACAGCAATCGACCGTGTGGGTATTCGAAGACGAGCAAAATCCAACGAAAGTTGTTCGTGGAAGATGCACTTCGAAGCAAATGGTCGCCTGCCTGTTTCTTCGGCAAAACTGGACTGTTCCGCTTGAGCAACGTAGAGTCAATTCTGAGTTGTAAACAACAATTTTTTTGCCTGTAGTCTTCGAAGAAAAACGAATAAGAGAAAACGAATCATTGTGCACCATGACAAGGCGAGCTCTCACGCATCGGCTAAAACCAGCACCTTTTTGACCAACCAAAACGTCGAATTGATGGGTCATCCGCCGTACAGCCCTGACTCGGCACCCAATGACTTCTTTTTATTCCCGCACATCAAGAAAACAATGTGTGTTCAACGATTTTCGTAGCCAGAAGATGCTGTTGAAGCGTTCAAAAACCATGTTTTTGAGGTTTCTCAATCGGAATGGAAAAAGCGATTCGACAATTGGTTTGAGCACATGCAAAGGTGTGTAAATCATGCTGGAGAATACATTAAAAACAATAAAACCATTTTTAATGATAAATATTTGCA
The DNA here is from genome assembly GCA_963513945.1 of Hydrotaea diabolus. Classification (NCBI taxonomy): domain Eukaryota; kingdom Metazoa; phylum Arthropoda; class Insecta; order Diptera; family Muscidae; genus Hydrotaea; species Hydrotaea diabolus. The sequence continues at coordinate 152,964,416 of OY740718.1, read as the reverse complement.
TTTTCATTATTAGGCCAGAAATATATATGCATAGAGAAAGGGACCTAAGGGTAAAAAAAATCAATTTTCATTTTTTTCTTTTTTTGATGTGGACAACATCTGAGCATCGAATGAGACCGATCCCATGCCCCAAAAGTGTCCCCTTCCAGAGATATGCGCGTTTTATGAAAGTGAAGTCGACGATTCTAAGCGCAAATAGAAAGGGACCTATTCTTTAAATTGGCTCTCCTGAACAAAACTTTTCATCAACTTTTGACTTTTTTTTGATGTGGACAACATCTGAGCATCGAATGAGACCGATCCTATGCCACAAAAGTGTTCCCTCCCAGAGATATGCGCATTTTATGAAAGTGAAGTCAACGATAATAAGGGCAAATAAAAAGGGACCTAATCTTTAAAATGGCTCTCCTGAACAAAACTGGGTTTTAACCTTAGGTCCCTTTCTATTTTGCGCGTCACATATAGTAACAATAAGAAAACGCGTACGCGTATATTTTAAAAGGCAAACACACTTTTCGAGTTGTGAAAAGTAGCAAATATTTCAAAAAGTGGCACAAAAGGGAATTTTTGAAAAAGGGGCTGCAAGAGAGGCATAGTTTCAAAAATCGACATCGACACATTCTCCTTGTACGATTAAAACGTCTCCAAAGGGACGGATAGTGGTGTAACTATCGCTTTAACGACTGAAGGAATATGGACCCTAAGGCTAATGAAGACAAGACAAAACAACGTAATGAGTAAGAGTACCCCGTCTTTTGCTCAGAGCAATATTAAGAGCGACACACACTACGTAAGGTTATCTTATGGCTTCTTTAAATTACTTATATCATTAAAAGTTGTCCCTACATTTTGGGGAAATCGTAATGTTGCAGAAAACTCTTATACGATATGTAATGTTAGAAGTTATTTTTAAATCTCATACGCATATCATGCTACCTATACAGAAAAGGCGTCGCCAAAATTCATGTTCAATTTTAAATTCTGGCCATTTGCCGTTTACAAGGCACTGTTCCATACATATGTAAGCCTCAAATAAATGGCGGTTTATTTAAATCGGTCGTGGTTTTTGTTGCCCTCTTGAATTTTGGTAGAGCCTTTTTATACTTAAGGCGGGCGGGGAACAAGGTACCCAGTATACGAGTAAAGCCAAACAACAAAAATATAATTTGTTGGCAGTAAATACAAAACAAAAGAAGCGAAAAGACATCATCAAAAACTGTTCACGTTTCCGCTTGTCATTACTGTGTGACAAAACAACAAAACAAAGGAAAGAGACCAGAATAACGCAGATTGTTGAAATAAAGATACGACAATACGCAAACAGTCGCACAGGGAAAGATGGAGAGGGACAAGAAGGAAGCGAGATCTACAGATGCATGAAAAACTTTCGTTTTTTATTAGTATTTTGTTCTCGTTTTCATTTGGATTTTCCATTATTATTTGTTGCTGTTTTTATAAATGGTACGTACGAATGGCTCGTAATAAAAGGTGATGCATTTAGAAAGTATTTTTTAATTTTGAAAAAAAAAACTGCTAATTTAAATTAAAAGCCGGCATTTACTTTTTAAACGTGTTCTAACGTGTTGGTGGTAGCTAAGGCGATAACTTCAAAGTTTTACGAGAATTGTTTTAAAGTTTCTCTGTATTCAAGAACTGAATTTCTTTATGCATCAAAAACCGTTTGATTTAAAAATTTGTATTTATATATTGTGGAAATAAAAATATTATAGGAAAACAAAAGATTATTTTTTTAGACGTGTGGTTTTCAATCTGGCCACACTTTTTTCGGAGTTGGTCTTTTTGACAGCTATCGTCACTTGATCTATGCTCAGTTTGGCCATTTCAGCCATTTCATTATGAATAGACTTACTCCGGAACAACGTTTGAAATCGTGGTGAATGGGCCCAAAACGAGATGGCCACCGATACTGATTTTTACAAGAAAACGTTGGTTAGCAATGAAGCTCACTTTTGGTTAAACGAAAACCGTCGCATTTGAAGTAATACAAATTCACAAGCCCTTGTTGAGACGCCGTTAAATCCTCAACAACTCACTGTTTGGTGTGCGCTATGGGAAGTGGGAATCATTGGTCCATATTTCTTTAAAAATGTTACAGTCAATGGGGAACGCTAAAGAGCCATGATTAATGACTTTTTCGTGCCTGAATTGGAGGATGTTGATGTGGACGACCTTCGGTTCCAACAAGACGGTCCTACATGCCATAAAGCCAACAAAGGAATCATTTTATTGAAGGATACTTATAGTGACTGCACAATCTCGCATCGTGGGACTGTGACGTGGCCTCCAAGATCGTCCGATTTAACACCGATGGACTATTTTATGTGAGGTTATGTGAAGTCGCGTATCTACGCCGATATGCCAGACTCGATTGACGACTTGGAAGAGAATCATCTGCGCGTTATTGCTGACATACGGACCCAAATTCTGCAAAAAGTGGTTGAAGAACTGGCCTCTCGGCTGGAATTTATTGAAGCCAGCCACTGTGGCCACTTGTCCGAAATAATTTTTAAAAACATAATTGCAAAACCCTTTATAATAAAGCTAAACTCTCACCAATTACGCACAATTTCCAAAACACTAAACTTTTTCCGTTTATACCGCGCTTCTTGTACTAGGCTAAGAAGTTTCCGAACCGCCCTCGTACATTAAATTATATGCGTTTTATTTATTCCTTAAACTCACACGTCGGAAATAACACCCTTTATAAGCTAGTAATAACCGAGCTCGCTTAAACTCGCTAAAGGTTATTATTGAATGGCTTTTGTCGTAAAAATATTTATTACGAGTATTTAAAACAAACGGGTTTTAACGCAAATTGTCTATGGTTTTCTGTAAAAACCAAACATTTTTATATTCCTGTACAATAATGTGAAGTTATCGCGTTAGGGACCTCCTTAGCGACTTGCCGACAGAACACGGTCATTACCTTATACGAGTACAAATATTGATCTAGGGTAACCCTTTGATGGCCTTTTCGCTAGGGCCAATCTTGTGTCCATAATTAAAGTGAACGCTTAAATTTAAGCTTGTTTATCGATGAATACTGTTGACATCACATAACGTAAAGGACAGCTTTATCCATGAAATACACTGAAAATTTAAGGTTTCGTTCGATGTCTGAGAAAACAACTAATTTACCCATTGACCTCTTAGCAGGGTGTTATCCAAGGATCATACACATAAGAAGACGAAAGTACTTGGCGTGGGCAGACACAATTTCTTGTTGTCTAAGCTGTATCTGCTGAGGTGTCTTCGCAGTTATCCCATCTCATGTTCCCATGACAGGCTCAAACAGATCGGTTATAAACCTCATGATCTAGAGATTATGCCAACAACTATGCGGATCTAAATAACATTTACGCAAATCAAGTCGAAGCGACAGTGTCCAGCTACAGCGTGAATGTATTTCTTTTTAATTATCACTGGGACATTTCACTAGAGGATAAGACGTTACATGGGCAGTCAAGCGTAGGTATAAGTAGAAACCTGGATGGTGCCGCCGTCTCAATTCGTATTAGGCGCAAACTGGCACCAACCTCCTGGACTGAAATCGCTCATGCTATTGGGGATCATATGACATGCTGCATCTCTCTAAAAGGACACCCAGGACTCTCGCGTGCTAAACTTGTTAGTGTCAAATCCTAGAAGTATGGAAAGCTGACGTTCTGAGGAAAACATACCAGAGTAAAGCCCCAGAAGTGTGATGAGTGCAAACTAGCCCTCTCCAAGCAACAGCTTACGTCGGTCCCGTGGCGGAGAGTGGTTGAAGTGTAATATGGTGTGATTAGTGGTATCGCGGCTGTGCATATTTTGCAATGGCATAGGTATCTGTAAAGAATGTAAAAAAAATCTAAAAACCTAAACCACATGTTGGCCATTAAAAAGGATTTTTTTAAGAAAATAGGGCAACGACTTGTTTTTAAGTTTCCAGTTTCTCACTCCATATCAGTATGATACGTTTCTATTACCATCATCAAACGTTCAGAAAGAAATGGATAGCGTCGCGGTTTGCATATTTTTGTAAAATGTTCGTGAGACTGACATTCCAGTCGTCGTACGGTGCTTAATGACTAGAATGCTGCTGTAATTGCCGGGAGTGTGCGGCTCGTCGTCTCGCCCTTGATCTTGATGAACCCATTTTTGTTGCCTAATATTGAAGTCAGGAACTTGGACCATATCATCTGCACTACAATTGATCTTTTGCTCCAAGTTCGCCACTAGCGCTATAAGCCTCGGCGTAGGCCACCTCGAAGCTGCGTTTCTACGCCGTTAACTTTTTGTAGCGCATCCTAAATAACCGATTTTATGCAGTAACCCATTAGCAATTTAGACCCCTAAGGTGAATATTCATGAGATAGAGCCCGAATACGTCACCAAGGTTTTGGAAAATTGGAAAACAAACATGAATGACATCGTATTCTATAACTAAGGAAATTTTTTGGACTGTTTCTACCATTTACCATCAAATAGGCCGGGGTATTATAAGTTAGTTTCATGCTTAACTAGCTGTAGCTCGGTACGCACCACTGCCCCATACATGCTTAAGAGCATGTAATATTTATTTAAATCTTTCCGCGGTATCTTGGATATATAATACATACCTTGAGTATTACCATCCGGTGTGAATATATGACAATATGGTGATTTCCCAAAGCAATCGGTACTTTATTTTGAGTTATACAGCTCACAAAAAAAGCCAGCAAGACTGCCAAATTTTCCCAATTTACGTATTCGTATATACGTAGTAGGGACATAAATACTATTACACACGTTTTATGCTGTAAAATAAAAAGTACTGAATGTTTTTGGACCAAATATTTTTTAATATATTTATTGTTGTATATTGTATCCAAAAAGAATCTACTTATTCGAAAGGTCGGCCTTTTGCCTTTACACACGCTTTAAGTCGCACTGGTAAATAGCTGCACGAACCTCGTCCATTGGAAAATTGGCCACAGCTCGAACCAAAGCAGCCTTAAGAGATCCAATATTTTGGTATCTTTTGTGACAAATCTTATCCTCTAAAACCGTCCACAATTTGTACTCCATTGGGTTCAAATCTGGACTGCCTGAGGATCATTCTTCAAAGGAAATAAACGCTGGCAAATTGTTTCGAAGCTAGGCCTGGGACGTTTTAGCCTTATGGGCCGGCGCAGAATCCTGCTGGAAAGTCCATGGCTGGTTTTGGAACAGGGAATTGTTAAGAGGCTTCACAACAGCTTCCAAAACGGTTTCTCGGTAAACTTTGGCCGATGTTTTAACTCCTTGTTCACGGACATGCAGGTCACCATCGTAAGAGACACCGCACCAAACCATGACTGACTCTGGTGATGACCCTTTTCCACCCTTGGGATCAGTTCAGATGCTTCCTTAGATGACCGCGCATACACTCGATCATTTTGCTTGTTAAATTTTTCCTGAACGGTAAACATTTTTTCATCGGTGAACAAAATTTTTCTGTGCAAGTTATCAGCGTGCTTCACCAAGAGACGTTTGCATTTTTCAATCCTATTACTTTTTAAAGCTACGTCGTTAAGGTACGTCGTTTGAAAGCCCCAAGTCCCAAGTCTTTTTTAATGATTCGACTCATGGACTTTTGCGTGATATTCATCTCACGGGCCATGATTTTCTGTTTTCGGAGCAGATTTCTGTGAAGTCTTGATTTAACGGCTTCGATGACATGCGGTGTTCGAACAGAGCGTGGGCGGCCCGACCGGTGGCGGTCTTTTACATCTCCAGTCTCCTTAAACAGTTTTATGCATCGGTAGAAGAACATCTGGCTAATCCCTAGGGGCCGGAGCGTTTTGAAAATATCGCTTTTTTTATTTCCCACTTGAAAAGCGCTATTACAGCGATACGGTTCTCATTATCTGACCACTTCATGACGAAAGTTGAAACAATTTTAATATCCCGTTACAGACTAACGTTATTGAGGTTTGCTTTCAAAACCCATATGACATTCAGTTTTACTATTGAAATGGGTGAGTTCAATGTTGTAACAGTATTTATGTCCCTCCTAAGTAGAATATTTCGAGTTTTAGCATCTGCCATCGGCCTGTCGGGGGAAGTTAACAGATTAAAACAGGTTTACGCATTTCTAACAACATTAATTACTAAAAAACGCAACATATTATTAAACGCTCCGACGAGTAGATGGCAACAAAATATTTGATTCCGTTTGCCACACCACGAGAATTTATTTGAGACCCTATGCAGATGATAATTATTATATATATGTAAGTATTAAACGTCTTAAAATTCTAAGACGATCTAGCCATGTCTGCCAGTCGGTGTGTCACGAATTAACCTGTGATCCTAAAATCTTGCAAGATGAAGACTTATGGTCATAAGCTGTTTGGAATTGTAAATGGCTGAAATCGGCCATGAGGTTAAAAGTTTACTAAAAAAAAGATACTAAATGTACCAGGGTAAAAATTAGTTTTTTGAGTATTTGCTAAACAAACCATAATTTGTTGTGGACGAACAACGATTAAAATGGGTTTTTTTAGTACCGTAGAGAAGTTGGAGGGTAATAAGGTTAGTTTAATTTTTTTTGGCCCAAGGACGGACAGAAGAAATCGATTTAGGTTTAGATTCATACGTATGTTGAACCGATTCTGTGTAATTGAGGTATTTAGCTCTAGAAAAAACATATGTGACAGCGCATAGAGAAGGGGATCTAAGAGTAAAAAAATCAATTTTTACTTTTTTTTTTGTTGTGGACAACATCTGAGCAGCGAATGAGACCGATCCCATGGCCCAAAAGTGTTCCCTCCCAGAGATATGCGCGTTTTATGAAAGTGATGAAACACCAAAGATACACGCATTTAAATCTAAAAAAAACAAAACTGGTTTTTACCCTTAGGTCCCTTTCTAATTTGCGAGTCACATATTGTTCCAATCATGATAAAAATTTGCCCAGTTCAACAAGCTAGCTTAGATTGAAATAGACCATATCGTTGTATGTTGTGTTATAGGCCCAGATTTTAAATACAACACCCGATTCGAGGTGTAACAGCTTTTATACACCTTCATTTATTTTTTGTTTGTTTCAAATTTACAGCTGACCAACAACCAATCCTACACCAATTTGATCCGCATATGTAAGTCCATTTTTGGATATAGTCCCCATATAAATAGTTGACATTTTCTCAAGACGACTGTCTATTTCTTATTGTAATCAAAGTCCAGGTCGCAATTATCAATTTCACACAGAGCATTACGAGTGACCAACAACCATTTTTGGAAAAATCTGACCATATTGGTGAATTTTTTTGACTAGCTCTTACACAAAAGAACCTCATCTAGTTCAAGAGGCCGCAAAGGTACGAACGACTATTAAATAAATGTGGTGAAACTTAACCACATAGGTCCATATTTTCCTAAAGCCCCCTAAACAAAAATCTTAATTCCAGAGTCTGCAGCTACAGTTGACATCTAATTCCTACCAAATTTTTCATGGAGCATGACGAGTGACCGACACCTATGTCCTGTAACATTGGACCATAACGGTCAATGTTTACGAATCGCTTTCACACAAAGGTCCCGTCCGATTTGAGGTCCTGCCACTCCAGAATTTACAAATTATACCCGATCATGCTCAAATTTTACATGGTACGTAATGAGCGACAAATAATGACCTCTAAATTATTGAGCACGGCCTTGCTCAAGCAGTGGTGCTTAATTAGCTTTATAATACTCGTAGAGTGGTGAAGGGTATTTGATAGTCGGTCACCCCCGACTTTAACTATTGCAATTTATATTTTTAGCCAAGTTCATGGTCAGTGTGAGACCATGCGCCAATTCAACTTTCGTTCGTTCGAAAAAACCTAAAAATTTTTCAAAAAATAATTGTTGGAAAAAACGGCCGTGTTTGATTTTTGCGACAATTTAGAATATAAAAGGTGGTCCAACTAAAATGCACGATGTTAATTGAAAATAGAACAACAAGTTTTCAGTTATTTATCACAATATATCACAATGTATTATGATAGAAAGATCTATGACAATTATGCATGGCATAGGCTTCAGTGGTATACCTCTATTCGATTATCTACGAGGGCGGTTCGGAAACTTCTTAGCCTAGCACAGAAAGCGCGGTATAAACAGAAAAAAGTTAAGTGTTTTGGAAACTTCCATCTCTGCTATGAACACATGGCAACTCCTTCATATAGAAACAGGTGTTCACAAAAGACGCATCCGCGATTTTTTTACAATGGAAAAATTAGAAATGCGTGGTGTCATTAAATATTAACATAAAAAAGGTTTATCGGGACAAGAAATTCATAATGATATGGTGAATGTGTTAGGTGAAAGTGCTCCTTCTTATGCAACAGTAAAAAGTTGGGTTGCTGAATTTAAACGTGGTCGTACAAGCATTGAAGATGAACCACATAGTGGACGTCCAAAAACAGCAACAACAACAGAAATTGTAGCCAAAGTGCATGATATGGTATTAAATGATCGACGAATAAAAGTGCGTGAAATAGCTAATATCATGGGCATCTCAAATGATCGAGTCCATTTAATTTTGCACGAAGAACTACAGATGAAGAAGCTTTCTGCAAGATGGGTGCCGGACTTGTTAACAGTCGACCAAAAACGCATAAGAATGAGCATTTCTCAAGCTTGTTTGGATCGTTTTCAGCGAAATAAAATGGATTTGAAGCGTCGTTTCATAACTGTTGATGAGACATGGATCCACCACTATACTCCAGAGACAAAAGAACAATCCAAACAATGGACTGAAGCTGGAGGAAGTGCCCCAAAGAAGGCAAAAACAATTCAATCGGCTGGTAAGGTTATGGCAACGGTTTTTTGGGACTTCAAAGGCATTTTATTGATTGACTATCTGCAAAAGGGTAAAACAATAAATTCAGAGTACTATTGCAACCTTTTAGATCAATTAAATGTACAAATTAGAGAAAAACGTCCTGGCTTACAACACAAAAAATAATTTTTCATCAAGACAACGCACCAGCGCACAAGATTGTTTTAACAATGGCTAAAATCAGCGAATTAAAGTACGAGTTGCTTGACCACCCACCTTATTCTCCTGATTTAGCTCCCAGTGATTTTTACCTGTTCCCATATCTAAAAAAAATCCCTGCTGGCAAGTGTTTTACCTCAAATGAAGATGCTATTACAGTTGTAAACCACTATTTTGAAGATCTTGAGGAAAACTATTTTAATCAAGGGATAGAATTGCCAGATAAGCGTTGGACTAAGTGTATTGAAGTTTCAGGAGATTATATTGAAAAATAAAAATATTTTTGAAAAACTAACTATTCACTTTCATTGATAGGCTAAGAACTTTCCGAATCGCCCTCGTATATTGTCAATGACTCTGGAATATAATGGAAGTTCAATGTCGTTAATGTGTCGAGTTATATCATACAATAACTCTTTTATTGTTCTTGGCTTATTGATGTACACTTTTACGTAAAAAAATCCCCAAAGAAAGAAGTCCAACGGTGTCAAATCACATGATCGTGGCAGCCAATGAAATTCGCCCTGACGTGAGATAACACGGCCATTGAATTTCTCGCCTAAAAGAGCCACTGTTTCGTTGGCTGTGTGGCAAGTGTTACCATCCTGTTGAAACCACATGTTGACCAGATCCATATCCTCAATTTCTGGTCACAAGAAGTCCGTTTTGATTTCGCTTTAGCGGGCACCATTCACGGTTAATGCTTGGCTGATCTCATTTTTAAAGAAGTACGGCGCGATGACAGAACGAAATGGGCGAGCATGTACAGTTGTTTTGACACATCCTACAGACCAGATATGTTGAAATTTGCTTACAATTCTACCTATTCTGGACACATTTGGTAGATTATGCTGACCAAAAATTATGTGATTTAACAAAAATTCAAACGAAAAGTTTCTTCTAAATGAATCACACTTTGTAATGGCATTGTACGAGGATGCTGGTGTTGCTTGTTTTGTTTGGTGTACTCTTCGCCGTATTTCGTGTAAGTATGCAACATAATATTTTACATCTTTTTCGAGGGGTTTTTGGGTATTGTTTGATGCTTTTGTTGCAAACTTTTCTCAAAAAAAAAAACAGCAGCCAGAATTTGTATAGAACAAATAGTTTAAATGTCGTTACTGTTGTATATACGAGTACGTGTTTTTTGGGCCGAGGGGAAAGTTACTTGGTACGTACTTCTTCAGCTCTGTAAGTGTACTTTTCGACTTCTGCCCCTCCCCCTTCAGAAGAATTGTACACCTTTGTTTTCAATGGTATGCATGGCAGGTATAGCCTGCCTTCAACTGAGGTTGAATGAATTCGCCGAATTTCTCTGTATGAATGTAAAACAAAATACAAATTGGAAAAGTTTCTTACAACGTCGACGTCGTCGTCGTCCTCATCATCATCATCAATGTTGTCGTGGTAATTCTGTCCTTTTGTCGTTTTCCACTCCCCTCATCATTTTTGTTCAGGACAAAAGCCAAAGTTTTTCCCTCAACTTCGACATAATGCCAATCTTATTGTCGTCTAACAACCAAACGTTGTTTTGTGTGTGAACCAGTTTTGGTGAGTACAATTTTTTTTTTGGTGCTGTGTTTTTCTCAGTGTAGTTTATTTAACAATAGTTATTGTTTCGATAATGATATGTTTCCGGAGTTTTTATTATTTAACGATTGCGGGGCTCTTGTGTGCGGCAAAACAATGGAAAGGATTGATAAGGACTTATTTTGTTTCATTTCCAGGGTGCATTTCAAGTGAACACATTCGGTTGCAAAGGGGTGCGCGCATAGATGTTTAGAAGTTCTATAGACCAGCGAGCACTGGCCCATTTCGTGGAGTGGCTATTGATCCCAATGTAATGGAAAAGTGAGATCCAGACACAATAGGCCATTATGCTGTGTGAAGAAAATTATTGATTTGAGAAGGAAAATAAAGAGTGGTCCAACCATTATGCACTTTGTTTATTATAAGTCACACCTTAACGTCAAGTTTTTGGTCCAACTTAATTTAACATTTCCTTGTTTTAGTGTTTGACAAATATAACCATAATCAAGCAGCTCGTTAAGATTGTTGAAGCCCTTTACGAAAATGGGCGTTCAAATCAAAAAGTTTTAATTGCACTTCCTGATTATTTTTGTCAGCTAATCGGCCCAAAGTGTACACTATCGGGATAATTGGGCGCGAATTTCAACAAATCGGGACTGGAGGAAGTTTGACAGCACCTGTGTATGCTCGCCCAGTTCGTTCTGCGGAACTCATTGATGTTGTTCGCGAGAGTGTGGCAATAAAGGCGTCAACCTCGACTAGTCTTCGTGCCCATCAAATACACATTACACTAATGCGAATTTTGATTTTAGATTTTAATTTACACTCTACAAGGTTCAATCAACTCAAGAGCTGAAACTGATGATTTCGAGCGAACATTTGCTTTAACAGACATAAGTGAATGGTTACTTTACAAAGAAAATCATCCTCAGCGACGAGGCACATTTTTACCTCAGTAGATTCGTTAATAAGCAGAATTGCCGCATTTGGGCAAATGACGACTGATGGTTGAAAAGTCGATGACTCCACAAAGAGTTACAGGTTGGTGCGGTTTATGGTCTGGCGGCATCATTGGACCGTAGTTTTTCAACAATAAGGTCGGCCAAGTCATTACCGTGAATTGTGTTCGCTATGATGAGATGATAACGGACTTCGCGGACCAGAAATTAAGGATATGGACCTGGAAGATATGTGGTTCCACCGGGATGGTGCCACTTGCCACACAGCCAACGAAACAATAGCACTTTTGTGCGAGAAACTCAATATCAATGTTATCTCACGTCATAGGGATATAAATTAGCCGACATCATTTTGTGCTTTGAAACCGTTAGTCTTATTTGTTTGGGGATTTTAAAAAGAAAAAATTTACTTCAATAAGCCAAGAGCTGAGGTTCAATATCGGCACATTAACGATATTGAACTTCCATTATGTCTCAGAGACTTTGAAGATATGAGATAGAGGATTGCCACCGAAGCAGTGGCCAGCATTTAGCCTATATTTTGCTTCACATATTATGTGCCTCTTACAGGGTGGCGCAAAACTACTCTTGTGGTTTGAATGTTTAATAACTTTTTAAATTTATTTATATTTTTTATTTTTATTTCAGAATTTTGTGAAGCAAACTTGGAGATTTTGAAATGGAACACTACAATAATGATAATAATTAACCAATACATAAAAAAGTAATTAAACATTCAAACCACAACGGTAGTTTTGCGCCACCCTGTATCATAATTAAAAAAAATAAGATAAGTCTCTGCAAACTTCTTTTCTTATTTACAATTAACATCGTGCGTTTTTCTTCATTTGACGGATAATAAAAGTCTAAAGTTGGAGTGCCGATTGCAGCCTTGTAATCGATAAAGGGGTAGCAAGTATCGATTTGCTTCTCATCAGTTTTCCGAACTTTGCGCAATGTGACAACTTGGTCGATTTCGACTTTATTTGACCTGAAGTGACAGTGGATTAAATCGGTTTAACGATTTTTAGCATTAAACTTTCACACAGTAGAGTTACTAGTATTTTGTTCGCGATAGTTAAAATACTTATTCCGCTTTAATTCGCGCAAAAGGACTTATCTTCCGTTTAGTGAATTGGACATAGAGCGCTGGTGATTCAATCATTACAAAAGCGTTCGATTTTTTGAATAGTATAAAATGACTTTATATGGTCTGAAAGGTCTTCTACAACTATGCTGGTAGTCCTTAGGCTTCTGTAAATTTGTCACTGTAAAGCAGGGGTTTTGCTGGTTTGACAACATTCTGGACCGAAACATCATTGATTGGTAGCATGCGGCTTTCGTCGGATGGTCTAGTTCTATAGGACATGATCATGGGACATGAATGTTGGTCGCTCGTAAAATCTTCATGAATATTTTGATAGGAATTGGATAAAAAATATGGCTTATAACGAGGGCGGTTCGGAAAGTTCTTAGCCTATCAATGAAAGAGAATAGTTAGTTATTCAAAAATATTTTTATTTTTCAATATAATCTCCTGAAACTTCAATACACTTAGTCCAACGCTTATCTAGCAATTATATCCCTTGATTAAAATAGTTTTCCTCAAGGTCTTCAAAATAGTGGTTTACAACTGTAATTGCATCTTCATTTGAGGTAAAACGCTTGCCAGCAAGGATTTTTTTTAGATTTGGGAACAGGTAAAATTCACTGGGAGCTAAATCAGGCGAATAAGGTGGGTGGTCAAGCAACTCGTACTTTAATTCGTTGATTTTAGCCATTGTTAAAACATTCTTGTGCGCTGGTGCGTTATCTTGATGAAAAATTATTTTTTTGTGTTGTAAGCCAGGACGTTTTTCTCGAATTTGTACATTTAACTGATCTAAAAGGTTGCAATAGTACTCTGAATTTATTGTTTTACCCTTTTGCAGATTTTCAATCAATAAAATACCTTTGAAGTCCCCAAGAACCGTTGCCATAACCTTACCAGCCGATTGAATTGTTTTTGCCTTCTTTGGGGCACTTCCTCCAGCTTCAGTCCATTGTTTGGATTGTTCTTTTGTCTCTGGAGTATAGTGGTGGATCCATGTCTCATCAACAGTTATGAAACGACGCTTAAAATCCATTTTATTTCGCTGAAAACGATCCAAACAAGCTTGAGAAATGTTCATTCTTATGCGTTTTTGGTCGACTGTTAACAAGTGCGGCACCCATCTTGCAGAAAGCTTTTTCATCTGTAGTTCTTCATGCAAAATTAAATGGACTCGATCATTTGAGATGCCCATGATATTAGCTATTTCACGCACTTTTATTCGTCGATCATTTAATACCATATCATGCACTTTGGCTACAATTTCTGTTGTTGTTGCTGTTTTTGGACGTCCACTACGTGGTTCATCTTCAATGCTTGTACGACCACTTTAAATTCAGCAACCCAATTGTTTACTGTTGCATATGAAGGAGCACTTTTACCTAACACATTCACCATATCATTATGAATTTCTTGTCCCGATAAACCTTTTTTATGTAAATATTTAATGACACCACGCATTTCTAATTTTTCCATTGTAAAAAAATGGCGGATGCGTCTTTTGTGAACACCTGTTTCTATATGAAGGAGTTGCCAGCTCGAAACAAAATTTAACATGTGTTCATAGCAGAGATGGAAGTTTCCAAAACACTTAACTTTTTTCTGCGCTTTTGTGCTAGGCTACGAAGTTTCCGAACCGCCCGTAAAGCTGCATATACTAACATCGAGAAGGATCTTTTTGTAGAGGCTTTACGAAAGTATTCACCTGTGTAGTCTAGTTTCACTGCAGTTGATAAATGGTCGCTCAGCACGTACCATGCTAAATTTGGGCGTGATGGGGTTTAATTTGTAGTTTCTAGAGTTGTAGGACCTTAAATCGGGAGGAAGTTTTGTGGGGGAGGTATACGAAAACATGTAACGATACAAAATCTGCTGGAAATCAAGTGATATTTGTGGCTTTAAAAGCTGTAGATTCTGAATTCGGTAACGACATTAGTATGGGGGCTATACGATAATCTCAAACTAAATGGTCCAGTTTCACCACTCATAAATAATCTCTCAAAAGGTACCATGCTTACTTTGGGCCTGATCGTTTGTACATTGTTGCTTTCAGAACTGAAGAACCTTAAATTGGGAGGAAGCTTTGTGTGGGAGCTGTTCGAAAATATATACCGAAATTGTCAAACTTCAACAGAGTTTGGTGTTAGTCACTCGTAATACTCTGTGTGAAATTTAGTTGTAATCGGATGTAATATGTGGCGTTATCTCTATTTCCTTAGGTTGTTGCAAAAAGCACTAAGTCATAATACTCTGTAACACAGTGGAGTGTAAGTTATAAATATTTTACCTAGATTGTAGACTGACAAGAGATGTGGATCGCACTGGGTTTACCAAGTTCAACTGATCAAATTTTATTAAATTTGTTTTAATCTAAATGTAAACATTGAAACGCTTGGCTGATCGACTACGCCGACAGTGCTTGAAGGAGTTTTCAGAACTCTATTTCTCAATGGATTATGATACGCTGATTATAAAAATATAATCGGGTTTTATAAAAGTATATAGGGTGATCTATCAAGAGGTATTTTTTCAAAACAAAAACAAAATCAAAAAAATTCAAATCAAGTGTGGAATCTTTATTGGTAATTTGAAAGGACATTTTATGGCATTTATTTTTTGAAAATAATTACCTTCAAATATTGGCAACTGTAGTATGGAAATGAGCGTTCGGTGAGAAACGGGAAGATCCGCTGTTTTCGACCAAAGTATTGTTCAGTTATTAGGGTCATTTCTGGCTCAACGGCAAAGTCAATTAACAAAATTTCCGCATTTGGACTGAAGAGCCACAAGAAGAGTTTCAAGAGGTGCCATTATACCCAGAGAAAACCGCTGTTTGGTGCGGTGTATAAGCTGGTGGAATCTTCGGTGCATATTTTTTCAAAAATTATGATGGCCGAAACTTAACAGTTAATGGTGCTCGTTATCGCGCCCTCTCATCGGACTTTTTGCTATCTGAAATTGAGGCCCGTAATCTTGACGACACTTGGTTTCAACAGGTCGGTGCCACTTGCCACACAGCTGCACAAACATTGGATCTATTGAGAGTTAATTTTAAAGAGTAGCTAATTTCAGGATTTGGACAGGTTAGTTGGCCGCCTAGAACGAGTGATATCACCCCTTTAGACATTTTTCTTTGGGGCTATTTAAAATCCAAAGTCTTTGCTGTCAAACCAGCTACGATTCAGGTTTTGGAAGCCAACATTACGCGTGTCGTTAAATTGATACCGGTCGAAATGCTCGAACGAGTCATCCAAAATTGGACCCTCAGAATGGAAACGCTGAGGAGTATGATTATAATTGAGGGAAATTATAATCAAAAAATAAATGCCATAAATGTTCTTTCAAATAACCAATAAAGATTCCAAACTTGATTTGAATATTTATATTGTTTTTTTTTTGTTCTGAAAAAATACCTCTGGATGGATAGCGGTTTTCTTGTAAAACCAATTTTTTTATTGGTTTTTACTGAATCATTTGGGATATTAACTAGGCCTGAATTGAAACGACATCCTAAGTTTGATGATTTTAAGCTCAAAACTAATTTATTTTGCAAACTTCACCGAATTTGTTGATGTTTTTTGCTTTGGAATCAAAAGTTAAGAATTTTTAGAATAAAAAATTCATCTAGACACCTTTAGAAAATTTAACATCAAAACGAAACGAACAAAGCGAATATTTCTTTTTTCTAATAGAAAAATTTCCAAACTAATTTATTTTGCAAAAAAAAATTTCCAAACTTTTTAATGTTTTTTTGTTTTTGGAATCAAGAAAAAGTTAATCATAGACACTTTAAGAACTGAAAATCAAAAAACAGATTTCGCTTTTTTCTAATACACAAAAGTCTAAACTCATTTATTGTGCAACAAAATTTCACCAAATTTTATGATGTTGTTTTTTGATTTACCATCAAAAATTTAAAATTCATCTAATAAATTTAAAAATTAAAAAAAGTTATTTACGAGGGCGGTTCGGAAAGTTCTTAGCCTGTCAATGAAAGAGAATAGTTAGTTTTTCAAAAATATTTTTATTTTTCAATATAATCTCCTGAAACTTCAATACGCTTAGTCCAACGCTTATCTAGCAATTCTATCCCTTGATTAAAATATTTAATGACACCACGCATTTCTAATTTTTCCATTGTAAAAAAATCGCGGATGTTTTTTTTGTGAATACCTGTTTCTATATGGAGGAGTTGCCAGATCGAAACAAAATTTAACATGTGTTCATAGCAGAGATGGAAGTTTCGCTTTTTGTGCTAGGCTAAGAATTTTCCGAACCGCCCTCGTAGAATAATAAAAAAAGTAAACTTTGTATAACTTCTTAATTACTTAAAAATTATAAGTTAGTTGGATTCCGTCTAAAAAGTGTCTTTGGCAAACATTTTCGTTCAACTACTCAAGATCGAAACTATAGTATTAATTAATTCTGGATACCAGTTCTGGATAGCTCTGGAGCCCAAAAACCCATTTCTATGAAAAAATATTTGCGGATTTCTTTAAGTTTGACTGCTACCTTTAATATTATACCAAAAAATTTAAATTCGAAGCAGGTCAATTTTCTGATTTTGGTCAATAAAAAGGAGCATTGTACGCCGCCTCATTTTCCTTCCCCGAAATATGAAGAATAATTAATTGTTTGAATATTTGCTGGTGACTGGTTTTACCAAATATCATTTCTTTCTCAAATAGCTCTTCTCTTTTTGTGTTTTAGGACCAAAAGCAAAAGTGTATTCATTGATATTTATTAGCATAACCTATAAAAATCCATTGTTTATTCAAAATAGTCTAATAAATTTCAACAGTGGCTGTAAGTAAATCTATACGATATACGTTACGGCACTCTGCACTTTTTTAAGCTGAAGGAATTTAAATAAAATGTGAAAATTTCATGCGAATAAATACAATAGAAGTGAGAATAGAAAAAAACGATTCATAAATATTGTCACATATATTTATGAGTTATGACAAATTTACGCTGGTGTAGGGGTAGGGCGTTTCAGTTGTTAATGGGGAAAAGGTTTTTATTGTATACAGTGAGTTTATATGGTAGAGACTTCATGGAATACGATTCAAATTTAGCCGAATACCGCATTGCCACATACCACACAATATAACATATGAGCGCCTGAGAAGAGAAATACGACTGAGAGTACTCATTTCTTGAAGGGGCCCTAATGTACGATTCTCTTAGTCGTATTCTATTCTCACGCGCTTGTGTGGTATTCGGCTAAAGTTGAAGCCTATTCTATATTGTGTGGTATATGGCAATGTATTTCCTTTTGTATCGTATGACACCTTGGAAACGTAATATTTAAAAAAAAAATTCAGCCGATTTTCGTCATTACCAACTAAAAAAAACATTGAACAGGGATTAAACCGGCTCAAGACCTCTTGCTTCTATATTTAAATAGAAGACAAGTTTTTAAAAAAATGGTTTCGGGTCCGTGACAACCCTCTTCAGAAAGCCTTGCTGCAATTGTTGAAAGTAAAACCGAACTCTATAAGGCCAGGCTCTCCCCAAATGAATGAGAAGTACTGTTGTAAACCTCCACATCGAGAGCCATCAATAGATTTCTTTTACAACGTGTGTGTGTGTGTTGTAAAAAGAGTTTAGTTGACTATGTGGAGTCTCTTTAGAGGTGGCAAGAGTGAGTTGTATTTCCGTGGGCAATTGTGTGAAGAAAACTTGAAAAGTAAGGTTTACAACAGTAGTTCTCATTCGTTTGGGGAGAGCCTGGCCTTATAGAGTTCGGTTTTACTTTCAACAATTGCAGCAAGGCTTTCTGAAGATGGTTGTCACGGACCCGAAATCATGATAAAAGTAGTGTGCAGCCACTAAAAAAACCTTAAAAATAAAAGCTAAGAAAAAGGCAAGAAATTTAAAGTTGGGCGCCTTAAAAATGTTTTTTTGATATGTCGTAGTGAAACTTTTTTACTCCTGAAAGCTATCGAAAAATCGATGCAACAAAATCGACAAATTTATAACCTTACAAATTGGTCCACCCTATGGTATATATTTAGATTTGTGAGAAAATTACACTTTTCTCGAAAGGACGTTTAATGCTTCTTCTTCTAATATATTACGGATGTTTCCGCAAGTGTGAAGTGACATCATCAGCCACACTCTCGAAACAACCAACTCATGGACTATAAGGCTATAAGCAAGGAGCTGGAACTGCTCAGGAGAAGCTACATAATCCCGTCATTCATACGTCCTCGTCGTGGCGGAACGAAACATTTTTTTTATTTATCGGGTCACACAAAGTTCCTACACGCAGAAAAAAAGTATGGTTGTGGTGACAATATTCGAAGAGGATAATACTATTGTTGGGTATATGGTTGTGGTACAACAATATTATGATCCTCACAACAATTGTACGTTTCACATACAACCATAGTATGATCCTCACAACAATAGTATGATTCACACATTACCATACTATGATCCCCACAACCATAGTATGACTCACACTCAACCATACTATGATCTCCACAACCATAGTATGATCCTCACAACCATAGTATGTTTCACATACAACCATAGTATGATTCTCACAACCATAGTATGATTCACACGCAACCATGTTATGATCCCTACAACCATAGTATGATCACACAATTATACTATGATCTCGAATATAATTTATTAGAATTTGTTTAAATTGTCGACAATAGATTTGAATAAGAAAATTATTCAAAAAAAAAAAAACAATTAAATTCAAAATAATAGGAGTGATTTATTTCACAGTAAAAAAAATAAGTTTATATAAACGTAAGCGTTTTTATTAAAAAATCTTCAGCTAAACAAAAACCAAAGCAGCTTGTTTAAAAAATTTTAATTTCGATAAAAAAATACTATTATTGCATTAGATCCGTACCAATAACATTTGTTCTTAAAAGCACATTTCAATGAAGAAAAATTACAAACATACAGTATGATTGCCGTAATCATATTATTGTTAACAGAAAACGCAAAACACAAACTTTTGTCGCACCAACCATATTTAAATTGTTGCTATAACCATAGTTTCAGTTTTAAATTTGGCAAAAATACTATTATTACATTTCTACAATATTAATGTTGCAGCAATTATACTATTGTCAAAACTAAATTCAGTTAACAATGCCATGGTTCGAACGAACATACATTTATTGCGGAGAACATACTTTTATTGCCGTGACCATGTAGTAACCATGTTTATTCTCTGCGTGTAGGTATGGTCCTTGACTTAAAAATATTGTGATAACGAAATACAGAGCATCACGTCCAGAAACCTACAGTAGTTTACTACTTAAACACCTGTCGTAAAATTTTCTGCAGTCTTTGGGGTCTTAATCCAACGATGGTTTTGTGGCTGCGCTCATTCGTTATAAGACCAATTACTTCCTACAGAGCTCTGATATGTGAAATGGCGACGAAAAAGACTACCACCAAAGAGATAGGACTCAAATATCAGCTTGCATTTTGTGGGCTGTGTCAAATTCGTACTTGATTCTGATCTCGATTGACATAGATAAGAAGCATGGCAAATCGAAGTGCGTCTACACTCACAGGGAGTCAGGAGGGAGAACACATACACACAGAAAACAAATTTGTTACCACTACCGAATTTTTTGCCAACCGAAAGTTGATTAGATACACAGCAAATTTTAGTACAGGAAACCGACACTTTCGGTTAAAGAAAACGAGTACCGGTGCTTCTGACAGATTAAGATGATAATTGTAATTGAAATTGTACAAGTATTGGTTGTTGTTAATAATGTTGGTATAAGTTCTTTTTGAAAAAAAATGTTATATTTTACCGCCTTACAATGGGTAAAAGTGATGCGTAAAAAATACTTCTTTGGATAGATGGTTTGATAAGCATTTTAAAGATGCCCCAATCTGAAAAGAATTAATTAGGGTATACAACAATATTAAATACCAAGCTTTGGATGCTGTAACTCGAAAGGGGCGCCACCAAACAAAATTTTTTGTTGTTTTAAATAATACGGAGGTCTTTCTATGCACACAGAGAAAACATTTGCTGGAAATCGGTTGGAACTGCAAAGATTCGGTTGCTAAAGAGGAATTTCGGTTGCAATCACCAAATGTTTATGATCGTAATGGATATTCGGTTCAAAATACAACAAAATGATAAATATGCTCATCGTACTGTTCTCACAACTTATTGATCGGTCATGCCAATGAAATGCAAAAAAAGTATTTAGTTGACACAACCACCAGTTGTGGCAACTAAATAAAAAAAATAAAATAAAGTTTTGCAAACATTTGGGTGATGTAACCAAATATTTAATGGTATTTTTAAAAAAAATAAAACAATTCGATTATTACTGACTCTATGCCAATAGTTAAACCAAATTTTTTTGCAGAAATAATCATCCATCAAATTTTTTCTTATTTTTCTTTCTCATCATGAACCTGTCTATGAATACTTCAAGTACTTCAATTGTGTAGGCAAACATTTTTTGCATCTGACTAAAATTTTAATTTTTTTGGTTAATTCAAAAATTCTCTTCAGAGGTTTGGATATTTGGTATGTTGCACCGATACTACAGTTTCATTAACTGAAAATTACGGAGCACCAACTAACATTCGCCTGTACTAATGGAATACTCGAGGTGCATTCAACCTCAATCATTCGGTTGTCAAAAAAATTCGGTTGTGGCAACAAATCTGTTCTCTCTGTGTGGCGAAAACTCTGATCATGTCTGAGTAATGTCACTAAATTACAGTTAGGCCTGTTTCAAAATTTGTTTTAATAGTTTGTTAATTAATAGGGCAGTATAATTTGGAAGCATTAACCGTTTCACCTAACTGCCTTAATTTTTTTTTTGTTTTTATAAATTTTTTGGAGATTACAAAATAGGTTTTCGTCCTAAACAAAGAACTTGTTGCAACTCCAGGGTGCGGCTAAAGTAACTATATGATTTGTTTTTTAAATAACTATTGAATGGAATGAAAAAAACAAAAAAATTTATGATAAAAAGAAAGTTTATTTTATGTTATTTTTTTACATTAATTATGAAAAATAATATCAGTTAAATGAGAACCGTTTTCTCTAACGCAAAAATGTGCTCTTTTTATGGCATTTTCCATAACTTTGTTGAGTGTTTCTTGTGGTATATGATCAATTTCTTCTTGAATGTTGTCCTTTAATTGCTGCAAGGTTTGGGGCTTATTCACATAAACTTTGTCTTTGAGATAGCCCCACAAGAAAAAATCTGGTGCAGTCAAATCTGGCGATCGTGGTGGCCATCTCAAATCGCCGTTTTTAGAAATTATCCGATTTGGAAATTGTTGTCTTAATAAGTCCATCCTTGCACGGGCTGTATGAGCTGTTGCACCATCTTGTTGAAACCATATATTGGCGTTTGGTGGCAGTTGCGGAAATAAAAAATTTTGTAGCATTACTCTGTAACGTTCTCCATTTATTGTTTCACATACACCTTGATCGTTTTCAAAAAAAAAGGACCGTAAACTTTTTGGGCGGTAATGCCACACCAAACGGTAACACGAATTGCGTGTAAAGATTTCTGATGAAGATTTTTGGGATTTTGGGATCCCCAAAATCTGTTGTTTTGTTTATTTACGAAACCGTTCAAGTGAAAATGCGCTTCGTCGGTCATCATTAAATTTGACAAAAAAATTTCATTTTGATCAACGAGATTTAAAACTGCTCTAGCATATTCCAAGCGCAATACGAAGTCCTCAGGATTTAGTTTTTGGACTAGTTGGATTTTGTAAGGGAAGAGGTGCAAATCGTGTTTTAAAATTCGCCGAAGAGTGCGGTCAGAAAGCTGCAAATGGGAAGATCGTCTTCTCGTTGATGTCTCCGGATTTTCTTCGACGCTCTGTCGCACAGCATCAATATTTTCGGCCGATCTGCCAGTTCGAGGTCTGCCCGTACGTCTTGAATCTCCGACAGTCCCATATTCAGCAAAATTATTCACCAACGAACGAATGGTTGGACCCGTTGGAGCAGTTCTTACACCATAAAATCTTCTGTATGCACGTTGAGTATTAATTATCGAACGATGATTTTCAATGAATAGAAAAACAATCTTAGTTCTTTGCGCAATTGTATAGCGTTCCATTTTTAAATATTCTCACAAGTTTAATTTCTGAAATAGGAAAAAAGAAAAAGTTAAATACTCGCAAGCAAAGAAGTTACAATTGTTTTACATCATATAGTAACTTTAGCCGCACCCTGTACAACCAATAAATATTAAAAAGGTTTTTTTGTTGATGTTGGAATAACCAATATTATGTTACAACAGCGAACAAAACTAAGTTTAATCACTACGAAGAACTTATCTGTTGTCACCACTATTGGTACCATAACCGCTAATTGTCGCAACCAAAAGTTAAATTAAATTCGGTTGGTATAACTAAGTTAATGGATACCGCGATATGGTTGGAAAACCATAGTATGATGTCTCGAACCATGTTACTATCAATACTATGGAATTGGTTATTGCAACACAAAGTTGAATCATCCAACCGATTTTTTATAATTCGGACCGATTTCGAACTACTTTTTTTCTTTGTGTGCTTGGTGACATTTCGCGAGTTATCGTCTGAACAAGCCGTCTTCGAATTCAATTTAACGGACATTGCTGACTTTAAAAGTCATGATATAGATTTGGTTCCAAATCCTTTTTTCGATGCGTTACCACTACTAGGGTGAGGGTAAAATAAATACGTCTATAATACCCAAATTATGATATATTGTTCTTATCATTTTTTGGGATTTAGAAAAAAAGTGTTTTGTCTTAAAAAAAAGATTTTGAAGCCTCCAAAAGCAATAACTTATTTTAGCGATTACATTCTGATATTGGGATAACGAATACTAGGATACATCATTGAACTGAACGGTCTATGGTAACTACAAAGATTATAATATAAATATATATGTGTGTTGTCACCACAAATTATTGGTTCCAAAATATCATGTACTTAATAGGTTGGTTGCCATTACTACCAGTTTAAGCTAGCAATAGTTTTGCTAAATTTGATTCGTTTGATATTACAGGTTATTTGCTAGTGCCTACCCTAGTAGGCAATATTTTGGTTTTAATACGAGGGCTGCTATATATATTTCTGGCCAAATAATGCAAATGCAAATACATATTTATCATCAAAAATGGTTTTATTGTTTTTCAAAGTATTCTCCATTTTTTACAATTTTTGCATGCGGTCAAACCAATTGTCGAAGCACATTTTCCACTCTGATTGAGACACCTCAAAAACATGGTTTTTGAACGCTTCAACAGCATCTTCTGGCGACAAAAATCGTTAACCACGCATTTTTTTCTTGATGTTCAGGAACAAAAAGAAGTCATTGGGTGCCAAGTCAGGGCTCTACGGGGGATAACCCATCAATTCGAGGTTTTGGCCGGTCAAAAAGGCGCTGGTTTAAGCCGATTTGTAAGAGCTCGCATTGTCATGGTGCACAATGATTCGTCTACTCTTGTTCGTTTTTCGAATTTCTCCGAACACTTTAGGCAAACAAAATGTGGTGTATCACTTAGAATTGACTGCCCTACGTTGCTCAAGTGGAACCGTTGCCACATCACCAGTTTTGCCAAAGAAACATGCGACCATTTGCTTCGCAGTGCTTCTGCCACGAACAACTTTCGTTGGATTTGGCTCGTCTTCGAAGAACCACACTGTCGATTGTTGTTTTGTTTCTGGCTCATACGCATAGATCCACGATTCGTCACCTGTGACGATCTTGTAGACGTTTTTTGAAGCAACGCGTTGGAATTTTTTTAAAAATTTCTTTGCACCAATCGCCACGAGCCTTTTTTTGAGCGATTGTCAAATTGTGCGGGATTCAACGAGAACAAACCTTTTTGACATGCAATATCGAATGTGGGCTGGTGGAAGAAATGACCAAGCATGTCTCTAGCTCACGGTATGTCACATGACGATCTTGCAATATCAGTTCACGCACGGCATCAATGTTCTCTGGCACAGCGGCCGTTTTTGGACGAGCTTCACGACCTTCGTGTTTGAGCGAGCGTCGGCCACGATTGATTTCACTCAACGAGTTTTTCACAGTGCTATAGGATGGTGCTCCATCGCCATACAAAGATTTAAGTTCATCGATGCACTCTTGTCGTGATAATCCACGTCGAAAGTTGTGAAAAATGATCGCACAAAAATATTCACGAGTTAATTCCATTTTTTTGCCAAATTGATTTTTTCAAGAGAAAAAATAGGGTTACTACATGGACACTGCAATTATAATATGTTCTCCGCAATAAAAGTATATTCGTTGCGACCATAGCATTGTTAACTGAATTAAGTTTTGACAATAGTATAATTGCTGCAATATTAATATTGTTGAAATGTAACAATAGTATTATTGCCAAATTTAAAATATAAATATGGTTGGTGCGACAAAGTATTGTGTCTTGCGTTTTATATTAACAATAATATGATTACAACAATCATGCTGTATGATTGTAATTTTTTTCATTTAAATATGCTTTATAGAACAAATGTTATTGTTAATGATCTAATGCAATAATAGTACTTGTTGGAAAGGCAGAGAGGCCGTACTAGTGACTTCCACGGGGATTTTGAATAAAATACACAAGTCTCATAAAAATATTTGATTTATTCCACAATGTGTACTTATATTAAAATTCATATATAAGAAAAAACAATTAGGAATTATAAAAAGAAAATAATTGACAATGAGTCGAACATACTTTTTGGTAAGGAAACCACTACGAACTTTTATCAAATTGTAATAACGTTTTCCTGAGCACCGCGTATGAACCAAATTGTAAGTAATTCAGAATAAAATGACGAAGGTTCAGGGACGCTACTTGACATTTCTACTGTTTCGTTAAATATAAATAGCAATTAACAACTAAACTAATCAATGTTTTCTTAATATTTAAGTGGAGATGCCACATCTACAATAACAAATCAGGGAGATTTTTGAAGTGGCGTTAACAGTACTTCTTTTATCGAAATTAAAATTTTTTAAACAAGCTGTTTTAGCTTTGTTTTACTGAAATATTTTTAATAAAAACGCTTACGTTTATTTATACTTATTTTTTCTTCTGTGAAATAAATCACTCCTATTAGTTAATGTATTATTGAATAATTTTCATAATTCAAATCTATTGTTGACAACATAAACCAATTCTAATAAATACTTTAATATTGGGGATCAAATCTATTGTCGACAACTTTAAAAATTTCTAATAACTTATATTGGGGATTATAGTATAGTTGTGTGTGATCATACTATGGTTGTAGGGATCATAACATGGTTGCGTGTGAATCATACTATGGTTGTGAGGATCATACTATGGTTATATGTGAAACATACTATGGTTGTGAGAATCATACTATGGTTTTGGAGATCATAGTATGATTGAGTGTGAATCATACTATAGTTGTGGGATCATAGTATGGTCATACTATTGCCGTGAGGATCATAGTATGGTTGTATTTTAATCATACTATTGTTGTGTGGATCATAATATTGTTGTAACACAACCATATACCCAACAATAGTATTATCCTCTTCGAATATTGTCACCACAACCATACTTTTTTTCTGCGTGTGTAAGCAACACAAACGATGGTCGTACGTCAAAACGTTCTGAGTACGTTTATACAAAAAATGTCAAACTTTCCAATAGAAAAGTCAGATGGCGCCAGGGAACACTTAGTGTTGCCTAGGCCAGAAATATACATATATAGCAACCCTCGTAATAATATTTTTAGACTACCAAAGGTTAAAAAAGGCGATGAAGTTGGAACTTACAAATTACCTCAATAAAAGCCAAAGTTGCTCGACTTTTGGGCTCATGTTGGCTCAAGAAAAGTTGCGCATGCTCAAAACTGGCGATTAATACACAAAATGGAATTATGGTCACTCAAGTTAAAGCAATTTTGGCTGCAAATCCAAATTTAGAGTATTTTAAAAGTTTCGCCTATAATAAGGGATGGAAGGGTGCTGAAGACTCAAAAACAGGCATAGTTGCTGCACTTTTTGGCTCATGTGTCTTAAAAACGTACCTCATGCTCAAAACTGGCGATTAATAGTTAAAACGGACCTAAATTAAAATAATTTTTGTTGCGAATTCAAAAAAAAAGTAATTTTAAAGTTATGGCTGAGATAAGAGAATGCTTGGACCAAAAGGGCCCAAAAACAAACCATTTTTGCGCTGTTGTAGTAATGGGACGTTGAAGGGTGTATAAAGTTAAGCTTGGCCAAAGTAAACGACGCTTTAACTTGTTAAACTTGTATCTTATTTTTTCCTGCCACCTTTTTTTACTTTTAATAAATTTTAAAAATTTGCTCGTTATTCTCAGTTGACATTTTGTTGCGGTGCGAAAATCCCTCTGCCTCAGTATGTGGACAACAGCCTTTGAAAATCTGCCCAAGGGCTGTAATACTTAATCTTGCCCTTTTAAGCAAAAAGGCTGTGATTTAATACCAATTCTTCTTAGCAAACTGTCAACCACTCCAGAGATAGAAATCTCAAATGTCGGTTCTTTCCTCTGCTTTATTAACCAAAAAAATGCATATTCTCAAAAGAACGGAGAATGGCTGTTTTGCAAATACCCCCCGAAAAAACCCTTTTCTGGAAAGCAACTTCCTGCGTAATAAAAATACATTTTCCCTTTCAATGCGAGACATTTTTATGGACATAAATTCCATTTTGGCAGTTCGTTCGTTTCTATAGAGTTGTAGCCTGGCCTTTTTGCGATTTACAACACCACAGACTTTACGACTTGTGAGAAAAGGGGAGAAATCACGTGCAAATAAATTTAAATTGAAAATAGAGAAATTTATGGCAAATTCATAAATTATTCATTAGCAACAGACATGCTCAACCTAAAGAGGACTCTCTGGCAAAAAGGAAGTGTTTGGCTAAAAGGGCCAACGAACATTTTCAAACCACTGACCGGCTGCTACACACGCACGTTCGTAAATTGCATTAAAATTACCCCAAAAATTAACAGTTTTAAATCAATTTAAAGGTAGACCAATCCAGGCATGCCATAAACGCATAGACACATAATCGTTTAATACAATGCGTTTACATTAACATAAAAATCATAAAAAAGAAAGAGAGATACCGAAACCCAAAACCTTAATAGACTTTTAACATATGTTGTAAATCTGCCATTTCCCCCAGCCGACCCTGACGTCTGAGTGGTCCCGGCTAGCAGGAGGCAGGAAGGTTTAGCAAAGCCATTGAAGAATACCCAACGAGAATGGGGCAAAAAAAAGAAAACATTTCGAAAATCAATGAAGATTAGCGATAACGACCCCATAGACTTGGTCTGCTTCTTATAGCACTTCATTGTTCCTTGCACGGTATCTTCCTCTCAGGAATTTCCGTTTGGCAAATGGATTGATGTCGGTGTCAGTGTGTGTGTGTGTGTGAGTGTGCGTGTGTGTGTGTGTCTACAACTACCTTGTCTGCAGCAAGGTTCAAAGGCGCTCTCTATGTGTGGTAAGGACTTTGCCAAAAAAGATTAACGAAATTGTAATATGTTCAGATTACAATCGATATTTATGGTCTGTAATAACAATTCAACATTCGCCTGCAATGCTCTGTGGCAAGAGGGCAGCAGTAGGAGGTGCAGGAAACGACTGGAGCAGCTGCGTTATCAGCTACGGGGTCAGAGGAGTAGGAACTTATTTCATTGACTGGCATTTATTCACCCGCTCGTCGACATTGTGGAGAGTAGTTGAAACATGAAAATTGATTTTTTTTTTCGTTTGGCTGCAGCAAATCTTTATTGTGTTCTATTTTCGGTTTGTTTAAATATTCCCTACTGTGTGTGGGATACTCTGTTGAGTTAGTTGTATCGTTGGCATGTTCCTTGTGTAGGTAAAACTCTCCTTTAAGTAAAAAGGTCGTGTCAAAGTAGATCCTTTTTGTTATCTTAATTTAAGGCTAATTTTAAGCTAACTCCTAGTTTAAGCTAACTCCTAGTTAATTCAAGCGACTATCACGCAAGTAATCCTAACTTATACCAGGGAGTTCCTCTCTATCGTATTTCAGTGG
This sequence comes from Hydrotaea diabolus, assembly GCA_963513945.1. Classification (NCBI taxonomy): domain Eukaryota; kingdom Metazoa; phylum Arthropoda; class Insecta; order Diptera; family Muscidae; genus Hydrotaea; species Hydrotaea diabolus. Next base: position 152,935,772 of record OY740718.1, on the reverse strand, counting down.
CTGGTTTCTACGATGAGGGTTGCAATTTATATTTCGGGTCCGGCTATAAAAACCCGTTAATTTATCATTGGAAATGGTTTAATTGTTTTTCAAAATATTTTCCTTTAAGATAAATACAATTTTCTAAGCACTTTTTCCACTCCGATTGAAACACCTCCAAAACATGATTTTTAAACGCTTCAACAGCTGCTTCGGGTGATGAAAAACGTCGACCACTTATTTTTTTCTTGATGCTAGGAAATAAGAAGAAGTCATTGGGTGCCAAGTTAGGGCTGTTCGTTAGATATCCATCAATTCGACATCTTGAGTGGTGAAATAGCTCATCGATTCAGCTGATGTGTGAGAGCTCGAGTTGTCGTTCTCTTATTATCTTTCCTCATTTCTTCGAACACTGTTGGCAAACAGATGGTTGTATGCCACTCAGAATTGACCGTCCTATGTTCCACTTAAGGCACTGTGGCAACATGCCGGTTATATCGAAAAAAACGCAAGCATTTGTTTCGATGTACTTTTTTTTCGAACAACTTTTGTTGGATTTGACTCGTCTTGAAAGACCCATACGGCCGATTGCTGTTTTATTTCGGGTTCATATGGCACATAGATACATGATTCATCACCTGCGACAATATAATACACTGCCTTTGAGCTACCGCAGTTATATAAGTACTTTTTCAACATCTCTTTGCACTAATCCATACGGGCCTTTTTTGAACTTTCGTCAAATTATGTGGGATTCAACGAGAACAATATTTTATTTTTTATTTACGGCCAAATTAACATGCATTATCTTATTGATGCTTGTCATACTGGTGCCCAAGGATGCCTCCATCTCGCGGTGTGCCACATGTCGGTCATGCTTAATCAGTTTACGCTTAGCATCGATGGTTTCTGGCAAAGTGGCCGAAGTTGGACGTCCTTCACGAAATTCATTCTGGAGCGAACGGCGTCCGAGACTGAACTCTTGGTACCAGCGATTAACAGTGGTTTTTGATGGTGCTTCATTGCCAAAAGTCAAAAAAATATTAAAAATTAAAGATGTCGATTAAATTGTTGATTAACGGAAGATTATATGTTAGTTTTTTTATTTCTATAATGTAAATTATTTCAATTTTACTAAATGTTGTTCCTAAGTTATATATGAGGGCGACCGCAAAACTAAACTGGCCTGGCACATTTTCTGTTTTACTAGCAACTTTTTTTTTTAAAGCAATCTTTTAAAATCCATCTGTCAAAATTTCCGAAATATTTAATGATTATTTTCTTTGTTACAGGTGATTGAAGTAAACAAGTTTTATAATTTTTGAAAAATGGAAAATAAAGAGTTTCGTGCGGTAATTAAACACTTTTATATAAAATTAATCAATTAGTCAAAGACGAATTGGATTCTGTTCATGGTGATAATGCACCATCATACTCCACCGTGAAATCCTGGATTCAACAATTTAAAATGGGTCGTTCAAGTACGGAAGATGAACAACGCTCTGGAAGACCGAAAACTGCTACTACTATTGAAAACATTAGAAAAATATTTAATGAAGTGACTAAAGATAGACGAATAAAGCTCAGAGAACTTGCTGATATTGTTAAAATACACGAAAAACAAGTTTGGAGTATTTTACATGATGAACTCCACATGAAAAAGCTATCCGCAAGATGGGTGCCGCGTTTGTTGACTTTGCCCCAAAAAATCGTCCATTGGACCAATTCCGAGGAGCTTTTAGCGATTTATCAGCGTAATCCAATAGAGTTCTTGCGCCGATTCATAACTGTTGATGAAACATGGATCCATCACTACATCCCAGAATGCAAAGAACAGTCAAAACAATGGATAGAAGCTGGTAAAAGTGGTCCCAAGAAGGCGAAAACTATTAAGTCGGCAGGAAAATAATGGCCACAGTATTTTGGGATGCAAGGGGTATAATATTTATTGATTATCTTGAGAAAGGAAAAACTATAAATAGTGAATATTATTGTGCATTATTGGATAAAACGACCGCATTTAGAAAAAAAAAAGTTATTTTTCATCAAGATAATGCTCCTTCACACACTGCATTTTTAACTCAACAAAAACTGGCCGAATTACGATTTGAAATTGCTCCGCATCCACCATATCGTCCAGATTTAGCTCCTTCTGATTATTTCTTGTTTCCAAATTTAAAAAAATTTCTCGGTGGCAAAAAATTGTCGTCCAACAGCGAGGTTATTGCTGAAACTGAGGCATATTTTGAAGGTCTTGCAAAATCTTATTTGTCGGATTAAAAAATCTGAAAAACGTTTGGTGAAGTGTATTGAGTTGGAAGGAGATTATGTTGAAAAATAAATAATAATAATTCCAAAAAACGGTTCTTTTATGTTAGGCCAGTTACTTTTGCGGTCGCCCTCGTATATGGTTGCCAGATTAAATAAAATTCTCATCCCTGAATAAGTTGTCCCAACGAAACGTCGGATTGAAGGAATGAAATAATAATCTTTTATTCGCATTGAAGTTGAATGTGACCTTGAAAGCCCATTTAGGAAATCCTAAGAAAAACCAAAAAAGTCAAAACAAGTTAATTTAAACACTCTTGTCTGTGTAACCCACGCCGAAATCATAAAAAATCATCGCACGAAAATGTTCACGGGATAATTCCATTTTTTGACTGAAACAAAACAATTCGTCCTCAAATGACAAAACGTTCTGAGTGAAGTTATGCTAAAAAATGTCAAAGTTTCCAATGGAAGTCCCAGTTTGCATCTGGGAACACTAGTATTGTAAGAACCCGAAATATAAATAGCTGCCCCCATAAAAGCGTTAATGAGTTTGGCCCGGCCGAATCTTATATATCCCCCGCTGCTACTAAGGCTGCTATATATATTTCTGGCCTAATAATGAAAATGCGAATATTTGTCATCAAAAATGGTTTTATTGTTTTTCAAAGTATTCTCCAGCATGACTTAAACACTTTTGCATGTACTCAAAGCAATTGTCGAAGCACCTTTTCCACTTCGATTGAGACATCTCTAAAACATGGTTTTTGAAAGCTTTAACAGCATCTTCGGCGTCGAAATCGTTGACCACACATTTCTATCTTGATGTGCTGGAATAAAAATAAGTCATTGGGTGCCAAGTCAGGGCTGTACGGCGGATTTGCTGGTCAAAAAGAGCGGTTTGAGCCGATGTGTGAGAGCTCGCATTGTCATGGTGCACAATGATTCGTCTTCTTATGTTCGTTTTTCGTAACCCCCGTAAAGGCCGGCGAGTTTACGAGTACGAGTTTTACACCAAAACCATTGAAAGGCTTCTCCATAAATTCTATAACACGTTCGGAGCAGTAGATTCCAGTACGAGACTTTATAAGTAGAAAGCATGAGGTGTTTAGATTTCACAGAAGTTCCCCTTTCCTTGTGGGATGTTTGTAAAACAGGTGGACAACTTGTAAGTCCGGCTGGGTCGAAGCTTTTCTTAAGGGTGCTCCAACCACAATGCACGATTTGAAATGAGAGTCCCACCCTAAGGTCAAGTTTTTTGCTTAACTTAATCTGTTTCAGAATTTGACAATTTCAGCCATGGAAGAGGTACAGAATTGAGCAGCGCAAAAGGATAGTTGAAGTTTTTTTTATGAAAATTTGTGTTCAAATCAAAATGCATTTCGGGCACTTCGTGATTTGTTTGTTCAAAAAAATCGACCAAATGCGTCCACAATCGAAAGAATTGTGCGTAAAATTGAGCAAACCGCGTCCGTAGGAAATTTCCAAACACATTGAAGTCGTTCGCGAAAGTGTGACAAAAGTGTGAACATCTCACGAACATCACTGATGCGAATTTTAAATAGAGGTTTGCATTTACACGCCTACAGGGTTCAATTGATTTAAGAGCTGCAGCCTTCAGTTCATTTTTCCCGTCATCAATACGCCGAAAGGTTGGTTGAACTGACAGAGGTAAATAGTGACTTAACCAAAAAAAAACCTCAGCAACGATTCACGCTTTCACCTCAGAGGGCAAATGAGAAACCACAACTGATTATTGAAAAGCCGATGCCGTTCCACAAAGAGTGACTGGCGTACTTCTTCAAAAAATGAGGTTGGCTAAGTGACCCAGAATGGTGTTCGTTATCGCGAGATGATAAGAAATTCTTGTGGCCAGTAATTGAGGATATGGACCTGGACGATATGTGATTCCAACAGGACGGTGGCACTTGCCAGGGATTTGTGGCCATCCGTCATGTGCTTGAAATCGCTCAAGTAAACCAAGTTCTCATCCGGGTAAGTCTACGAGTATCTTATATTTTGCTAATAAAAGTTTGCATGATTCTATCACTATACATTTATATGAGTAAATATTTGATATTGTTCGAAAAATACTGTAGTTAGCTTACCACAGGTCACGTGCCATCATATATACTTATATTTTCCATGACTTACCTAAAAAGAGAACAAATAATTTAGAACAATTATTAAATAGTTTAAGTGTTAAGCTGAATGTAATCATTATCATTTAATATAAAAGTAATTTAATAATATTTATGTAAATATATTCTACGTCTGAATCATACAAAAATACTTATAGGTATTTAATGTGTAACATCTCCATTCAAATTCCAAGGTAATTTTGTTATCTGTGACTATCTACTTATAGACTCGGTCAATGACAATGACCTCAATGATAGAACGCGGGCTGCTATATATATTTCTGGCCTAGGCAACACTAAGTGTTGCCCGGAGCCATCTGACATTTCGATTGGAAAGGTTGACATTTTTTAGCATAAACGTACTCAGAACGTTTTGACGTACGACCATCATTTGTGCTGTTTACAGTGCCTTTAACAAATCAATTTTGCAAAAAAAAAAATGAATTAACTCGTGAACATTTTCGTGCGATCATTTTTCACAAATTTGATGAACTTAAATGTTTGTATACCGATGGAGTACCATCCTATAGCACTGTGAAAAACTGGTTGAATAAAATCAATCGTGACCGACGATCGCTCAAAGACGAAGGTCGTCCAAAAACGGCCGTTGTGCCAGAAGACATTGATGTCGTGCGGGAACTAATAATGCAAGGTCGTCATGTGACATACCGTGAGATAGAGGCATCCTTGGGCATTTCTTCCACCAGCATACATTCGATATTGCATGAACACCAGGCCGTAAAAAAGGTTTGTTCTCGTTGGATCCCGCACAATTTGACAATCACTCAAAAAGGCTCGTGTCGATTGGTGCAAAGAAATTTTGAAAAAATACGATCGCGGTGCTTCAAAAGACGTTTATAAGATCGTCACAGGTTACAAATCATGCTATGCGTATGAGCCCGAAACAAAACAGCAATCGACCGTGTGGGTCTTCGAAGACGAACCAAATCCAACGAAAGTTGTTCGTGGAAGAAGCACTTCGAAGCAAATGGTCGCCTGTTTCTTCGGCAAAACTGGTCATTTGGCGACTGTTCCGCTTGAGCAACGTAGGAGGTCAGTTTTGAGTGTACACCACAATTTGTTGCCTGACGTCTGCGGAGAAATTCAAAAAACGAACAAGAGAAGACAAATCATTGTGCACCATGACAATGCGAGCTCTCATACCTCGGCTCAAACCTGCGAATTTTTGACCGGCCAAAACCTCGAATTGATGGGTCATCCGCCTTACAGCCCTGACTTGGCACCCAATGACTTCTTTTTATTCCTGCGAATCAAGAAAAAAAGCGTGGTCAACGATTTTCATAGCCAGAAGAGGCTATGAGGTGTCTCAATAGGAGTGGAAAAAGTGCTTCAAAAGTGTCTAAATCATGCTGGAAAATACTTTGAAAAACAATAAAACCATTTTTGATGATAAATGTTCGCATTATCATTATAAGGCCAGAAATGTATATAACAGCCCTCGTATTTTCAAACAATTGTGCCTTAAACAATAAAATATTCTTAAAAAAATTTAAATATGACATTAGTTTAAAATTCTTTGTAAATTTGGTCTAAAAGCCGATCTAAAATTTTCGGTTGGCTGAACATTTAGAAGTGCAGGGTATATAAAGGGTGTCCTAAGAAGAGCCCAATTTTTAAATTTTAAATAAAACACAGATATTTAAAAAAAAAAATCGTGAAACTTTATTATATCGTAAAGTAGACAGAATGAGGTTATGTATGAAACAATATATCGTGCAGATGGCCGCCGCGGCTTTGCTGGCATGCACGCGATCTTTTAATGAAATTTTCAATGACCGTTTTGCATGAATGCTGCGGTATTTCATTAATGCAGCGTCCAATTTCGTCTTTTAAGGCTTGAGTCGTCGTCGGCTTATTCGCGTAAACCATCGACTTCAAAAAACCCCAAAGAAAAAAATCTAATGGTGTTAAATCGCACGATCTAGGCGGCCAATTCTGATCTCCAAAACGCGAAATAACACGACCGGGAAATGACTGATGCAGCAATTGAATTGTTTCTCTGGCTGTATGACATGTGGCGCCGTCTTGTTGGAACCACATGCCCTCCACATTCATTTCTTCAATTCTAGGCAAGAAAAAACTGGTTATCATTTCACGATACCAAACACCATTGACTGTTTGCGCTTGACCTGCCTCATTTTCATAAAAAAAGGTCCAATGATTCCTCCAGCCCAAAAACCACACCACACAGTGACACGTTGAGGATGCATTTGCTTCTCGTGAATCACTCGAGGATTTTCCGCACCCCAAATGCGACAATTCTGCCTATTGACGAAGCCATCAAGATGAAAATGGGCCTCGTCACTGAAGATGATTTTATCGGCAAAATCAGCATTTTCATGTTGTATCTCCAATACCCAATTAACGAACTCCCTTTCGTGTAGCGCTCCATTTTTACTAACCTCGTACCTTCTACTAACAAACAATAACAATTGTTCAAATGTCAAACAATGACACTTCGAATGTTGCCAGATTTAAAAATTGCGTTCTTCTTGGGACACCCTTTATAATATAGTCGTTAACGTCCGACTTTGGGTTTTTTTTCTTCATTAGTTTCCTAATATAGTCGGCCACGACTGAATATTTTTTTTATTAGTTTTGTAATTTTACGAATGTTTTTCAAAGCAAACAAGGGATATCAATCAAATTACAATTTAATGAATAAAAAATAATATAGCAGGTATCCCAAGTCCTTCGATTTACGTCGATCAAATACTACAACGTCTAACAAATACCCCCACTATATCCCGAAGCCTTCAAATGTACTTTCAAAGAAACAGCACAAAGGATACCTACGATTCGTTGTGACGGAATACATTTTATTTTTGGCACTCTGCGTACAATATCTGCGTCAGTAATAAAATGCGATTTTATGGCATAATTTTTTTCCGTTTCGCTCCATTTTTGTATTTTTTGAGCTTTCTTTGCTTCCTGGACGAGAGTAACAGTAGCAGCTGGTGGTGATTAGAATCATAAAACAATTTATTTGACAATTCTGGCAGAAAAAAATGTGCCAATTCAATGCAACAACATTCGATGAACATTTATTGAATTGGTAGATTTAATTCCCGATGCGTTGAATTGTCCATTTCACTTATTTTTTTTGTTCAGCTGATGTTCGTATGGGCTGAAGCGTAAAAAGTGGAGTAACATGTGGCAAACCAAATGAAATAGAGTAAGCAATAACTTCCATAAATGGAAATGGAAAAAAGACATATTAAAAACTCCAAAGAACATCGTCGTCATAATATGTTGAAAAATACGAGTTCAATTTGAATTTGGTTCGCAGTGTTTCAAAAACAAAACTCTCAAATTACTCCGCTACACCAGCACACTTAAGTATAGACACCAATTTTCTTCTTCAATATACTTACTGCACTCGTAACCATCTGCTGTTGTCTAAATCAAATTGAATTTTGAAGTTACCTCGAGTTTATTGGCAATTGCTCTCAACACCAACATGCCTCTACAAGCCACTTTAATTTTGCCAACGGCCTAATTTAACCCAATCCCCCTCTACCCGGCGGACGCATTTTCCGCGAAATATTTATTCTCATCAGTTGCCTTCGATTTCATTAGCCACACCTTGAGGCGTCCCTAATTCAATGATTGTGTATGGCACTCTTGTCATTAGCATAAATTAAAGCTTTGCCTAGGAGCAGCATTTTCCCCTGTTTGGTTTTGCAGTAACTTTCAAAGGATTAGCCTTCGTTATCGTTCCGAACAAATTTAAAGTAGCCTAGCAGCGGCAGCCAAATGTACAACAAGCCCGCACAGAAGTGTATATATGTACATACTCAGTCTTAGAGATATACTCGTACACAGCTATTTGCACTAAACCACAATTACCACAATCGTTAGTAGGTGTATTAGCGCGTATTTTATGGCAGGCACAGTGTTACGACGTTCAACATTAAGTCGTCTTATTTTTTTGGGTTGGCTGCGGGCCTCAGCAATAGTTATAAAGTAATCACAGTGTGTTTAGGGCCATGATTTGGAAAACAATTGGAACAGGTTTTAGTAAAACTTTAAAACATATTTAAATTCGACTGGGTCGAATCTTACGTATTATTAATTGTGTGTAGAGTGTTCAAAAAACTGGCGTTTTTAGAATACCGGCATTTCAAACCCGTATATCGGATTTCTTATAAAGAAATAAACCTTCATTAACCAACAACCTTTTGTCAAAGAATGGAAATTGTTTTCCGAGCCAGAAGTAAAGCTATAGTGGTCTGAAATGACTCTTAATTTATCCAGATTTTATAACTATGGAATTATTTGAGTATATGTTTTTGGTTCTCATATGTTCATGATTAAGTTGGTCAGACACAGAGACCGTCAGAGAAATTAAGCCAAATCAATTTTATTTGTATTCATAACTTTTTATAGTTCTTTTAAAGTTACTTTGTCTATGTACAGGGTGGAGCGCGATAATTTGTTTTTTTCTGCCCTGCAGACTGTGGCGGCACTGTTGGTCGAAGAGAGTGGAGAGTATGCGTGGCTTATGAAGTGACAGACGGGTGTTTTGTATTCGTCTGCTTTTCAGTTGTTATCATGCATGTGACACGTGAGAAGAGGACATTTTGTGTTGACGGGTATTTTTCAAATGCGCACTCGATCATTGCAGTGCAGCGTGCTTTTCATTTACGATTCATTCGTCCCCCACATGGACGTGTTCCTGGACGGCAATCAATTGTAAATTGGGTAACTTCTTTGAGAACAGCAGGGAATATGGCATATGTATGAAGGGGACCCGAGAAAAGAATTACAATACGTGAGTTGCTATATATATTTCTGGCCTAGGCAACACTAAGTGTTACCTGGCGCCATCTGACATTTCCATTGAAAAGTTTGACAGTTTTTAGCATAAACGTACTCAGAAAGTTTTGACAAACGACCATCATTTGTGTTGTTTACAGTGACTTGAAATGAAAAATCAATTTGGCAAAAAATGGAATTAACTCGTGAACATTTTCGTTCGATCATTTTTCACAACTTTCAACGTGGTTTATCATGACAAGATTGCATCGATGAACTTAAATCTTTGTACGGCAATGAAGCACCATCCTAAAACACAGTGAAAAGCTGGTTTAATGAATTCAATCGTGGCCGAAGTTCGCTCAAAGACGAATGTCGTGAATGTCGTCCAAAAACGGCCGTTGTACCAGAGAAAATTGATGCCGTGCGTGAACTGATAATGTCAGATCTTCATGTGACATACCTGCACCTGCATACATTCGATATTGCATGAACACCTGGCCGCAAAAAAGGTTTTTCTCGTTGGATCCCGCACAACTTGACAATCGCTCAAAAAAAGGCTCGTGTCGATTGGTGCAAAGAAATTTTGAAAAAATACGATCGCTATGCTTTAAAAGAAGTTTAAAAGATCGTCACAGGTGACAAATCATGGATCTATGCGTATGCGCCCAAAACAAAACAGCAATCGACTGGGTGGGTCTTCGAAGACGAGCCAAATCCAACGGAAGTTGTTCGTGGAATAAGCACTTCGAAGGAAATGGTCGCCTGTTTCTTTGGCAAAACTGGTCATATGGCTACTATTCCGCTTGAGCAATGTAGGACGGTCAATTTAATTCTTAGTGGTACACCACAATTTGTTTGTCTGAAGTCTTGGGAGAAATTTGAGAAACGAGAAGATGAATCATTGTGTACCATGACCAACGCCTTTTTGACCGGCCAAAACGTCGACTTGATGGGTCATCCGCCGTACAGCCCTGACTTGGCACACAATGACTTATTTTTATTCCCGCACAGTAAGAAAAAAAGCGTGGTCAACGATTTTCGTCGCCAAAAGATGCTGTTAAAGCGTTCAAAAACCTTGTTTTGGAGGTGTCTCAATCGGAGTGGAAAAAGTGCTTCGACAATTGGTTTGAGCGCATGCAAAAGTGTAAAAATCATGCCGGAGAATACTTTAAAAAACAATAAAACCATTTTTTGATAATTAGTATTCGCATTTTCATTATTAGGCCAGAAATATATATAGCAGCCCTCGTACTACAAAAAATCGAGAGAGAGAGAGTTAGATCATAAGAACTGCAATCTCCAAAACGCTCTGCTCGGAAGCTGTCGCTTGCTCTTGGCATTTCCAGACTTTTTTTCAGCCGGCTCTTGAGGCAAAGCAATTAAAGGATACATAGTTCCAACAGGATAGTGCCACTGCGTACACAGCGAGTAGGGTTACCATGAATTGTTTGAGGCAAATGTTTCCTGGACGGCTTATCTCGTCGAGGGGAGATGTCAACTGGCCAGCGCGCTTACCAGACGTAGCCCCATGCGATTTTTCCCTTTAGGGTTTTGGGAAGGTGTATAACAACCCTCCCAACACTTTAAAAGACCTAATTAACAATATTTAGGCTGAAGTTGGCAGAATACCAGTCGACATGCTTGTAAGAGTTCATGAAAAATTCGGAAAACGTATGCAACAGAGTGTGGATAGCGAAGGGGGCGTGGAACCGCCCACTTTTATTACAACATTGAACACACCCATTTCAATATTAGAACTGAACATACCCCGCTAATGTCATATGGGTTTTGAAAGCTAACCTTAATAGCGTTAGTCTGACATAGGATTTTAAAATTGTTTCTACTTTCATCATGGAGTGGTGAAATAATGAGAACCGTATCGCTGTAATAGTGCTTTTCAAGCGTGAAATGCATAAAACTGTTTGAGGAGACTGAAGATGTAAAAGACCGCCATCGGTCGGGCCGCCCACGCTCTGTACGAACACCGCATGTCATCAAGGCCGTTAAATCAAGAATTCACAGAAATCCGCTCCGAAAACAGAAAATAATGGCCCGTGAGATGAATATCACGCAAAAGTCCATGAGTCGAATCGTTAAAAACGACTTGGCACTTTCAAACGACGTACTGGACATTTATTGACTGCAGCTTTAAAAAAAAAATAGGATTAAAAAATGCAAACGTCTTTTGGTGAAGCACGCTGATAGCTTGCACAGAATTTTGTTCACCGATGAAACAAATTTTTACCGCTCAGGAAAAATTTAACAACCAAAATGATAAAGTGTATGCGCGGTCATCTAAGGAAGCATCTGAACTGATCCCAAGGGTGGAAAAGGGTCATCACCCAGCTTCAGTCATGGTTTGGTGGGGTGTCTCTTACGATGGGATCACTGACCTGCATTTCTGCGAACAAGGAGTCAAAACATCGGCCAAAGTTTACCATAAAACCGAAGCTGTTGTGAAGCCTTTTAACAATTCCCTGTTCCAAAACCAGCCATGGACTTTCGAGCAGCATTCTGCGCCGGCCCATAAGGCTAAAACGTCCCAGGCCTGGCTTCGAAACAATTTGCCAGCGTTCATTTCCTCTGAAGAATGACCCTCAGGCAGTCCAGATTTGAGCCCATTGGATTACAAATTGTGCGCGGTTTAAGAGGACAAGGTTTGTCACAAAAGATACCCCAACACTGGATCTCTTAACACTGCTTTAGTTCGAGCTGTGGCAAATTTTCCAATGGACGAGGTTCGTGCAGCTATTGACGATTGGCCAGTGCGACTTAAGGCGTGTGTAAAGGCAAAAGGCGGACATTTCGAAGAGGTAGATTCTTTTTGGATACAATATACATCAATAAATATATTAAAAAATATTTGGTCCAAAAACATTCAGTACTTTTTTTTACAGCATGAAACGTGTGTAACAGTATTTAGGTCCCTACTAAGTAATTCTGTGAAAACTTTTCTTTATATTCTCTTAAAGTATAAGGAAATAAGTTTGATGTAAAAGCGGGCGGACCATGCCTCATTTAAAAATCGTACACATATAAATTCTGACACACACAAGCATTCAGGGCAAATATTAAAACGACCCGCTTATATTTGTGTTCATTACATAGCTTTAAAAAAGAACGTCTTGAGCCACCTACGCGTTGAACCAGCTACGTTTCTTTCTTTAGTAGTAAATGTTTTAAATCCGACGTTATTAGGGTTAACGAGTTATGAGTTATTTTCAATATTTGTGAATGTGGACGCTGCCACTCCCCTCTGTAAAAACGTGAACCACTGTAAAATTTTAGACAGTTTGCATAAAACTACAGTCATTTCAGCGCTTTTAAAAATGGGGGCGTGGGGCAGCCCATTTTTCCCCCAAACGTATTTGATTATACACAGATACTACTTATAAAGGGTGTCCCAAGAAGAACGCAATTTTTAAATCTGGCAACATTCGAAGTGTCATTGTTTGACATTTGAACAATTGTTATTGTTTGTTAGTAGAAGGTACGAGGTTAGTAAAAATGGAGCGCTACACGAATGAACAACGCATTCTCATTGTGAAATTGTTTTACCAAAATGGTGAAAGTTTTGCGGCTACAGTTCGCAAATTGCGATCAATTTGGGGTCACAATAATGCTCCAAAAGAGTCAACTGTAAAGAGATTAATGGATAAATTTGCCGAAACTGGGTCTGTTAGTGATGTAAAGACAACAACGCGCCATCGACCAGGTCGATCGACCGAAAATGTCGCAGCTGTACGTGATGATGTCGCTCAAACTCCATCCACCTCAAGTCGACACCGAGCTCAGCAAATTGGTGTCTCCAAATCCACTTTGCAGCGAATTTTGACGAAAGATTTGCATCTTCATGCATACAAAATTCAATTGACTCAGGAACTGAAGCCAGCTGACCATGGACAGCGAAGGGAGTTCGTTGATTGGGTATTGGAGTGACAACATGAAAATGCTGATTTTGCCGATAAAATCATCTTCAGTGACGAGGCCCATTTTCATCTTAATGGCTTCGTCAATAGGCAGAATTGTCGCATTTGGGGTGCGGAAAATCCTCGAGTGATTCACGAGAAGCAAATGCATCCTCAACGTGTCACTGTGTGGTGTGGTTTTTGGGCTGGAGGAATCATTGGACCTTTTTTTTATGAAAATGAGGCAGGTCAAGCGCAAACAGTCAATGGTGTTTGGTATCGTGAAATGATAACCAGTTTTTTCTTGCCTAGAATTGAAGAAATGAATGTGGAGGGCATGTGGTTCCAACAAGACGGCGCCACATGTCATACAGCCAGAGAAACAATTCAATTGCTGCATCAGTCATTTCCCGGTCGTGTTATTTCGCGTTTTGGAGATCAGAATTGGCCGTCTAGATCGTGCGATTTAACACCATTAGATTTTTTTCTTTGGGGTTTTCTGAAGTCGATGGTTTACGCGAATAAGCCGACGACGACTCAAGCCTTAAAAGACGAAATTGGACGCTGCATTAATGAAATACCGCAGCATTCATGCAAAACGGTCATTGAAAATTTCATTAAAAGATCGCGTGCATGCCAGCAAAGCCGCGGCGGCCATCTGCACGATATATTGTTCCATACATAACCTCATTTTGTCTACTTTACGATATAATAAAGTTTCACTATTTTTTCTTAAATATCTGTGTTTTATTTAAAATTTAAAAATTGCGCTCTTCTTGGGACACTCATTATATACCGAATTTGATGTTCGAGGTCTTTATAGTTTATGAGCTTTTGGTTTTTTAAGTTTTTGGATATGTTGGTGATGCCACGCCTCGTTTTTAAATCGTATCAGTCTGTACCATGTGACAATCTCCTGGTCCACTGTACTGTTAAAATTTCTAGAAGATTGGGCTGTTACTTTTGGCCTTACAGCGCTGTAAAAAAGGGACGTGGCACCGCCCACTTTTTCCTTATACTTATTTCGTTACCACTTTTTCCTTATACGTATTTCGTTACACACAAACGGTAGTATATATATAATAGTATATAAATAAGTACATACTAGGGCTGCGACATCGATGTTTTCCAAAAAACATCAATTTCTTTTAACATCGATGTTTTAGTGCCGATGTTTTACCGACATCGATGTATTGTATCGATGTTTCTATCGATGTTTATCCTTCTGACTGTGATTGTGACCAGTGCTGTAAAATTTGTTCTATCTTGTATTTTTGTCTCTTTGGGTTTGCTCCTAAGTTAGGAAAAAAAAGAGACAAAAGATTATAAAGAATGTGTACATTATTTCAGTGTTCAACTTTTGGACATCAACTTTTCAATTCAACTTTTTGAACATCACAAACTGGTGCAAGAGAATTGGAAGGCCAAAAGAGATCCAGGGTTATTGATCAAATAGATACTGCTCATGGCTGCATATTTGAAAAGTCCTGTGCCTAGACTACATGAAAATCCCCTGGAGGAATGGCAACAGGGATATGTGCCTAAAACCTCAGCGTGGATGAAGACTGCTATAAAATATTTATCAATTATGGCCACTTCTGTCCCTTCTGAGAGAGTGTTCTCGGCTGCTGGAAATATTGCTTCAAGCAGAATGGGCTTCTTCTGAAGGAGAGAAGCTCCAAAAAATTCTATTTTTACAAACTGTCAACTCAAAGTTTTGAAACCTTGAGCAATAATCTTTAATATAATTTTGTTTTAGCAATATACTTATAAGAATTAATCAAGTATAAATCAAATATGGTGACTTATTTGTTGATATTACATATTAAAAAGAGAATATAAGCAAAAACAAAATTTCCGTAAAACATCGTTGTTTTCGAACATCGATATTTTTCGATGTTTTATCGACATCGATGTCTCTGATTTTTTTTACAAAATCGATGTTTTAAGGTCGATGTCGCAGCACTAATACATACGAGTACGAGTATATAATATACTTATAGTATATATAAAGGGTGAAGGGTGAATATAGAGATTTTTGTCATAATATTATTTTTTTTTTTATTAATTTCCTTCAAATTATAGCAACTGTATTATGGAAATGAGCTTTCGGTGAGAATTGGGAAGATCCGCTGTTTCGACAAAAATGTTGCTCAGTGATGAAACCCATTTATGTCGCAACGGCCACGCAATACAAAAACATATGCCGCATTTAGGCTATAGCGAAACCAGAAGAGAATCAAGAGGTGCCATTTTACCCAAATAAACCCACGGTTTGGTGATAATGGATTCATCGATCCATATTTTTATAAAAATGACGATGGCCGAAACGTTACCATAAATGGTGCTCGCTATCGTGTCATAATATCGTACTTTAAGCTACCTGATATTGAAGCCTGATATGAAGCTTGATGACATTTGGTTCCAATAAGACGGCGTTACGTGACATACAGCCAACGTAAAAATCAATTTAATAAAGAAAACTTTTGGTAAGTATTTTTGGTAAGTTTTGGCGTGGCCTTCAAGATCGTGCGATTTAACAACGCTATACTATTTATTGTGGGGTTTTGTGAAGTCGCTTGTTTACGCAGACAAGCCCGACACAATTGACGTCTTAGAAGAGAATATTCCGAGCGTTATTGCTGACATACGGCTCCAAATGCTTCAAAAATTGGGTCCTCAACTGGAATTTGTTCGAGCCAATTGCCCGAAATCATTTTTAAAACATATCTCTATATTGAAGCTAAATTCTTGGCCATAACATTTTATAATATGCGTTTTATTTCTTCTTCAAACCCACAAGTCTAAAAACACACCCTTTAGATCCGTCCATCATAATAAAGAAATATTAAAAATAATTCCCTGAAAACTTTTTGGTTTTTTGTACAATTAACAGCGTGACTGTTGGACTACCCTTTACACATTTCCTTTAAAGTTTTGCTATATAGGTCCTAGATCAATGGTCCATTTATAATTAAACAAGGATTTAAACTTTCTTTTTATAAAATAAAAGAAAAAATACCTAAGCGTTGCTAAAGCACAAAGATGTCCCCCTTAAAAAAAAGTAACAGCATTCAGCTTCGCAATTTATTTACGTACCATAGGTGTCAGTAACTGGACATGTGGGCGAAAACGCAATAAATCTCTAATGTCCTCTCCAATAAAGTTATCGCCCAAAACTACAGCGGCCATGGAACACTGTAATTTGCAACATTATCTGCAGGCTTTCAGGGTAGTTTGCCACAAAACCTGTCTGTCTGTGAATGTGTTTTTTGTTTGTTTTTACAGTCCTGTTGTCTTGACTCCTTCTAAGAGGCATAAATCAAAGCGGCTATCAGCCATTTCCCACCAACCAACACCCGACTCAAACGTACGGTTAAATGTTTAATGCAAATGCCTGCCTACTGCACATTATGCCTCCCCCAATGGCTTAGGCTCAATGTAATTTGAAAATATTTCCAGGCCCATAGTACGAGTATAAACATTTACTTATGTACCCTTAACCATATACAAATGCCACATCCTTGGGAGCACAAAGCTCATTTCCCCCTCAAAGATGGAAAACGTTTCGATGGTCGGAGAATTGCTAGACATTGCAACTGGGAGAGGGTATTGAAATGCTGCAGCAAAACTGCAATAATCAGCTGCACAGCCAGCACATTTGTGGCAGATTCCATTAAAAATACTCCGAAATACAAGTAGCTTGCCTTGCCACACAGTGAGACAGACAACAACAGTTGTAAGAAGGCAGAAATATTGTGTGTACTTTCGAAACCCCAAAAAGTTTTCAATATTTACCATTCGAATTGAGAAGGAACAGAAGAATAGAAGAGATTTATGTTGAGATATTAAAATGTGTATACTTTACATATGGCTTGTTTTCACTTAAAATCCTTCGATTGACGGTGTCCTGGCACGAGATGCCATGGCAGTGGGGACTTATGGTCGTTGTCGAGAATTTATGAGAGATAAGTGTCTAAGCAAATATTTCAGTAATTGCCGAAAATGTCATAAAATGTAAATTATTGACAGTAATAATGTTGTCTTGTGGGGGGGGGGTCGGTAAGGCCATAAACGAAGAAGTAGAGTGTAACTTCCTGTAGGAAATCACTGCGGACTTGTGTTAAGTATCGAAGCTGGTGCAGAGACACGGATGATGCCTTTGTTGGGCGCCATGGATTAAGTAGGCCACGATAAGTATAACGAAATATATCGTCGTCGATACAGTGGTCAAAAAGCAAGTAAATTTGGTTGTTAAGTCCTTTTCAAGTCTTTTAAAAAATAGAAAAAAATCTGGTATTTGATTTAGGCCAAATCGGAGAACTTTGAAGCAGCGCATCCGGTCAACACAACTTTTCACAACATTTGCACTGGTTTCTGACACGGATGATGCCTTTGCTGGGCGCCATTGATAAAGTAGGCCACGATAAGTATGACAAAACATGGCATTGTCCATACAGTGGCCAAAAAGCAAGTAAATGTGATTTTTAAGTCCTTAAACATTCGTTTCAAACAGCAAATCTGATATTTGATTAAGGCCAAATCGGAGAATTTTGAAGCAGCGTTTCTGGTCAACAAAACTTTTCACAACACTTGCTCTGGTTTCTGACGTTCTGCGCAAATGACGACCCCAAAAGCTTGAGAAACTAAAGAATTCTTAGCATAGTATCGGAACTTCTAGGCCGAACGGCGTCAAATCTCAGCTCCGATGTAGCCACTAGGGTGCCCAAAAACGGATTCTTAGCATAGTATCGGAACTTCTAGTCCGAACGGCGTCAAATC
This sequence comes from Hydrotaea diabolus, assembly GCA_963513945.1. Classification (NCBI taxonomy): domain Eukaryota; kingdom Metazoa; phylum Arthropoda; class Insecta; order Diptera; family Muscidae; genus Hydrotaea; species Hydrotaea diabolus. The sequence continues at coordinate 152,917,912 of OY740718.1, read as the reverse complement.
TCAGCTCCGATGTAGCCACTAGGGTGCCCAAAAACGTGGTTTTCAGAAAACATGCATTTCGGGGTTTTACAAAACAAACTTTTGAAAAAACACTCATTCGTTTTTTTTAAAGCAAAAAGCCATCATTAACCGACTTCTCAATTTTAGCCTTTTTCTTTAGAATAAAAAGTATTTTTCGAATCAGGAGGAATATCCAAATGCGTATAATCACAATTGATATTCGGTTCGACATACCGAAAGATGATAAATATGATCCAAGTATTTTACACACAACTACTTTTCTATGGAATGCAGCTAAAATGTGTAGTTTCAAATACTGGAGTTGCAACCAAACGAGTTGCTGATATATTGTTACTGTAACCACTTATTGGTGATGATGACTAAAATTTTATTATAATTCAAGACAAGTTGTTTGCTTGTAGCTAGTTTTTATTGGTTTAATCTATGTAACGCGCAAACTAGAAAGGGACCTAAGGTTAAAAACCAGTTTTGTTCAGGAGAGCCATTTTAAAGATTAGGTCCCTTTCTATTTGCGCTTAGAATCGTCGACTTCACTTTCATAAAACGCGCATATCTCTGGGAGGGAACACCACTTTTGGGGCATGGGATCGGTCTCATTCGATGCTCAGATGTTGTCCACATCAAAAAAAAGTGAAAAGTTGATGAAAAGTTTTGTTCAGGAGAGCCATTTAAAAGATTGCGCTTAGAATCGTCGACTTCACTTTCATAAAACGCGCATATCTCTGGTAGGGAACACTTTTGGGGCATGGGATCGGTCTCATTCGATGCCCAGATGTTGTCCACAGCAAAAAAAGAAAAAAACGAAAATTGATTTTTTTACCCTTAGGTCCCTTTCTCTATGCGCTGTCACATATGTATAATTTAAATAAAATAATTAATATTGATTTTAAGTTAATCGATTGGTTAACCTTTTTCTGTAGAAATCTTAATTTTCTTTACCTCTTCCCCCATAAGACCGACCGTCCCAATGTGTTGAGATTGCTGCAATGTAAGCAAAAAAACATTTTTTTGCTCCAAAAAAAATTCCAAATTTTTGAGTTACAACCGTTTTGTTAAACAAGTGCCGTATGTGGATCTTTTACCTAAAATTCCACTGATGCTAATAAATTCAGTGCATCCAACTAACACTCGGCTGTACTGATGGAAAACGTACATGGAACCTTAATTATTCGGGTGGCAAAGTACATGGAACCTTAATTATTCGGTTGGCACATAAATTCGGTTGCGCCAACAATTTTGTTCTCCGTGTGCAGTGAAATAGTTAAAGTCGGAAGTGGGCAACCCTCTTCTTCTAGATTTACAGAAAAACCAATTGGAACATATTTTTGGATATCTTGAACGGACTTCAAATATAATTAAAAATTAGGTCATATTTGAATTTATATGACAATTTTATTGTTTTTGGTAGCTATTTGTCCATGTATAGAGGCCATATGCTCCTTGTAGGAATTAAAGCAATAAATATATATGTCCGTTTAAAATTACGTCAGATTCTCTGGCGAATAAAAAGAACTCATTGGGTGCCAAGTCAGGACTGTATGGCGGATGAACTATCAATTCGACGTTTTGGTCGGTCAAAAAGGCGCTGTTTTGAGCCAATGTGTGAGAGCTCTCATTGTTATGGTGCATAAAGATTCGTCTTCTCTTGTTAGTTTTTCGAATTTCTTCAAAGACTTCAGACAAACAAAATGTGGCGTACCACTCAGAATTAACCGTCCTACGTTGCTCAAGCGGAACAGTCGCCACATGACCAGTTTTGCCAAAGAAACAGGCGACCATTTGCTTCGAAGTGCTGCTTCCACGAACAACTTACGTTGGATTTGGCTCGTCTTCGAAGACCCACACGGTCGATTGCTGTTTTGTTTTGGGCTTATACGCATAGATCCATGATTCGTCACCTGTGACGATCTTATAAACGTCTTTTGAAACACCGCGATTGTATTTTTGCAAAATTTCTTTGCACCAATCGACACGAGCCTTTTTTTGAGCGATTGTCAAATTGTGCGGAATCCACCGGGAACAAACCTTTTTTACAGCCAGGTGTTAATGCAATATCGAATGAATGCTGATGGAAGAAATGTCCAAGGATGCCTCTATCTCACGGTATGTCACATGACGATCTTGCATTATCAGTTCACGCACGGCGTCAATGTTCTCTGGTCGTGGACGACCTTCACGACCATCTTTATTGAGTAAGCTTAGGCCACGATTGGATTCATTATACATTATATTCATAGCATGTTCGTCGCAACCATAGTATTGTTTTTTGGGTTTCATTTTAACAACAGTATGATTGCGGCAATATTAATATTGTTGAAATGTAACAATAGTATTATTGCCAAATTTAGAAATGAAAGTATGGTTGTAGCAACCATATAAACATGGTTGGTGCAACAAAAGTATTGTTTTTTAAAATTTACGTTAACAATTATATGATTACAGCAATCATGCGGAATGGTTGCGAATATTTTCATGTGCGCGTATGTTTTTTTATTTGATATACCAAAAAAACAGTACATGGTTGTTGTTCATTATAAAAAACAACAACAATCGGAAGGTAGTTCGAGGCATTTTTATTGTGTTTACTTTGTTCGGTAAAATACTCTACTACCGACAGGTTCTCGTTTATTTAAAATATGCCTGCACTTAAGTAGATAGCCATTGATCGTGGTTTAATCACATTCGTTACTTAGGGTCTACGGATGGTGAAGTAGCATTCACCTCTGCTGGCAACTTAAAGTATTTTCGACGGCCGACGAATATATATATATATTTTTTTTTAATGAATTGTTCAATAAAAACATGTCCTAAAATCTGGCTATGATCTAATAGTAATGCAATTTTAAATAACTTACTTAATAAAAATCTCTATTTTTGAATAACAACATTACCCAATCCTAATTAATAATCATAGTATGGTTGAGTGTGAATCAAACTATGTTTGTGAGGATCATATTATGGTTGTATGAGAAACATACAATGGTTGTGAGGATCATAATATGGTTGTGCAGATCATAGTATGGTTGTGGAGATCATAGTATGGTTGAGAGTGAATCACACTATGGTTGTGGGTATCATAGTATGGCTATTTGTGAATCATACTATTGTTGTGCATCAACCATATACCCAACAATAATATGATCCTCTTCAAATATTGTCACCCAAACCATACTTTTTTTCTGTATTGTTCGTTTGAAAGGACATTTTATGTCATTTATTTTTTGAATATTGTTTCTTTTCAATGTGGCCACAACCACGTCTCAGGGTGTGCATTCTGAGGGTCCAACTTTGGATGACTCGTTCGAGCATATCGACCGGTATGGCGGTAATAACACACGTAATGTTGACTTCCAAAACCTAAATCGTAGCTAGTTTGTCAGCATAGACTTTGGACTCTACGTAGCCCCAAAGATAAAACTCGGCCAATTAACCGCTCCAAAACGTGAAATTACTCTTCGAAATGACCTCTCCGTCCTGATGAAACTAAATGTCGTCAAAATTACGGGCTTCAGTTTCAGGTAGCAAATAGTTTGATATCGTCTCGCGATAGCGAGCACCATTCATGGTTACGTTCCGGCCATCACTGATTTGAAAAAAATATGAACCGATTATTCCACCAGCCACGAATCGCAATAAACCGCTCTGGGTATAATGCCACCTCTTGAACCTCTAATATATTGTCCCGCCGAGAAACAAAAACGCCAATCGATTGGAAAGTTTTTACTACTCTTTTCATTGCAAAATGTGTCTTCCAAGAGTTCGACCAACATTACTATATGTGACAGCGCATAGAGAAAGGGACCTAAGGGTAAAAAAATCAATTTTCATTTTTTTTCTTTTTTTGATGTGGACAACATCTGAGCATCGAATGAGACCGATCCCATGCCCCAAAAGTGTTCCCTCCCAGAGATATGCGCGTTTTATGAAAGTGAAGTCGACGATTCTAAGCGCAAATAGAAAGGGACCTAATCTTTAAAATGGTCCTCCTGAACAAAACTGGTTTTTAACCTTAGGTCCCTTTCTATTTTGCGCGTCACATATGTTTTTCATTGAATAGTTTAACAATAATTTCTTTTTTAGCGGGGCATATAGTCACTGGTATAAAAACGAATAAGAAAATTACTTTTGTAGAATATTTCAAAATTACTTTTGTACAATATTTCACGTAACTACGATTTTTACTATTTGTACGCAAACTTTTTCTGTGTTGCCAACTAGCTCATTTCTATGTAAATAGTGCTGACAGATCGACATACATTTAAATGTCATTGATTCCTTTGAAGATTTACAATCAAGAGTAGGATTAAATTGGCGCAAATATTTTGTGTAGAAAATTTGTTTTGAGCATTATAGACTTGAGTCTTAGGTTGTACGCCGACATTTTTATTTTTAATTGTCTTTGGTTTTACATATAAGTAAAGGGTGTTTTTTATTGAGGTATAGAACATCGAATTGAAATAAAACACAAGAAAATCGTTTTAATGTCCATCAATTTGGCTTTATTGGAAGGATAATTTTATGCCATTAATGTTCAAATATGATTTCTGGCATGTGGCCGCCGCGGCTGGCTCGAATAAAGCCAATTCTACGGGTCCAATTTTCAACCACTTTTTCGAGCATATGGGGCCGTATGTTAGCAATAACGCCACGAATGTTGGCTTCCAAGTCCCCTAACGTGTTTCTGGTTTGTTGGCTCGTCTACGCCGACTTCACATATCCCCAAAGAAAATAATCCAATGGTCCATGTTAACCGATCCATGGTTAACCGAATTAATTGCTCTGATGGACGATTATGTCGACCATAAAATGGACGGAGCTTGCGGTGAACTTCGCGAACTGAACCATTACTTTCGAAATAAATTTGCACGATTTGCAAGCGTTGTTCCTTTGTCAACCTGTTCATGATGAAATGGCAAACCAAACTAAATATTAATCACTTGACAGCTGACAAAATGGCCGCCAGTTAAAAAAGTGATGCCAACTTAAAGTTCTATACCCCAATAAAAAACACCCCTTACAACAACCAAAACAGCGAAAACCGACAAACCGGGTTTAAGCAATTTTTGAAAAACCGCCAGCCGGGTTTAGACATAAAAATTGAAATTTCAGTTTACGGTTTTGTGCACTCTAGTCCTGACTAAGAAATTTTAAGTTATTTGTGAAATCATTGCTTGACTCCTCTAATAATTTCGCCTTATAAGGCTTTGAAACGATTTCCATGGTAAGAAGGAAATTCTATTCGAACTGGCCAAATGCTGCTTATTGCTAATTTGGCGAATTTTCAATCACCAGTTTTTAAACCGATTGAAAACTACAAAATTATTCGTTTATGATTGTTTCTCTTTGCAAATATTACCTGTTTTTTTCAAGCTTAATTTTTTTTCTGTATGTTTTAATTGGCAGCACTGCAGCCGTTTTCTTCCATAGAATAATTACAATAAATTAACTTTTTCCCGCAAGCGTTGCTTATTTTTATCGCTTTGCTTTCGGTAATTTCCTAAGGGAAAACAAAATTAAATTTTATTTAGGCAAATTTCGACGAAAACGAACGTTTTATTATTACGCCTTTTATCCTGGAGTAAAATAAAGATTAACAACATTTTGTTTTTCTTCCGTTTTTACGCTAAGTCCTTTTAAAAAGTTCTCAATTTTTTTACGTCGTTTTTTAAGCGTTTTTCCATACACACTCGTTTACCGCCGTTGTTACCTACTTTTTGTTGGCCTTAAAACCTGGTTTCTCTTTTTGACACACGAAAGGATGCTGAACGGGGTTTGGCGGCGTGGTGGCGGTCTGGGCGTGTATTGGTTGGGGGAGAACAGAAAGAAAATGAGATGCGCGATAATATTGTTTTGTTCTTTCTTCTTTGGCGACACTGTGTTTATTTTCACTTAACGATTTCTTTGCCTTTTAAAGAAACATTGATTGCTTTTAAGGAACACAATCTTTACTCCTTCGGCCGGTCGTTGGCTCGGTGCTTCGTTCAATCATTCATACACTCAGAGCTGCATACATATGTATGTAAAGACTCTCCTTTTTTCTTTTTCTTTTACATATATTTACATATAATTTTGTAATCTTGAGACTTTTGCGAAAATAAGCCGGCAGCGAGGCGGGTATATTAAGTGGCAGACAGCAGTTCAACTCGGCTTTGGTGGGCTGAAAGGCCTACAACCCACACTGATGTGTATTGGTAATTTTCCTCGTATATTAAAGGTAAATATTATTTGAATTCAATCACCTTAACTTACGTAAACTCTCTGCGCGAAAAGTTTCAGTTTCCTAAAAGGTCCTTTGGGAGGGCTGTGAAGAGGAGATTAATCCTTTCGCCGTTATGCTTTGACGTTGGCCATTTTTGCTTGTCTTGTTATGAAATTATGCTTGTTGCCTTTTACGCCACTTAACTCATCAGCCCACTGCGGTGCATAAACACCTGCACGAAAATGTTGTTTTTGTTGCTACGTTTATCCTTAAAAGGAGCAAACACTCATAAGGTTGACGAGTGTGTTAACGCGTGTGTATAAATAAAAATAACTTTATTATTTCCGTTTCCGCTTGGCGTTTTCGTTTGAGCTTTTTTCCTTGAGTTGGCATTTTTCGGTTTAAAATGTCGCACAGTGATTTTAATGGGTTGGCATACATGGGAATGGAAAGAGATTTTCAAAATTATATCTCAACTTATGTCGACACCTTAAAGGTACGTAACTCCAAGCGCGTCGTTTGTCAAAGGAGAACAATTTGCACAGTATGTTTCAACTTATCCTATCAAATCGATTAAGTAAATATAATTGCACTTTTGCGAACAGATTTTAAACACTTCTGGCATTTACGCAAAAGCTATGTTGTTTAATCTGGTTTGAAAAAAAATATATACAGAAAAAATTATGTTCGTGAAAATCGCAATAAATTACAAGATTTGCATTATTTTTTCAGCCAAGGAACTTTTTATAAGAAATATGAAAACAAATCTTAAAAATTATTAATTCGGTTTGATGATAAAAATTTGTGATTTCTTAAAAACCTTCAGAATTTTCTTAGATTTTATGGATTTTTTTTTAAATATTATCCATACGGACAAAAATATAATTGACTCGAAAAGTAGCCTGTTGATTGAAGATTCAACTGACATTACAAAATATTTAGGTTATGTTTAGAATGTGTATTTGTGCATACGAGTATGCGTATGCATATAAAGGTTGGTCAAACAAACAGGCACCATATTTTTTGTAAATAAAACAAAAAGTTTTCCAAGAATCGTCTTACTATTTTCTATGATGGAAGGCTCTATGACAATTATGTGCAAAACAAAATATAGGCAAAAATGCTAGCCACGGCTTCAGTGGCATACCTCTATACTAAAGTCCTTATTTTCAATGACTATAAGTCATAATGAAAGTTCAATTTCGTTATGTGCCGAATTATTTCATTCTTGAGCTCTTGAATTGTTTTCCGCTTATTGACGAACACTTTTTCTTTAAAATATCTCTAAAGAATGAAGTTTAACGGTGTCGAATTACATGATCGTGGCGGCCAATAAACATGGCCACGACGTGAGATAACAAGGCTATTGAATTCCTCGCGCCAAAGAGCCATTGTTTCGTTGGCTGTGTGGCAAGTGGCACCATACTGTTAGAACCACTTATCGTCCAGGTCGATGTCCTCAATTTCTGGCCACAAGAAGTCCGCTAGCATTTTGCGATAGCTAACACCATTCACGCTAACTGCTTGGCCGACCTTTTTCGAAGTAATACGACCCTACGACGCCGCCCATAAACCGCACCAAACAGTCACTCTTTGCAGATATATCGGCTTTGTTAGAATCACTCGTCGATTCTCATTTGCCCAAATGTGAAAATTCTGCTTTGTTAACGAATTTACTGTACACACATTTGGTTGATTGTGCAGACAAAAAAAAAAATCACAAAACGCACGTGATGCGTTTTAATTTTAGCGCCCATTTTCGTAAAACGCTTCAACAATCTAAAGGCGTTGCTCACATGCAGGAAAATATATGGTTACTATATAATGATGGCAACAATAACATGTTGTTTTCAAACAAGCATGTTAGTCTCAACCATAGTATTGTATATTGAATTTTACTTTGACAATAGTATAATTCTGGAAATTTTAATATTGTTCAAATGCAGTAATAGTATTATTGCCTAATTTAAAAATGAAAATATGGTTGGTGCTACAAAAATATTGTGATTGAAATTTTTATTAATTTTAATATGGTTTTACGAATTGTTGTTACGAATCTACCGCAATAATAGTACTTTTTACACGCAGAGAAAAAACATTCGTGATAATCCACGTCGAATGTTGTGAAAAATGATCGTACGAAATTTTTCACAAGTTAATTCCATTTTTTTGCCAAATTGATTTTTTCAAGAGAAAAAACATGGTTACTACATGGTCACGGCAATAATAATATGTTCTCCACAACAAAAGTATGTTCGTCGCAACCATAGCATTGTTAACTGAATTTATTTTTGACAATAGTATAATTGCTGCAATATTAATATTGTTGAAATGTTACAATAGTATTATTGCCAAATTTAAAAATAAAAATATGGTTATAGCAACAATATAAATATGGTTAGTGCGACAAAACTATTGTGTTTTGCGATTTATGTTAACAATGATATGATTACGGCAATAATACTGTATGACTGTAATTTTTCTTCATTTAAATATGCTTTTTAGCACAAATGTTATCGGTACGGATCTAATGCAATAATAGTACTTTTTTTTATCGAAATTAAAATTTTTCAAACAAACTGCTTTGGCTTTGTTTATCTGAACTATTTTTAATAAAAACGCTTACGTTTATTTAAACTTATTTTTTCTACTGTGAAATAAATCACTCCTATTACGAGGGCGGTTAGGAAAGTTCTTAGCCTACCAATGAAAGAGAATGGTAAGTTTTTCAAAAATATTTTTATTTTTCAATATAATCTCCTGAAACTTTAATACACTTAGTCCAACGCTTATCTAGCAATTCTATCCCTTGATTAAAATAGTTTTCCTCAAGGTCTTCAAAATAGTGGTCTACAACTGTAATAGCATCTTCATTTGAGGTAAAACGCTTGCCAGCAAGGAATTTTTTTAGATTTGGGAACAGGTAAAATTCACTGGGAGCTAAATCAGGAGAATAAGGTGGGTGGTCAAGCAACTCGTACTTTAATTCGTTGATTTTAGCCATTGTTAAAACTCTCTTGTGCGCTGGTGCGTTGTCTTGATGAAAAATTATTTTTTTGTGTTGTAAACCAGGACGTTTTTCTCGAATTTGTACATTTAATTGATCTAAAAGGTTGCAATAGTACTCTGAATTTATTGTTTTACCCTTTTGCAGATAGTCAATCAATAAAATACCTTTTAAGACCCAAAAAACCGTTGCCATAACCTTACCAGCCGATTGAATTGTTTTTGCCTTCTTTGGGGCACTTCCTCCAGCTTCAGTTTGGATTGTTCTTTTGTCTCTGGAGTATAGTGGTGGATCCATGTCCCATCAACAGTTATGAAACGACGCTTAAAATCCATGTTATTTCGCTGAAAAAGATCCAAACAAGCTGGAGAAATGTTCATTCTTATGCGTTTTTGGTCGACTATTAACAAGTGCGGCACCCATCTTGCAGAAAGCTTTTTCATCTGTAGTTCTTCATGCAAAATTAAATGGACTCGATAATTTGAGATGCCCATGATATTAGCTATTTCACGCACTTTTATTCGTCGATCATTTTGCTGTTTTTGGACGTCCACTACGTGGTTCATCTTCAATGCTTGTACGACCACGTTTAAATTCAGCAACCCAATTTTTTACTGTTGCATATGAAGGAGCACTTTCACCGTACACATTCCCCATATCATTATGAATTTCTTGTCCCGATAAACCTTTTTTATGTAAATATTTAATGACACCACGCATTTCTAATTTTTCCATTGTAAAAAAATCGCGGATGCGTCTTTTGTGAACACCTATTTCTATATGAAGGAGTTGCCAGATCGAAACAAAATTTAAATGTGTTCATAGAAGAGATGGAAGTTTCCAAAACACTTAACCTTTTTCTGTTTATACCGCGCTTTTTGTGATAGGCTAAGAAGTTTGCGGCAATTTCGCTTATTGACATAGCCACTGAGATGAAATTTCATATGAAACCACGATTTTCCGGAAACTCATGGTGTTCCATAATTAAAAGACAATGGTTCACCCTATATATAATTAAGTAAAATTTTAATTATTAATTTTTTTTAATCAAATTTATATTGTTTTTTTTTAGAATGTTGTTGAGGTCATTACGTATTTAAACTCGATCTTGTGTGTTTGGTTTAATTTTTATGTTTTCCAATATTTCGATTGACTTCTTCAATTATCTTCAGGGATTGTCACTAATAGAATACAAAACATGATTACACTTAATGCATAAAACATTAACACAATATTTGAACAATAATTATATTATGGAAGCCAGTGGTTGGCTTCCGTCTGATTATCACTGTAAACTGATTTTTGTTCCTAGCTTCTGTGCTTATGGACCAGATTTCTATATATCGTCGTTCGTAAGTTATAGTGTTCTATAACGCAAAATAGGAAAAATTGAGATAAGACTGATTTTTGTGTCAATTTATCGAGATCTGTCGATCTGTGTAATCAGTTTGCTTTTATTCTTTATAGTTTCCGAAATATTATACATCGACTTTGTGCTATACAATACTTTACTGACAAGCATCGTAATCTATTGTGTTCTATATGCAAAAAGTCGTGCATATAGAACAAAAGCTGAGCAAAATAACTAAATAAAAATTTATTTTTTTATATAGTTCCATATGCAAGTCTAGTTGAAGTTAGTAATAATTGGGAGGTCTTTCCATATTCTCATTTGTTTTATTTATTTATTTTCTGTGACAATACACATAGACTAATACCAATAGGTATGAATTATTTTTGTGCAATTTGCTTTGCCCCAAACGAAACCTCAGCTGACGATTGTAGCGCAGCAGAAAATATTCAAAGAGGAATGTCAAATGAGCAAATAAAAGAATCTATATTGTTATCAGTATATGCTGCACATGACAAGTGAAATAAACCAAAAAAACAAATCAAAAACAGTATGCAAAATCCGTTAGATTTTACTGAGGTACACGTGTTTTTATTGTTACTTAATAGAATAATTGTAGATTAACCTTCGTTAAGCAAGTATTGAGTTAATATTTTCTTTGTTCGATTTTGCCGAAAGTGATTGTGCTAGGATAAAATATAAAATTTCTTGCGGGAAAATTTGTTTCGGTCTGATGGGTAAGGCCAAGAAATATTTCTATGAGAGTATGTTAAACAAGATTTTATATATTTACAGCTGACTTTGACTCCGACGATTCAATTAGAGATCCGGATTTCGCCGTTCCAAATAATTCAGACGACTTGTCAAAGGAAAACGATGCAATGCAAAACAGCAGCAGCAGCTGTAGAAGTTCAGCAGACGAATCCGACGTCGAACCGCTCCCCCGTAAAAGAAAAAATAATCTTAACCCACCGAAGCAGTATGTGCGTAAAATATGTAGACAGCATGGCGAACAGTATGTTTCAACAAAAGGAGTACTACAACCAAAAAAAATAATGAGACCACCATGCACATCTAAATGTTATTTTTCATGTAGTGAATTATTTTCTGAAAATGAGCGGCAAACAATTTTTAAAGATTTCTGGTCGCTCACAGACAGCCAAAAGAATAGTTTTTATAGCAAATTTGTGTCAGTGCAAAATGTCAAAAGAAGAGTTGCGAAACATTCGTTAAAAAAGCAACAAAGCTTTATGTACTACTTTAAAAACTTCAAACAAAATGTAATGCAACGGGTGTGTCAAACATATTTCTTAAATACTTTGAGTATATCGAAAAATAGAATATATTATCATTTCAAGCACCTTTGCGATCCATCAACGGGTGTTGTCAAAGAATCACGAAAGGGAAAGCATGTTAAAAATGTTATTTCAAACGAAACGAAGGAAAAAATAAGGGATCATATAAAAAGTTTCCCAGTCGTTGATTCACATTATTGTAGAGCAAGTACATCACGTCAGTATTTGGAGCAAGGATTAACTATAAGTAAAATGTTTCGACTTTTCCAACAGAAGTTTCCTGAATATTCTACATCATTATCGACGTTTACAAGTATTTTTAAAAAAGAATTTAATTTCGGATTTTTCCTGCCAAAAAAAGATCAGTGCGATCGTTGTGTGTTGTTTCATAAGCAGAAACAATCAAATTATTTGGATGAAAAGTTCAAAAAAATTTATGAAGAACATTGCAGTGAAAAAATTGATTGCAAAGTTGAGCGTGAAAAAGACAGAGCAATTAAATCCGATGACACCTTAGTTATTTGCTTCGACTTACAAAGTGTTTTTACATTACCAAAAGGGCTTTCGTCTATTTTTTATTATAAGAGAAAACTTTCAGTTTTCAATATGACGGCAACAGTGTGTTTAAAAAACAAAACAGAATCAAACATAACTTACTGCGCTATTTGGAACGAGGTATATAGTGGTCGTTCAGGTAATGACATAGCCAGTGCTGTTATAAAAATTTTACAGAAAATAGTTAAGGATTTTAAAAATGTTAAGCATTTTATCTTGTGGAGCGACTCCTGTGTGCCTCAAAATAAAAATCAGATTTTTTCAACAGCTCTTCTGCAATTCATGCACAACTATAAAAACATTGAAACAATTACCCAAAAATTTTCTGAACCGGGCCATTCGCAAATTCAAGAAGTGGATGCCGTACATAGTGCCATTGACCGACATTTAAAATTAAGAGAAATACACGGCCCTTTAGAGTTAATTGAATTGTTAAGAACTTATAAATCACCAAAAGTTAACCTTTTTGTACTGCAAATGACAACTGATGACTTTCATTTGTATTCAGTGAAATCAAAAAAACTTGATTTTAAAAATGTCCCTTTTGCATCTATTAAATCTTTGCAATATGAAAAACATAACCTATTTACAATATCCTATAAAACATCATCATTGCAAAAAGAATATAGGAAAATTAATATAAAAAAGAATAGCCAAAAAGGGGTTTTTTCAACTTCAAAGTATTTATTTGAAGAACATCTTCAGAAGTCAGCTCCTAAAAAAATATCATTAGAAAAAATTAATGATGTAAAAAGTTTATATAACTTTTTATCGAAAGATGCAGTGACTTACTATAATAAGTTGTTTAATTCATCTTAAATTAAAGGTACAATCTTTTGCCTTTGTGTTTTCACATGCTTTCTTAAATTAAATATTCTCCAAACCATTTCGTAAATAAACCATGAACGTGAGTCAAATGAATTTGTTAATTTTTTTTATTGTGTTAGAAACTGACCTTGTTTTAAGATGTTTAAAAATATTACCTTAAGTGGACTTATAAACATAATTTTAAGATTACAATTTAAATGAAGTCAACTTGATATGAAATAAAGTTGTTGTTGAATGAAAACACATTGATTTTTATTTCTTACAATCCTTTTTTACATTTTGTTCTACATGCTACGAAACAAGAAGTGTATCGTAAAAATGTGCATATAGAACAAAGCATTTTTGTTTAAAACGCTTCTTACTCTTACAAGCTTTTGCAAAGAATGAAAATTTTTTGACACAAAAAACCACAAACACTAGTAGTTTCTCTGGTAAGAAGCTCGCGACATATTTTTCGGTTCAATTTTTTGCAATAAAGAACTAAACTTTAACATGGATTTCCCAAAAAAACATTTTTGTCATATAGAACACAATAACTTGCGAACGACGATATGTGTGCGATCCCATCTGTGTCCGTATTGTAATTAATTCTCCTCTCATTAGGTACGAGAATAATGTTAAGAATTTCGAAAGTGTATCTTCTTCTATAATTTCTTTCTTGCGTGAAGTCAGGCTTATGTCCAGTCAATGTATAATGGACCACAAGAGCGGTCTTTTGTTGTATGGCCCTATTTACAGCTTTTATGTCAAGTTTGTGGAAAGAAATTCTTGTCTTGTGTTTAGTTTTAGTAGTGTCAACATATACCTTTTGGCATATGTCAGACTTGTCACTATTGTCACTATTGCACTTGTCACTATTGGTATATTAGTTTTGTCATTCTGTCTGTAACACCTTGAAATAATGCGGCTGTCCGTCTGTTGAAAACAAGATAGAGCCTGCATGAAAACAGCTAGGGAGCTGTAATTTGGCACAAACATGTGTAGTTAACCTAGCATGGTTGGTATTGAAAATGGGCTATATAGCTCTACGGGAAGTTGGTGTTGGAGACCCTCAACCGACACTGCCTCATAAAAATTTGTTTTTTATTTGGAAAAAAAAAATTGCAAATAATAATCTCTATATAGGCGCAATCATCTATGTATAAATCATTTAGATTGGGCCACCATTTCTTGTACCTCCCATACAAACGGCCTTATGGGCCTTACGAAATAATATAACTATAACTCACCACAAACTTGACCTATCGAAATGAAATTTTACACATCAAGATTTCTACATACAACACACTTCTACGCTGAATTCGGTTGAGAGCGGAAAAATCCTACTGGTACCTCCCACACTAACGGTCTCATGGTCCTTGAAACATAATATGACAATAACTCACCACACACTTGACCTATCGAGACGAAATTTTCGGCATACAGATTAATATATAGAATTTATTTAGGCTAAGATTGGAAAGACTCTACTGGTACCTCCCACACAGACGGTCTCATGGGCCTTGAAACATAATATGGCAATAACTCACTACAAACTTGACCTATCGAGATGAAATTTTTACATAAAGATTTTTATATCTCTGCGCCAAACTTTGTTGAGATCGGAAAAGTCCTACCGGTACCTCCCACACAAATGGTCTCATGGGCTTTAAGAAATAATATGACGATAACTCACCACAAGCTTGACCTATCGAAATGAAATTTTGCACATAAAGATTTCTATATAGAACACACTTCCGCACCAAATTTGGTTTTATTTGGGAACCTGGTGGAGGGTATCCAAAGTTCGGCACAGCCAAACTTAACATTTTTACTTGTTTATTTTAGATTTTATCCTGCTAAATAAACTGTTTACTGTACTGTGTGTTATAGGATGGAATGGCTAAGCCTTTCTGAAAACCCCGATGTACTTATATATGTTATTGTTTTTAGTCAGCTGAGGAATTGATTTTTAATTTGCATTTACTTAGTAGGTCTGTCAAGGTTTTGTGGGGGAAGTCCATTTGCCTAAAAATTGTTTTAATTTTTACCTAATTAGGTTTATGAAACTCTATGGCGCTAATATCTAAAATTCTATTGATGAAGTTTGTCGCTGTATTAATAGTTACTCGTCTAGGATGCTTTGAACTATAAGTATAGTTAGTAAGTCTGCCTGAAGCTGTTTTTTTTTGGTACCAATCTAATTTTAGTAACTGGCCTTGTTCAATCTATATCAAACTGTTAAATCTAAATATGGCAATTTGCCGTCCTGTTCCATCTAAATTTTAAACTGTATTTGTCTTTTGAATGAGAAGAGTACATCTAGAGTGTTTTTAATTTCTTTTTTAAATTATTTTTTTTTTTAAATTCCAAAGAGGCCGTCTCCATATTTCGTTAATAGTTTCGGTTTGTATGTCATCTAGTGAGGTATCTAGAAGCTCTTCCTTTTTCTATATTTTCGCAATCCCCCTTTTTAAATTAACCCAAATTTTCGCTTAAGTCTATCACATCCCCCTTTTATAAATTTAACTAAATTTTCGCTTAAGTCTATCACATCCTAAACACTGAATACATACGAGTATTGAAGACCGGCATAATTGTTGAAATTATGGCCAAACAATGGCCTTTATTGGTACCCGATGCACAATTTTTCGAAAAAAATTATTCGGTGTTTAATTAAATTCGTGGCCCATTTTGGTTGTCACATTTTCTTGAACTGAAGATTAATCAATTCCAATGTATTTGGCCGTTTTGCAAATGCATAATTCTGTGATTACGGACCAATGTGCGTTGCTTTCAATAATCTCTTCATTTAACTTTTTATAAAAGTGCCACATGTGTCCTACGATATTGTAAAATGTTGAAAATTTCCGTTAACATGTTATGGTGGTGGCTATGTTTCTCTTTGTTCTGTTACCGGGATCATGTAACACGCACACACACACATACACTATGTGGAGAGGGAGGACATTACGATACTCTCTTCATCTGAAACATCCTGGCAAGAACATGCAACACTTGGAAGCTATCGACATTAGGGTAGGTCGATTTAGCAATCGTTATTGTACCAACGATTTTTCGATAGCTTTTGGCATGAGGAAAAACAATATTTTTAAAAATTACCTTTCCAAGGTGACATACGAGTACATACAATATAACGTCTGAACGTGTATGTGTTGTATGTCATCTTGGATAGGTAATATTTAAAAAAAAAATATTTTTTTATTAACTTAAAAAAATCTTAAAAATAAAAGTTGAGAAAAAGTCTAAACATTTAAATTTAAGCGCCTCGAAAAATATTTTTTCTAAAGGGTGTCCCAAGAAGAACGCAATTTTTAAATCTGGCAGCATTCGAAGTGTCATTGTTTGACATTTGAACAATTGTTGCTGTTTGTTAGTAGAAGGTACGAGGTTAGTAAAAATGGAGCGCTACACGAAAGGGAGTTCGTTAATTGGGTATTGGAGATACAACATGAAAATGCTGATTTTGCCGATAAAATCATCTTCAGTGACGAGGTCCATTTTCATCTTGAAGGCTTCGTCAATAGGCAGAATTGTCGCATTTGGGGTGCGGAAAATCCTCGAGTGATTCACGAGAAGCAAATGCATCCTCAACGTGTCACTGTGTGGTGTGGTTTTTGGGCTGGAGGAATCATTGGACCTTTTTTTTAAGAAAATGAGGCAGGTCAAGCGCAAACAGTCAATGGTGTTTGGTATCGTGAAATGATAACCAGTTTTTTTTGCCTAGAATTGAAGAAATGAATGTGGAGGGCATGTGGTTCCAACAAGACGGCGCCACATGTCATACAGCCAGAGAAACAATTCAATTGCTGCATCAGTCATTTCCCGGTCGTGTTATTTCGCGTTTTGGAGATCAGAATTGGCCGTCTAGATCGTGCGATTTAACACCATTAGATTTTTTTCTTTGGGGTTTTTTGAAGTCGATGGTTTACGCGAATAAGCCGACGACGACTCAAGCCTTAAAAGACGAAATTGGACGCTGCATTAATGAAATACCGCAGCATTCATGCAAAACGGTCATTGAAAATTGCATTAAAAGATCGCGTGCATGCCAGCAAAGCCGCGGCGGCCATCTGCACGATATATTGTTCCATACATAACCTCATTCTGTCTACTTTACGATATAATAAAGTTTCACGATTTTTTCTTAAATATCTGTGTTTTATTTAAAATTTAAAAATTGCGCTCTTCTTAGGACACCCTTTATATGCCGTAGTGGAACTTTTTTTCCTTTTGCCAAGAGTTATCGAAAAATCGATGCCAAAATATCGAAAAAAAAATTTCCAAGAATTCAGCCCACCCTAATCCACATATACTCGTGCGTAGAACAAAAACCCACTCATGCCCGGATGAGTAAAACTGCACTTTGCATTCGAATGACAATGTGCATGGGTACGAGTAGAACACTGTCGGTCTGTCTGTCTGTCTGACTGAACCGAAACTGTGACTGTAACTCGACGGTAGAATGTTATCATTTAACCACAGACGCCTAAATGGCTGCATCGGGAGCAGCTGCACGTTGCCTGAGTGCGAATGCGTACAAGAATCTACATTCAAATGTATTTTCATGCGTATCTGGAAAAGTTTGTGGTTTGCTGGGAAAATGCAGTGCGGGTGGTTTGAGGCGGCATCATTGAGTATTTTTCAGCGGTTTGCTATTTTAGCCATTCCATATGGGGGAAATTGTGCAGAAATGGCCACAATCTCATATGGCGGAGATTCATATCAGTGCTGTTCACTCTTCATGAATTCATGAATGCCTTCAAATGCACATATTTTTGGTTGCATCTCTTACAATGGTTATTGTCAAACTATGCATAGTTTCATTAAATATTGAATAGAATTTTGGTGGAGGGAAAACATTTTTTTTGCCATTAAATATTGAATAGAATTTGGGAGAAAGGAAAAAATTGTACAACCAATGTACGTTTACAAAGGCAGTGGAAGATGGTAGAGTTGAGGGAGGGGAAGGAAAAGATTTTTGATAGGGTTTTTGGAATTTGAATTTTCGAATCGGAGTTGGGAGAAAAGAATGGAGTTGCATTCAGAGTAGAAGTCAAAGTAATAAGCTTGGCTTAAAAATTAATTTTATAAGATCATTTGCCGCAACCACTTTCGGGTTGTAAGAAAAAAATTGCGGAAAAGCTAATCATATTGCCACCATGTCGATATTTTAAAGAATATTTTAAAGTATGCGAACATAATGAGGTGTCGACTGAATCTTCAATCCGAACTATAATAGAAATTGCAACATAAACCTATATTTACAGATGATATTCATCAACAGTCCTTAAATCTCTCCTATACACTCTGCTAATTTAAATGAACAAAATTTTCCCTTAACTTCAAGTAAACTTAGTAGAGACATAAAGAAAAGTACTGCATATTTAAGGACCAAATATTTTTTAATATATTTATTGATGTACATTGTATCCAAAAAAAATCTACGTATTTGAAATGTCCGCCTTTTGCCTTAGGCCTGAAGTCGCACTGGCCAATCGCCAAAAGCTGCACGAACCTCGTCCATTGGAAAATTGGCCACAGCTCAAAACAAAGCAGTCTTAAAAGATATAATGTTTGGGTATCTTTTGTGACAAACCTTGTCCTCTAAAACCGCCTACAATTTGTAATCCAATGGGTTCAAACCTGGACTGCCTGAGGGCCATTCTTCAGAGGAAATGAACGATGGCAAACGTTTTAGCCTTTTGGCCCGGCGCAGAATCCTGCTCGAAAGTCCATGGCTGGTTTTGGAACAGGGAATTGTTAAGAGGCTTTACAACACTCTTTTGACTCCTTGTTCGCAGAAATGCACGTCAGTGAGGCCATCGTAAGAGACACCCCACCAAAACATAACTGAAGCTGGGTGATGACCCTTTTCCACCCTTGGGATCAGTTCAGAGTGCTTTCTTAGATGACCGCGCATACACTCTTTAATTTTGCTGTTAAATTTTTCCTGAACGGTAAACATTTTTTCATCGGCGAACAAAATTTTTCTGTGCAAGTTATCAGCGTGCTTCACCAAAACACGTTTTCATTTTTCAATCCTATTTTTTTTTTTTTAAAGCTGCAGCCAATAAGTGTCAGGTAAGTCGTTTGAAAGCCCCAAGTCTTTTTTAATGATTCGACTCATGAAATTTTGTGTGATATTCATCTCACGGGCCATTTTCTTCTGTTTTCGGAGCGGATTTCTGTGAATTCATGATTTAACGGCTTTGATGACATGCAGTGTTCGAACAGAGCATGGGCGGCCCGACCGGTGACGGTCTTTTACATCTCCAGTCTCCTCAAACAGTTGTATACATCGGTAGACGAACATGCGGCTAATCCCTAGTGGCCGAAGCGTTTTGAACATATCGTTTTTTTTCATTTCACACTTGAAAAGCGCTATTACAGCGATACGGTTCTCATTATCTGACCACTCCATGATGAAAGTTGAAAGAATTTTAAAATCCCGTTACAGACTAACGCTATTGAGGTTATCTTTCAAAACCCATATTACATTAAAGGGGTATGTTGAGTTCCACTATTGAAATGGGTGTGTTCAATGTTGTAACAGTATTTATGTCCCTAGTAAGTATACACTAAGTGTTGCCTGGCGCCATCTGACATTTCCATTAGAGTTTGACATTTTTTTGCATAAACGTACTTAGAACGTTTTGAAGTACGCCCATCATTTGTGTTGTTTACAGTGACTTGAAAAAATCAAAATTGGCAAACAAATGGAATTAACTCGTGAACATTTTCGTGCGATCATTTTTCACAACTTTTGAATTGGATTATCACGACAAGAGTGCATCGATGAACTTAAATCTTTGTATGGCGATGAAGCACCATCCCATAGCACTGTGAAAAACTGGTTTAATAAATTCAATCGTGGCCGACGCTCGCTCAAAGACGAAGGTTATGAAGGTCGTCTAAAAACGGCCGTTGTGCCAGAGAACATTGGTGCTGTGCGTGAACTGATAATGCAAGATCGTCATGTGACACACCCTGAGATAGATGCATCCTTGGGAATTTATTCCACGAGCATATATTCGATATTTCATGAACACCTGGCCGCAAAAAGGGGTTTTCTCGTTGGATCCCGCACAAATTGACAATTGCTCAAAAAAGGCTCGTGTAGAGTCGATTAGTGCAAAGAAATTTTGAAAAATACGATTGCGGTGCTTCAAAAGACATTTATATGATCGTCACAGGTGACGAATCATGGATCTATGCGCATGAGCCCGAAGCAATCGACCGTGTGGGTCTTCGAAGACGAGCCAAATCCAACGGAAGTTGTTCGTGGAAGAAGCACTTCGAAGCAAATGGTCGCCTGTTTCTTCGGCACAACTGGTCATGTGGCGACTGTTCCGCTTGAGCAACATAGGAGGTCAATTCTGAGTGGTACACCGCAATTTGTTTGCCTGAGGTCATCGGAGAAACTCGAAAAACGAACAAGAGAAGACGAATCATTGTGCACAATGACAATGCGAGCTCTTACACATCGGCTCAAACCAGCGCCTTTTTGACAGGCCAAAACGTCGAATTGATGGGTCATCTGCCGTACAGCCCTGACTTGGCACCCGATGACTTTTATTTATTCCCGTACATCAAGAAAAAAATGCGTGGTCAACGATTTTCATCGCCGAAGATGCTTTAGAAGCGTTCAAAAATCATGTTTTGGAGTTTCTCAATCGGAGTGGAAAAAGTGCTTCTACAATTGGTTTGAGCGCATGCAAAAGCATATAAATCATGCTGGAGAATACTTTAAAAATCAATAAAACCATTTTTGATGAAAAATATTCGCAATTTCATTATTATCCTGTGTTCAATGTATGATGGGAACTAAAAGGCAGACGAATACAGATCTACCGTCAGCCACTATAAGCCACGCACACTCTCCACTCTCTTCAACCAACAGTGCCGCAACAGCCTGCAGTGCAAAAAAGAAAAATACAGCGCTCCACCCTGTTTAAAACCCTATTCCCACACAAACGTTTTTATCCGAGTGTAGATTTAACTTTTATCTTTATGCATGAATTTCACTTGCATGTTGCTATCATCTTTGTATGTGCATAAGAAGAAGTCGATACCAGTTCCGTCGGATAAGACGACTGAAACTTTTTTTAGTTGTTAAACATTATCTCGGTCTATAGAATCATAGAGGTTGGTCTAGGCATCATTCAGATATTACAAAAGGATCCACAAATCTTAAGAAATAAAAACACTTGCTGTGAGTTTGACAGCAGTCGTTGGTTGTTAAAGGTACTATTGGGTTGGAAAGCAAGCGAAAGAGTCTCGTGAGCGGACGAGCCGTCTAGGCAGATGAACCGCGTAGGGGAACGATTTGCAAAAGTTACCAATCCACTTAAGCTATGGCGCATGCACTGCGAAGGATCACTCTGCCTGGATTGAGGTAAAGCTAAATGTTAGGCAAAGCTAATTTTAGGTACACCGGCAAGCATGTATTGAACGAGAATTATTGCCACAGTCACGGGATACTGATATTTTTTAAACAGTGTGCCTTTTGTAACAATTCGAGAAGAATTGTTTTTAAAGGATGTTTTTTTAGGAGTCTGTATAAATCGCAGCGGCTGAATCGAATAAGTTCCAGCCGACAGGCCCAATTTTTGACCACTTTTTGCAGCATTTAGGACCGTATGTCAGCAATAATGCTCCGAATATTCTCTTCTAAGGTGTCAATCGTGCCGAGCTTATCTGCGTAGACAAGCGACTTCACAAACCCCACAAAAAATAGTCCAGCGGTGTTAAATCGTACGATCTTGAAGATCACGCCACAGGTCCACGAAGCGAGATAATGTGCTCCCCAAGAGTTTCCTTCAATAAATTATTTGTTTCGTTGGCTGTATGACATGTAGCGCCGTCTTGTCAGCATCCTCCAATTCAGGCACGAAAAAGTAATTAATCATAGCTCTACAGCGTTCTAATAAGTGTGGACCTATGATTCGCTCTGCCCATTGAGCTCACCAAACAGTATGTAATGAAGTCTCGCCATTGGCTTGAGAATTTTCATTACTCCAAATGCGACAATTTGAGTTATTAACGTAACCATTCAACCAAAAGTGAGCTTCATCGCTGAACAACATTTTCTCGTAAAAATCAGGATCGGTGGCCATCTCGTTTTGAGCCTATTCAACGAACGTGCGACGCGCTTGATGGACGTTCGACTTCAAATTCATGCATGAGTTGAATTTTGTAAGCCCACAAACCAAGATCCTTTCGCAATATCTACCAAAAAGTTGATGGGCACAGCTTCGATTGCTGCGCGCGATGCCAGACGCGCTCCTTCGGGTCTTATTCGATACTCTGTTCCAAGGAAGCAACAGAGACTTCGGTGTGCACTGTACGGCATCTCTGAGGATGAGCATTGTCCACTAGAGTAAACGTGGTGTGAAACCGATCCATAGCTGTTTTAATTACCGGCTCTGCTAGGCGATTATGTCGACCGAATATTGAACGCAGCGAGACACGTCGCCCGTAACGAACTATTATAAAGGGTGTTTTTTATTGAGGTATAGAACTTCGAATTGAAATAAAACACAAGAAAATCGTTTTAATGTCCAACAATTTGGCTTTATTGGAAGGATAATTTTATGCCATTAATGTTTAAATATGATTTCGGGCATGTGGCCGCCGCGGCTGGCTCGAATAAAGCCAATTCTACAGGTCCAACTTTCAACCACTTTTTCGAGCATATGGGGCCGTATGTTGACAATAACGCCACGAATGTTGGCTTCCAAGTCCCCTAACGTTTCTGGTTTGCTGGCGTATACGAGCGTCTTCACATATCCCCAAAGAAAATAATCCAATGGTGTCAAATCACACGATCTTGGTGGCCAATTGACAGGTCGTTTCCGCAAAATTATGCGCTCATCGAATGTTTCCTTCAATAATTCGATTGTGACGTGCGCTGTATGGCATGTAGCGCCGTCTTGTTGGAACCACAACTCATCCACATTCATGCCATCCAATTCGGGAACAAAATAGTCGGTTATCATGGCTTTATACCGGTCTCCATTAACGGTAACTGACTCTCCAGCATTAGTATGGCCCAATGACTCCACCAGCCCATAGAGCACACCAAACAGTCAGTTTTTGTGGATGTAATGGCGTCTCAAGGGTCTCATGTGGATTCTCTTCACTCCAAATGCGGCAATTTTGCTTGTTGACGTAGCCATTCAACCAAAAATGAGCCGCATCACTGAACAAAATTTTGTGATGAAAATCAGCATCGAGATGAATCTCATTTTCGGCCCATTTTGCAAGCGTTGTTCTTTTGTCAACCTGTTCATGATGAAATGGCAAACCAAACTAAATATTAATCACTTGACAGCTGACAAAATGGCCGCCAGTTAAAAAAGTGATGCCAACTTAAAGTTCTATACCCCAATAAAAAACACCCTTTAGTAATAAATTTCCAAGCTCAAGAAATCGCAGAAATCAAGCGACAGCTGTTAATAAAACCAAATCTGAAAATAGTGTGGGCAGATTGAAAACCACACGTATAAAAAAACACCCGTTATTTCCACATAGTTTGGCCATTGCAGATTTTGAGCGGGAAAAGCTATCAGTGTCTCAAAAACGAACAATTTACAAATATACCTATAATTGAGCCACCCTCTACAAGTGGGCAACGTAAACGTCTCTTAAGTTTATATATGCGATTTGAGATTGCAACTTTTGAGTATGTCAGCAAACATACACCGGAATAGCTCGTTCGTTGCAAGGCATGGCGGAATTGCAGCCGTAACAAATGCAAAAATTAACAAAGTTATTCATTGTTAAGTTGACATGTGCGAAATTCCCAGCATTTACTTTGTAAAACTGTTGGTAACAAGGCAGAATAACCTAACCAGGAACAGAACAGACAGACGGATGGACGGACAGACGAACAGACCCACTGATAGACAGAAATACATCGCGACACAACGCGACAGATGAGATATGAATACGTGTGTATGTACTTGGTGCTCCAACTATTTGTGGAAAATTGAGTGATTGCTTTTGAAAAACGAGTTGTTAGCGCGAAATTGGCAAATATGCCCGTACCTAGCAATTGCTATTGAAAATTGCTGATGGTGGCACTGTTGCTGCCGCTCTCTCTCTCTAGTCACGGGCTGTGCCGCAACAGCCAGCTATCGTCTGAATCACTTGATGATGCACCTTGTTGCAACAGGGCGTAGGTAGTCACAGACACACACATCGCACATTTCGAGTAGTGGCACAGATAATGGCAGCCAGCGGTTTCATTGTTAGTGTTGCATAAAATTGACACAAAATCTCAATTGAGAGATTTTTGGGTATGTTGGGGGCTTTACAAAGTATGTGTGTACATCTATGCGAGTGTGTGTTAAGTTGTGTAGTATGCCCCTGTATTGGTTGCAAACATTACAAATTCGTGCATTCGATGTGGCACTTGCACACATACGAGGATTTGAATTTGCAGTTTGTTAAAGATTCGATGGGGCGTACGTACCACTGGCGGACGAGTCATCATCGACAATGGTGACATTTAGGGTTGCCTTTGTGAATGTTACCAAACAGAATGAATCGATTTTCAACAGCGACAAAAAAAATCGTATAAAAGAGACTTTTTTTACAGGAAAATGAAAAGATTTATTGGCTAAACGGTGTGCTTAGATGGATGGATTTGCAATCAATTACACTACGAGGGCGTATCGGAAAGATCTTAGCCTATCAATGAAAGAGAATAGTTAGTTTTGCAAAAATATTTTTATTTTTCAATATAATCTCCTGAAACTTCAATACACTTAGTCCAACGCTTATCTAGCAATTCTATGCCTTGATTAAAATAGTTTTCCTCAAGGTCTTCAAAATAGTGGTTTACAACTGTAATTGCATCTTCATTTGAGGTAAAACGCTTGCCTCAAATGAAGATGCAATTTGGGAACAGGTAAAAGTCACTGGCAGCTAAATCAGGAGAATAAGGTGGGTGGTCAAGCAACTCGTACTTTAATTTGTTGATTTTAGGCATTGTTAAAACACTCTTGTGCGCTGGTGCGTTGTCTTGATGAAAAATTATTGTTTTGTGTTGTAAGCCAGGACGTTTTTCTTGAATTTGTATATTTAATTGATCTAAAACGTTGCAATAGTACTCTAAATTTATTGTTTTACCCTTTTGCAGATAGTCAATCAATAAAATTCCTTTTAAGTCCCAAAAAAACCGTTGCCATAACCTTACCAGCCTATTGAATTGTTTTTGCCTTCTTTGGGGCACTTCCTCCAGCTACAGTCCATTGTTTGGATTATTATTTTGTCTCTGGAGTATAGTGGTGGATCCATGTGGTGGATCCATGTCTCACCAACAGTTATGAAACGACGCTTAAAATCCATTTTATTTCGCTGAAAACGATCCAAACAAGCTTGAGAAATGTTCATTCTTATGCGTTTTTGGTCGACTGTTAACAAGTCTGGCACCATCTTGCAGAAAGCTTTTTCATCTGTAGTTCTTCATGCAAAATTAAATGGACTCGATCATTTGAGATGCCCACGATATTAGCTATTTCACGCACTTTTATTCGTCGATCATTTAATACCATATCATGCACTTTGGCTACAATTTCTGTTGTTGCTGTTTTTTGACGTCCACTACGTGGTTCATCTTCAATGCTTGTACTACCACGTTTAAATTCAGCAACCCAATTGTTTACTGTTGCATATGAAGGAGCACTTTCAGGCTAAGAAGTTTCCAAACCGCCCTCGTCGTTAACATATTAAATACTAAATACAATTTATATATTTTTCAACTCATTTTTGGATGACCATACATAGTTTGTGGGAAATCAGTCCAAATATTCCGTCGAAAAGAATACTTCCTTTTGCGATCGACAAATATCTTTTTTTTTTAAATTAAAAAAAAAACCAGTTCGACATACCGTAGAAGATAGCTATAAGTATCGGGTGATCGAAGTTTTTTTTTTCAATATAAAAAAAAATTCAAAAAATCAAATAAACTGTGGAATATTTGTGGTTCTTTAAAAAAAAAAAAAACATTTTATGGCTTTTATTTTTTGAATATCATCTCCTTCAAATGTTGGCCGCAACTACGCCCCAGGGTTTCTATTCTGAGGGTCCAATTTTGGACGACTCGTTCGAGCATTTCGGCTGGTATGGCTTTAATGACACGAGTAATGTTGGCTTCCAAAACCTGAATCGTAGCTGGTTTGTCAGCATAGACTTTGGACCTTACGTAACCCCAAAGAAAAGTGTCTAAAGGTGTGATATCACTCGATCTAGGCGGCCAACTCACCTGTCCAAAACCTGACATTGGCTGCTTTTCGAAATGACCTCTCAATAGATCCATTGTTTGAACAGCTGTCTGGCAAGTGGCACCGTCCTGTTCAAACCAAGTGTCGTCAGGATTACGGGTTTCAATTTCAGTTAGCATAAAGATCGATATCATGGCGCGATAGCGAGTACCATTCACGGTTACGTTCCAGCCGTTATCATTTTTGAAAAAATATGCACCGATTAATGTACCAGCTTATAAACCGCACCAAACCGTGTCTTTTTCTGGGGGTATAATGACACCTGTTGAACCTCTTCTTGTTGCTCTTCAGCCCAAATGCGGCAGTTTTGTTTATTGACTTTGCCGTTGAGCCAGAAATGGGCCTCCTCACAGAACAAAATTTTGGTCGAAAACAGCGGATCTTCCCATTTCTCACCGAACGCTCATTTCCATAATATAGTGGCCAATATTTGAAAAAAAATATTTTCAGAAAATAAATGCCATAATATGTCCTTTCAAATTAGCAATAAAGATTCCATAAGGCTAAAACGTCCCAGGCCTGACTTCGAAACAATTTGCCAGCGTTCATTTCCTTTGAAGAACGTCCCTCAGACAGTCCAGATTTGAACCCATTGGATTACAATTGTGGACGGTTTTAGAGGACATGAAAGATACCCCAATATTGGATCTCTTGCGCTATAGCGAGTACGGTTACGTTCCGGCCGTAATAAGTTTTGAAAAAATATGCACCGATGATTGCACCAGCTTATAAACCGCACCAAACCGTGGTTTTTTCTGGGCGTATAATGGCACCTCTTGAACCTCTTCTTCTTGCTCTTCAGCCCAAATGCGGCAGTTTTGTTTATTGACTTTGCCGTTGAGCCAGAAATGGGCCTCCTCACAGAACAAAATTTTGTTCTAAAAAATACCTCTAGATGGGTGATCCCACATTGTTATGAGTGCTTGCTCCCGGCACTTACAAAATCATAGTAGTGTTTTATCTTCTAAAATAAATCTTAGATGTAAAGTAAGTAAACAAAATAAAACAAAAACAATTACGATCTTAAACAAAAAAAAAGAAATAAAATAAATAAAAAAAAACAAAATAAATAAGTTTTAACCTCTGTGAATGCCGAAAGTTAAGAACGAGTAAATGTTTTGTCCAGGCAGCGCTCCAATATTCTCCTTTAAAATGCCAAACGCCGGCAGATAGTTCGTGTTTGACCAACTGCATGATTCCTCACTTGTCAAAATGTCTTGTTATGCGACCAAATGCTTTACCTTTTCTACAAATTTTGCCATACGTGTAAGACCTAAAGCGTAATCAGACAAGGGTACTAACAAAGCTTTTTCGTATATGAAATTGTTTGAGTATCGTGTGCTGTTATAGCGAAAATTCTTCTCAATGCATTTCCTTTTAATTTGTCTTTCAAAGGTTCCATTTTTTTCATTATCGTGGGGATTTGTTAAACCAGACTGGAAATGCATACAGAAGAAGCAGTTTGATACATACTTTATAACGGGTGGCCCAAATAAGACCAGCTGATGTGAAACATAAATAACTTTTGTATTTTTTAATATAATTTATTTTTCTTTTTGCAGATTATAACTGAACTCTTGGAAATTTAAAATGAATACGTACAGTCCACAACAACGCATTAAAATTATCGATTTTTATTATTCTTCTCAACGATCAATTGTTCTGATGCAGCGAAGTTATCGCCGTTTTTTTAACGTAAGATCAGCGCCCACATCTTCCATGATTACAAGTTTAGTTCGCCGTTTTGAGGAACTGGTTTCAGTTGCCGACCGTCCAGGAAGAGGTTCTCATCGAAATATTCGTACTGAAGAGAACGTGGAAGCTGTGCAGCAGAGTGTTGCAAATTATCCATCTGTCTCAACTGCTGAAACGCCAGAAACGGTCTCCGGGGCTTCTTACAGAACAATGATCGTCAACTTTTTGCGGCCAATAGTGAAGCAGCATCCTAATTTGTGGTTTCAACAAAATGGAGCCACTGTGCATTCTGCTAGGCAAACTATGCACATGCTGCGTGGAATTTTTGGTGAACGCATAATTTCAAAAAATTCAGATTTACCTTGGTCTCCTCGTTCACCCGATTTAACTGTGCCTAGTTTTTTTTATGGGGATATATAAAAGACAAAGTGTATGTTAACAAACCACAGACACTTGGACAGCTCAAGCAGAATATTCGAGAAGAAATACGGCGCCTGCAACCGCGTAATGAATAATGCGCTAAAAAGAGCCAATGCCTGTATTAAGCAAAATGATGGTCATTTGTCTGATGTCATATTTCACACATAGTCACGTTAAATTTCCATGAAATGTATTTAACATATAAAAATAAATCATTTAAAAAAACCATTATTACAAGAGTTATACGTGTTTAACATCACTAGGTCACATTTGGGCCACCCTGTACTTAGTAAGGACATAAATGCTATTACACACGTTTTATGCTGTAAAATAAAAAGTACTGAATGTTTTTGGACCAAATATTTTTTAATATATTTATTGATGTAAAGGGTGTTTTTTATTGGGGTATAGAACTTTAAGTTGGCATCACTTTTTTAACTGGCGGCCATTTTGTCAGCTGTCAAGTGATTAATATTTAGTTTGGTTTGCCATTTCATCATGAACAAGTTGACAAAAGAACAACGCTTGCAAAATGGGCCGAAAATGAGATTCATCTCGATGCTGATTTTCATCACAATATTTTGTTCAGTGATGAGGCTCATTTTTGGTTGATGGCTACGTCAACAAGCAAAATTGCCGCATTTGGAGTGAAGAGAATCCACATGAGACCCTTGAGACGCCATTACATCCACAAAAACTGACTGTTTGGTGTGCTCTATGGGCTGGTGGAGGCATTGGGCCATACTTCTTCCGAAATAATGCTGGAGAGTCAGTTACCGTTAATGGAGACCGGTATAAAGCCATGATAACCGACTATTTTGTTCCCGAATTGGATGGCATGAATGTGGATGAGTTGTGGTTCCAACAAGACGGCGCTACATGCCACACAGCGCACGTCACAATCGAATTATTGAAGGAAACATTCGATGAGCGCATAATTTCGCGGAATGGACCTGTCAATTAGCCACCAAGATCGTGTGATTTGACACCATTGGATTATTTTCTTTGGGGATATGTGAAGTCGCTCGTCTACGCCAACAAACCAGAAACGTTAGGCGACTTGGAAGGCAACATTCGTGGCGTTATTGCCAACATACGGCCCCATATGCTCGAAAAAGTGGTTGAAAATCGAAGTTCTATACCTCAATAAAAAACACCCTTTATATTGTATCCAAAAAGAATCTACCGCCTTTCCGCCTTTTGCCTTTACACACGCCTTAAGTCGCACTGGCCAATCGTAAATAGCTGCACGAACCTCGTCCATTGGATAATTGGTCACAGCTCAAACCAAAACAGTCTTAAGTGATCCAATGTTGGGGTATCTATTGAGACAAAGCTTGTATTCTAAACCCGTCCACAATTTGTAATCCAATGGGTTCAAATCTGGACTGCCTGAGGAAATGAATGCTGGCAAATTGTTTCGAAGCCAGGACTGGGACGTTTTAGCCTTATGGGCCGGCGCAGAATCCTGCTGAAAAGTCCATGGCTGGTACGGTTCTCATTATCTGACCAAAAAAAATTCCTCTAGATTGATCACCCGATATATTCGCCATTTTCATAATAAATATTCTCAATTGTAAACGAAAATTCGCAATTTCAATTGGAGCCTATTTCCAATTCATAATAAGTGAATTGTAAGAAACTCTGATTCATTTCCATCCATGTAAGGGAACCCGTCACAATTCTCATGTCTGAGATTAAACTTACGAATTAGACAAAACACAACGTATGACTTTGATGAGTTTGAGGTGTGATGTCCTGATAGCTTGAAATCAAATCCACTTTGGGCCAATATATGGCGCGTATCAACGATTCTCTTTTGCCTGATTGCCAGTTGCTAAATGCGTATGCCGTTTTAATTGCATTGGCAGAGGTGGTTGGGAATAATGCAATGTTTTGTATGAAAGGGGTTTCTGGGCAGAAGTGATAGGTATTGATAATGGGAAAAGGTAATACCATTTGATTCGAAAAAGAAATTAAGCTGATACAAGGCTCTTGACTCTTAGTTCTTTATCATTTCGCCTAGAAATGATAAAATCCTGATTTAACTCCTTTTACAATATTAATCACTCCGAAGGTAAGGTAGATTTAAACTCTATAGGCTGTGTAAAGCTCATGTTTATTCATATCGCCTTTTTATTCACATCGATCGGAATCGAATATTTTTTTTTCGTTTTGCCCCGTTTTGCTGATGCTACGATGATGCTATGTTGATTGCCTTTGCATATTGCAACATTTAAATGAAAGTAGTTTTGTAATGTTGCTACCAGTGTTGTGCTGCAACCAGCAGAGAGTGTGTGGCAGAGTACGAACGAACGGTGTGAGATACTTTATTTATTTTACATTGAAATCATACTTGTGCCACATCCGTCTGAACCAGGGGTGCATTTATTTATAGCCAATAGCCTCCATCTCTCCAACTCTTCATTCGGTTGCCGTTTTATTCTCAGCTTTGGTATGCGGATGCCCTATAAAATCGTATTTTTCTTTATACAAAATTTCTTGTTCTTCTTTTTGTTAAATTAAAAATGCAATAAAGTTCCAACGTTTTTCAGGTTTCTTTGCGTTGTTATGCCTTTTTGGCTTGATGCGAAGCAAATAAATTGGGTTAACCTATCGAACAGCGAAGTCGAGCGAAAGTACGTATGGGTAAACGGTTAAATATAGCAAGCAAAAGCGGCGTACAGTTCGGCTTAGTCGAATTGTTCTTGAGCTACAGAAGCAACAATTATCATATTTATTAAAGCTGTTAAAAAAAATTAAATGTGATTATGCATAGTAGGTTATGTTGCTTCTTTTACATAACTATTGCATTATGCAAAAATGTAAACAAAACGAAAAGTATTGAGGGGCTGTTCAAAGGACTTCTTTTTATTGAATTTTGATATATACAGGGTGATTCGTTCACGACTGGTCAAATTTCATTGGCTCAAAAAAAAATCGGATTGGTGGTCGTAGGGTACTAGGGTAAAATTTCTAAGTTCTGAAGTTTTTCTCTTAAAAGATAGCCCTACCTCTTACCTTTCCAAAATTAGCCAAACGTAGCCCAGAGGACCTACCGTGACTATTTGATTGAAATACAAAATGATCGGGCATGGTCATAGATGGACATATTTCCATGAAATGAGCCAAGGAATACGCTGGTGAAATTTGTCCAGTCGTGAATGTATAATCAAAACAAAATGTAATAAAAAAATGTATTATAATCTTGTTATAGCGCCTGATACACTTCTAGTGTAACTTTTCGAGCAACTGGGACTATCTTCCATCTCAATTATTTTTGGATCAAATGCTTTGGTTAATTTTTTTTTAGTAATTAAAAGCAACTGAGTACCTAATGAAGCGAATACCTGTACCTGTTACTAACCATCATCTTTAATTTCAATTTACATATCAACACCAGGTCAAAATAGAAAATTCGTAGAAAATATACACAGGATATTCGATACCAAATCTTTGAAAGCCTTGAGCAACCTCTAAATGTTGTTCGATGGAGAATCTTTTTTGCAGGTGTACTTTGCTCTCCAAGTGGCACAGAATAAACCAGTGTGCGATTAGATCCGACAAATCCCCCCATTATACCGTGAGCAGTCCTAATCTTAAAGTCCCTATGGTCTTTTGTTTTGACCAACAACACCTTATTTCATGGCCCCTAGGGTCAAACGGTACGAGCCACTCTTTCTGAGAAAGCTCTTGTATAATTCCATATTTGAATTCGTTATGACATTTCCTTGAATTTGAGTCCATATTTACTAGTGGTCGCCACTTTTGACCACAAGGGTAATTTTTTGGGTCCCTTGTGTCCATGAGACTGAATTAAATCTCAGAAAATTGTGATCTGCCCTTCAAATTTGTAGTGAAAATTTTTACAGAAAATATTTAAAATGGATAGCTAGTGAATTTGCATATAAAGGTTGATCAATCTAGAGATATTTTTTTTCAATAGGGGGTTTTCACAGATTACTTGTAAGTTGTGTTAAACCTATTTTTTCAGTATTGTTTGCCATTTCATCATGAAAATACCTACACCTCGAAAACCACGGTTTGGTGCGGTTTATGGGCTGGTGCATATTTTTTCAAAAATATTGATGTCCGGAACGTAACCATGAATCCTGCTCGCTATCGCGTCATCATGTCAGACTTTCTGCTACCTGAAATTGAAGCCCGTAATCTTGACGACATTTGGTTTCAACAAAACGATGTCACTTGCCATACAGCTGCTCAAACAATGGATCTATTGGGAGGTCATTTCGAGGAGCAACAAATTTCAAGTTCTGGACCGGTGAGTTGGCCACCTTGATCATGTGATATCACACCATTAGGGTTTTTTGGGGGCTACGTAAAATCCAAAGTCTTTGTAGACAAACTAACTAAGATTTAGGTTTTGGATGTTAACATTACGCGTGTCATTAACGCCATACCGGTCGAAGTGCTCGAGCGAGTCATTCAAAATTGGACCCTCAGAATGGATGGATACCTTGCGACGTAGTTGCGGCCAACATTTGAAGGAAATTATATTCAAAAAATAAATGGTATAAAATGTCCTTTCGAATGAACAATACAGATTCCACACTTGATGTGAACTTTTGTTTTTTTTTGATTTTGAAAAAAATACCTCTAGATTAATTACCCGATATATTCCTACTTTTTAGATCTCGAAAAATATTTTATTTTATAAAATTAGGGGTTTAAGTTATTGACGGTCAGTATCCATGTGTCGCCAACATTTTACAAAAAACAATATACCAGCCAGCCTTCGGTAGAGGCTACTTACAAAATATACTTTTGTTTTAAACGTTTTATGTAAATGTGGTACAAGTGCTCAAGTTGAAGATAGTTAACATCGCAGAGTCAGAGCCAGTGGCAGCTGCATTGCCAGTTGCTGGCAGATTAATTTGTTACAAGTAACAACATTTAATTAAAATACCTCACATCGATACGTCTGCAGGAATGTTCGGCAAGACAGTTTAATTGAATTGTGGCGTTGACGTGAGTCTTTTGGCTATTACTTATGTACATCGCAGGATCTTCTTCATAGTTAAATATTGCATACATCGAAAAGGAGGACGAAGGGGTAGAGTGAAAGATTGTTGTTGGAATTATCCACATACGAGCGTTGTTCAATATGTTCGCTAAGAATTTATGGTTTCAGTTAAAATAGTACTATTTAAAACTGAAATTGGAAAGCAAGTGAAAGGCAGTTTTGTGTTATCATAGTTGGTTGGTGCATGCAAATTTTGGACTTGAAGAAGTTGCAAGGAAAAAGGGCTGAGGATTGCTATGATATGATTTAGGCATTCAGTTTTTAGATTAAGCTATGCAACGAAATTTCGTATTTTTAGGGCGGTGGATTTTGTGCATGTTTTAAAGAAATTCTATAAATACTGAAAAGAATGGTAGTTTTTAGGTAGTTTTTTTTCAATTTGTACATTCATCTTTATTCATAGTAAATTTTTTATTATTTATATGTACAGATTATGAGATTTTGTCATAGGATATTACAGCAAATAAAATTTATAATATTAGATCTTAAAACGTATGTGTAAATTATTGATAGTTTTAAAGGAAAAAATAGGAAAATCAAATTTATTAGAAAAATTGTGTGCCATGTGGTTGATTTACTAACACGAGTAAACCTTCATGTGCGCGCAGTTTTCCATTTGATGATTTTTTTTAATAATAAATAAATATTATTGCAATTCTATACATTCTCGTATCAGTGGATAGGAAGAATTTTCAATGATGCTAATATAGTTATCGATTATTCTTTTTATAAATTGGTGAATTTGTTCGTAACCGCTTTCATGATGGAGTAGGAAAGTTGGGTACCTCCAAGGCTTTTTATTAATAATTTTGAGACACTTGTTTTGTATTATTTGCAGCTTCTTAATGTGTGTTTTAGCAGCTTTATACCAAATGGGACATGCGTATGTTAGCGTTGGTCTTATTATACTTTTATAGATAAGGTTTTTATTATGTAGGTTGAGAGAAGATCTTTTATTTAGCAACTGTCAATCCCTTCTTACAGATTTCGTCTATTTGTTTTTTGAATAAAAGTTTTTTATCTAGAGTAAAGCCAAGGTATTTAACGTCGTCTTGAATGGGGATTCTGCCGTTCTCGAAATTAATTTGCCGACTTGGTGTTCGTTTGGGTGATTTGTTGTATGG
Organism: Hydrotaea diabolus; assembly: GCA_963513945.1. NCBI lineage: Eukaryota > Metazoa > Arthropoda > Insecta > Diptera > Muscidae > Hydrotaea > Hydrotaea diabolus. The sequence continues at coordinate 152,883,081 of OY740718.1, read as the reverse complement.
AAAAATTATAGATTGCGTTTTGCTGGAGTTAATCTTAATTTTCCATTTGTAAAAATACTTGTTACAAGCGTTTAGTCCTTTTTCCATTTTTTTCAGCAGAGCCTTCGTAAGTTTGCTACATGTGATTAGAGCTGAATCGTCCGCGTAATATGCTGCTTTCATGTATGTTAGTGGGGTGTTCGTTTGGTTGATTTGTTGTATGGAAAAATTATAGATTGCGTTTTGCTGGAGTTAATCTTAATTTTCCATTTGTAAAAATACTTGTTACAAGCGTTTAGTCCTTTTTCCATTCTTTTCAGCAGAGCCTTCGTAAGTTTGCTACATGTGATTAGAGCTGAATCGTCCGCGTAATATGCTACTTTCATGTATGTTGGTGGGGCAAAGTCCGATGTATATATAGAATACAGGAGTGGTGATAGTACAGACCCTTGTGGTAGTCCTGTTGAGGTTGTTTTCCGCGGAGACTGTGCTTTATTAACTGAAACAACGAATGATCTGCAGTCAAGAAAGTCTGCAACAAGTTTGCACAGGTAGGTTGGAACTGTTGCTTTCAGCAGCTTGTAAATTAGGCCGTTATGCCAAACTGTATCGAAAGCTTTTTCTATGTCTAATAAGATTAGACCAGTAGAGCGTGTTTTTCTTTTGTTTGTTGAGATAATGGTTTTTATTCTGTTTACCTGATGTACAGAACTGTGTTGTTTTTTAAAACCAAATTGTTCATTAGATATAAGTTGCTGCTCTGAAGCGAATTCATAAATACGACTATATATGACTTTTTCGAACAGTTTACCGAGATTGCTCAATAAACTTATAGGTCGGTAGCTCTTGGGATCGGTTTTTATCTTGTTGGGCTTTAAAAGAGCAATTACTTTTGCTTGTTTGAACTGCTTCGGGAAGTAATTCAAACGTATACAGCTGTTGAAAATTGTTACTAGCAACTTTAAAGCGTTTGTTGGTAGATTTTTGATCAATAGATTAGAAATAGTGTCAAGTCCAGGTGATTTGGAGGCTTTGAGTGATTTTATTAAAATGGCTATTTCGTCAAGTGTTGTAAAAAGTGCACCTTCGGAATTAGTCGCTTCCTTTTTGAATTTATTTACTTTGGAGTTAACTAACTTATCAATAGAATGTTTAAAGTTAGCTGTGATATTGTTAGTTGCTGCGAATGTGTCGGCTAATATTTTAGCTTTGTCTTCATCGGAATTAAGTTTCTCGTTGTGGTGTGTAAGACATGGAATCTTTTGTTGTTCTTTACCTCTTAAGCTTTTACTTATTTTCCAAAAAGCCTTGTCTCTAAGTTTTAAATTCGAAAGTGTATGTAACCACCTTCTGTTACGGTCTAAGTTAATTTTAATAACTATAATTCTATTTATCTGTTTTACACATTGGTTGTAAAAGTTGGCTTCTGACAGAGAAGTCGATCTTTGGCTTTTGCGCTTAAAACACCTTCTAGTCCTGATTAATTTGATTATGTCCTGAGGCAAGACGTAGTTATTATATGTAAATGGCATAATTGAGTTATTTTAGTAAGTTAATTGTACAGAGTTGTTTTCAGATTAGAAACCAAAATAGACAAAGATGGTGACTGTACTACTGCATGACAAATTTATTATTTCATGGATATTATACAATTGTTGCTGTATATATTTCTAGCCTAGGCAACACTAAGTATTGCCTGGCGTCAGCTGACATTTCCATTGAAAAGTTTGGCATTTTTTAGCATAAACGTACTCAGAACTGTTTGACGTACGACCATCATTTGTGTTGTTTACAGTGACATGAAAAATAAATTTGGCAATAAAATGGAATTAACTCGTGAACTCGTGAGATAGAGGCATCCTTGGACATTTTTTCTACCAGCTTGAATTCGGTATTGCATGAACACCTGGCCGTAAAAAAGGTTTGTTCTCGTTGGATCTCGCACAGTTTGTCAACCGCCCAAAAAAAGGCTCATGTCGATTGGTACAAAGAAATTTTGAAAAAATACGACCGCGGTGCTTCAAAAGACGTTTATAAGATCGTCACAGGTGACGAATCGTATATCTATGCGTATGAGCCCGAAACTAAACAGCAATCGACCGTGTGGGTCTTCGAAGACGAGGCAAATCCAACGATTTTGAAGAATACGATCGCGGTGCTTCAAAAGACGTTTATAAGATCGTCACAGGTGACGAATCTTGGATCTATGCGTATGAGCCCGAAACAAAACAGCAATCGATCGTGTGGGTCTTCGAAGACGAGCCAAATCCAACGAAAGTTGTTCGCGGAAGAAGCACTTCGACGCAAATGATCGCCAGATTCTTCGGAAAAACAGGTCATGTGGCGACTGTTTCGCTTGAGCAACGTAGGACGGTCAATTCTGAGTGGTACACCACAATTTGTTTGTCTGAAGTCTTCGGAGAAATTCGAAAAACGAACTAGAGAAGACGAATCATTGTGCACCATGACAATGCGAACTCTCACACATCGTTTCAAACCAGCGCTTTTTGACCGGCCAAAACGTCGAATTGATGGGTCATCCGCCGTACAGCCCAGACTTGGTACCCAATGGGTTCTTTTTATTCCCGCTTATCAAAAGAAAAACGCATGGTCAATGATTTTCGTTGCCAGAAGATGCTGTTAAAGCCTTCAAAAACCATGTTTTGGAGGTGTCTCAATCGGAGTGGAAAAAGTGCTTCGACAATTGGTTTGAGCGCATGCAAAAGTGTGTAAATCATGCTGGAGAATACTTTGAAAAACAATAAAACCATTTTTGATGCTAAAGATTCGCATTTTCATCATTATATAGCAGCCCGTATGAATCGTAATTAAACAGCTGAGTTCAACCTTTCCAATAAAAGCAGACATTTGAAAAAGTTATCAGTACTTTTTTTACAGGCGATTCAAATTTATTATTTTAAATCGCCCACCCTAAACCGACAAGAACTTTTTTCCCACATAAAAAGACTGCAAGTCGCTCAGAACAAGTTATTAAAACATATTTATAATCTACCATGGTTCTATTCAGCCCACAGACTTCATACTCTCGCAAATGTAGAGTTAGTTGCGGGCAGATTAAGTAGGCTAACACTAAATTTCAACACCAGATGTATAGACTCTGAGTACGTACATAACAATGAGCTGGTCTCATCCTAGTAGTCATCATTAGGGTTGATATAGGTTAAGAGTAAGCTAGTTAGAATTAAAAAAAAAACAAATAGGTTTTTTGAAAATTTTTACCTCCATATGTAAATATTTGAAACTTTAATTTTATATTCACATTATTATTAATAACTAAGAAGAAATAGGAGTATTCTTAAACTCTTCACATTGTATATTAGTATTAAGCACTTGTAATATTATATAAAATAAATTGAATTGAATGATAACAAGAACATTTTCGTACAAAGCCGAAGATATTGTGCCGAAACCTGGTAGATTCAAAACTATTCTACATTTAAACCATTTTCAGAAATTTTAAAATATTATTATTTTACAAATTTGGATAAGAGCTCGTACATAAGGTCCTTTACCTTTTTAGTTGGCACATCCAGGTTGACCGAATATTAAGTGGTGTGATAAGTGGTGTGATAAGTGGGAGAACAGTAGCGGTCGAAGGGGTCATAATTCAAGTGTGATTGTAAGTGGAAGTAAGTCGTGACCACAAAAGAGAAGGGCGACTCAAGGATACCATCTGCATATCAATCAAGAGTGTATCCCATTATAGTGTTAAAGTAAATGTCTTGGCTTTGTTTACCCATCCCTGCCTAATGGGTATTTAAATACCCAAGAAAGTGTTGATATATAAATAATAATAATTTTAGCGTGGGTCAGGTGAGCGATATCGCGTTTTTTTTATAGAAAACAGGAAAGATTGGGCCAAATTAAAGCATTTAGCAGGACTTTTTTTTTTATTTTTTTCTTGTTTTGGAATTGGTGGAAATGATATTGGGCGTTGAAGATTGCTCTACGCACAGTTCGAAGATTATACGCAAAGGGTAATTCTCATTAATAAAAATGAGTCTCGCGTATAAGTCATTTGATTTGTGGCCGAAGTAATCGTTGCCAAAGACTGCTGAAGAAAAACCTTGGCGGATTTAGAAACAGCTGTACAGTCTGCCTGGCAACCGTAGCAAATACATTTCACCAATTTCGTCTTTTTACGTTGATTCTGAACCAGAATAAAAAACTGCTCAATTGTTTTTTTATTTTTTTTATCTTTTGTTTTTTGCAGGCAATTTTTTTCGGAAAATACTCCGTAAAATTCGTGTCAAACACAGGAAAATGGTACAAATTAAAAATTTTTAATTTTATCGAATAGCTTAGGTTGTCTTTTATGCACTTTAATGAAAGAGTCAGGAGGCGATACGTCAACACACCTGGCCTCCAGATCCGGTTAAATGCGTCTATTTTTTGCTATATAAAAAAATTGTTTGAAATGAATAAAAAGTATATGTGACAGCGCATAGAGAAAGGGACCTAAGGGTAAACAAATCAATTTTCAATTTTTTCTTCTTTTTTTGATGTGGACAACATCTAAGCATCGAATGAGACCGATTCCATGCCCCAAAAGTGGTGTTCCCTCCCAGAGATATGCGCGTTTTATGAAAGTGAAGTCAACGATTCTAAGCTCAAATAGAAAGGGACATAATCTTTAAATTGGCTCTCCTGAACAAAGCTTTTCATCAACTTTTCACTTTATTTTGATGTGGACAACATCTGAGCATCCAATGAGACCGATCCCATGCTCCAAAAGTGTTCCCTGCCAGAGATATGCGCGTTTTATGAAAGTGAAGTCAACGATTCTAAGCGCAAATAGAAAGGGACCTAATCTTTAAAATGGCTCTCCTGAATAAAACTGGTTTTTAACCTTAGGTCCCTTTCTATTTTGCGCGTCACATATTTAAATCGAATTTTATTAATAAAACGTGGTACTTAAATGAAAAAAATCTCTTAGTCTAAGCAATTTTCTTCTGATCTGGTGCAATACCGTTACCCATACCCAAGTCATATCTCAGGTAAAAATTGAGTTTTTTTTCTTTCAACTTTTATGATCTTTTTTACAAAAATTTCCAAATTTCATAAAAGTCGTACGAGCCGATCAATGGGCAGTTGTTTATTGTCACAATACCCTGGGCCCTAAACGAGGGAAGAAACCCATCCTGAGAACAAGCTGCCGGTCGTGAGGCAACTTTGCTATCCACGTTATATGGGCTCTCTTTTACGCTGGAGTGGGTTCGTTTCTAGGGTAGACCAGAGAGGAAAGTTTGGAAATAAATGGACGAACTGGCAGGCATTGAATCAAACATTTTTAAAAGACAATACATTGATTTGGTTCAAAAGAATACACGTGTGCTAAGAAGCTCTTTAAGCCCGCGGTAATATTGATTGGATTATCGAAAGCAAGATTTGGCTTACTTAATTCGCCAACATGTAATGTTGGCTGCAGTTTCCAAAAACTTATACATTATAATATCATTTCATCGAAGTCATTGACGTTTGTTATAAAGGGTGTTTTTTATTGAGGTATAGAACTTCGAATTGAAATAAAACACAAGAAAATCGTTTTAATGTCCATCAATTTGGCTTTATTGGAAGGATAATTTTATGCCATTAATGTTTAAATATGATTTCGGGCATGTGGCCGCCACGGCTGGCTCGAATAAAGCCAATTCTACAGGTCCAATTTTCAACCACTTTTTCGAGCATATGGGGCCGTATGTTGGCAATAACGCCACGAATGTTGGCTTCCAAGTTCCCTAACGTTTCTGGTTTGTTGGCGTAGACGAGCGACTTCACATATCCCCAAAGAAAATAATCCAATGGTGTCAAATCACACGATCTTGGTGGCCAATTGACAGGTCCATTCCGCGAAATTATGCGCTCATCGAATGTTTCCTTCAATAATTCGATTGTGACGTGCGCTGTGTGGCATGTAGCGCCGTCTTGTTGGAACCACAACTCATCCACATTCATGCCATCCAATTCGGGAACAAAATAGTCGGTTATCATGGCTCTATACCGGTCTCCATTAACGGTAACTGACTCTCCAGCATTATTTCGGAAGAAGTATGGCCCAATGACCCCACCAGCCCATAGAGCACACCAAACAGTCAGTTTTTGTGGATGTAATGGCGTCTCAAGGGTCTCATGTGGATTCTCTTCACTCCAAATGCGGCAATTTTGCTTGTTGACGTAGCCATTCAACCAAAAATGAGCCTCATCACTGAACAAAATTTTGTGATGAAAATCAGCATCGAGATGAATCTCATTTTCGGCCCATTTTGCAAGCGTTGTTCTTTTGTCAACCTGTTCATGATGAAATGGCAAACCAAACTAAATATTAATCACTTGACAGCTGACAAAATGGCCTCCAGTTAAAAAAGTGATGCCAACTTAAAGTTCTATACCCCAATAAAAACACCCTTTACTTTCCTTTGGCTGTAGACTAATTGCACCCATAATTAGTTTCTCTTGCCAAACATAATTATTTTCTGAACACGCTTCCAATAGTTATTTGGTGTAGTCCACTCAACTTAGAAATTGAGTAATTCAATTTGCAATGCATGCCCAGCTAAAAAGTCATTTTGTTAAATCAATTCAAACTAATTGGATTTAGTTCCATTAAGGCCAATTTAAATAATAAAATAATAGATTTTCCAAATCTTGCCGTTTGAGTGGACTTTCCAAAATGGAAATGAATAATTCAACAAACAATTTTCTTAAATTAAACCCAGCTGTTAAGTCCTTCCGCATATGAGTGGCTTAGTGCAAGTGTGTATGTATAAGCATAGTGAGTGCATTGTCTTACTACTTGACAACTCCTTAAATTATGTGTGGGCGAGTGTGTGTGTGAGTATATTTAAGTGTGAGTGGGTGGTTGTGGGCATTGTTGTATGATTATAATGCATACTAATTAACTTTTAAGTGTCATTTAAATTGTGAATTGTAAAAGTGTTTTAACTGCATTCTATCATTCACTCTTTGTTCTCTCTCTCTCTCTCTATCTCTCTCTCTCTCTCTCTCTCTCTCTCTCTTTCCCTTTCTTTATTTCCATTTACATATTCATGTATTTGTTTATTCCTTTGCTGCTCTTAAGCATTCTGAACAAGAGCTTGGCCAACAACAGCCACATTGTCCACATTTAAGTAAACGGAAGTAAGCATCTTAAATGTGTGAGGGTATGAGTGCGTGTGCGTCTACCTATGTCAGTGCGTGAGTGTGTATGTATGTATGTGTGTAATTAAGTTAATGTTATTTTCTTGTTTAAGCTATTAAAGAGCATTAAAACCAATCTCCATTAAAACAATAAAATCTACCAAAGATGCAAACTATGGTCCCACGTATTTCATATCAGGCCCCACCCCCGTCCACACAATGGGCTTCATACACATACGCATACTAACGTCCGCATAGACATCATCATCGTCATCATTCCATATAAATCAAAAGTTTTCATTATATTTTAATTAAAATTCTTAACACACGTTTCTGCGTTAATGAGACTCTATGTTAATGGTAATGGAAATAGACACAGTCCCTGGCAGTGGAAGCGGACATCTACTAGCTGGCGCTATCTACACCCTTGTTGGATTCGTGTAATGAATGCAGTTGAAGGTAGTAAAAATTATGTGTTTTTGTTTTGTTTTGCCTTTTCCCGACTTAATTAACTGTCTTCGGTAGCAGTAGTGGTGATGGTGGCCAAATGCAAATGGGTAGTAAATGTGGTAATACAATTATGCAAAAACGTAGTGTTTTATATTAAATTGTACTCGTTCTTGGGGAAACTGATATGAAAAATGTATGTATGAATTATACGTGGTATGCTTTGTTCTTTGGTGCATCTCTAGAGGGTGAGATATTGTGGAGTGAAGGAAAGTGAAAAAACGTGTCATTTTTCCGTGTTCAAAGATTTATAAAAAATCTAAAAACTTACGAAATTCGAATAAGATTAGACTTAATGGTATTCGTATGCCAAGGTCCAAATCGTCCTGATATTTTCTGCGACCAAGGCTTAAAGCCGGTGCTAAATAAAACAGGTTAAAGCGTTAGAGCCGGCTCCGAACGGCTAATATATTTTAAAGAGAATTTTATAACGGATGATCAATCTAGAGGTATTCTCTTCAAAATAAAAGAACTATACTTACAAAGATTGAAATCAATTGTGGAATCTTTATTGTTCCTTCGAAAGGACAAATATAATTTCTTATAAATGTTGGCCGCAACTACGCCTCAGAGTGTCCATTCTGAGGTCTTACATCTGAGTTGTAGCTGGCTTGTCCACATAGAATTTGGACTTTACGTAGACCCAAAGAAAAAAATCTAAAGGTGCGATATCACACGATTTAGGTGGCCAACTCACCGGTCCAAAACATGAAATTGGCTGCTCTTCGAAATGGCTTCTCAATAGATCCATGGTTTGAGCAGCTGTATGGCTAGTGGCTCCGTCTTGTTGAAACAAAATATTGTTATGGACTTCAATTTCAGATATCAAAAAGTCTTATATAATGGAGCGATAGAGAGCACCACTCGGTTATGTTCTGGCCATCATCATTTTTGAAAAAATATTGACCGATGATTTTTAGTTTTAGTCTTTCCATGATGAAATGGCAAACAATACTAAAAAAAATTAAATTTATATTTGGAATTAAACTTAAATTCATATCGTTGTAAAAATTTGGTTTAATCTAAGAAAAATTTGAAACGATTTTTGCGTTTCATTTGTGCAAGTCGAAACTTAAAGCATATTTAAACAAGTTAAAAATGTTAAGTTTGGCTGTGCCGAACTTTGGATACCCTCCACCAGATGTGTTCTATATAAAAATCTTTATGTGCAAAATTTCATTTCGATAGGTCAAGCTTGTGGTGAGTTATCGTGATATTATTTCTCAAAGCCCATGAGACCGTTTGTGTGGGAGGTACCAGTAGGACTTTTCCGATCTTAACAGAATTTGGCGCAGAGGTGTGTTCTTTATGTAGAAAATTTCATCTCGATAGGTCAAGTTTGTAGTGAGTTATTATCATATTATTTTTCAAGGCCCATGAGACCGTTTGTGTGGGAGGTACCAGTAGGGCCTTTCCGATCTTAGCCAAATTTAGCGCAAAAGTCTGTTATGTATATTAATCTTTATGCCGAAAATTACGTCTCAATAGGTAAAGTGTGTGGTGAGTTATTGTGATATTATTTTTCAAGGCCCATGAGACCGTTAGTGTGGGAGGTACCAGTAGGATTTTTCCGATCTCAACCGAATTCAGCGTATAAGTGTTTTGTATATAGAAATCTTGATGTGTACAATTTCATTTCGATAGGTCAAGTTTGTGGTGAGTTATAGTCATATTATTTCTCAAGGCCCATAAGGCCGTTTGTATGGGAGGTACAAGAAATGGTGGCCCAATCTAAACCATTTTTACATAGATGATTGCGAAGGAAGACTGACCAATCAGCCCAGTCAAAAACGATATAAACAAATTAAATAAATTCCCATTTGGTCAAAGAAGAAGAATTAGAGATTATTGTTTGCAAAATTTCAGTGATTTTGCTCAAGAAACTGGACGGATATTTCCAAATAAAAAACTGTCAGTTGAGGATATCCAACACCAACTTCCCGTAGAGCTATATAGCCCATTTTCAATACCAACCATGCTAGATTCACTACACATGTTTGTGCCAAATTTCAGCTCCCTAGCTGTTTTCATGCAGGCTCTGTCTTGTTTTCAACAGACGGACAGCCGGACAACATGGCTAGATCGTCTTAGAATTTTACGAGGATCAAGAATATATATACTTTGTTGGGTCTCCTTTGATTATTTCAAGGTGTTACAGACAGAATGACAAAACTAATATACCCTCCATTGTATGGTGGAGGGTATAAAAATGCGTATATCGAATTGCAATGAAATAAGATTAACTTTCCATAGTTATTAATAAACAAATCTTAAGGCCTCACGATACAAAAAGTACTGCTACCATGTCCATGGCATTTAGCATGGTTCGCCGACAAAAAACACTGGTCAACACTAAATTTGTAGCAGAAGGTTTCATAGTCAACTGTAGTTGCTGATCAAGAAGCCGATTTTCCATTTCTGACTAAATCTTTAATTACTCAGTCATATTTAATCGGATTGGAAGGGTTAAAATCAACTAAAGTAGACTACCAAACCTTCTACCGTAGATTTTTTCAATTGTTGTTGAAAAAATTGAATCATAGATAGAGAAAGAGGGACAATGTGATAGCCATGACCATCTAATTGTCTGTCAAGCGCAAGTTGATGATTTGTGGTCGCTTACTGCATCCATAGTTAAACCTTTAAATTAATTAATTTATTTAAATTAATTACTATATTTTTCTTGACTGAATTACTTCTTAAATCCTCCAAATTATGACAAAATTGCGGATTACTCTTATAATCTATCAGTCTCTGTAATTATCCTTTGAACAGTTTTAAATACTCGTACGCTTAAGATAGCAGGCGCCCTACAGCTGAGGTGTGATGGTTAGTGCCAAAGACAACCCGGTTCAAATCCGGGCAAGAATATCCAAAAATTGTTATCGGCAGGTGTTCCATCTAGACGATTTTTCTTATAAGAATTTAATTTTAACGCCATATAAAAAGTTCCTTTATAAAGTGCATAACGCGGTCGAAGCCTCTACTAAATCGTAGGTACAAAGCTGTAAGGACATTATATGAAACAACCAAAAAACTTACGTTGCTCCCCATTCACCAGAGGCATCTTAACTTGCAGCAAATCTCAGTTTGTAGGAGACATAAGTAAGGGGAACGGGTTCCCTGGTACTAAATGTAGAATGCAAAATATAATTAAGCTGCCGAGGAAATAAGAGTCATCCTAATACGAGGGCTGCTACATATATTTCTGGCCTAATAATGAAATTTATCATCAAAAAGGGTTTTGCTGTTTTCCAAAGTATACTCCAGTATAATTTATACATTTTTGCATGCGCTCAAACCAATTGTCGAAGCACTTTTTCCAACCCGATTGAGACACCTCCAAGGTTTTTGAACGCTTCAACAGCATCTTCGGGCGACAAAAATCGTTAACAGCTCATTTTTTTCTTGATGTGCGGAAATAAAAAGAAGTCATTAGGTGCCAAGTCAGCTGTACGGCGGATGACCCATCAATTCGAGGTTTTGGTCGGTCAAAAAGAGGCTAGTTTGAGCCGATGTGTGAGAGCTCGCAATGTCATGGTGCTCAATGATTCGTCTTCTCTTGTTCTTTTTTCGATTTTTTCCGAAGACTTTAGGCAAACAAATTGTGGTGTACCAATCAGAATTGACCTCCTACGTTGTTCAAGCGGAACGGTCGCCACATGACCAGTTTTGCCGAAGAAACAGGCGACATTTGCTTCGAAGTGCTTCTTCCACAAACAACTTTCGTTGGATTTGGCTCGTCTTTGAAGACCCACACGGTCGATTGCTGTTTTGTTTCGGACTCATAGGCATAGATCCATGATTCGTCACCTGTGACGATTTTATAAACGTCCTTTGAAGCACCGCGATCGTATTTTTTCAAAATTTCTTTGCACCAATGGACACGAGCCTTTTTGTGAGCGATTGTCGAATTGTGCGGGATTCAACGAGAACAAACCTATTTTACGGCCAGATGTTTATGCAATATCGAATGCATGCTGGTGGAAGAAATGCCCAAGGATGCCTCTATCTCACGGTATGTCACATAACGATCTTGCATTATCAGTTCACGGCGGGCTTCAATGTTCTCTGGCACAACGGCCGTTTTTGGATGGCCTTCACGACCTTCATCTATGAGCGAGAGTCGGCCACGATTGAATTCAATAAACCAGTTCTTCACAGTGCTACAGGATGGTGCTTCATCGCCATACAAAGATTAAGGTTCATCGATGCACTCTTGTCGTGAAAATCCACGCCAAAAGTTGTGAAAAATGATCGCACGAAAATGTTCACGAGTTAATTCCATTTTTTTTGCCAAATTGATTTTTTCAAGTCAGACTAAACAACACAAATGATGGTCGTACGTTAAAACTTTCTGAGTACGTTTTATGCTAAAAAGTGTCAAACTTTCCTATGGATGGTGCCAGGCAACACTTAGTGTTGCTAGAAATATATAGCAGCCCTCGTATGATTCCATAATTTGTCAAAGCTACTACCATCCCCTTTTGCCACAAATGAAATTTATATTTCTGACATATGATATACGAGTACCCAACACACACACATAGTGCGGTCTGACTATGGTTGAGTCTTTTTCCATGCCTTCTCACCCGAAAAGTATGCAAAACGTTAAGGGGGACTTGTATTGTTGTTAAACTTCATTAGTAAAGCAATAATAAATTAACATAAAATTATGGTAACCAAAACATAATGTATGTATCGTATGTCCATCTCTGCTCCTCGTTGTCCCTCTCCAGCTCCATGGCCAACAAGAATGTCAAAACTGTGAATTGTAAGCAAACATCACATACATGTGTATAACCGGACTGGACCGGACCAGACCAGACGAAAATAAGCCCAAATCCAATGCTAACAGATACCGAGGACATATGCACACACACACACACATACATGCATACATGTCCAAAGACAAATGAACGTATCATCGGCCAGATGGACAATTACAAAGGATAACACAAACAAACGTCATGTGCTGACACAAACACAATCACACACATACACACACACTCATACATTCTTTCGCACACTGGGATGGATTAAATTGCAGCAGATACGACGCAACCGGCACATTATGGTTAGAATGCATGCAATACTTTTAAGCTCAGACAAAACTGTCATGCTGTATCATCAGCGTGTGAGTGTGTGTGTGTGTGTGCATGACTTTCAACCAACAAGGGCAATAGCAGCTGCAACAACGACGACGACACCAGCAGCAATCAACAACAATCAGCAGCAACCTTAAAATGTCTGTTGTCTCCACTGCTGTTGCTCTTCGGTGCTCTTTGTTGTGCAGCACATTATAAACTTAATACGCCACCACCTCACAGTTCTCAGTCTGCCCGCTGTAAAATATCATTTAAGGTTGATATTAACTTTAATTGCATGTACATGTCATTGAGGCGGAAGTATGATAAATGTGGTTGGTTTTGTTTAACTTTGAGTACACTATTCGAGGAAAAAACTTAAGTCAACATATCGTCGTAGTTTCCAGCAGAAGGCCTATGTGTAATTTTTGGATTTTGTTTAATGTCGTAGTCCTATTGGTTATACATGCCGTTTTTTGAAATCTTTACTGGTTCAGGATTTAAAAAAAGGTCTATGTGAATTTCTTTATAGACATTTTTGTAGAAGTCCTATGTGATTTTCTTTACATAGGCATTTTCAATTTCCAAGTTAGCCTTTCTAGCTAGCCTTTTATGGGTGGTTAAATTTTAAAGGCCGATGCTGATTTTGAATAAAACACAAATTATTTAGGAAATTATTGTCATTTCTTTTTATTATGATATTATTGGTATGGTTCAATTATGTATGGAATAAAATATCACCCAAATGGCTGCCGCGACCTCAGCGGCACACCTCCATCCGATGATCCTAATTTCCGATAACGCTGATGCATAATTGAGGTTCTATGCCGTTAATGTGCCGAATTATCTCTTCCTTTAGCTCTTGAATTGTTGCTGGTTTATCTACGCACACCTTTTCTTTCAAATAACCCTAAAGAAAGAAGTCCAACGGTGTCAAATCCCATGATCATGGCGGCCAATTAACATCGCAACGACGTGAGATAACACGGCCATTGAATTTGTCGCGCCATTGCTCGTTAGCTGTGTGGCACACGCAGAAAAAAAGTATGGTTGTGGTGACAATATTCGAAGAGGATAATACTATTGTTGGGTATATGGTTGTGCTACAACAATATTATGATCCTCACAACAATAGTATGATTCAAATACAACCATACTATGATCCTCACAACAATAGTATGATTCACACATAACCATGATCCCCACAGCCATAGTATTATTCACTCTCAACCATACTATGATCCTCACAACCATAGTATGATTCACACGCAACCATGTTATGATCCCTACAACCATAGTATTATCACACACAATTATACTATGATCCCCCATATAATTCATTAGAATTTGTTTAAGTTGTCGACAATAGATTTGATCCCCAATATTATTTATTAGAATTCGTTTAAGTTGTCACAAATAGATTTGAATTATGAAAATTATTCAAAATAATAGGAGTGATTTATTTCATTCCTATTATTATTAAACTATTTCAGTTAAACAAAGCCAAAGCAGCTTGTTTAAAAAATTTTAATTTCGAAAGTACTATTATTGCATTAGATCCGTACCAATAACATTTGTTCGTAAAGCATATTTAAATGAAGAAAAATTACAATTATACAGTATGATTGCCGTAATCATATTATTGTTAACATAAAACGCCAAACACAATACTTTTGTCGCACCAACCATATTAATATTGTTGCTATAACCATATTTTCATTTTTAAATTTGGCAATAATACTATTGATACATTTCAACAATATTACTGTTGCAGCAATTATACTATTGTCAAAAATAAATTCAGTTAACAATGCTATGGTTGCGACGAACATACTTTTATTGCGGAAAACATATTATTATTGCCGTGACCATGTAGTAACCATGTTTTTTCTCTGCGTGCAAGTGGCACCGTCCTGTTGAAACCGCATATCGTCCATAGCCATATCTTCCAACTTCGGCCATAAAAAGTTCGTTTTTACCTCACGATAGCGAACACCATTCACAGTAACTGTCTGACCGGACTCATTTAAAAACAAGTAAAAAATGTTAAGTTTGTGCCGAACTTTGGATAGCCTCCACCTAAATAAAACCAAATTTGGTGCGGAAGTGTGTTCTATATAGAAATCTTTATGTGCAAAATTTCATTTCGATAGGTCAAGCTTGTGGTGAGTTACCGTCATATTATTTCTCAAAGCCCATGAGACTGTTTGTGTGGGAGGTACCAGTAGGACTTTACCGATCTCAACAGAGGTGTGTTCTATATAAAAATCTTTATGTAGAAAATTTCATCTCGATAGGGCTAGTGTGTGGTGAGTTATTGTCATATTATTTTTCAAGGACCATGAGACCGTTAGTGTGGGAGGTACCAGTAGGACTTTTCTGCTCTTAACCGAATTCAGCGTAGAAGTGTGTTGTATATAGAAATCTTAATGTGTAAAATTTCATTTCGATAGGTCAAGTGTGTGGTGAGTTATTGTCATATTATTTTTCAAGGCCCATGAGACCGTTAGTTTGGGAGGTACCAGTAGGACTTTTCCGATCTCAACCGAATTCAGCGCAGAAGTGTGTTGTATTTAGAAATCTTGATGTGTAAAATTTCATTTCCATAGGTCAAGTTTGTAGATGATTGCGCCTATATAGAGATTATTATTTGCAAAATTTCAGTGATTTTGCTCAACAAACTAAACGGATATATCCAAATAAAAAACTAATTTTTAAGAGGTAGTGTCGGTTGAGGGTCTCCAACACCAACTTCCCGTAGAGCTATATAGCCCATTGTCAATGCCAACCATGCTAGGTTAACTACACATGTTTGTGCCAAACTTCAGCTCCCTAGCTGTTTTCATGTAGGCTCTATCTTGTTTTCAACAGACGGACAGCCGGAAAACATTGCTAGATCGTCTTAGAATTTTACGAGGATCAGGAATATATATACTTTGTTGGGTCTCCGATGATTATATCAAGGTGTTACAGAAAGAATGACAAAACTAATATACCCTCCATTGTATGGTGGAGGGTATAAAAATATGGCCCATAAGCCGCACCAAATACAGTCACTCTTTGTGGGTGCATTGTTTTTTCGACAGTCACTCTTGGATTATCATTCGCGCAAATTCTTCATTGCTTATTGACGAATCCACTGAGGTGAAAATGTGCCTCATCACTTAAGATGATTTTCTTCGAAAATTGATCATCCACTGTTGCTAGTTCTTGCCACCATTCTGACCATTGATGAAGTTTGGAATCGCTTGTTCAAATTGAGTTGGTCCGAAATTGAGAAATATCACATGAAATGCAGAAAAAAATTACGTTTAGGTGTGGTTGGCATTCGACATCGGCCCTTAAAATGTAACCAACTTTATATTGCCCGTTGGATTATATTCAAAGCAATAATTATAATAATTAGGTCTCTTTATGTGTGAGCTAAATTAAATCAAAGGCTAATATGGTCCAGATCCTTAGGAGTTAATTGTCATTCCATGGAACTACTTTGTATTCAGTTTTTTTAGTACAAAGACAATAAATGTGTCTTCCAGAGCGCCAGGACCCAAAACTCCACTAATATGGTATTAATTATAAACAATTAATTTCCATGCCATGAAACTACCTTGTGTCAAATTCCGTCGACATCAGACTATTAGTCCAGTTTTTAGAGCTCCGGTACCTGAACTCGGGAAGGTACTTTGTTTTAGGGCTATATCAAAATATTTACCGATTTGGTTTACTACATGGTCCAGTCCAAAAGACAGTTTTATACCTTGTTTCAGTATCCTAGATCAATACCATGGTACCGACTTTTATTAAAAATACCACCAAAAAGTCTTACTTTTACAGATGCTGTTTAAGTCCTTGTATAAAGAACCTGTTTTTTCCAAATGGATTTAGTCCATTATAAATCTCAAACAACAATACATTTCTTTGCAATGTTTGGATTTCTAGGTTGAATATTGTTATTGCTATCGTGCCTTCAACGGACATTCTGACGGTCGGATATAGCTAAAGCGTCTTAGAACTATCTGCTGATTAAAAACATATATTCTTTATTTGGTATCTGATAAATATTTTGTGGTGTGCCAAACGAAATGCCAATAAATATATCTTTGATTACGAGGGTTATGTCGAAAAAGGGTATGCATTTTTTTAACATTATCGTAAGGAGAACATCAGTACATTTCAAGCGGTGCCTCATTTATTTTTGATGGCGCGTTCCCAACATTGTTGACATGTAAAACAGCAATCTTTAACGAAAAATTGTCGTATAGGCCAACTGTCAAAGGTTTCAATGGAAGTTCCAGTTAGCATCTGGGAATACGTTGCTTGGGGTCTGAGCAGCGTTACCGTTGTACTACTAAAATGGCAGTTTGACCCTTTATTTAAAGCCGTGCGACTTTTACTGCCTCTTTCTGAAAAATCCCCACTTCGCCCTGTTTTCAGAACTCGAAGTGTTTGTACGTATGTCATAAGAAATAAACTATTTGACCTAGTGTCTGCATATGCGACGCGCAAGGGAGCCAAGGTTAAAAACCCGTTTTTTTTTCAGGAGAGTCATGTTAAAGATTAGGACCCTTTCTATTTGCGCTTAGAATCGTCGACTTCACTTTCATAAAACGCGCATATCTCTGGGAGGGAGCACTTTTGGGGCATGTGATCGGCCTCATTCGATGCTCAGATGTTGTCCACATCAAAAAAAGAAAAAAAATGAAAATTGATTTTTGTTTACCCTTAGGTCCCTTTCTCTATGCGCTGTCACATATAGTCACATAATAAGTGAACCTGAGGCCATTAAAAATGAATTTTAATTATTAGAATGTACGACTATTGATAAATATATAACATACGTTGAAGTTATTGGATGAAGATAGGTAATTTTTTAAAAATAATTTTAATGAACGTTTATGTCAAAACTTATATGAATTCATCGCGTATAAGTATATTGACATTGCCACACATGTATTTTCAA
The DNA here is from genome assembly GCA_963513945.1 of Hydrotaea diabolus. Classification (NCBI taxonomy): domain Eukaryota; kingdom Metazoa; phylum Arthropoda; class Insecta; order Diptera; family Muscidae; genus Hydrotaea; species Hydrotaea diabolus. The sequence continues at coordinate 152,865,390 of OY740718.1, read as the reverse complement.
AGATAGCGATAATGAAAAATAAACTTACTAACAGGTTGAAGGTGAGAGCCTACGAACCTATGCTTTGAGCTCTGAATTTGCTGTACACCAAGTTAGACGAGTGGACTTCAGGTGAAAAAGTTGTAGTTAAGTATCGAAAGGAAGTTTCAAAAAAATAAAACGTTAAAGTCAAAACTTTAATTTATAACCGAAGCTTCAAAAATATTAACATATTTTTGTGCAAAATTTTTGAAATGGAAATAATACATAAATATCAAAGTATAAACATATTTACATATGTGAATTTTATTTTTTTATGTGTATTTTGAAGCCAATTTTTCTATGAAAGGTAAATTCCAATGTTGTGAAAATCATAATATGGTTTTGGGGGTCATAATGTGAGGTTTGGTGTAACTCATAATATACTTGTGGGGACCATAGCTGGGTGTACTTCATACTATTTATGTGAGGATCATAATATTGTTGTGCCACTAAGATTTACACAGAAATAGTGTGATGCTCTCCGAATATTGTCACATCAATCATAATTTTTTTCTTCATGTAGGGTCCTCATTTGGGAAGCTTCGAATCCCATATTTTTTATATATTTAAAATATACGTAACATCTGTGGTTCCGGATACACCCATATATCCTGCGTTTCAAATTGTTTAGAATTTTTTCGAATCAAAAAAATCTAATGATTTTATGGTGAATATTGCCTTAAGAATACCATCCGACTGGTATGTATTACTTAGTAGGGACTTAAATACTGTTACACACGTTTTATGCTGTAAAATAAAAAGTACTGAATGTTTTTGGACCAAATATTTTTTAATATATTTATTGATGTATATTGTATCCAAAAAGAATCTACTTATTCGAAATTTCCACCTTTTGCCTTTACACACGCCTGAAGTCGTCCATTGGAAAATTGGCCACAGCTCGAACCACAGCAGTCTTAAGAGATCCAATGTTGGGATATATTTTGTTACAAACCTTGTTCTCTAAAACCGTTCACAATTTGTTATCCAATGGGTTCAAATCTGGACTGTCTGAGGGTCAATCTTCAGAGGAAATGAACGCTGGCAAATTGTTTCAAAGCCAGGCCTGGGACGTTTAGCCTTAGGGTGATGACAGAGTGCGCTCTCAAACCCGAGCGGAGCCGAGCCGAACTGAAAGCTGATTGAAATTCTTAAAACTGTGTACATACAAATTAGTAGAAATAAGCGTCGGGATGGCAGAGTGCGCGCCGAGCCGTGCCGAGCTGAAAGCTGATTGAATGGAACAAAACTGTTTTGAAGCGTTTTTCGTGCTGATTGGTGCTGATATTTGATTGTATGTGTGAAGATATGAGTTGTTTGTAATTTGTAAACGGTTCTTGATGTTTTGATACTGGAGAAATAATAATAAACAAAATTAATGAAATTTGATGATTCGTATTTAAGATTAACTGAATTAAGATTAAAATCAGAAATTTCGATTTTTAGATTAATTAATTGATCACATTATTGATTAACCCAAATCTTGACTGATCGATCACCATGTTGTTTTGTGTTTATTTTATATGACAAATTGTGGTTGTTACATTTCTAATTCCGTTCCTTTGTTTCTGTACCCCCTCTTCTGCTTGGTAACATACATATGTGCGTATATTCTTGCACATGGTATAATGATGTACATGGTAGTGCTAAATGAACACAAATGAATAACAAGACTACAAAATATACATTTAAAAACACACAACAACAGCGCCGATTTCAGCGTTCACTCTGCCATCCCCAAGTTTCACATAAGCATGAAATAAGTTCGGCTCGGCTTGGCTCGGCTCCGCTTTAAGAGCGCACTCTGCCATCAGCCTTATGGGCCAGCGCAGAATCCTGCTGGAAACCATGGCTGGTTTTGGAATGGGGAATTGTTAAGAGGCTTCACAACAGCTTCCAAAACGGTTTCTTGGTAAACTTTGGCCGATGTTTTGACTCCTTGTTCGCAGAAATACAGGTCAGGGACCCCATCGTAAGAGACACCCCACCAAACCATGACTGAAGCTGGGGGTTGACCCTTTTCCACCCTTGGGATCAGTTCAGATGCTTTCTTAGATGACCGCACATACACTCTATCATTTTTCTTGTTACATTTTTAATGAAAGGTAAAAAATTTTTCATCGCTGGACAAATTTTTTCTATGCAAGTTATCAGCGTGCTTCACCAAAAGACGTTTGCATTTTTCAATCCTTTTTTTTTAAAGCTGCAGTTAATAAATGTCCGGTACGTCGTTAAAAAGCCCCAAGTCTTTTTTAATGATTCGACTCATGGACTTCTGCGTGATATTCATCTCACGGGCCATGATTTTCTGTTTTCGGAGCGGATTTCTGTGAATTCTTGATTTAACGGTTTTGATGACATGCGGTGTTCGAACAGAGCGTGGGCGGCCCGACCGGTGACGGTCTTTCACATCTCCAGTCTCCTCAAACAGTTTTATGCATTGATAGACGAACATGCGGCTAATCCCTAGTGGCCGAAGCATTTTGAAAATATAGCTTTTTTTCATTTCACACTTGAAAGGCGCTATTGCAGCAACACAGCTCTCATTATCGGACCACTCCATGATGAAAGTTGAAACAATTTTGAAATCCCGTTACAGACTAACGCTATTGAGGTTAGCTTTCAAAACCCATATGACATTAACGGGGTTTGTTCAGTTCTACTATTGAAATGGGTGTGTTCAATGTTGTAACAGTATTTATGTCCCTGCTAAGTATTTGACAAGAATTGCATGCATCTCCACTACGATTTGCAAGCACATGTTTTTCTTAACCCCTTTTCAAGCTGCCCTCATATCTTTGCACAATCACACATTCATGTATAGAGAGAGATGAACGGACAGAGACGCCACATGCATTATCATCTCCACTTGCAGCTGTGTAAAGTTGCAATAAAACATTTCTCTTTGACTTTTTGTGCACAAAATTCATCATTACGTTAACATTTGCCATCCGCCCTCTCCCTACTCTCATGCTCAACTTCGCTCTGTGTATTGTCAAAGACTAGGTTGTTGTTGTTGTTTTTTGCCATGTAGCTGCTGTTATTCGGCTATAAACAATATTGGCTTTGGCCTGTTTGTGTCTGTGCGTGGCGCTTTTGGTGTGTGTGTGTTTGTGTGTGGTGGTGTAAAACATTAAACTTTATAATAAATTGTTGTTGTCGGTAATGGTGGTATTGCTAGGGATATGCAAAAATGTACACAGTTTTAATAGTGGACGAGTGACAGTGTGTGAAATACAGAGAGAGAGAGAGAGAGAGAGAGAGAGAGAGAAGAGTAATATCGTTGAATGTAATTGTTTTTCCTTAATAGTCCATAATGTTTTATGGCTTTTACACCTCGCCCTTACGAGCGCACACACATTAACACAAACAATGATCGTTCCTTTGTGATTTTGAAAAATGTTTCCTGATGTTGTTATTGTTATTGCCATCGCCAACCATTATTGCCGAGATGACAAATGTGATTTAAGGAGATTACATACTTCGAAAAGTCCTTTAATACAATATCGCGAAATGCGGCTGTCGGTTAGAGTTTATATCCTTTTAAGTTAATTCATGGCATTTAATATAAAGTAGAGAGGAGAAAAAGGGAGAGACAGATGGATGGCTCTGTGAACAATGACAATTGATTGAGTTCTGCTGAAATGACACTTAAAGTTACAGTGTCTCAATATTGCAATGGGACACTCACAAATACTTAGTAGGGACATAAATACTGTTACACACGTTTTATGCTGTAAAATAAAAAAGTACTGAATGTTTTTGGACCACATAATTTTTAATATATTTATTGATGTATATTGTATCCAAAAAGAATCTACTTATTCGAAATGTCCGCCTTTTTCCATTACACACGCCTTAAGTCGCACTGGCCAATCGTCAATAGCTGCATGAACCTCGTCCATTGTAAAATTGGCCACAGCTCGAACCAAAGCAGTCTTAAGAGATCCAATGTTGTGGTATCTTTTGCGACAAACCTTGTCCCCTAAAACCGTCCACAATTTGTAATTCAATGGGTTCAAATCTGGACTGCCTGAGGGCTATTATTCAGATGAAATGAACGCTGGCGAATTGTTTCGAAGCCAGGCCTGGGACGTTTTAGGCTTATGGGCCGGCGCAGAATCCAGCTGGAAAGTTCATGGCTGGTTTTGGTACAGGGAATTATTAAGAGGAGTCACAACAGCATCCAAAACGGTTTCTAGGTAAACTTTGGCCGATGTTTTGACTCCTTGTTTGCAGAAATGCAGATCAGTGACCCCGTCGTAAGAGACACCCCAATGACTGAAGCTGGGTGATGACCCTTTTCCACCCTTGGGATCAGTTCAGATGCTATCTTAGATGACCGCGCATACACTCTATCATTTTGCTTGTTAAATTTTTCCTGAACGGTAAAAATGTTCTCATCGGTGAACAAAATTTTTCTGTGCAAGTTATCAGCGTGCTTTACCAAGAGACGTTTGCAATTTTCAATTCTATTTTTTTAAAGCAGCAATACATGTCCGGTACGTCGTTTGAAAGCCCCAAGTCTTTTTTGATGATTCGACTCATGAACTTTTGCGTTATATTCATCTCGCGGGCCATGGTGTTCTGTTTTCGGTGCGGATTTCTTTGAATTTTTGATTTTACGACTTTGATTACATGTGGTGTTCGAACAGAGCGTGGGTGGCCCTTCCGGTGGCGGTCTTTTACAACTCCAGTATCCTCAAACCGTTTTATGCATCGGTAGACGAACATGCGGCTAATCCCTAGTGGCTGGAGCGTTTTGAAAATATCGCTTTTTTTCATTTAAAACTTGAATAGCGCTATTACTGCGATACGGTTTTTATCTGACCACTCCACGATGAAAGTTGAAACAATTTTAAATTCTTGTTAGAGACTAACGCTATTGAGGTTAGCTTTCAAAACCCATATGACATTAACGGGATATGTTCAGTTCTACTATTGAAATGGGTGTGTTCAATGTTGTAACAGTATTTATGTCTGTACTAAGTACAAATAATTTTCGTTGTATTCTGTTGAACTCGAAAGTCAAGAGAAAAGTTAAATTCAAAATGTTTATGTTGTTGCAAAAAGATTACAAAAAAACAAACAAAGAAATACATTTAATAATAATGGGTGTTTTTTCAGACGTATGGTTTTAAGAAGAAATTATAATATAATTTAGTGTTATGTACAAAAAATTAGCTTTATTATAAAGATAAGGGTTTGCCATTATCCATAAGAGTTTGCCGGCTGGCTAGAATAATTTTCAGCCGAAAAGCCCAATTTTCGACCAATTTTTGCAGCATTTGGGTCCGTATGTCAGCAATAACTCGCCGAATATTCTCCTGCAGGGCATCAGACTTTATCTGCGTAGACAAGCAACTTCACATAACCCCACAAAAAAAAGTCCAGCGGTATTAAATCGCTCGATCTTGGAGGCCACGTCACAGGCCCACGGCGCAAGATATTGCGATCATCAAGAGTTTCCTTCAATAAATTGATTCTTTCGTTGGATCTATGACAGTAGCGCCGTCTTGTTGGAGCCAAAAGTCGTCCACATCAACATCCTCCAATACAGGCACGAAAAAGTCATTAATCATGGCTCTATAGCGTTCCCCATTGACTGTAACATTATGGCCGGCTTAATTTTTGAAGAGATATGGACCAATGATACCCTCTGCCCATAGATCAAACCAAAAGTAATTTTTTAAGAGTGTAACGGCGTCTCAACAATGGCTTGTGGATTTTCATTACTTTAAATGCTACAATTTGGTAAGCTTCATTGCTAAACAACATTTTCTTGTAAAAGTCAGCCATCTCGTCTTTTTATTATGAAATGGCAAACCCAACAGAGCGTAAATTAAGTGACAGCTGTCAAAAATACCAACTCCGAAAAAAATGTGCCTAGATTGAAAACCACACATCTAAAAAAACACCCTGTATAAAAAAACAACCAAATAACTTGAAGATTAGAAGGTTTTCAAGAAAAAGTAATAATGGGACACAAAACAAAAATATGAAAAATATTTTAAATTCTATTTCGTGTTTTTTAAATTCAATATTTAGTTACAAGACCCTTTTGCCGTATTACAGCTTCCTGTTGGGCGATATTTTTTTCATTCGTCCTGGAAAGCTGACCTTTTTATTTTAACTATTAATTTATTGATTTTTCCTTCAGATAACTCTACAATGCTATTCATCAATCCCACGACAGCCGGTTGTTCTTTGTATCGGATTGGCTCAAAGCAGCAATCTTTGACCAATGGCTGTCACCCGGCACTACGTGTGCTGTTACAACAAAAAATCAACACATGATATTCGTTTATAAAAAAAAATTAAGATTGGACAGTTTACAGGTCAAAGTATTAATGGGGCAGAAAACGAAGATATGAAAAATATTTTAAGTTCTGTTTTATATTTTAGAATTTAATATTTAGTTGGAAGGCTCTTTTGCTTTATTACAGCTTTCGTAAGAAATAGGGTGAACTTTTTCCCAGCCTTTGAGAGCTGGTCTCATAATTTTTCTTTTTAATTGAGGTTTTTTTTTAACTTTTCCTATCGGATTCCTATCCGGGGATTGTGGTGGAATCCCGAGTACATGAGGGCAATTATAGAACAGCCAAATTCTAGCATTATAAGCCCAATGGTTAGACTCATTAACCTGCTAGAAAAAACACTCGTTTGTTAGACCCTTTATTTCAGCGAGATTGGCTCTCAAGATATACAAATAATATTTGTGGTCTATTATTCCTTTAATATTGTGAATATTTCCAGGCTCAGCCGCCGATATTGCACACCGTGCCATTACTGACCCTAACCCGTGTTTAACTGCTGGTGGCCAATTTCGTTCTCACAGCTCTTTATTTGGCTTTCTCCAGACATATGACTGAAAAACTTTGTATAGGGTGAACCATCTGGAGGTTTTTTTTCCATAGGGGTTTTTAGAATTAACGCGTGAGTTGCGTAAAACTTTATTTTTTTCCTTTTCAGTATTGTTTGCCATTTTATCATAGACAGACTAACACCGCAACAACGTCTCCAAATTGTGCAACTGAATTATGGTAATGAGAAACGATAAGATCCCCTGTTTGCGAACAACGGTTTATTCAGTGATGAGGCCCCTCTCTGGCTCAACGGCAACGTCAATAAATAAATATTCTCATTCGGGCTGAAGAATAACGAGGAGAGGTTCAAGAGCTGTCATTATACCCAGACAAAATCAAGGTTTTGTGTAGTAAATGGGGTGGTGGATTTATCGGTCAATATATTTTGAAAAAAATACCTCTAGACTGATCACCCGTAATTTACTTTCGTCGGTAGAAATTGCTTGGTTCTAAAACTTAAAATCCTTGCTTATAAATTCTTTGGCGAAGGTTTCCTTTCTTAAAACATGGTTTCGGGGTAAGCCTTTCCACCAAATATATTTCTGCCTCAGCAGCAAGTTTAGTGCGCATAGGTGTGGCTTTTTGTGATTTTTATGGTTAGACCTGATGCCTGTAGCATTAATATAGAAGATCTGCAGTAGATTTTCTTTATGTCCCGGATTAAAGGAATTAAGTGTTGATGGTGGTAACGGCTTCCTGTCTACCACGTGCTCTCTAACATCGCCTCAAATACATTTGACATATTGACCTTAAGTCCCCGTTCAGTAAGTAGGTGACTCCATCAGTTTTCAGTGCTGATGAACTCCACAAATTAAAGAATCGTTAAGATTAAAGAATCTTTACGATTTAAGATCGTGGTCAATTTACTATTTCTGCGATACTTCGTACAAGTTTTCCAGATTTGGAATGGTCAATTTGTAATTCTCATAGTTTAGATAATGCTAGGGGACCGCGTGGCATCATCAAAAATATTTTGTATGTTATTAATCGAAATATGCTTTCAAATGCAGTGATGGAAGGAACTCCCTGTAAACGACAGTAAAAAAACAATATAAATAAAAAATTATAACGTAGCAAAACTATGTGTGCTTGCCATATGTCCCATTGTTACTTTGAGCTGCAAATGCTGCATTATTGTCAATAAGTATGAATAATTATTATTTCTTTGCCTGCTATAAAACGAAAAATAAATTGATATTGTAATTTTTACTGTAGAAGCTACATAAATACTAACAAGTTATGAATCAAAATCCGTAAACATAATAAAAAATGCGAAGTTCTATTGCCTTTTTTTAACTGTCCCATTATAAAGTTGAGACACTGTACTTGGTTGAATTTTCAATAAACAAGATTAAGAGGTCTTAAATTAAAATCGGTATCATCATCACAAGTCCTTACCAGCAATCTTTCACATCTCTTCCGCGTGATCCTCTTACACCCCTCATTTAGGTTTTTTCCTCTTTGGACAAACTTTTAATGTGTTTGTTTAATTATTAAATGCCATTAATTAATAGTAAAACATTACACTTTGCCGCACACTCGCCTGAGTGTAGTGGCATTTAATTCAAATCACTGACTCTTTACAGCAAATGAATGCCACAATGATGCCAAGCTGGGCTGGGCTGGCTGGCTGACTGCAGCAGTAACAAACAGAAAAGTGCAGAACTTTTTTTCCCCGTTTTTGTTGCAACAGGAAAATAACTTTAACCGCATAAGTTGTGGCAAAAGGAGGAAAGCTAATTTCAAAACAAGCTAAAGTTCGCCCTAACACTCTCATCCGCACATGTGCCTTTACTAAGTTACTTAGAGAACACAAGTGCACTGTAGTGGGTATGGATTTGAATAGGCTTTCCTAGAGGAGGCCTTGCGAATTTGCTACTGTCAATAATTTGGGAGGTAGTGAAAGGATCAATGAGAGAGAGAGAGAATGCGATTCTCATGCGGTTTATTGAAGAAATCATAGTCTCTCATAGAATCTTCTGATGCGTCTTTTAAAGATAATTCCATTTGAAAGCTTTTAACTTAAATTTAATGCCCATTTTGAGTGTAAATTTTAATGTATTTATCTAGAGACATTTTTTTGTAATGGAAGAGGAGATATTAAAGTGTGGTCCAACCACAATGCACAATGTTAATTGCGAGTCACATCTTAACGTCAAGTTTCTTGCCCTTCTTGAGGAATGAAAACATCCACCAGGACTTAAAAATACCTCTCGTTAAAGAGGTAATTCAAAAAATCAATATAAAGCACAAAGAGAAGCTCGAACGTCATGATAACATACTAGGTAGACAATTATTGAGCAGTCCAAGCTCCTTAAGACTTCGGAGAAACGAACGCCGTGTTTTCTAATCCTCACTTGTGCTTCATCCGTATCAGTAATCCTGAACACACGCGCCCGAAAGACTGTGTATAATTCTTTTTCTACGTCACGTGGCTTAAATGCTCTTATACGTGATCTTTAAAACAGTCAACACGAAAAACCTACAAAACCTAGATTACGTCGTCCACTCTGCTATTCTAGAGTTATCCGTTATACTTACATAAGTAGAGTTCTTCACTCTACATAATATCGCGAACACTCTGTAAATGACTGTAGGGGTCCTCTGGCCCTTTATCACGAGGTTTAAGCCAAACCAGGTTTAAAATTCTCAGACATGTGACCAAATTAATTTAAATTCCTGCCAATCAGCAGAGATCCACAAAACAAGAAATGCATACTAGGATTCATTATTGAATTATACTTTAGATTCGTATACTTATTGTTAGGCTCCTTTGGAGCAGATTCAATAAGGCATAATTCAAATAAGGCATATAAAAAAAAAAGTTTCTTGCCCAACTTAATTCAACATTTCTTTGCTTCTGACAAATTTAACCAGGGAGAGGTACACAATTGAGCAGCGCGTTAAGTTTGTTGAAGCCTTTTACTAAAGTGGGCATTCAAATCAAAATGTATTTCATGCACTTTGTGATTTTTTTTTTAATCAGCATATTTTTTTTAGATAACCCACACTCAAATGGTATGCCCCCTTAACATGCGGTGCATTGCGTTGACTGTCTGAGTGGAAAGCAAAGGATCGGAAGGGGGAAAGAGGGATCCGTAGTGTAAAGTGCGGTCAACCGGCTAATAGATTACAAATGGGTGTGAAATCCTAGAAAGACTCCTACCCCTGCCAAAATATAAATCAAGCAAAGGTAACGGGTGATCAATCTAGAAGTATTTTTTCAATAGGGCTTTTTTACCAATTACGCGTGAGTTGTGTTGAACGTTATTTTTTTTTCTTTTCAGTATTGTTTGCCATTTCTTCATAGAAAGACTTACACCGCAACAGCGTCTCCAATTTCAGCAACTGTATTATGGAAATGAACGTTTGGTAAGCAACGTTTTTCGACCAAAATTTTGTTCAGTGATGAGGCCCATTTCTGGCTCAACGGCAAAGTCTATAAACAATATTGCCGCATTTAGGCTGAAGAGCAACAAGAAGAGGTTCAAGAGGTGCCATTATACCCAGAGAAAACCACGGTTTGGTGCAGTTTATAAGCTGGTAGAATCATCGGTGCATATTTTTTCAAAAATTATGAAGGCCAGAACGTAACTATGAATGGTGCACGATATCGATCTTTATGCTACCTGAAATTAAAGCCCGTAATCTTGACGACACTTGGTTTCAACAGATCGGTGCCACTTGCCATACAGCTGCTCAAACAATGGATCTATTGAGAGGTCATTTCGAAAAACAGCTAATTTCACGTTTTAGACAGGTGAGTTGGCCGCCTAGATGGAGTGATATCACACCTTTAGACATTTTTCTTTGGGGTTACGTTAAGTCCAAAGTCTATGCTGACAAACCAGCTACGATTCAGGTTTTGGAAGCCAACATTAGGCGTGTCATTAAAGCCATACCGGTCGAAATGCTCAAGCAAGTCATCTAAAATTGGACCCTCAGAATGGAAATTCTGAGACATTTGAAGGAAATCTTGTTCAAAAAATAAATGGCGTAAAATGTCCTTTCAAATTACCAATAAAGATTCCACACTTGATTTGAATTTTTATATCTTTTTTTGTTCTGAAAAAATACCTTCTAGATATTACCGACGATAAAAGCCATCAGCTCTGATGAACACACACTATGAAAGTAACGATAGAACAGAGTCACGCAACCCTCATTCCGGCAATGCTCAAGGGAAACAAAAGAGTTGGATACCCTACTGTCGCCTATTAGTACCATCGCTCTCTTTTGCACACGCTCGAGTAGTTCCGAGGATGATTTTGGAGCACCTGCCCATATATGGGAGTTGTATTCCATCTTAGGCTTGATGTAGGTTTGTATAGATATTGAAAAGATCAGAAAAAGTGAAATATTTCTTGGACCACTTCAGGAAGCCTATGCACTTGAGTGCTTCTTTCGACACTTTAAATACATGTCTTGCCCAGCGAGCGTCATATGTATTTTCATTCCCAGAACATTAAAAGCATCTAATTGTTCAATACCCATATCATCAATAGATAATGACGACCCTGATGGATCAGTAAATCGCTTGTGAGTCAACAAGTAGAAATGTGTCATAGGCGCATTTAAATCGACTGTATTCACTCGACCCCATTCGGAAATGACCAGTAGATTTTGGCCAAGTGTCTCATTCATGATTCGCCTATTGTCTTCAATTACTTAAAGACTAGGTCTACCGTCTAATGAACATGGATGACAGAGATTGCTGTCATCTGCAAATGAGTAGATTGGATTCATGGTTTGCCCCAAAGATCGTCAATGAATATGAGAAAAAGTGAGGGAGAAAGGACAGAAACCAGTGGTACACCCGCAGTCAGCCTATGTGTTGGATGAGAACCCATCTACAACTACTCTAATAGTGCGATCTCCAAGAAGCTCGATATAAATCGAGCAAACGTATTACCGACACCAAAAGCGATCAGCGTCGGTATGAGTGCGCCGTGCCAGACTCTGTCAAAGGCCTTGGAGATATCCAGAGCCACGACCTTACTCTCACCAAACTGCACGCAGAGAAAAGATATGGTTACACTATGGTCACCGCAACAATGATATGCTCTCCACAATAAAAGTATGTTCTTCGCAACCATAGTATTGTTTTCTGAATTTAATTTTGACAATAGTATGATTGCGGCAATATTAATATTGATGATAGGTAACAATAGTATTATTGGCAAATTTGGAAATGAAAATATGGTTGTATCAACCATATATACATGGTTGGAGCAACGAAGGTATTGTTGTTTAAAATTTAAGTTGACTATAATATGATTACGGCAATCATACGTTAAAGTTGCCACTATAAACATACCAAAACAGGTTTTATAGAGCACACATGTATGTGTGTGCGTATGTTTTTTGGTACACCAAGACAATGCAGTGCATGTTGACCGTTTTAAAAAACAACGACAATCGGAAGGAAGATCGAGAATTTTTATTGTATTTTCTTTGTTCGGTGAAATTTCTACTGCCAACGGATTCTCGTTTATTTAAAATCTGCCTGCACTTAAGTAACGAGTGATTTTTTTGAGGTTAGGATTTTCATGCATTAGTATTTGACAGATCACGTGGGATTTCAGACATGGTGTCAAAGAGAAAGATGCTCAGTATGCTTTGACATTTCATCATGAATAGACTTACTAACGAGCAACGCTTGCAAATCATTGAATTTTATTACCAAAATCAGTGTTCGGTTCGAAATGTGTTTATCGACAAATTTTGTTCAGCGATGAGGCTCATTTCTGGTTGAATGGCTACGTAAATAAACAAAATTGCCGCATTTGGAGTGAAGAGCAACCAGAAGCCGTTCAAGAACTGCCCATGCATCCCGAAAAATGCACTGTTTGGTGTGGTTTGTACGCTGGTGGAATCATTGGACCGTATTTTTTCAAAGATGCTGTTGGACGCAACGTTACGGTGAATGGCGATCGCTATCGTTCGATGCTAACAAACTTTTTGTTGCCAAAAATGGAAGAACTGAACTTGGTTGACATGTGGTTTCAACAAGATGGCGCTACATGCCACACAGCTCGCGATTCTATGGCCATTTTGAGGGAAAACTTCGGAGAACAATTCATCTCAAGAAATGGACCGGTAAGTTGGCCACCAAGATCATGCGATTTGACGCCTTTAGACTATTTTTTGTGGGGCTACGTCAAGTCTAAAGTCTACAGAAATAAGCCAGCAACTATTCCAGCTTTGGAAGACAACATTTCCGAAGAAATTCGGGCGATTCCGGCCGAAATGCTCGAAAAAGTTGCCCAAAATTGGACTTTCCGAGTGGACCACCTAAGACGCAGCCGCGGTCAACATTTAAATGAAATTATCTTCAAAAAGTAAATGTCATGGACCAATCTAACGTTTCAAATAAAGAACCGATGAGATTTTGCAAATTTTATGCGTTTTTTTTAAAAAAAAAGTTATCAAGCTCTTAAAAAATCACCCGTTATATAGCCATTGATCATGGCTTCATCACATTCGTTACTTGGTGTCTACGGATGGTGAAGTAGCGTTCACTCCTGCTGGCAACTAAAAGTAATTTCGACTGCCGTTGGATTATACATATATTTTTGTTTCTTGAATGGAATGTTAAATAAAAACATGGCCTCAAATCTGGCTATGAACTAATTGTAATGCAATTTATAATATCTTGCTTGATAAAAATCTGAATATTTGGATAACAACACCCAATCCTAATAAATAATTTTGAGATCATAGTATGGTTGATTGAATCATACTATAGTTGGACGGATAATAACATGTATGAGGTTGTGAGGATCATACTATGGTTGTGGCGATAATAGTATGGTTGAGTGTGAATCATACTATTGTTGTGAAGATCATAATATGGTTGAGTGTAAATCATACTATTGTTGTGAAGATCATAGTATGGTTGAGTGTGAATCATACTATGGTTGTGGGGATCATAGTATGGTTATGTGTAAATCATACTATTGTTGTGAGGATCATAACATTGTAGTGTCACAACCATATACCCAACAATAGTATAATCCTCTTCGAATATTGTCACCCCAACCATACTTTTTCTCTGCGTGTGGTGGTAGACCGACCCCATCGCTCCGACAAGAACGCCATCACGTCTCCGGTAGCGCGATTTCTACGGAAGCCATATTGTCGATCACTTAGCAGGTCGTTGGCCTCTAAATACCTCAGAAGATGGTGGTAAACCATGTGTCTCTATTACATTGGAGAGCGCAGAGCAAATCGCAATGAGCCGATAATTTGCAGGATAAATGGCTTCACCCTTTTTAGGGTTCGGCTGGTCGTTCGCAACCTTCCAACACACTGGGAAGACTATCGCACAGTAAGCAAGGTTAAAAAGGTTGCGTAATGGACGGGCTAGCGTCGAAAAGCACTTACATAGGACAAATGCCGAAATACCATCCGGGCCCGTGTAGTTATTTACATCGAGATTCGAACGAATTCTTTTAACTCCACGTGTGAAACAAAATATCTCAGGCATGGAACTAAAGAAGTTTTCAATCGCGAGGAGTGGTTCATTGCTTTACGGCAAGGTAGAATTTCCTGCAAATATTTTAGCCAAAAGGCTAGCTTTATTAACCGGGTCAGTGAATGCCTGGTCGTCTTTAACAAGAGTTGGGATAGATGAAGAACTATCCTTTACTCTTCTTACAAACGACCAAAAGCTCTTCTTTCCCCTGGGGGAAGTTTGAACCTTTGTACGTAGACGTTGTTCGTGAAGAAATTTTTCACTCCTAAGAACTTTAGAAAACGAAGTTCTTGCCTGTTTATGTTGCAGTTCAATAATAGAGATTTTGTTCCAACGCAAATTCCCCAACGCCTTCTTTTTCGGTCTGACTGCAGCTCTGCATGCCTGGTTAAACCAACTGTTTTTGGCTGGTTTAGCCGACATAACTTTGTTTGGAACAAAAGTCTTTATTCAAAAAAAAATTATATTTTGGATTGTATCAGACGCAGCAGTTACGTCGTTATCAAGAAAGAAAAGTTTCCAATTGAAATGTCGGAAAAAGCGGCTGAGCTCATCCCAACGCGCCATTTCGTAGATAAAAACCGTCCGCTTTGGTGCTGGTATCGAAGACACGCGAAGAGCAGAATACGGAAAGGATGCTTAAGCAAATCGGTGATAGGAGTTACCAAGAGGAATCGACCAAATATGTTCAAATCGGGAGAATTGCTAATTTCTGCAAACCGGGTCTGTAGGAAACGTGAAAGCACCGTGCATGCTGGTCCAGTTCGTTCTGCCATCGTCTTGAGGTCGGTCAAGCAGTTACCGTAAATGGTATACGCTATCTTGACTCAAACCTCTTGTTGCCAGAAATAGACGATTTGCACCTAGACGATAAGTGGTTCCAATAGGATGGTGCCACTTGCCACACAGCCAACGAAACAATGGCTTTTTTACGCGATAAATTCACTGGCCGTGTTTATGTCACGTCGTGGCCGCTACGATCATGCGATTTCACACCGTTTGACTTCTTTCTTTGGGGAGTTTTAAAAGCAAAAGTAAACGTCAATAAGCCAAGAACAATTCAAGAGATAAAGGGTGAGATAATTCGTCGCATTAACGACATTAAACCTCTATTATATCTTTAGAGTCATTCAAAATATGGACCATCGAACTGAGGTATGCCACTGAAGCCGTGGCAAGCATTGACGATATTTTGATTTACGTATAATTGCCATAGATCCTTTAATCAAAATATAAAAATTATTAAGTTACATCTCTGAAAACTTTTTTGTTTTATTTACAATTATCATTGTGCGTTTCAGTAAGACCATCCTTAAGAATTTTCATTTAGATGGTCTCCCTTTTTAGATGCCTCGACATGATGCCTTTATTCTGTGGCACGCAAGTCTGAATGGATTTTGGAGAGGCTTATAGCCTATATTGTTTTTTTTAACTTTAGAAGTTAGAAGACCGTACTGCCTTTAGAACACTGCTCTTGAAGATACATAAACATAAACCTTGCCTTGCGAAAGGCTTTTGGAATTTTTGTTTTTTAAATAGTGTTTATGTAACTTAGCTGAACCATCAACATTCAATCGACTAGAAAAGTCTTTGCTAGTATTTTCAAAATTTTTCTAACAGGCTAAAAACAAAACATCGTGTTAAGGTTTTTAAAGCTTTTGAGATTGAAGTTAAAAGAAAAAACAGTCAAAATTTTAAAGCCTACATATTTTAAAGCCCTAGAATGCCGTAAGGCCTTCTTGAGTCATGCCTATGCTACTTCTTCAATGCAGCAGAAAGTCTACCCATACGTTACTTGTAAGAAAGTCATGAGGCAGGCGAAGTGTTTAAGTGCATGTTAGCTACTAAAGTGCAATAGTTTTCCTTTTTTATTGTTGTTGTTGTTGACGACGCTGTGTTGTTTTTAGTTGTAATTAGCTGCAATTTGCAACAACCACGACTGCCACAAGTGATTTTGCATTATGTCAGCAAATTTCGTTTATTTTCCAAACTTTTCCCCTGCTCGTCGTCTACTATTCCTTTGTTTTTTTTTTGTTTGCCGTTTTTGAACTTTAAGAATAAAACGAAAGAAAGAATGTCGAAAAAATAGCATTTCAAAGCCATTAAGTCAAATTATAAAGTATATTTCATTTAAAACTTTTACTTTAAGTATTTCCGCTATTTTTTTGTTTTTGTTGCTGTAGGTATGAGTTGGGACTTTTTTGATGTACACAAATAAACTTTTACTTTTTGTGGAATTTAAGCAAAATAAAAGAAGAAACAATCAAACATGGATCTTAAATATTAGTGGGAAGGGAAGAAACTGCAAACTTAGAACTACTGCAAAAAAGTTTAAGAAATTGCCATTTTCATCATTCATCTTTTGCATAAATTCTCGAACAAAAAGTATTTTCAGTGCGTTTAAAAATAAAAACTTTACAGGGCATTTCTTGTTGCCGAGTAAAACGTAATGAAATAAGACTTTGTTTTAAAGATCGATTTGTGTTCCTAAAGCTAAAACTAAAATTCAAGGTTTATTGGCTTTTAATTTATAATAAAAATTAGTTTTGATATAAAAAGCAAATGAGAAATTGTTAAAACGTTTCCAATTGATTCTTGCCAAATAGAAAAAATAATATAAAAAAAACTCATTGTTGGTCTGTTAGTCTGTTTGAAGCAACAACACACCTTAATTTCTGAAATTTGGTATGTATGTGGACGCTGACAAGGAAGAAAATGCTTCATACTAGATTTTTCCATGTTTAGTCTGTAGGCGTGGCAAAGAGGATTTTTATCATTTTAAGCTACATCTAGCCAACCGTTTTTACTGAAATTTGGTATGTATGTGGACGCCGACAAGGAAGAAGATGTTTCATACTAGATTTTTCGATGTAGGCGTGGCAAAAGTGGATTTTATCATTATATAAATGCTTCATACTAGATTTTTCGATGTTTAGTCTGTAGGCGTGGCAAAGAGGATTTTTATCATTTTAAGCTACGTACATCTAGCCAACCGTTTTTACTGAATTTCGGTATGTATATGGACGCCGACAAGAAAGAAGGTGTTTCATACTAGATTTTTCGATGTAGGCGTGGCAAAAGTGGATTTTATCATTATATTGAATACTCGTATATGTATTTATTTTTTTTACAATAATTCCAATTGTTTTGTATTTAGATCTTCTTAAAGGTATGATTTATTTATTTAAATGAATCTATTTTTGTACATATAAACCATTTTTACGGGAAGATTTGGTTTTTATTTTAATCCTCCTAAAATTATGCTTCTGTTTTTTGTAACTCTATTTTCTGATAAGAGTCCCTTTCTGCTGAATTTAATTCTAAGTATTGGCTCATATGCATAAAGATCGTAATATCGCCGTAGCGGTTGCTGCCTCTGGCATTGCAGCTACTACTTCCGAATTTAGGCCGGATTGCCCACTCCGTATTGAAGTTAACGCTTAGCTTTGCCCAAACTTAATTTCCTACTTGCAATATAAGCAGAAATTAAAAAAAAATACTTTGAGATGAGTTTACCATGTCTCACAAACATGCGATAGAGGCATTAAAGCAGTGTCTACATTATACTTATTAAAAGCTGCGGAGCACTTATGCGTGAAATGTAACGGATTTTAACAATTTCGTATCCTTATGTCGACGCACCCTCAAACATTTTTTATGATCTTTCAGTGTCAAAATGTTAGTCAAAGTCAACATTTTCATCATGGCAAAGTTCACTTACGCGCAACGTTTGCAAATCATTGAAAATTACTACCGAAATTCTGAGTCGGTGGTCGCAACTTTAAGAGCGCTTTCTCCAATTTTTAGCAGTAATAATCGTCCCAGCCGACAGGCTATGCGTGCTATAGAGGATAAGTTTGGAACAAAGTTTTCCCTTTTGGATGTTCCGGCGGCAAAGAGACACCGTAACGCTCAAAGCGGCGAAAATGTCTCTAAGTGTAACCGTTCAAAATGAGCCAAATTTGGCCGTTTACTCAGGAATTTGTTATCTCTCAAATCACACTGTCTCGTATTTTGCGAAAAAATCATCCTTGTAAGATCAAACTGACTCAAGAACTAAAGACACTTTGACGCGCCGAAACTTCTTCGATTGGTCTCTGCAAAGTTTCACGAAAATACAGAATCTCATCGAAAAATCATCTTCAGCGATAAAGTTCATTCCTGGCTGAGTGGTTTTGTCAATAAACAAAATATGCGTTATTGGACAGCAACAAACTCACATGTGTGGGGATGGTTTTCATGCCAGAGGTGTGACTGGGCCGTATTTTATTGGACAGCAACAAACTCACATGTGTGGAGATGGTTTTCATGCCAAAGGTGTGGCCGTATTTGTTTGTCGATGCAAACAATCGTCATGTTACCGTCAATGAAGAGCGTTGTCGTGTAATGTTAGAAAATTATTTTTGGCCAGAATTATATGAGATTGACATCGCCGATATGTGGTTTCAACAAGACGGTGCCACTAGCCATACAGCATGCGTTACAGTCGATTTACAGAAAAGCAAATTCAGTGAAAGTGTTATCTCGAGAAATGGTCTGGTCGAATGGCCACCACACGCAGAAAAAAAGTATGGTTGTGGTGACAATATTCGAATACTATTGTTGGGTATATGGTTGTGGTACAACAATATTATGATCCTCACAACAATCGTATGATTCAAATACAACCATACCATGATCCTCACAACAATAATATGATTCACACATAACCATACTATGATCCCCACAACCATAGTATGATTCACACTCAACCATACTATGATCTCCACAACCATAGTATGATCCTCACAACCATAGTATGTTTTACATACAACCATAGTATGGTCCTCACAACCATAATATGATTCATACGCAACCATGTTATGATCCCTACAACCATAGTACGATCACACACAACTGTACTTTGATCCCCCATATAATTTATTAGAATTTGTTTAAGTTGTCGACAATAGATTTGAATTATAAAAATTTTTAAAGTACATTAAATTCAAAATAATAGGAGTGATTTAATTTACAGTAGAAAACATAAGTTTAAAAAACGTAAGCGTTTTTATTAAAAATATTTCAGTTAAACAAAGCCAAAGCAGCTTGTTTACAAATTTTTAATTTCCATAAAAAGAAAGTACTATTATTGCATTAAATCTGTGCCAATAACAATTGTTCTTAAAAGCATATTTAAATAAAGAAAAGTTACAATCATACAGTATGATTGCCGTAATCATATTATTGTTAACATAAAATGCAAAACACAATACTTTTGTTGCACCAATAATATTTATATTGTTGTTATAACCATACTTCCATTTTTAAATTTGACAAAAATACTATTGTTACATTTCAACAATATTAATATTGCAACAATTATACTATTGTCAAAACTAAATTCAGTTAACAATGCTATGGTTGCGACAAACATGCTTTTACTGCGGAGAACATATTATTATTGCCGTGACCATGTAGTAACCATGTTTTTTCTCTGCGTGCAGGTTCATGCGATTTAACGCCATTGGATTTCTTTTTATGGGGCCACGTCAAGTCATTGGTCTATACCAACAAGCCAACAATGTTAGACGACCTGAGGTCGTCTAACAATCCAACGCGAAATTTTCAACGTTCCGGTCAAAATGTGTGGCAAAGTGGTGGAAAATCGAGTCCAAAGAATATATCACTGTACACGGGTTCGTACTGGTCAAATGTCTGAAATCGAATTTCATTCTTAAAATGTAATATTTGCACTACAACTGGAAAAAATTTGAACTCTATATCTTAAATATTCTGTGTTTTATTAATATATAAAATTGTTATGTCCTTAATGGAAAACCATGTATATCTTAATCTGAATCGATCTTCTTCAAACTTAATAACGTCCTTTCTTAGTCCAAAAAAACTAATTTTACCCAAATTTGGATCTTAAATTGTGACGTGAAAAACAATTTTGGTCAAAGCCAAGATAAACATTTTTATTTCATGTAAAATGCGATTGTTTTATTTAAACTACATTTCCAAAATTTATTTTTCAGTGTAGACTTTTTCTATTTTTAAATTTCTTTCCTTAATTATTCTTAAAAAACTAAAAAAAAAATTAAATATATATCAAGTCGTTTTCGAGATATAAAATTTGTAATAATTATGAAAAATACTCACTTTCGGAAGTTTTAATATTGAAATTGCAACAACAACTTCAGGTATTTTATTTTGCACAGTTTTATATATTGACAAACCCTTTCGATATTTGGACCAATTCCCTGATTCACTATGTCACACTTCTCGTAGCCTGAAGCAAATGCAGGCATAATTGAGATTTCTCTGTTGGGATATGAAAATTCTACTGCGGTACATACTCAACATCGAACACACCATATATATCATACAAAAACTGAATTTAAAATGACTGAGAGGAAAAACTCTTATTTTATTAGAAGACTGTCGTTAGAGAGCGGCTTTTCTTCCGTAGCCGGGTTTGAAAATAATTCAAAGGAAATAATTGTTTAGTGCGATCGAATACACGCAACGTATAAAGACATTTTTTCACGTAATTGGTGTTATATATTCCCCAGAAGGTACTATAACTTAGCTTGTTAATAGCTTTACTGAAGGGCTAGGTTTACAAAGCCGACTTAGAGCACAACCTTGGGATTTTTAAGACTGACCGGATACACAGAAGATTCTTTTTCTGACTTACCAATCAAGTTAATTCAAAAGTGTTAGAATGGCTTACCTGTAACGAAAAAAATAAATTAATTTACCAGAGGAAATACAATGCATTACTACTTAAAATTATATTAATCTTGAACGCAATTCAAGACGTAATCGAAAACGTTCTTGATAAAAAAGGAAAAGCAAATACGAGAGCAGATCACAGAGCAGAACAGATCATTCTTGACTATAAAAACACAGTTTTTTTTGCAAAAAAAATATTTTTCAACATAATCTCATTTTAGATTCATACACAACGATTTCCCAATTTTTTGTTTTGTATCTATTCCATAAAATAGGATTATTTTCAAAGTCCATAAAACCGGCATTTATTTGATCAATAATTTCATCGTTGGAGCTGAATCTCTTTCCACAACCGAGCCATTTCTTTAGGTTTGGAGATAGGAAATTGTCACTGAGGGCTAAATCAGGAGAATAAGGAGGATAAAGCATCAATTCTTAACTCGGGTAATGCAATTTTTCCATTGAGACTGCACTACCTGATTGAGCACTGAGACTGCACAATTTTTCCATTAAGCACCCGTGCAATATCCTAACGAAGAAAATTTTTTTATTGGCCATATAAGGTCTTTTTTTAAATCCTCGTTAAATCGGTCCAATAAGACGGCATTACGAGTATTTGTAAAACGCAGCAAAAACTCAGTTAAATAACTCCAAACAATCCTTTGAAGTTGTCACACGATTACGTTTCTGGTCAATAGAAAGCAAACGCGGCAGCCATCTAGCAGACAGCTTTCTTAAACCCAACTGATCATGTAAAATCGAAACAACACTGACACATGAAATGCGTATGGCATCAGCAATCTCACGCAATTTTACTCTTCGATCGGCCAACACCATATCGTGGATTTTTTCGACATTTTCGGGTGTACTGACCGCAATTGGCCGTCCAGAACGTTTAGCGTCATTTGTACTTGTGCGTCCACAACGATAGTCAGTAAACCATATTTTTTCCCATTGAAATCGATGGTGCAGGGTCTCCATAGTATTTATCATGCATTTCCTTGGTTTGATTGGCGGTTTTTTTTCCGAAAAAATTAATGTTTAATGATCACTCGAAATTCACTTTTATGCATTTTTAACTAAATCCACGAGGTTGTACTTATATGTTTGGAACAGCTGTTAAACACAAACGAAACTCTCTCGAAATTTGACAGAAGTCTATTAACAGATGGTACAAGATGAGAGAAGTGTTGCTACAAGGAAAGTTGGATAAGTCACGGAATTATAGATATGCCGTCGTATATGATTTAAACCGGCACAGCGGCAGCGGACTTATCTGTATTTTTATATCCTTATTGTTTGCGCCTAACCAAATTCTGGGGCACAGATGTATCACTATAAGTAAGAAAATATGTGCCTTACGAATTTTTTGACCGTGGGCAAAGAGGCTTGGCTAAAGTGGGCTTTTATGTTAAAACGAATAAACTGGTTATATAGGGTGGGTCTTTAAAAATTTTAAATTTGAATCTTCTGTAAAAAAAAGGACTGATCTTTTTTTTTAAATTTCTGCTTTTATTGCAAAGGTTGAACTTTGTCTTTTAATAATGGAACACCATCCGATGCGTTTCACTTCGCCCAATGGACTGAAGATTGTTTGGCAGGAGATGAAGAATTTTACCGAAAAATCCTATTTTAAGATAAATCTCATTTTCTACTCGTTGGCAAAATTTCCGCTTATGGGATTCAAAGAACCCACACGGGGCTTTCGAGAAGCCAATGGATCCACAACGAGTCACTGTTTGATGTGGATTTTAGGCTGGCGGCATCATTGGGACAATTTTCTCTGAAAATGAGCAAGTAGCCGATGTTACCGTCAACGGTGAACATTACCGCACCATGCACAACGAATTCTTGTTTTAAAAAATTCAAGACAATGGCATTTGGTTTCAACAAGACGTGGCCACACAGACGTTGGCTGTGTGACATGTGGCCCCATCTTGATGAAACCAAATGTCGTCCACGTCATTCTCTTGCATTTTTGGAAAAAAATAATTCATTCTGTAAGGCGCGGTAACGCTCGAAGAAAAATGGCCTAATGATGCCGCCAGCTCGAAATCCAAACCAAACAGCGACTCGTTGTGGATGCATTGGCTTCTCAGTAGTCAAGATTGGGTTATCTGTTTGGCAGGAGATGAAGAATTTTTCAAAAAAAAATCGTGTTTTTAGATAAAGCATATTTTCATATCGGTGGCAACAAGCAAATTTGCCGCATATGGACAGTGACAAGGGACGGGTCACGTATGAATTCATACGGTACGCGGACTTTGTTAAGGGACGCCCGGACTTCGGCGTCCTTGGGTGCTTACGGTCAGTCTCAGTAGTAGGGATATGGCGGTGCAAACGCTTCTTCTTCCTTTTGCTTTCCAGTGTTGCCACCTTTTCTCGTTTTGCTTTCCAGTGTTGCCACCTTTTCTCGTTTTCGCGCCAAAAGGTATGGCGGATCAAAAAGACCAGTGTTGCCATATCAGAAAATCATGTAAAACCGCAGTTGGTTTGTGTCTATGCTAGGTAGGATGGTTGCGCCATCTTACGGTGATTAGTGGCAACTCTGTCTCTGTGGCAGATCGAATTATGTCGGGTGGTGTCAGCGCCGACTCTGGACTCTAGTTTGTTTTTTGTTGGGTATATTAATTTCAAATTGATAAGACCGTTATTTGATATTTAAAAACGCCTAAAAGCTGCAACAAAATAATTTTATATTTTTCCTCCTTACTTACACTTTTTTCCCACCACCCCCCTCGTGTCAGCGCCGACTCTGGACTCTAATTTATTTTTTGTCTGCGTATATTAATTTCAAATTGATAACATCGTTATTTTATATTTAAAAACTCCTAAAAGCTGCAACAATATAATTTTATATTTTTTCCATAATATTTTGTTTTGTTGATTAATCATTTCATAATCTATTACTATTACTATTACTATTACTATTACTATTACTATTACTATTACTATTACTATTACTATTACTATTACTATTACTATTACTATTACTATTACTATTACTATTACTATTACTATTACTATTACTATTACTATTACTATTACTATTACTATTACTATTACTATTACTATTACTATTACTATTACTATTACTATTACTATTACTATTACTATTACTATTACTATTACTATTACTATTACTCTTACTATTACTATTACTCTTACTATTACTATTCCTATTACTATAAATATTACTAAACTTGCCCGTTTATCAGAATCATTTAAAATTAAATTAGAGTTATTACAATCATTAGCAAAATTAGAATCAATAACATTATTCACATCATTTTCATTATTAGAATTATTATTATTATTGGTAGTGTTACATAATATTGTGATGAAAAAACATTTTATCATCATCGGGGCTATAAAAATTATCATATCCTGAAAGTTTGTAATGACCCCATGCGTAAGTATGTATCCCATCTGCTCTAATAAATCTTTTATCATCAGCAAAGCTTAAAACTATCTTATACAACTTTTGAGTATAAAGTTGATGTGTCTTAGATCTAAAAGTTAGCATTTCGTCTGATATATTTTTACGATTGAGCAAACAATTTCTATAATCTGTTATTGAAAGTTTGTCTAACGCACACCTTTTTACACCTTTAGATTTTTTAATTTCCTTACAGTTTTCAGTATTAATTGAATACATTTTGGATCGAAGACCTACAAATTCTTTCATAGTATTACCATTATTTTCATCTTTCATTTTACCTAAAACTTTTTTATTTAAGGAGGGAAATTTAAAAACATTATTTTGAGGATATTCCGATGTATCAAACTCCTTGGAGATATCATTACGAATATCATTGTAAAAGTCTAATGTCTGAATTGTGTATACAAAGGAATCAGTATCCATATAGTTTATTGATATATTATCTCCAAATTTAGGTTTCATATATCTATAATGGAAATCATACATTTTCCACTTGGATAATTCTAGCACCACAAATCCTAAATACATTGGCTTATTATATTGACTAGAAACGCGATCTAATTGTATAGCAAACAAGTTTTCAGAAAACTTTGTTATACTATGAAAGTTAGGTTTTACAGTTAACGCTCTAACACCTAAAAGTTTCTTATAAGTGGTTTCCCACTGTGAAACAATTTTAATATCTTTACGCTTATCAACGTTTTCCATAGTCTTGCCGTAAACTGCGTTATTGATCAAATTAAAAAAATCTTTCTCAAATGCATTCTTTGCTAAAGTTCTATGATAAGTATTTAAATCTATATACTTTTCCAACCAATCCGATTGATTAAATTTTAATATTCTATGTTTTTTCGTTAAAATAAGACCATATTCTAAACATTGCTTCAGATTTCTATAGTGTATAGCATATCTTGTTTTACAATGCAAATCGGCAATGAGTTTGAAACATTTCGATCCTCCAATTTTTTTGGATTGTGGACAAAATGGAAGCTCGTTTTGCTCATCGTGGAGACTGATGGGGTAATCTAAATCAACTTCCAAAATGTATCCTGTTGGCGATGTGTCATATATTTCGTTTACATCAAAGTTTAGAAATTCATTTGATTGATCATCAATCCACTCAAAGCCACCATATGGAAGATAACTTGACATTGCCCAGCCATACAAATTCTTCGCATCCAAATACATTAGATACTCTGAAGACTTATTAATGTCATAGTCCTCTAAATATTTATTATTCGCTTTGGAATATCATAGCGATCATGTTGGAACAGATATGAGTTTGGAAACATTTCAAAAAATATGTCGAGAATGTTGGAGGGATATATTTGGATTTCTAATGATTTATAAAGATGATGAATTGAATGAGGGGCGCTATAGAAAGCAATTTAATACATTCATAACAATATAAAACTGTTTGAATAGTATATGCATATATTAGTACAGCACTACCCTTTTAAACTGTTGGATCGAGAACTGATCTGATACCCGTTAGCTGATATCTGTTAGCTGTTACCTGATACCTGTTAGCTGATACCTGTTAGCTGTTGCCTGTTAGCTGATACATCATTATCAAGTTGTAATAAATCATGACGTCTGAAAGAGTGTTGACAGAGTTGATAAAGACGAGGAAAGAATTGAGAAAAAAAATTAAAAGCATAAAAATGGGCGAAGCAGATACTCTAAACCAATTGGAGGAGACATTTAAACCTATAACACAGCCGTTAAAACAATTCATTAGTGAAAGTAAGAAAGTTCCATTGGAGCGTTACAATAGAAATTTGAGTAATGCAGATAAATTTATTCCCAACATGATGTTAAAAAGATCGATAGAAGATGATCCCTATGATGATATGAATAAAAAAAGATTGAGAAAAGTCGATGACTATGATGATGATGTTGAATATAATGATATGTTTAATAAATCATTAATAAAGAAGGAAACAAGTACTCCCAAAAGATTAGAAAAAGATGAGTCAAACGATGAATTTTTCTCAGAACACGATTTCTCACAAGCCAATAATGATGATTATGATGATACATCAAACATAATGAATTTAACGGAGTTGGCAAGAAAAAACAAATTGGATACAAACTATGGAACACACAAAAATAAGTATAGCGGTGAATGGATGTTTGGTGATAGCCTTTTAAAGTTAAGTGAAGATAAAGTTAAAATCGGCAATGAGAATTGGGCTCTCACTCCAGGACTATTCGAATTATTGTTCGTTATTAAACCTCAAAATTATGATGAAACTGATTTAGTTATCTATAAAAATATATTGCTGAAAACTAATGCATACAGACGAGATTATAAGTCTGATGGTCAGATAAAGGGTTCACGAGGCTATAAATATAAAAAAATTATAAGCAAACTGTTGAATGTTAATAAGAGCAAAGCATTAGCGAACGATTCTAAACATAAAGGAGCCGGTTTGATGAAATTAAATCCCTATAAGACAAACTATTTATATTGGGATGATCCGAATGAGCTAGTATATCGTCTCAGACTGTTGATTGCATCACAAGCAGCCGGACACACTAATCATAATAACGAAATTGTATCGATTATTGAAGAGTTACGAGAAGCTGATATAATTATATAGTCGAATGAGATTATGCCTGTAGACAAATTTGGTCACTTTAGTAACTATAAGAAGGAGGCATTAAGGAAGGATATGCCTAAATGGATTGGCTTTACTCTCGACAAAGACAAAAATATTAATTTTCAAAACAAAAGACTTAAGAACGTCAGCAGTCCGCTCGAAGAAACGGATGCGGTTAACAAAGCTTTTCTTTTTAGACAAATCAAAAACGAGCAGAACATATTGAAAAAAGGTTTAAACTTTGAGATTATTCGCATTACAGGCGAGCTATCAGCATTGAAATCACAAATTAAAAATATATATGAGGTGCTACCTATGACCTTGGAGATTATCCCCCTTAGAGAGGAGCTATCAACATTTAAATTATAAACTAAAAATATTATCAGCATCGAGCAAAAAAATATTAAAGAACGGGATACACTTGGAGACTATTCGTCTTAGAGAGGAGCTATCAACATTGAGATCACAAATAAAAATATATATGAGGCGCTACCTAAACATGGATGAAAAACGAATACTTGTGAATGAATTACATAAACAGGCTCGCAAACTATTTTTACGATGAAGAGGACAGAACTTGGCAGCGGTGAATATCAATTAGTGAAGGAGTCGCCGGATGGAAAGCCTACTAAATTTAGGATAGAGGCGATTAAATAAATATATGTATCGAAAGAAAAATAAAAGAACTAAATATAAAACAAAAAATGAGATGGGTTTTCAATCAATTTATTTTATTTATTTCTTTATTTAATATTACATTATTTCATTTTTCTTAATCCAAGAATTATGTTCATTTGAAAAGCCCAACCACTTGACAAACGCTCGATCTCCAACAGTTTTTAAAATTTTCTCAACGAGGTATGACTTTGGATAGCGAGTACGGGAAAGCTTCTTATTATAGAATCCTCCTTTAATTGGATTTCCTTGATAATCTTCTAAAGTGTATGTGGTGGGAAAGGTATTTTGTATTGAGTTGATTTTGAATATTTCAGTTGTCCAGTTGGGGGTAAATCCTTTTTCGAAAATATGTTTGTACTTGCTGATGCGTACATGATCACCAACACGGTATTTTGATGGTGGATGAATTTTATAATGATTGTAAACAGTCTCCAACACTTTCTTCTCATTAGATTTATTAACTTGTGTGGGTGCCATTTTAATTGTGCGATAATATTTTTTATTATACTCTTTAATCAAATCCTTAGACTTATCAAGCCAATGATATGACCCATCATAACTGAACTCTTTCCACATCATACCCTTTAGAGTTCTATTAAATCGTTCTATAGTGGATGCTTTCATAACACTGAATGTAGAGTAATGATTTATTTTATGTGCTTTCATTAAATCATTAAAGTGTTTATTAAAGAATTCTTTGCCATCATCAGTTTGCAGATTTTTTGGTATTCGTACACATTTTAAAATGTTGTATATAGCTTCAACAACATCTATAGATGTTTTAGTCTTAAGTGGTTTAATCCAAGCAAATTTTGAGAATGTATCGACGACTGTTAAGAGATATCGATATCCTTTATTTTGTCTTGAGTAACTCCCCATTTCAACTAAATCTGCTTGCCATAAGTCATCTATATCCTTTATCACAACTCTTCGTCGTAAAAATAGTTTGCGAGCCTGTTTATGTAATTCATTCACAAGTATTCGTTTTTCATCCATGTTTAGGTAGCACCTCATATATATTTTTAATTTGTGATTTCAATGCTGATAGCTCGCCTGTAATGCGAATAATCTCAAAGTTTAAACCTTTTTTCAATATGTTCTGCTCGTTTTTGATTTGTCTAAAAAGAAAAGCTTTGTTAACCGCATCCGTTTCTTCGAGCGGACTGCTGACGTTCTTAAGTCTTTTGTTTTGAAAATTAATATTTTTGTCTTTGTCGAGAGTAAAGCCAATCCATTTAGGCATATCCTTCCTTAATGCCTCCTTCTTATAGTTACTAAAGTGACCAAATTTGTCTACAGGCATAATCTCATTCGACTATATAATTATATCAGCTTCTCGTAACTCTTCAATAATCGATACAATTTCGTTATTATGATTAGTGTGTCCGGCTGCTTGTGATGCAATCAACAGTCTGAGACGATATACTAGCTCATTCGGATCATCCCAATATAAATAGTTTGTCTTATAGGGATTTAATTTCATCAAACCGGCTCCTTTATGTTTAGAATCGTTCGCTAATGCTTTGCTCTTATTAACATTCAACAGTTTGCTTATAATTTTTTTATATTTAT
The DNA here is from genome assembly GCA_963513945.1 of Hydrotaea diabolus. Classification (NCBI taxonomy): domain Eukaryota; kingdom Metazoa; phylum Arthropoda; class Insecta; order Diptera; family Muscidae; genus Hydrotaea; species Hydrotaea diabolus. The sequence goes on along the minus strand of OY740718.1, from coordinate 152,836,008 downwards.
AGCCTCGTGAACCCTTTATCTGACCATCAGACTTATAATCTCGTCTGTATGCATTAGTTTTCAGCAATATATTTTTATAGATAACTAAATCAGTTTCATCATAATTTTGAGGTTTAATAACGAACAATAATTCGAATAGTCCTGGAGTGAGAGCCCAATTCTCATTGCCGATTTTAACTTTATCTTCACTTAACTTTAAAAGGCTATCACCAAACATCCATTCACCGCTATACTTATTTTTGTGTGTTCCATAGTTTGTATCCAATTTGTTTTTTCTTGCCAACTCCGTTAAATTCATTATGTTTGATGTATCATCATAATCATCATTATTGGCTTGTGAGAAATCGTGTTCTGAGAAAAATTCATCGTTTGACTCATCTTTTTCTAATCTTTTGGGAGTACTTGTTTCCTTCTTTATTAATGATTTATTAAACATATCATTATATTCAACATCATCATCATAGTCATCGACTTTTCTCAATCTTTTTTTATTCATATCATCATAGGGATCATCTTCTATCGATCTTTTTAACATCATGTTGGGAATAAATTTATCTGCATTACTCAAATTTCTATTGTAACGCTCCAATGGAACTTTCTTACTTTCACTAATGAATTGTTTTAACGGCTGTGTTATAGGTTTAAATGTCTCCTCCAATTGGTTTAGAGTATCTGCTTCGCCCATTTTTATGCTTTTAATTTTTTTTCTCAATTCTTTCCTCGTCTTTATCAACTCTGTCAACACTCTTTCAGACGTCATGATTTATTACAACTTGATAATGATGTATCAGCTAACAGGCAACAGCTAACAGGTATCAGCTAACAGGTATCAGGTAACAGCTAACAGATATCAGCTAACGGGTATCAGATCAGTTCTCGATCCAACAGTTTAAAAGGGTAGTGCTGTACTAATATATGCATATACTATTCAAACAGTTTTATATTGTTATGAATGTATTAAATTGCTTTCTATAGCGCCCCTCATTCAATTCATCATCTTTATAAATCATTAGAAATCCAAATATATCCCTCCAACATTCTCGACATATTTTTTGAAATGTTTCCAAACTCATATCTGTTCCAACATGATCGCTATGATATTCCAAAGCGAATAATAAATATTTAGAGGACTATGACATTAATAAGTCTTCAGAGTATCTAATGTATTTGGATGCGAAGAATTTGTATGGCTGGGCAATGTCAAGTTATCTTCCATATGGTGGCTTTGAGTGGATTGATGATCAATCAAATGAATTTCTAAACTTTGATGTAAACGAAATATATGACACATCGCCAACAGGATACATTTTGGAAGTTGATTTAGATTACCCCATCAGTCTCCACGATGAGCAAAACGAGCTTCCATTTTGTCCACAATCCAAAAAAATTGGAGGATCGAAATGTTTCAAACTCATTGCCGATTTGCATTGTAAAACAAGATATGCTATACACTATAGAAATCTGAAGCAATGTTTAGAATATGGTCTTATTTTAACGAAAAAACATAGAATATTAAAATTTAATCAATCGGATTGGTTGGAAAAGTATATAGATTTAAATACTTATCATAGAACTTTAGCAAAGAATGCATTTGAGAAAGATTTTTTTAATTTGATCAATAACGCAGTTTACGGCAAGACTATGGAAAACGTTGATAAGCGTAAAGATATTAAAATTGTTTCACAGTGGGAAACCACTTATAAGAAACTTTTAGGTGTTAGAGCGTTAACTGTAAAACCTAACTTTCATAGTATAACAAAGTTTTCTGAAAACTTGTTTGCTATACAATTAGATCGCGTTTCTAGTCAATATAATAAGCCAATGTATTTAGGATTTGTGGTGCTAGAATTATCCAAGTGGAAAATGTATGATTTCCATTATAGATATATGAAACCTAAATTTGGAGATAATATATCAATAAACTATATGGATACTGATTCCTTTGTATACACAATTCAGACATTAGACTTTTACAATGATATTCGTAATGATATCTCCAAGGAGTTTGATACATCGGAATATCCTCAAAATAATGTTTTTAAATTTCCCTCCTTAAATAAAAAAGTTTTAGGTAAAATGAAAGATGAAAATAATGGTAATACTATGAAAGAATTTGTAGGTCTTCGATCCAAAATGTATTCAATTAATACTGAAAACTGTAAGGAAATTAAAAAATCTAAAGGTGTAAAAAGGTGTGCGTTAGACAAACTTTCAATAACAGATTATAGAAATTGTTTGCTCAATCGTAAAAATATATCAGACGAAATGCTAACTTTTAGATCTAAGACACATCAACTTTATACTCAAAAGTTGTATAAGATAGTTTTAAGCTTTGCTGATGATAAAAGATTTATTAGAGCAGATGGGATACATACTTACGCATGGGGTCATTACAAACTTTCAGGATATGATAATTTTTATAGCCCCGATGATGATAAAATGTTTTTTCATCACAATATTATGTAACACTACCAATAATAATAATAATTCTAATAATGAAAATGATGTGAATAATGTTATTGATTCTAATTTTGCTAATGATTGTAATAACTCTAATTTAATTTTAAATGATTCTGATAAACGGGCAAGTTTAGTAATATTTATAGTAATAGGAATAGTAATAGTAAGAGTAATAGTAATAGTAAGAGTAATAGTAATAGTAATAGTAATAGTAATAGTAATAGTAATAGTAATAGTAATAGTAATAGTAATAGTAATAGTAATAGTAATAGTAATAGTAATAGTAATAGTAATAGTAATAGTAATAGTAATAGTAATAGTAATAGTAATAGTAATAGTAATAGTAATAGTAATAGTAATAGTAATAGTAATAGTAATAGTAATAGTAATAGTAATAGTAATAGTAATAGTAATAGTAATAGTAATAGTAATAGTAATAGTAATAGTAATAGTAATAGTAATAGTAATAGTAATAGTAATAGTAATAGATTATGAAATGATTAATCAACAAAACAAAATATTATGGAAAAAATATAAAATTATATTGTTGCAGCTTTTAGGAGTTTTTAAATATAAAATAACGATGTTATCAATTTGAAATTAATATACGCAGACAAAAAATAAATTAGAGTCCAGAGTCGGCGCTGACACGAGGGGGGTGGTGGGAAAAAAGTGTAAGTAAGGAGGAAAAATATAAAATTATTTTGTTGCAGCTTTTAGGCGTTTTTAAATATCAAATAACGGTCTTATCAATTTGAAATTAATATACCCAACAAAAAACAAACTAGAGTCCAGAGTCGGCGCTGACACCACCCGACATAATTCGATCTGCCACAGAGACAGAGTTGCCACTAATCACCGTAAGATGGCGCAACCATCCTACCTAGCATAGACACAAACCAACTGCGGTTTGACATGATTTTCTGATATGGCAACACTGGTCTTTTTGATCCGCCATACCTTTTGGCGCGATAACGAGAAAAGGTGGCAACACTGGAAAGCAAAACGAGAAAAGGTGGCAACACTGGAAAGCAAAAGGAAGAAGAAGCGTTTGCACCGCCATATCCCTACTACTAGTCTCTCCATGGCTCTCTCAATGAGTTCCTTAATCAGAGGGGTCTCTCCGAGACTCCTGATTGTCGATGTGGTGGTGGTTCGGAGGACTGGAGGCATGTCCTGTTGGTATGTCCGTTGTACAGCGACATAAGGGAATGGAACGGGCATTGTCCAGACTGTCGACAGGTACGAATTCATTCGCTGCTTAGAGAATAATCGTGCGTTAAGTAGGTTGGGGAATCTTGCTCGTGGAGCTATTAGTAGGAGAAGACTCGCAGATGACTAACGGGGGCTTTCTGATGCGACCATTTGGGAATATAATGTGCCATTGTCGTTGCCTCACACAATCGTCGTTAGTCGTCGTTGTTTTTCCGCTGCCGTATTGTCACCCATGAGTGTGCCAAAATCTGTCGTTGTTGTTCGTATTGTCGCTGCTGGTTGTTGTTGTAGTAGCGGCATCTGTGTACCGAAGTGACAGCCCTTGGCCGAAGAACCTCTCTTCGGGTCAATCCGGTCCGTAGAACCGGCTACCTAGGGATTGCTGGTGCCAGTCCTTGGCGATCGAGTCACCTGTGAGGATGATCGTTAATTGTTTGTGCATTTTTTTGTGTCTTTGGCCGATTAGTTTGGTGCGGGTGACCAGTCCCATGTTGTATGGATCAGAAACTGGAAGTTTCTTTGGTTATGAGGTCTGACAGGAGACTTAAATCTGGTACCACGAAAAGTCAGGAGTCTCCAAAACTTGCTCTGGCCTGACTATTTGGTGCTGCCCTTCGGAGAGTATCGTGGTGGCTGTGGTTTAAACGCAAATCGCGGGGAGAGCTTCGGCTCGGTGTGGAGTTGCATTGCAATCGGGTGCTGTGACCTATAGAACAGCAGAGGTTTAGATGGTCCTCGACCCCTTACCAAGAGGGAAGTTATGACTAATACCTGTCATGCTTCGAATTGGTGCCGGCGGACTCTATCCAATGGGGTGCTGGCCGTCGCATAGTAACGGCCCCAGTGCGATGGTGCACCGTGGTTCAGGCCAGAGTGGCGAAAATCACGTAAATCTCGGCCACTCTGTGAAGCGCTTGTGTTTTACAGCACTTCCAACGTTTGAAAGCAAAATTTTGTTCATCAATTACCCATTTGATTTCTAAATTTAACTAAGGCGTTCGGTTACTCCTTATGGCTTTTGTTTCCTCAGGTACGCAGTTATCAAATATTGCACTTTAGAAAATATTTGAGCTAATAAGGTTCAATCACAGATTTGGAGCCAGTTAGTTTAAAGCTCTGCAGTTAATATTAGGCGCTTAAGGATTAGCGTAATGAACTACAAAGCAGTGTATATAATTAAATAACTTCAATACACAAGGATTATAAAAGCACTTAAGTATTTTAGGTGGCTCATGCTCCTATTGAAGAAAATCTCTCCACGTGGAAATAACAAAATAATACATTCTGTTCACGTTTTGGATAAACTTTAAATATTCACAGAGCATTAACTACATTTTCAAACTGAGATCGTAGTTTCACTTTATGTGCCTTGAATTATCACTGGCGTATGATTAATATTTAATATGCCAGCATCGATAACAATCATACGCCCCAATGACCAAAACGACAAAACCAAAAAAGGAAAATCATTTTAATGAGAGCAAATCCGCATTTTGTGGTTCTTCATTGCCAAAATGCCGATTCCCTTTCTCTCGCACTCAACTAAAAAAGTAAAACAAAAAGGAGTGGAAATAACAGCGTGTATTGCAATGTTAACAAACGGCCGCATATATCTTTTATGTATTATGTTCCAATACTCGTATACAATACAATATTGTGAATAAAATATATATTTCATGAAACGATGACGAGTGTACAACAACTCTAGCAAAACAGCACAGCCGTAACAAATGGCCCCTGAGCTATGGGCCAAGCAACGAGGCAGCCACACTTAACCGCAATAATATTTTGTGGTCGATGGTGGCTGGGGCGATAACGGCCACTGCACAGTGGTTGAAAAAAAGTTTTTGGCCGAAGAGATCTGTAATTTCTACTGGTGGGCTTAACGTGGAACAATAAAACTTCAAAAATTGTAGTTTAAGGGAACATTTTTAGAATTGAAATATTAAGTGTAGTGTAGCACGCTACGACGATTGCAAAATCGAGTGTGAAAAAGTTGTGAATGCTTGCCAAAACCAGTGTTTAGTGTCCTGGTAAAAAATAATTTATACATCCAAAGGGTAGGTTTATTCGACCTTTTGGAAAGGTTTTTAAGCTCTTGCCACAAAGTCTCCAATATCAAGTGTGAAAAAAATTGATTATTTGTCAAACCACAGTATTTAACTGAATTTGATGGCATATGAAAGAACTGGTCACAACCTAGACAAAATGTTTGCTGATATAATTTAAAATCTCCTGAAGTTAAGGTGTTACGTAAAATCATTACCACTTTTTTCAAAGTTCTCCCATTCTTTAGTAAGTATTTTTCATACATCATCTAAGCAGTAGATCTAACAGTTTTTTTTTAATTATTAAATATTCTCATTCAATTTAGAGGGGAACTCTCGTGGTCCCAATTCGGGGTAAGCATATTAGTCCAGTGACGGTTTTTGACAGTTTTAACCGTTCACGTTTCAAATTTGAAAAAAGTAAATATTTTAGAAAAAAAGGTTGTGGTATTATTTCGTTTATCAAAAATAAACTTGTAGAGAGACATGTCCAAATTTATATTTTTCGAAAATAGGACTTTACAGAAATGTATTCCGTAAAAACATCTCTTGGAGTACTGTATTTATTTGAAATACTGATGCGATAGAAGACGTACAATATACTTAATAGGGTCTTTGATCAAGATTTCGTGGTGTTGCAATGGGGAAGAAAAATTTACTTTACTATCCACCCTTCGACGGAGTGTATAAATATGTACAATTTACTGAAATATCGAATAGGAAAATGTTAAGATTTAGTTGGAAATCTTAACATGGTATAATTAAAATTATGTTTAGAGGACGAAATTCGAGACAAGAGAAAACTGTATAGGTTTTATGATACGGACGTTTGGGTATAGTTTATGACTGGCTGGAATATTCATGGGATCTGTGTGTGTGGCGTATGATAGTGAGAGAGGCGACAGACAGACGACTGATTTTATGACAGTCCCTTGGTTTAGGCAGTAAAACTTCCATGTGGTCGAGGGTTGGTTAATCTTCGTGTTGGTAATTAAAATCTGTTCTAGGAAAAAGGGGACGAGAATGATGGGTGGAAATTTCCATTGTGCGCAGGACAGCACTTGTTGACAGAATATTACAACCCACATGCGTGTGGCAGACACTTATCTGTTATTTGTTTAGGGGTCGCTATGATAGGAAATCTGTTCAGCCACACATGCGTGTGGCAGACATTTATCTGTTATTTGATTAGGGTCGCGATGATTAGAAATCAGTTCAGCCACACATGCGTGTGACAGACATTTATCTGTTATTTGTTTAGGGTCGCGATGATTAGAAATCAGCTTAGGAATTATTTGTCATACTCTGATTGGCTGAAGTATCATTAAAGAAACTTGTTAGAATGTATAAAGTACCTATTTCAATATATAGCTATCTCTGTCATTTAGTCGTAGGTATTAGATTGTAATTTGAAATTATTTAAATAAAATTCAGTGTCTTACAAACATTCAAATAGTGCGGTTGTCTTTTAATCGTACATTGGTCCTTCGAACTTTTCTTTAAAAAAAAAAAAACGAGTATCTCAATATCGCGAAAAATAAATTCGGTCGGATGAGTGCGCGTTTTAATTGAAAAAAAAGAACAAGTAAAAAAGGAAAACGAGTATCTCAATATCGCGAAAAATAAATTCGGTCGGATGAGTGCACGTTTCAGTTGAAAAAAAAAAAAATCAACCATAAAAAAAAGGCGCCAGTGACTAGTAATAGTGTGTGTAAAAATATACATACATAAGTCCTGGTAGAGTAAAAAAAAAAAAAAAAAAAAAATATTGTGTTAAAATCGCTAAAAATAATAAAAAAATAATATTTGAAAAACGCGGTAAAGGTCGTGGTGAATTTAATATACATATATCGGAATAAAAACAAAAAAGGAAAACAAAATGTCGGTTACCAAAGCAGCAGCGGGAAAATTGGTGGACAAACTAATGGATTTAGTGTACACATTAAAAATAAAGGCGGACGAAATAGATGTCCAGGAGATGTTACCTGTTGATGTAAAAAGGCACAGGAAATGGTTGGTGGGAGTTTGGGAGTGCTACAAAAACACGTATGAAGCCGTTTGTGAAACGCCGTACAAGGATGACCCCGAACTACCAAAAATGGAAGCAGGAGCATCGGCTGCATACAAAAGGATGCAAACCATTTTAGACGAATTTGAGGGAAATGCTCGGAAAGGAAAATCTGGTACGATTTCCCCAAACCTAGTTGGTATTAAAAGCTCAGATGTGTCTTCGCAGTTAGAATCTGTTGACACCGGAGTGGATTTAGCAGCTACAGCAAAGTTGGATTCATCCAAGATAAAGGAGCAGTATGCTGATAACGCGCTGAAAGACAGGGGTGAATATGGTTCTTCCCAAGGTGGACTGGGTTCATCTGGATCGAAACAAAGTACTCCAGCAAAGGCGGATGAGTTGAATTTATCCAGGCGAAAGGAAGTGTACGTTGAAGAGAAAAATGACGTACTTGCGGAAGAAAATAAAAGATTCTGGAGAGGAAAAGAGTCGATTAACGTGGCTGAAAAGTTGACAAGACGTTTCCAGCAAAGAATGGTGCAGTTGGACGAAAAGATTGCAGTTGTTAGAAGTCGGCTGCCGGAAGCAACAAAAGGGTTGTTGGACATAAGCCGATCTAGTGTTGAAAGCCAATACAAGGATATCCAAGCAATTTATGACAAAATTTGCGATGGGAACTTTGATGATGAAGATATAGACGACCAATTCAGCGAAATGCGAGCCATCTATGAGAAAATAATGGAAGAGATGGTCTGTAGATATGAAGAGGTACATAATATGGAAAGGTACACATCAACGAAATTGGAAGAGCTGAAAATTCCAAATTTTAATGGCAATGTGGACAGCTGGAATTCATTTCATGAAATTTTTTCGCAACTTGTGGATGCTAAGAAGAACCTGCATGATGTTGAAAAATTCTACCGACTTAAAAGTGTAGTAAGAGGTGATGCGGCAAGACTTATACAACATCTTCAGGTGACAGGTGAAAATTACAAAGCGGCATGGAGCATACTGGAGCAGAGATACAATAACAGACGGTTGTTATTCTGTACGCTATTTGACAAAATAATTGATCATGGATCCATAAACATACAAAATCCTGGAAGTATCAAACAGTTGCTAGATACGGCAACCGAGTCATACCAAGCCCTGAAAGCCATGGGGATGCAAATGGATGACGCGGATCCGTTCATAGCCAGAATTCTGATCCGAAAGCTGGATAAAGAAGGTTTGTTAAGATACGAACAATGCGTACGAAAAACAAAAGAAATACAGCGGCTTCAAGATGTGATGGAGTTTTTAGAGCAACAGTACTTGGCGCTAGAATCCGTAAATGTGAAGAGAGGAAATGTAGCGAGTCAAAGAATTAAAACGTCGAGTGTGTTTCAGGCATCACAAAAATCTTGCTTGTATTGCAATACACCGGGTCATATAGTGATTGAATGCCGAAAGCTTGCCCAAATCCCGGTTGGTGAAAGATATTCCTGGGCGTGTAAAGCAAAAATGTGCATAGTTTGCTTGTCTCACAAATCAGATAGAAGGTGTTACAAATTCAACAACAAATGCGAGAAGTGTGGTGGAAGGCATCACTTGTTGCTGCACAACCACAATGAAGCAGCGACGAAACCACAGGAGGCCAAAAGGGCAAATTCAAGAGCGCAGTTGGCTATAGAAAATAATGCAGTTACTCTGCTGGCAACGGCGATGGTTCGAGTGAAAGCAGCAAGTGGCGAGATGATCTTGATGCGAGCCCTGATCGATCAAGGGTCGCAACGAACTTCAATATCAGAGGAGGCCGCGCAAATTTTGGGGCTGCCAAGAAAGAAGAGTATCACGGAATTAGTGGGTCTAGGTAATACGACAGTAGGCGTATCTAAATCAACGGTACAAATTGAAATAAAACCACGATTCCAGAGTGATGTACAGCATATCGCAAATGCAATGGTTCTAACGAAGTTGTCATCGGCTCAACCTGATAAAAACCTGGATATGGATGTGAGTAAGTGGAAAAATTATTGTTTGGCTGACCCGCTGTTTCATAAGACGGACAGAATTGATTTGTTGATTGGAGCAGATTTGTATCACGAGATCATTCAAGGTGGAATAGTAAAAATAGATTCGATATCTGGGCAAGAAACGTCCCTTGGATTAATACTCAGTGGCAACGTAGACGGTCGACCATCCACGAATGTAATAATGGCAGTAACTAAAGAATTGGAACGATTCTGGGAGATGGAAGAGGTGCAAGAAGAAGAGGGCGTAACTGAAGATGATGAAAAATGTGAGCAGCTGTTCACTACTACTACATCGTTGAATGAGGAAAACAGGTTTGTGGTACGGCTGCCTTTCAAGAACTGCAAGGATCTAGGAGATTCCAGAAAAATGGCAATGGCTCGGCTTAGCTCTTTGGAGAAGAAGTTTCAGCGGGATGAAAAGCTAAAGGGTGAATACGACGCATTTATGAAAGACTACATAAAAATGGGTCACATGAAGAAGGTGCCGAGCAATATGATGGGCAAGTACTATTTGCCACACCACGCAGTAATTAGAGAGAACCACCTTACAACAAAAGTTCGTGTGGTATTCGATGCATCCGCTAAGACGACAAATGGCAACAGCTTAAACGATGTTCTAGAGTGTGGGCCAAAATTGCAGCGTGACATTTTTCAAATTCTTGTAAAATGGAGGTTTTGGAGATATGTACTAGTTGCTGATGTGGAAAAGATGTATCGTCAAGTGCTAATAGCGGAAGAAGACCAGCCATATCAGACCATCTTATGGCGTGAAAATCCGAGGAGACCAGTGGAAGAGTTCCTTCTGCAGACGGTCACTTACGGAACAGCGTGTGCACCATTCTTGGCAAAGAGGGCGTTATTGGAGATAGCAAATGAGTGTAGCGAACGTAATCCTAAGTTGCATGAGATTATAAAAGGCGATTTCTATATGGATGACTTGATGACGGGCGCAGACTCCAAGCACGAATGCAGCAAGATCCAGACCGAAATAAGTAGCCAATTAGAAAAGTTTGGTTTCACATTGCGAAAATGGATGTCTAATGCTAAGGAGATACTTGGCAAAATACCAGACGTGGGCAATAATAATATCATCAGAATTGAAGAAGGCGAAATGGTGAAAACTTTGGGGGTTCAGTGGGATCCTCATACCGATAACTTTGGTTTTTATTTTCAGACAGATGATAATAAAGAGCTAACAAAGCGGAAGGCTCTGTCGAAACTTGCAAAAATTTATGATCCGTTGGGTTGGTTAGCGCCTATAACTACAATGGCAAAGCTATTCATCCAAAAGCTGTGGCTTATGGATTTAAAATGGGACGTGCAGTTAAGCGTTGATATGAAGAAGGAGTGGAAAGCAGTTATAGCAACGCTACCTGCTGTAGAAGTGGTAAAGATTCCTCGTTGGTTATCAACATCGTCGGCAATGGGGTTGGAACTACATGGGTTTGCTGATGCTTCGGAAAGAGCTTATGCTGCTGTAGTGTACATCAGAGTTTCGCGTGCAGTAACACTCCTGGCTGCGAAATCAAAGGTGAACCCGATAAAAAATAAGAAGACCCTACCGAAGCTGGAACTATGTGCAGCGCATCTTTTGGCCAAACTCATAAGCAATGTGGTTAAATTAATTGATCAGGACCCTACTATTTATGCGTGGAGTGACTCAACAATAGCGTTATCCTGGATTGCAGGTTCTGACAATGTGAAAGATAGATTCATCCGGGTTCGTGTGAAAGACATAAGAGAGGTGACTCCGTTGGTTACATGGAAACACGTTCGATCAAAAGATAATCCGGCGGATGCAGCATCAAGAGGGATGAGTCCAGAACAATTGGTATCTCATAAATTATGGTGGAATGGTCCTCATTGGCTGAAGGATAAGAACTCGTGGCCGGTCGGTACTCCATCTACATTCAGCGGTGCAACACAGGCAGTTGGAAGAGAGAACAACACTATCGCCAAGATGATCTTAAAGATAAGCTCGTACAGAAAGTTGATACGTATAGTAGCCTATGTTCGAAGATTTATTAACGGGGCCAAGAGGAAGCCGATCTTATCGGACTATCTAACAGTGGATGAGCTGGTGGAAGCAGAGTGGACAATTCTTAAAATCGTGCAAGGCGAATTATTTGCAGATGAAATCGCATTCTTAATTAACAGCAGAGAGATACCCACAAAAAGCAAAATATGTGGTCTAAATCCGTTTATGGACAAATATGGAATTTTGCGAGTTGGTGGACGGTTAGCAAATGCACAAATAAGCTATGACAGGAAACATCCCGTTATATTAGGAAAATCTCATCTGGTCCAACTGATAATTGACGACGTGCATAGAACAACTTTGCATGGCGGTGCGAAGGTCATGGAGAATGTGCTTAGAGGCAAATTTTGGGTGATAGGCGCAAAAAATTTTCTTAAAAAAATGGTGAGATGCTGTGTGAAATGCATACGATATCGGCGTGAAGCAGCAGGTCAATTAATGGGCAATCTTCCAAGCAGTAGAGTTTCGATATCGCATCCATTTGAACACGCTGGCATTGATTATGCAGGACCCATCCAGATGAGGATGTCCCGTGGAAGAGGCCAGAAATCATACAAAGGGTACATTGCGGTATTTGTGTGTATGTCAACAAAGGCGGTGCATCTGGAAGCCGTCAGTGACCTTACGACTGATGCGTTCATGGCGGCTCTCAAGCGGTTCTTCTGTCGACGAGGCAAAAGTGCTCACATCTACTCAGACAATGGCACAAATTTTGTAGGAGCCGCAAGGAAACTGGACAAAGAATACTACAGGGCGTTGCAGCAGAACTCATCGCTTGCAGAAGTGCTATCATCGGAAAGAGTACGGTGGCATTTTATTCCCCCCGGAGCTCCTCACTTCGGAGGATTGTGGGAGGCGGCTGTGAAATCTGTGAAGCATCATTTGAAGCGGGTAGTTGGCGAGTCGAAGCTAACATATGAAGAAATGGCTACGTTATTGGTGCAAATAGAAGCGGTATTGAATTCTCGACCACTTGGTGAATTTGGTGAAGATCCAGATAATTGTGAGATGCTAACTCCAGGCCACTTACTAATTGGACGAGCTCTCTTAGATGTGCCAGAGGCCAACGATGACACCAAAATTAGTTCCCTGGATAGATGGAAACTAATTCAAAAGATGAAAAAAGATTTTTGGTCTCAGTGGCGCAACGATTATTTGTGCAGCCTGCAACAACGTGCGAAATGGAAGCTAGCGTCACCAAATTTAAAGCTGGGCCAGTTAGTGTTAATAAAGGACGAAAACACGGCACCGGCAAAATGGCCACTGGGGAAAATAGTCGAGCTGCATGAAGGAAAAGACGATAAGGTTCGAGTGGTGACACTGAAGATGCAAGACGGGATGTTGAAGCGGCCTATACATAAACTATGTCCTTTGGATGTAGTTAAATATGATGATGAGAGACCGAAGGCAGATGATAAAACCAAATCTTTCATAACTACGATCGCAAAAAAGAAGACCGAAACAAAGGCCAGCATTTCTGTGCTGGTTGCATTTATACTTTTGCTAATGACAAGTTCGGTTCGAGCGCTATCAACGCAGAAGCATGGGGCAACGGTACGGGAATTGGGCAATCGAACCATTATGTATATGGACAAGATTGGTACGATGGACCGTGTTACAGCATCCTGGAATCTGGTATCGTACTACAATATGGAGCCCTACTTTAAAACAGTCAACCATTTAGACGATATGTTGAAAAAATGCCAACAACTTTGTGCAAGATTGAGAGAATTTGAGAAGCAGTGCGCCTCAGTGCTCGACAGTATGAGCAACCGGCTTAACGATCTCTACGAAAATGATAAGTTGTTTTCGCACCAGGAACGAAGTCGCAGCAAGCGAGCTCCGTTTGAATTTGTCGGTTCTTTATATCACCTTCTTTTTGGGGTAATGGATGCAGATGACAGAGCCAACATAGAAGATAACATGAAGAACCTTTTAGAAAATCAGCACAACCTCAAATACTTAGCTGAAAAGCAGACGTCGGTTGTGGAATCTACGTTGAATATCCTCAAAAAGACAACGGACGACGTCAACATTCAGTTCCGGGCTATTAACGAAAAGGTGAACAACATAAGCGAACTGTTGAATACAGACTATTTTGTATACAAGGAATCAATTAATTTCTTTATGATGACGGGTCAGCTGGAAAATATCTTCGGTGAAGCAGAAAAGGTTCAAGCTCAGGTCATCGGATTACTAATCGACATTAACCACGGGAAGATAAACCCAATGTTAATCCGACCAAGTAAATTGCAAGCAGAAATAACAAGAATTAATGAGCAATTGCCTGGTCAGTTGCGGTTACCGGGAAGGTCGAAGGAAGCTGTGTTGCCAACTTTATACCGATTGATGTCCGCTCGAGGTATATTTGTGGACGAAAAGTTGGTAATCGATATTCAAATTCCGTTACTGGAGAGACAGTCGTCTGAAGTTTTCCACGTGATTCCACTTCCCATAGTAAAAGGCAGCAGTAAGGTGGTGGCGGTACTAAAACAGCAATTCCTTGTCTACAATTACGGTATAAATTCATATCATCTAATAACACAGCCGCTACTGAATCAATGTCAGAAGAACAGTGATGACGAATACCTGTGCAAAGGCAACTGGGCATGGGAAGACGCAAACGACAACTCGTGTGAGCTAGCATCTCTGAAACCTAGCAATAGTTATGATTGCTCATTTGCTGCTGTAAGTTCAAAAGATGTATGGATTGAATTGTTCACTAAGGGCAGTTGGCTTTTTAGAATCTACAGCCGAGCTACAGCCCATGTACTATGCTCATCAAAAACACAGGAAGTTTATGAGTTACCGCTTCAAGGCGTTCTGATGTTAGAACCTGGATGTACAGCACGTGTTGGACGCACCATATTATCAGCACCCCAAGATGTCCGGTCAGAGCTGCATGCAGAGTTTTCCTCGTATCTTTTTAAGGAAATCGACAACATCAGCATCATACAGCCATTCCATGTTGACAACATTGACCATCATACTGAGATCGAGCAGCTACGTGAAGAAATCCAGTTAATGAAGACGAATGGTGTTCACCTGAAGGGGTTGAACTGGCATCATGTGAGCGGCCATGCCTCGTTAACTATCAGTTCAATTTTAGCTTTAGTAATATTAATTTTTATAGTATATAAATGTGTCCTTAGAAATAAATCTAATATAATTATTCGCCGGCCGCAGAATGTTAAGATTTAGTTGGAAATCTTAACATGGTATAATTAAAATTATGTTTAGAGGACGAAATTCGAGACAAGAGAAAACTGTATAGGTTTTATGATACGGACGTTTGGGTATAGTTTATGACTGGCTGGAATATTCATGGGATCTGTGTGTGTGGCGTATGATAGTGAGAGAGGCGACAGACAGACGACTGATTTTATGACAGTCCCTTGGTTTAGGCAGTAAAACTTCCATGTGGTCGAGGGTTGGTTAATCTTCGTGTTGGTAATTAAAATCTGTTCTAGGAAAAAGGGGACGAGAATGATGGGTGGAAATTTCCATTGTGCGCAGGACAGCACTTGTTGACAGAATATTACAACCCACATGCGTGTGGCAGACACTTATCTGTTATTTGTTTAGGGGTCGCTATGATAGGAAATCTGTTCAGCCACACATGCGTGTGGCAGACATTTATCTGTTATTTGATTAGGGTCGCGATGATTAGAAATCAGTTCAGCCACACATGCGTGTGACAGACATTTATCTGTTATTTGTTTAGGGTCGCGATGATTAGAAATCAGCTTAGGAATTATTTGTCATACTCTGATTGGCTGAAGTATCATTAAAGAAACTTGTTAGAATGTATAAAGTACCTATTTCAATATATAGCTATCTCTGTCATTTAGTCGTAGGTATTAGATTGTAATTTGAAATTATTTAAATAAAATTCAGTGTCTTACAAACATTCAAATAGTGCGGTTGTCTTTTAATCGTACAAAAACGTCGAAATAAATGTCGATTAATCGACTTTTTACCTCCAATAAGATGATAAGTCAACTCTTGATACGTTATTTTTTTTAATTGACCAACACTCGGGTTATTCCCCGACTTAGTTTTATTTGGAAAAAAAAGTCTTTATTCTAAAAAAAATTATATTTTCGATCATTTCAGCCGCAGCATTAATGTTAATATCAAGAAAGCAAAGCTTCCAATTGAATTGCTGAAAAAACTGGTTGAGCCCAACGTGCCTTGGTGGGTGAAAAGTAACGGAGCGAATGGGGAAAAGACGGACTAATGTTTATTGACATCTGTCTTGGATTTCCGGCACGACTTAGTTTTATTTGGAAGAAAAGTCTTTATTCTAAATAAAATTATATTTTCCATCATTTCAGCCACAGCATCTATGTTATTATAAAGAAAGCAAAGCTTCCAATTGAAATGCTGAAAAAACTGGTTGAGCCCAACGTGCCTTTCGGCAGAAAAAAAAACGTCCGCTTTTGGGCTGGTATCCAAGCGACATGAAGGGCGGAAAATGAAAAAGATGCCGAAACAATGCAGCGCTCGGTATTTACGCGTGTAAATACAGTTACACACGTTTTATGCTGTAAAAAAAAAGAATGTTTTTATACCTAATATTTTTAAATATATTTATTGATGTATATTGTATCCAAAAAGAATCTAAAGGGTGTTTTTTATTGAGGTATAGAACTTCGAATTGAAATTAAACACAAGAAAATCGTTTTAATGTCCATCAATTTGGCTTTATTGGAAGGATAATTTTATGTCATTAATATTTAAATATGATTTCCGGCATGTGGCCGCCGCGGCTGGCTCAACCATATGGGGCCGTATGTTGGCAATAACGCCACGAATGTTGGCTTCCAAGTCCCCTAACGTGTTTCTGGTTTGTTGGCGTAGACGAGCGACTTCACATATACCCAAAGAAAATAATCCAATGGTCCATGTTAACCGATCCATGGTTAACCGAATTAATTGCTCTGATGGACGATTATGTCGACCATAAAATGGACGGAGCTTGCGGTGAACTTCGCGAACTGAACCATTACTTTCGAAATAAATTTGCACGATTTGCAAGCGTTGTTCCTTTGTCAACCTGTTCATGATGAAATGGCAAACCAAACTAAATATTAATCACTTGACAGCTGAAAATGGCCGCCAGTTAAAAAAGTGATGCCAACTTAAAGTTCTATACCCCAATAAAAAACACCCCTTACTTATTCGAAATGTCAGCCTTTTTCCTTTACACACGACTTAAGTCGCACTGGCCAATCGTCAAAAGCTGCACGAACCTCGTCCCTTGGAAAATTGGCCACAGCTCAAACCAAAACAGTCTTAAGAGATCCAATGTTGGGGTATCTTTTGTGACAAACCTTGTCTCTAAAGCCGTCCACAATTTGTAATCCAATGGGCTCAAATCTGGGCTGCCTGATGGCTACTCTGCAGGGGAAATGAACGCTGGCAAATTGTTTCGAAGCCAGGTCTGGGACGTTTTAGCCTTATGGGCCGGGGCAGAATCCTGCTGAAAGTCCATGGCTGGTTTTGGAACAGGGAATTGTTAATAGGCTTCACAACAGCTTCCAAAACGGTTTCTTGGTAAACTTTGGCCGATATTTTAACTCCTTGTTCGCAGAAATGCCGGTCAGTGACCCCATCGTAAGAGACACCCCACCAAACCAAGACTGAAGCTGGGTGATGACCCTTTTCCAGCCTTGGGATCAGTTCAGATGCTTCCATAGATGACCGCGCATACACTCTATCGTTTTGCTTGTTAACTTTTTCCTGAGCGGTAAACATTTTTTCATCGGTTAACAAAATTTTTCTTTGCAAGTTATCAGCGTGCTTCACCAAAAGACTTTTGCATTTTTCAATCCTATTTTTTTTTAAAGCTGCAATCAATAAATGTCCGGTACGTAGTTTGAAAGCCTTAGTCCCAAGTCTTTTTTAATGATTCGACTCATGGACTTTTGCGTGATATTCATCTCACGCGCCATGATTTTCTGTTTTTGAAGCGGATTTCTGTGAATTCTTGATTTAACGGCTTTGATGACATGCGGTGTTCGAACATAGCGTGAGCGGCACGACCGGTGGCGGTCTTTTACATCTCCAGTCTCCTCAAACAGTTTTGGGCATCGGTAGACAAACATGCGGCTAATCCCAAGTGGCCGGAGCGTCGCTTTTTTTCATTTTACACTTGAAAGCGCTATTACAGCGAAACGATTCTCATTATCTGACCACTCCATGTTTAAAGTTGAAATAATTTTCAAATCCCGTTACAGACTAACGCTACTGAGGTTAGCTTTCAAAACCCCTATGACATTAATGGGGTTTGTTAAGTTCTACTATTGAAATGGGTGTGTTTAATGTTGTAACAGTATTTATGTCCCTACTAAGTTGGTATGGCCTGTACTTTCATTACAACGATAAATGATTGACTGACGAAGGAAAAACAGAAGGACATTTGCTCAACGGTATCAAAAAGTAGATATGAACCGAGCGCTATACTTAACCTGAAGTCTATCTCCATTCCTTAAGGGCTTGCAAACATTAACACTAACTCATATCATAGTTTGAGACTTATTTCCAAAATAAGTTTTACCCAAACACTGTGTGCTAGTGGTGAAGCTAAAACTTGAGTTTCCCCCGATCAGCAGCATCAACGCCAAATCGGCAACTACCGGGTATGTTCGATTAAACGGCCTTTCACTTTGCCTATACTACTATCGCTTCTGCTATTGTTGGCTGGCGTTTCATAACAAAATATTAATAATACTCGTATATGTAGCACAGAGCAGAGAATCGCATCAAAACGTTGCGTTGGTACTTTTTTTTTCTTTCCGCTTCAACCATAAAAATTGAAGAATTTTTATATAAACGTTTTTTATGCAATTGGTTGGATTTGAGTTTTGTTGCTCTGGTTTTTTCCCTATATATTTGTTGTTGCTGTTGCTGCTACTGTCGGTATATTGGTGGAAACAACTCGAGAGGGGCTTCTTTTTGTTTTTGTTTATTGTGTGTGCCATCGACAGTACTCGACAGTATTTCATGAATTCAATGATGTTGCCGCTCTGCGGCTGTTGCTGCTTCTGTTTTTGTTTTTTTTGGTTTGTGGCCGCTTTTGATTATGTTGTTTTGCATGGGTGCGAGGTATGTTTATGCCTTGTGGCCACACAATGATTTTTATCGTTTAAAACATTAACGTTTTATTAATCATCATAAACATTTGTTACAAAGACTGATTTTTATGCATAATTTCTTTACTTCGATTTTCTTTACTTTTTTTCATCTTCCTACCTTTGTGGCCTATAAATTTACTGGGAGGTCATTTATGTGCTTTGAATTTCTGTTCAGGATTTCTCTTTGTTTTTGCCCACAAAATTGAAAATTAAAATACTTTCTTAAATACCGCGAATATTGCTGTGCTCAGCAAAATTTATAGTCTGCGTTTTAAGATTCATAGAATCTTACCGGTAAATTGTTTTCCATAAAAATATATATTTAATAGAGTTTTTTTTTTGGGGACCATCAATTATTTATATGTTTAACCCACAAATGGTGAAACTGTGAAGGCAGAGAATATGAAATGGCTTGAGAGTTCCGTAAAGAATATTTTATTTTATTCTGAGTTATAATTATTTCCCCAACAGGTATATTTGGGCAAGATCCGTTCTCACATGAGTCCCTCTAGAGGAAAGGCCAAGCCTAGCTAACCCACAAATGTTGAAACTGTGAAGGCAGAGAATATGAAATGGCTTGAGAGTTTCTGATAATAAAGGGTGTTTTTTATTGGGGTATAGAACTTTAAGTTGGCATCACTTTTTTAACTGGCGGCCAATTTGTCAGCTGTCAAGTGATTAATATTTAGTTTGGTTTGCCATTTCATCATGAACAGGTTGACAAAAGAACAACGCTTGCAAAATGGGCCGAAAATGAGATTCATCTCGATGCTGATTTTCATCACAAAATTTTGTTCAGTGATGAGGCTCATTTTTGGTTGAATGGCTACGTCAACAAGCAAAATTGCCGCATTTGGAGTGAAGAGAATCCACATGAGACCCCTGAGACGCCATTACATCCACAAAAACTGACTGTTTGGTGTGCTCTATGGGCTGGTGGAGTCATTGGGCCATACTTCTTCCGAAATAATGCTGGAGAGTCAGTTACCGTTAATGGAGACCGGTATAGAGCCATGATAACCGACTATTTTGTTCCCGAATTGGATGGCATGAATGTGGATGAGTTGTGGTTCCAACAAGACGGCGCTACATGCCATACAGCGCACGTCACAATGGAATTATTGAAGGAAACATTCGATGAGCGCATAATTTCGCGGAATGGACCAATCAATTGGCCACCAAGATCGTGTGATTTGACACCATTGGAGTATTTTCTTTGGGGATATGTGAAGTCGCTCGTCTACGCCAACAAACCAGAAACGTTAGGGAACTTGGAAGCCAACATTCGTGGCGTTATTGCCAACATACGGCCCCATATGCTCGAAAAAGTGGTTGAAAATTGGACCCGTAGAATTGGCTTTATTCGAGCCAGCCGCGGCGGCCACATGCCCGAAATCATATTTAAACATTAATGGCATAAAATTATCCTTCCAATAAAGCCAAATTGATGGACGCTAAAACGATTTTCTTGTGTTTTATTTCAATTCGAAGTTCTATACCTCAATAAAAAAAAACCCTTTACTTTCGTAAAGAATATCTTTTTTTATTCTGATCTATAATTATTTTCTTCCCAACAGGTATATTTGAGCAAGATCCGTTCTCACAGGAGTCCCTCTAGAGGAAAGACCAAGCCTAGCTAGATCTACTGAATCTTGGTATAACCCAATTGGTATAACACATAACGAGTACTTGTTGGTCGTAGGTTTTGGCCCATAAATATTTATATAAATATTTGATTTGTGGCCAAAGTAATCGTTGCCAAAGACTGCTGCAGAAAAACCTTGGCGGGTTTAGAAACAGCTGTTCAGTCTGCCTGGCAACCGTAGCAAAAACATTTCACCAATTTCTTCTTTTTACGTTGATTCCGAAAAAGAAACAACATAAAGGTCTCGAACCAGAATAAAAACTGCTCAAGTCATAATAATGATAAAAAAAACCGAATAAATAACAAAAAAAAACGAAAAAACTATTTAACAGAATTTTTTTGAGAATTTCTGATGCTATTTTCGTAAAGAATATCTTAATTTATTTTGGGTTATATTTGTTTTTGCTCTCCAACAGGTACGAGTAGATTTGTATAAGATCGGTTTTCTCATGTATCCCACAAACCACATCACGCAGCAGCGGATGACCGAAGTTCCAGAGGAAAGACCAAGCCTAGCAGTATCTATTGAATCTTTGTATAACCCAATAAAGGTCATGCGCACAAAATCGATATGCTTTTAATTTAAATTAAATCGCGATTTAAGACCATTTAAGGTTACGTACAGTGATTTAAACAGGTGATTGCAACATTAGGCGTGTTCTATTTGTACTTGCTTATTAAACGAGTAAGTTTAATCGCTAAGGCGATAACTTTAAAACTATACGGGAATTTATTGTAATTTCCTTATAAACAAGAACTGATGGTCTTCTTTTATCATAAGTCGTTTTACTTTAAAAATAAAAATGTGTAGAAGAAACGTTATTTGAGCCATAAGAGAGTAATAACCTAGCTGGCATAAACTCGCTAAAGGCTATTCTTGAATAAGTTTCTTCCCAAAGAATTTAGTTATTTTAAACCAACGGGGTTTAACGCAAATTGTCTATTGTTTTCTTTGAACAAAATCATTTTTATATTATTCTACAATGATGTGAAGTTAGCGCATTAGCGACCTCCTAGGCAAGATGTCAATATAATACAACCATTAAAGTATATATTTTGTATGGATATATAGTTCAGTTTTATTAGTATTGATTGCATTGGGTTAGAAGTAACGCTTAATACAGGACATTAAAGCGAAGTCTATTTTAAGTTGTAGTCCCTAGAGTGGCAGGTTCTTAAATCTGGGGGGAGCACACGTGAGGACTATTTAAAACCCGTTTAACATTGCTGAGGTTTCGTCTATATTCATCATATTAAAATTATAAAATTCGAGGGCGACCGCAAAACTAACTGGCCTGGCACATTTTTTGTTTAACTAGCAACTTTTTTGTTTTTTGTTTTTTAAAAACAATCTTTTATAAGCCATCTGTCAAAATTTCCGAAATATTTAATAATTATTTTCTTTGTTACAGGTGATTGCAGTAAACAAGTTTTATAATTTTTGAAAAATGGAAAATAAAGACTTTCATGCGGTAATTAAACACTTTTATATGAAAGGTTATACGCCACAATTAATCAAAGATGAATTGGATTCTGTTCATGGTGATAATGCACCATCATACTCCATCGTGAAATCCTGGCTTCAACAATTTAAAATGGGTCGTTCAAGTTCGGAAGATGAACAACGCTCTGGAAGACCGAAAACTGCTACTACTATTGAAAACATTAGAAAAATATGTAATGAAGTGACTAAAGATAGACGAATAAAGCTCAGAGAACTTGCTGATATTCTTAAAATACACGAAAAACAAGTTTGGAGTATTTTACATGATGAACTCCACATGAAAAAGCTATCCGCAAGATGGGTGCCGTGTTTGTTGTCTTTGCCCCAAAAAATTGTCCGTTGTACCAATTCCGAGGAGCTTTTAGCGATTTATCAGCATAATCCAATAGAGCTCTTGCGCCCATTCATAGCTGTTGATGAAACATGGAACCATCACTACATCTCAGAATGCAAAGAACAGTCAAAACAATGGATAGAAGCTGGTAAAAGTGGTCCCAAGAAGGCGAAAACTGTTAAGTCAGCCGGAAAAGTAATGGCCACAGTATTTTGGGATGCAAGGGGTATAATATTTATTGATTATCTTGAGAAAGGAAAAACTATAAATAGTGAATATTATTGTGCATTATTGGATCGGTTGAGTGAAGAAATCATGATAAAACGACCGCATTTAGAAAAAAAAGTTCTCAAAAAAGTTCTAATGCTCCTTTACACACTGCATTTTTAGCTCAACAAAAACTGGCCGAACTACGATTTGAAATTGCTACGCATTAACCAGATTTAGCTCCTTCTAATTATTTCTTGTTTCCAAATTTAAAAAAAATATTCGGTGGCAAAAAATGTTCGTCCAATAGCGAGGTTATTGCTGAAACTGAGGCATATTTTGAAGGTCTTGAAAAATCTTATTTTTCGGATGGAATTAAAAAACTTGAAAAACGTTTGATGAAGTGTATTGAGTTGGAAGGAGATTATGTTGAAAAATAAACAATAATAATTCCAAAATAACGGTTCTTTTTATGTTAGGCCAGTTACTTTTGCGGTCGCCCTCGTTAGTTGAAATATTTGAAATTTTAAAAAATCAGTTGAGTAAATTTTAGTTTATATTTGGGAAAGGCTGTGGTACGGATAGGAAGCCCTTTGAAGGGTTTGGATGATGGGAATAAAGCAGTCGCTGAAATTTTTTACGACCTCTCCAAAGCTTTTGAACTTGTGGATCACTTAATTTTATTAGAGAAATTGAAATACTAATGTATTAGTATAAGTATAGGTGGAGAAGTTCATAGAGTTCATTGGAAGCTACGTCAATAATCGCAGGTAATATCTTCAAATTGGCCAACAGAAAAGTTCACATGGCCTGGTGGAGTACGGTGTGCCACAGCGGAGTGTACTCGGGCCATTATTGTTCAAAATGTATCGCAATGCTATTACGAATTTTGATTTATCTAGTAATCTTTTTGTATATACGGATACCATTTGTCTCATTTACTGCTATAAACATGAGACAGTTGCAGAGGCTTGCATGGAACGATATCCGAATTTGATAGAGTCAGCAAGGTATTTTTTAATGCCGATAAGACTATCAGATGAACACATTTATTATAAAGTACATGCCAATGGTAAGAAGATTGCGGAAGTAGGTTCTTTGAAGTATTTGGGAGTTATTCTGCAGTCCTTGTTGGGACATGCTCACGAAGCTGTTGTTATATTTGTTATGTTTATTTCTAAATTTTGTTAAGCAAACTTGACCTGCAAAACCAACAATAAACCGCTTCGTTGGGAATTTTCGACAACATGATACAGTAAGACCTTGCTTTTCAATTTAACTTGTAACACTTCTTGAAAATTTTATAAAATAAGACCTTCCAGTAAGACCTTCCATTTAATTCAGAAACACCAAGAAGTAGACAATCGGCAAAACTGGGGCTATCGGGGGAAGATCACGAATGTGCTCAGCCGAAGATGGCCACCACTTGCGGATATAATTTTTCATACTTAAGCCAAAAAAAATCCCCTATTAATGTACAATATAACAAGAACAAATAATAATAAATAAGCAATATACAAAAAAGTTATTAAATTGAATTGAAACCACTACGGTAGTTTTTTGCCACCCTGTATATAGGTGCTGAAGTAATGCACACTTTATATCAATGCGCAGGATGCAGAACAGGGCATTAAAGTTAGTCGCAAATCTTCCATAACTTATTCCGCAGATCTATTGTACATAATCGCTTTTCTTTCCATTATACCTCTTTATGGTATATACTTAGTCGGCACATAAATTCTGTTACACACGTTTTATGCTGTAAAATAAAAAGTACTGATGTATATTGTATGTAAAATAAATCTACACTATCGAAATGACCGCCTTTTGCCTTTGCACACGCCTTAAGTCGCACTGGCCAATCGTTAATAGCTGCACGAACCTAGTCCATTTGAAAATTGGCCACAGCTCGAACCAAAGCAGTCTTAAAAGCTTCAATGTTGGGGTATCTTTTGTGACAAACCTTGTACTCTAAAGCCGTCCACAATTTGTAATCCAATGCGTTCAAATCTGGACTGCCTAAGGGCCATTCTTCAGAAGAAATGAAGGCTGGAAAATTGTTTCGTAGCCAGGCCTAAGACTTTTTAGCCTTATGCAGCCTTTTAGCCTTAGGCACAGAATCCTGCTGAAAAAAACCATGACTGGTTTTGGAACAGGCAATTGTTAAGAGGCTTCACAACAGCTTCCAAAACGGTTTCTTGGTAAACTTTGACAGATGTTTTAACTCCTTGTTCGCAGAAATGCCGGTCAGTGACCCTATCGTAAGACACACCCCACCAAACCATGGGTGATGACCCTTTTCCACCCTTGGCATCAGTCCAGATGCTTCCTTAGATGACCGCGCATACACTCTATCATTTTGCTTGTTAAATTTTTCCTGAACGGTAAAAATTTTTTCATCAGTGAACAAAATTTTCCTGTGCAAGTTATCAGCGTGCTTCTCCAAAAGATGTTTGCATTTTTCAATCCTATATTCTTTAAAGCTGCAGTCAATAAATATCCTTTACGTCGTTTGAAAGCCCAAGTCCCAAGTATTGTTTAATGATTCGACTCATGGACTTTTGGGTGATATTCATCTCACGGGCCATGATTTTCTGTTTTCAGAGCGGATTTCTGTGAACTCTTGATTTAACGGCTTTGATGACATGCGGTGTTCGAACAGCGCGTGCGCGGCCCGACCGGTGGCGGTCTTTTCTCAAGTCTCCTCAAACAGTTTTTTGCATCGGTAGACGAACATGCGGCTAATCCCTAGTGGACGGAGCGTTTTGAAAATATCGTTTTTTTCATTTCACACTTGAAAAGCGCTATTACAGCGATACGGTTCTCATTATCTGACCACTTCAATATGAAAAATGAAACAATTTTAAAATCCCTAACGCTATTGAGATTAGCTTTCAAAACCCATATGACATTAACGGCGTATGTTCAGTTCTACTATTGAAATGGGTGTGTTCAATGTTGTAACAGTATTTATGTCCCTACAAAGTAGTTCCGTAAGGTTGGCCAAATTCATCTATTTTAATTGCAGCTTCTCTTCGTCAAGCTATTTCTCTCTCTCCGTGGTAAAGAAATTTAATTCTTCTCATATCAGCTTCAGAAAGCTATGCCTGCCACTTTTCTTCTTCTATCAACCAAAGCAAACTAACGTGACCCGTAAATGGTTAATTTTCGCATAATCTCTTTAGAGTTTCCTGTGATTTCACCAAAAAAAGCAAGAACAGAAAAACATTGTCTCTGTCAAGAGCTCCGCTGTAAGCCCCTTTAAGCCCACCTCTACTCTCGTGTAGTAAAATGTGAGTGAGTCTTTTCATAGACCGATTGGTTCGGCGAGTGGGCCAACAACGATTGTATCGCTCTCTGTGTTGTTGGAGCTGTGAAGTGTTCGTGTATGCATGCGGCGCTTATAGATGCCACTTATACTTCCTCTTCTTTCGACACGCTTGTGTTGTTGCCTTTTGTCATGGTTGGTTCTGGCGTTGTTGTTGTCATTTGCCTGAAAATGATTTATGTTTTTGTTTTCGTTTGTCGTTAAGTGTCATTCACTGATGTTCACTTTTGCCGCGGTGGCGTGCGGCGGCCACCATCGTACTCCCGCCCTAATATTTTCATGCGTGTGTGAGTGTTTGGATCACAGTGGAAAAATAAGGAAGGCCCTCTCTTAAAAAGACCTTTTAGAAGGCCTCCTTTCAGATCGAATACACATTAGTTAATGCCTTCCAAAATCAGGCATTCCAGAAGGGCTTCTTTGCACATGAAAAATGAAATCCCACTTGTCTAAAAAAAGCCTGCTAGCAATCTAGAGTGTCCAAAAAAAAACCGTTGTTCAGAAAACCGGCATTTCGGGTTTTTTTAAAAACCGAGTATTGAAAAAACCAAGTTTTTTAAAAAGTAAAAAACCGGTTTTAGCTTTTTGTCTAAGAATACAAATTATTTTCCAAATGAAAAGTTAAGTTATAGTGCCCTGAAACAGCTTAGATTTTAAAAATAATGTAATTCTAGAATTTAGCATGACCAAATTAAGCCAAACTGAAAAAATAACTCTATATTTATTTATAGGGTGACCCATCTAAAGGTAATTTTTCAGAACAAAAACAAAATATATAAATTGAAATCAGGTGTGAAATCTTTATTGGTAATTTGAAAGGACATTTTATGGCATTTATTTTTTGAAAATAATTACCTTCAAATTTTGGCAACTGTATTATGGAAATGAGCTTTCGGTGTGAAACGGGGAGGTCCGGTGTTTTCGACCAAAATTTTGTTCAGTGATGAGGCCCATTTCTGGCTCAACGGCAAAGTCAATAAAAAAATTGCCGCATTTAGGCTGAAGAGCAACAAGAAGAGGTTCAAGAGGTGCCATTATACCCAGAGAAAACCACGGATTGGTGCGGTTTATAAACTGGTGGAATCATCGGTGCATATTTTTTCAAAAATGATGATAGCCGGAACGTAACCGTGAATGAGCTCGCTATCGCGCCAAGCTATCGATCTTAATGCTACCCGAAATTGAAGCCCGTAATCTTGACGATACTTGGTTTCAACAGGACGGTGCCACTTGCCATACAGCTGCTCAAACAATGGATCTATTGAGAGGTCATTTCGAAAAGCAGCTAATTTCACTTTTTGGAAAGGTAAGGTGGCCGCCTAGATCCAGTGATATCACACCTTTACACTTTTTTCTTTACGGTTACGTAAAGTCCAAAGTCTATGCCGGCAACCCAGCTACGATTAAAGTTTTGGAAGCCAACATTACGCGTGTCATTAAAGCCATACCGGTCGAAACGCTCGAACGAGTCATCAAAAATTGGACCCTCAGAATGAAAATCCTGAGGCGTAGTTGCGGCCAACATTTGAAGGAAATTATATTAAAACAATAAATGCCATAAAATGTCCTTTCAAATTACCAATAAAGATTCCACAGTTGATTTGAATTTTTATATTTTTTTTTTTGTTCTGAAAAATGGGGATCACCCATTAGTGATTCTGACTCGAGAGGTACACTTATTGGTGGATCCAGCGTGAGTATTTTTGATATTTAGGTATTTCGTGCTTGAATATTATGAATTTGCTTTTACATACAACAACCCAAAAACCGGAAAACCCGACAGAAAAAACCTGGTAAGCCGACATGTCGGGCTTAAGCTATTTTTGAGAAACCGACAGTCGGGTTTGGATAAAAACCGGAATGTTGGTTTTTGAATCGTTTTTAGACACTCTATAGAAGGTCTTGTACGTAATTAATCCTGTAGTCATTCGTTGGTTAATTCTTTAAGAAGGCCAGCAAGAAGGCCTTCATATTTGCAGTGATAGATATTCACTCCAATATTTCTGGCTTCCTTCTTGTTAAAGGCTTGCTGCCATGCCTAGTGAGAGAAGGCAGCACGGAGGGAGAGTGGTCCAACTTGAACGCACGATATTTAATGTAAATAAAACAAAAAGTTTTCAGTGAATTATCTTAATGATTTTCAGCCAAACACTCGCCACGGCGTCGGTGGAATACCTTTATCCGATAGTCTATATTTTCAATGACTCTGAGACATAATGGAGGTTCATGGAGGTGCCGAATTTTTGTATTCTATAGTTCTTGAATTGTTTTTGGCTTATTGGCGTAACGTTTAAAAACGCCAACATCTTTTTTTTGCTTATGACCTCAAGCCAAACCACAACTGAAAAATAAACAACAAAAGGTCAGCTATGCAAATACAAAAAAAAAGTAAACTTTTTCTTTTGAAAATCCCCACAGAAAAAAGTCCAACGGTCAAATCAAATCACACGATCGTTGCGGCCAATTAGCATCATCACGATGTAAGGCAACACGATCATTGAACTTCTAACGAAAAAAGAGCTCTTATTGCGTTAGCTGTGTGGCTTGTTAGTGGCATCAACCATATATAGTCCAGGTCCACATCCTTAACGCCATTTACGGTAACTGCTTGGCCAACCTGATTTTCGAAGATGTACGACCCAATGACGCCGCCAGCCCATTAACCGCACCAAACAGTCACTCTTTTCAGATGCATTGGCTTTTCAACAATCACTCGTGGATTCTAATTTGCCCAAATGCGTCAATAATAATTGTTAAAGAATTCTTGCACGAAAAATGCATTTTCGGGTAAGCCCTCAATTGTGAACCTCTCCATGGTTAAATTTGTCAAATACTGAAACAAGAAAATGCCGGATTAAATTGGGCAAAAAACTTGGCGTTAAGGTGTGACTCTCAATAAACATCGTGCATTACGGTTGGATCACCCCATATTAGCCGTTTGACGTTAACGCACATTTTGTTTTGGTAGGCCAGTACGTAGCAACTCGAAGGAGCAACCCAAAGATCGAATGTTTAAATTGCAGTGAAGGATACCTTACACCACTCTGCTTTTTAGAGGATTAAACTCCTGAAGTTTAAGCAAGGTCGGATTCAATATGTTAGAGTTAATTTCTTGTCGCTCGTACAAAATTAAAGCGTGATCGGGTATAAGTGCGAGGTTTCTAGAGCTTCTGGACCTCAAATCGGCGGGCACCTTTGTTTGAACGCTATCCGAAAAACTAGACCGATATGATCCAATGTTACAGGAAATGGGTGTTGGTCACTCGTCACGCTCCATCTAAAATTTGACAAGAAAAGGATGTAAAATGTGGCTTTTAAAGCTGCAGGGCACTTTCCCTAAACATGCCGTACATTGCGTTGGTTGGTAGAAAGTAAGAGGGGGCGGAGGGAATAACTTTCATTGACATTTGTCTTATTTGTACTCGGTAAGAAATACATTTGCCTGAAGTCGATTTCACATACGGATGGTACGGGCGAAAAACCAATTCGATCTGTACTGTATAGATCGGTCAACCGGCCAACCAACGACAAATGGGTATGAATTCCTGGAAATTCGAGTATTCCTGTCGCACAGTATCACGTGAAGAATAAGTCAATAGATTTCCGTGGAACACACACCATGAAAGTAACGATAGATCGGCGACACGCTACACCCAGATTCCGATGACGCTCGAGAGGGACAATAGAGTTGTATAAGTATACCCTACTGTCACCTATCAGCACCATCGCTCTTCATTGAACACGATCCAAGTTTGATTTTGGAGCACCTGTCCACATATGGGAGTTTTATTCCATCTTTGACTTGATGTAGGTTAAATAAAAAATTTAAAGGAAACGGAAAACAATATGTATGACATCAATCTAAGGACTGATGTGGAAACATTTCGGTAGCGTTTATCCTTGGCCAAATCTTGAAGAATTTAACAAGATTAATCGAAATTGCTTCATAATTGCGACCTGTACTTTGATTACAACGAGGACAAACGGACGGGCGAACGGACAGCGCTCAATGGAATAAAATAGTCATTCTGAGTGGATCGGTATACCTAATATAGGGTCTATCTTGCAAACATCAGCTCTAAGTGATAATATCTTGTATGCCACATAGGGTATACAAATTAAAACTGAAAATTTGCAAATTAAAATTTATTTCTTTGTTAGAATTTTCTTAAATATTTTTATAGGCATTCTTGAAGACTATTTTCTGAAGGCCTTTTGGAAGGCTTTCCAAAAGAAGGCAGCGTGGAAGGCCTTGCTCTGCAATCTAACCCTGTGTTAATTAAAAATGAGAGTAGAAGCATACTTTCAAGCATGCTAACAGGGCCTTGCTGGGCCCATCCGTTTTCTTACGGGGCGCGGTGTAACTGTCTTTGTTTTGTTGTTGAGAGTGTGTGTGGGTAGGCTTTTCGTGTGTTTTACAGCGGTTTTGTCTTTGCCATGTGTTTTTTTGGTGTTTGCGTCATGGCAGGCCACGATGTTTGTTAATGGGGTTTATTAGTATTCTTTTGTTTTCTCGTCTGGAGCAATTGCATATCTCTGATTTGTTTGTCACGCCGCATTTCAATGCGGTTGACAAAATTGTTGAACATTTTGATTTAGTGGAGAGCACAAATGATAGCATCGAAAAGACAAAATATTTATGGGAAATTAATAGCATTTTTAGATGAAGATACAATAGACAGCTAGAAAGAAATGTCCTTGGTGACTTAAAATCTAGGACATTTTAGCAGTGACTTGTGACAGTGACAGCTCTGAAAGCAGACACTCATCGTGGGGATAAGATTTGTCAAGTTTAAGCTACTAGTGATTTGCTAGCGAGATGGGCTTCATCCCAATTCCATCCCAATATAAAGCCCAATTTTAAATATAAACAGAAACAAAATTGTATCGCTATAATTGTGGTTTATTTAAAAGAGCCAACCTTCCCGTTTAATTATTAAATAACCAACAAATGCTAAAAATACGGATAGTAAAACGGGTTGAAGTACCATAAGATGAGTGATATGATAAGCTTAGAGATTACTAACTATTCGGTTGTACCAATGGAATGAAGTTCATATACTTAGTAGGGACATAAATACTGTTACAACATTAAACACACCCATTTCAATAGTAGAACTGAACATACCCCGTTAATGTCATATGGGTTTTGAAAGATAACCTCAATAGCGTTAGTCTCTAACAAGATTTTAAAATTGTTTCAACTTTCATCATGGTCAGATAATGAGAACCGTATCGCTCTACGAGGGCGGTTTGGAAACTTCTTAGCCTAGCACAAAAATCGCGGTATAAACAGAAAAAAGCTAAGTGTTTTGGAAACTTCCTCTGCTATGAACACATGTTCAATTTTGTTTCGATCTGGCAACTCCTTCATATAGAAACAGGTGTTCACAAAAGACGCATCCGCGATTTTTTTACAATGGAAAAATTAGAAATGCGTGGTGTCATTAAATATTTGCATAAAAAAGGTTTATCGGGACAAGAAATTCATAATGATATGGTGAATGTGTTAGGTGAAAGTGCTCCTTTATATGCAACAGTAAAAAATTGGGTTGCTGAATTTAAACGTGGTCGTACAAGCATTGAAGATGAACCACGTAGTGGACGTCCAAAAACAGCAACAACAACAGAAATTGTAGCCAAAGTGCATGATATGGTATTAAATGATCGACGAATAAAAGTGCGTGAAATAGCTAATATCATGGGCATCTCAAATGATCGAGTCCATTTAATTTTGCATGAAGAACTACAGATGAAAAAGCTTTCTGCAAGATGGGTGCCGGACTTGTTAATAGTCGACCAAAAACGCATAAGAATGAACATTTCTCAAGCTTGTTTGGATCGTTTTCAGCGAAATAAAATGGATTTTAAGCGTTGTTTCATAACTGTTGATAAGACATGGATCCACCACTATACTCCAGAGACAAAAGAACAATCCAAACAATGGACTGAAGCTGGAGGAAGTGCCCCATAGAAGGCAAAAACAATTTAATCGGCTGGTAAGGTTATGGCAACGGTTGGGACTTCAAAGGTATTTTATTGATTGACTATCTGCAAAAGGGCAAAACAATAAATTCAGAGTACTATTGTAACCTTTTAAATCAATTAAATGTACAAATTCGAGAAAAACGTCCTGGCTTACAACACAAAAAAATAATTTTTCATCAAGACACAAGAGTGTTTTAACAATGGCTAAAATGAACGAATTAAAGTACGAGTTGCTTGACCACCCACCTTATTCTCCTGATGTAGCTCCAAGTGACTTTTACCTGTTCCCAAATCTAAAAAAAATCCTTGCTGGCAAGCGTTTTACCTCAAATGAAGATGCAATTACAGTTGTAAACCACTATTTTGAAGACCTTGAGGAAAACTATTTTAATCAAGGGATAGAATTGCTAGATAAGCGTTGGACTAAGTGTATTGAAGTTTCAGGAGATTATATTGAAAAATACAAATATTTTTGAAAAACTAACTATTCTCTTTCATTGATAGGCTAAAAACTTTCCGAGCCGCCCTCGTAATAGCGCTTTTCAAGTGGTGTGAAATGAAAAAAACGATATTTTCAAAACGCTCCGGCCGCTAGGGATTAGCTGCATGTTCGTCTACCGATGCATAAAACTGTTTGAGGAGACTGAAGATGTAAAAGACCGTCACCGGTCGGGCCGCCCACGCTCTGTTCGAACACCGCATGTCATCAAAGCCGTTAAATCAAGAATTCACAGAAATCCGCTCCGAAAACAGAAAATCATGGCCCGTGAGATGAATATCAAGCAAAAGTCTATGAGTCGATTCATTAAAAAAAGACTTGGGACTTGGGGATTTGAAACGACGTACCGGACATTAATTGACTGCAGCCTTAAAAAAAAATAGGATTGAAAAATGCAAACGTCTTTTGGTGAAGAACGCTGATAACTTGCACAGAAAAATTTTGTTCACCGATGAAAATTTTTAACCGTTCAGGAAAAATTTAACAAGCAAAATGATAGAGTGTATGCGCGGTCATCTAAGGAAGCATCTGAACTGATCCCAAGGGTGAAAAAGGGCCATCACCCAGCTCCAGTCATGGTTTGGTGGGGTGTCTCTTACGATGGGGGTCACTGACCTGCATTTCTGCGAAAAAGGATGTTTGGTACAGCTGTGCAGTCTGCCTGGCAACTGTAGCAAATACATTTCAACAATTTCTTCTTTTTACGTTGATTCTGAAAAAGAAACAACATAAAGACCTCGAAACAGAATAAAAAAAACCGCTCGAGTCATAATAATGATAAAAAAAAGAAACCGTTTATGAAGCTGTGGTGAAGCCTCTTAACAAATCCCTGTTCCAAAACCAGCCATGGACTTTCCAGCAGGATTCTGCGCCGGCCCATAAGGCTAAAACGTCCCAAACCAGGCTTCGAAATAATTTTCCAGCGTTCATTTCCTCTGAAGAATGGCCCTCAGACAGTCCAGATTTGAACCCATTGGATAACAAATTGTGGACGGTTTTAGAGGACAATGTTTGTTACAAAAGATACCCCAACATTGGATTTCTTAAGACTGTTTTGGTTCGAGCTGTGGCCAATTTTCCAATGGACGAGGTTCGTGCAGCTATTGACGATTGGCCAGTGCGACTTAAAGCGTGTGTAAAGGCAAAAGGCGGACATTTCGAAGAAGTAGATTCTTTTTGGATACAATATATGTACATCAATAAATATATTAAAAAATATTTGGTCCAAAAACATTCAGTACTTTTTACTTTACAGCATAAACTTGTGTAACAGTATCTATGTCCCTACTAAGTAATAGGTGGCCAGTTCTGCTTGTTTTTGCTACTTATAGTTTTGTATAGAATCGTTTGTCGTTGCTAACATTTGGTAACTATAACAAATAATTTTGTTCAAAAAAACATCGTTGTAAATGAATTATTAGGCGCTTCCGGAATGCAGGTATTTCTTTTCGTTCTTCTTATTTGGACGGGTTGAAAAGTATAAAATCGGAAAGGCAATTAAAAAATCTTTCTCTAAATGCAAAGAAGACCCTGATTTAGTTTAGCTTGATGTTTCCTTATTTACTTCTGGCTATTTGGCTTGATGTGTCCTTATTTACTGGTGATCGCTTCTTTCGATAATATGGCCCTTGGTCCCATTGGTCCGACTTTAATCATAGGAAAATCTTTCAAATAAAACAGTGAAGTTGACATTTATTTGAAGCCTTTAACGAAAAAATCTTTAACGAAAATGGACGTTCAAATTAATATGCATTTCGTACACTTCGTTAGTTTTTTGGTCATCATTAACGAAAAACTGTGTCCACAATCGGGAAAAAATTGTGCGCAATTTTCAGCGGTTCTGTAGGAAAGGTGAAAACACTTGTGCATTCTCGCCCTGTTCTATTATCGAGCCGTTCTTATTCGAAAATAAAGTCGTCCTAGCATACGCAGAAAAAAAGTATGGTTGTGGTTGACAATATTCGAAGAGGATAATACTATTGTTGGATATATGGTTGTGGTACAACAATATTATGATCCTTACAACAATAGTATGATTAAAACACAACCATACTATGATCCTCACAACAATAGAATGATTCAAACATAATCATACTATGATCCCCGCAACCATAGTATGATTCACACTCAACCATACTATGATATCCACAACCATAGTATAATCGTCACAACCATAGCATTATTCACACTCAACCATAGTATTATCCTCACAACCATAGTATGATTTACGCGCAACCATTGTATGATCCCTACAACCATAATATGATCACACACAATTATATTATAATCCTCAATATAATTTATTAGAATTTGTTTAAGTTGTCAACAATAGATTTGAACTATGAAAATTATTCAAAAATACATTAAATTCAAAATAATAGGAGTGATTTATTTCACGGTAGAAAAAATAAGTTTAAATAAACTTAAGCGTTTTTATTAAAATTATTTCAGTTAAACAAAGCCAAAGCAGCTGGTTTAAAAAATTTTAATTTCAATGAAAAAGTACTATTATATCATTAGATCCGTACCAGTAACATATGTTCTTAAAAGCATATTTAAATGAAGAAAAATTACAATCATACAGAATGATTGCCGTAATCGTATTATTGTTAACATAAAACGCAAAACACAGTACTTTTGTCGCACCAACCATATTTTCATTTCTAAATTTGGCAATAATACTATTGTTACATTTCAACAATATTAATATTGCAGCAATTATACTATTGTCAAAACTAAATTCAGTTAAGAATGCTATGGTTGCAACGAACATAATTTACTTCTCTGCGTGCGTTTAGCGATATGATAGCAGACTTCTTGTGGACAGAAAATAAGGATATAGACCTGGACGATATGAGGCTTCAACAGATGGTGCCACTTGCTACACAGCCAAAGAAACAATGGCTCTTTCTGGCGAGAAATTCAATGGACTTTTTATCTGACGTCATCGCGATTTTAGTTGGCTGCCATGATTTGACACAGTTGCACTTCTTTCTGTGGGACATTTACAAGATAAAGTATACGACAATAAGCCAACAGTTCAAGAGCTAAAAGAGGAGATAGTTCCACCGAAGCCGTGGCGAGCATTTGGACGATATTTTGTTTCACACATAATTGTAATAGATCCTTCTATCATAATAGAAATTATTAAGATAATTCTCTAACAAGTTTTTGTTTTATTTACAATTAACAGCGTGCGTTTTATTTGGACCTACCTTTATATGGCAATCTTTTTGACCGTTTTGACCATACGGCCCATTTTTTGGACCCCTTCGGTCAAATTCAATTCAAATTTTTAAGAAGCTTTTCCTTAAACTAGGCTGCAAAAACATGTACTCTCATACCACTGTCCCACATTGTTTCGGAAATAACATCAACTAAATGCAGACATGCATTCAGGGCTTCAACAAACAAATGTATCTCGTGCGTCGTATTCAACTTTCAATTTGATTTAAATTTTCTTGCAGCATTGAATTTCTTCTTTTTGTCCTTTTTTGTTGCTGTTACTTTGCCCGGTGCCCGGTGTTGATAAAACACAGTCTCAGTTTACTCGCAGGCAATACAGCAAAAAAGGCAAAAATACAAAATGACTGAAAAGGAAACTGTTTCATAAAACACTCAGATACGGCTGTATCCATTCACATGGCGTTTTGTGGGGGTGTGTGTGTATGAGGAACAAACCAAATACAAGGTGGGGCAAAAGTAATCACTCAATGTTCTTTTGCAGCTTTTTTTATATTAAAAATATGTGAGCTTGAATGAAAGTAAATGTTCTCGTATGCCAATCGGACAATCTTTCTACAGGGTGGAGCGCGTTATTTTGCTTTTTTACACTGCAGGCTATGGCGGCACTGTTGGTCGAAAAAAGTTGAGAGTGTACGTGGCTTATAGTGGCTGACTGGAGATTTGTATTTATCAGCCTTTCGGTTGCCATCATGCATTGGACACGCTAGGAAAGGTCATTTTGTGTTGAAGCGTATTTTTAAAATGCGTATCGTTGCAGCGCAGCGTAATTTTCGTTTACGATTCGCTGTTCTCCCACGCAGACGTGTTCCTAGACGGCAATCAATGGAAATTGAGAACAGCAGAAATGTGTCATGTGTACGAAGGGGACCTGTGAGAAGGATTACAAGAACGCAAAACATCGAGAGATTTAGAGCAGCGGAACTTCAATCTCCGAAACGCTCTGCGCATTTTCAGACGTTCTCTCCACCGGATTTTTCATGATGAACTGAATTTTCACCAGCATAAAATGCGCGAGGTGCAACAATTGTCTGTACGGGACTATTTGACACGGCGGACCTCTTATAAAGCCATTTTTGAAACTATACCTCGTGACGCATTGTGTTCTTTTCTGATGAGGCACATTTTCACCTCAGTGGGTGAAACAAACCCCCGAAAATTTCTAAAGATACCTCTGCACTCGAACCGCGTCACTGAGTCGACTTTCAGCCTGCTCTTATGGCAATGCAATCAGAGGATACTGCACTGCACACATATCGAGGGTTACCATGAATTGTTTGAGGCAAATGTTTCCTGGACGGCTTATCCCTTTGAGGGGTGATGTGAACTGGCCGGCACGCTCTCAGACTAAACCCCATGCGATTTTTTCCTTTGGGATAACCTGAAGTCGAAGGTGTATGTATGTCAACCGTACCAACACCTTAGAAGACCTAAGGAGACAATACTGAGGCCGAAATTATATTTATGTCATTAAATGACAAGAAAATTGTAGGCAGCTCACATATATGGTACAGATGACCCGTCCCACACCAATGGCGAAACGTGCATCTACCAGACGGTGATGTGTTAGCTTTAACTTTACTGACCAACAACAAACCTGACCTCACGACTATTAGCTTGTGGAGTAATTCACTCTTTTAAAAATATTGAAAACCTTGATAATAATATCGGCAAAGTGGCAGTCACCAAAGTTGACGAATACACGGACTTGTTTTATGACATATTCCGTAACTCTTGCTAGAACTTCAGACGATAGGTTCTCGCACTCCTGACTAAGGGCTTCAAGAAGCTAAGGCTTGTAATCGTAAACCCACGACTCCATACAAATAAGTATGGAACGGTTAAATCGGGTGATATATTCGACAAGTGCAAATCACCAAATAACTCCTTCAAAATATCGCTTGTGGCTGCAGCAGAGTGCGCCGTTGCACTGTTCTGTTGAAACCATATGTTCTCCTGTCCCAATTCATCCAATTGAGGTAGAAAAAGTGTGGTTTTCATGGCATTGGTGCCCGTAGACCAAACGAGGTTGCAAAATGGAATAAAACGATTTTAAATAAACTACCCTTAATAATATCAGATATTTAGTTTAGAAGATATAACCGTTCAAATTTGACTGATATTCAGTTTTCAAAAATTAATTTCAAAAATTAGGTCCGATTTCGAGTTTAACTTAACCAGGTTACGTCTTTTTTTTTACAAATTTTCAATCATCAATTCACAGAACAATATTGACTTACGGTTCCTACAGTTTGGTAAAAATCTTATTTGGATTTGGATTTTAGATTTTAACCCTTTTTATAAACCCTTACTTTAAAGGGTACATAACTAGACTATATATGTGACGCGCAAAATAGAAAGGGACCTAAGGCAATAAACCAGTTTTGTTCAGGAGAGCCATTTTAAAGATTAGGTCCGTTTCTATTTGCGCTTAGAATCGTCGACTTCACTTTCATAAAACGCGCATATATCTGGGAGGGAACACTTTTGGGGCATGGGATCGGTCTCATTCAATGCTCAGATATTGTCCACATCAAAAAAAAAACAAATGAAAATTGATTTTTTTACCCTTAGGTCCCTTTCTCTATGCGCTGTCACATATTGCAAAATAAGCATAGTCTACGACTGAAAGTTGGCGCAACAAGTACTAAAAACATGTCGTTGAACAATTTGAAATTATTTGACCTGTATAGAAAGTCAACAATACCAAAATGTTTCGCGGAAGCTGCTCTAGAAGAGGTGAAAGCTTAAAAAAACCGTTATAAAATCTAATCGATTTTCAACCTCAAATGCGAGAACTGGCTTAATGACGACACCATCCTGGATACGTTGGACTTAGCGTTTATAAGCTAAGGATATCCGATGATGTTTTAATATCGGACGGAAATATGTTAATGACATATGTTGTTCCTTTGCTGAAAAAATCTGATGTTTCCCTACACTGTTAGAATCCACGGCCGTCATCAGTGCATTACTGCCGACCAATAATGTTTCAGTTTGCCAGAGAATTAGGAGAACTCATAAGGACCACGGCGAAAGACATTAAAGAACAAAAAAGCATATATAGCTGCAAATTGAAATAGGAAAATATATCGAATGTAGGTACGAGTTTCTCCTTGCCATAGTTGGCGGAAAAGTCGAAAACAAACTGACTGGAACAACCTCAACATTGCATGGCCCGAATTGCAAAAAGAGCCAGCAGAACTTCGGAAATTTAAAAGTATTCTAAAAACGAGGATAATTACGAAGACGCAATTTTATCACTGCACACAAGCGGAGGAAAACTTCGACGAAAGTACATTATTTAAGGATGAGACACAGATCAGAAAGAAAAAAAGTATAGGATGATTTCTTTGCTGATGCAGTAACTAAAATCACTGGAATTGACAGTTTAATCATTAAAAGATTGGGAACGATCTTTAACGTTTTAAACTGCAAAGAAAACGTCAATTCTACAAAATATTGACAATGTTAAAATATAAGTTAAAAAAATAAACAGTTTTTTTTTTTAATTATTAGATAATAATTTAAAAATTATAAAAACCTTCAGGTAAAAGTATTTTTTTAGTTACCAGACAATTAATTTTCTCACAGATTTTAACTTCCATAACCCACTAGTAAGCACCTAGACGTAGCATCCTTTCCAAACACTTCATTTGTAGGCTGAACAATTACCTATCATTTGCTTTTTAATTTATTTTATTACCTTATTCGGTACAAAAGAAATGATTTTTGCAACAAATAAACTCTAATGGCGCCACTGTGGGTCTTTTGCGCCAGCGCCGTTCCCGATAACTCCTCCTGCGTAAGCAACACATCACGAAATAATTTTGAGCAGGTGTAATATATCTTCGTGGATTATACATGGATTTTCGGTCCGAAGAAACAATTATTTTGTTTATTCACATAACAGCAAAGATAGAAATGAGCCTCATTTTTCATTATAATTTTCGATGAAAAATTGTCCAACTCGTTGTTGAGATACCGGATGGCTTCAGCGTAGGTTAGGCGGGTTTGGCGGTCAACAGTTAACAGCTGATGCACTGTCTACACTTTTTTGAGGGAATATCCCCAAATCTAACATCAAATTCTGCGTAGGGACCCCTGGGGTAAGGCCCAATTGCGTAGCTCGTCATCTGGTCGATGTTCCAAGCTCCACTGCGACATCTCGGCCAACAACAGCAATATTCTCACCAGAACGGTTGCTTAGAGCGCCGGCTAGCCTAGTAAAGATCACGAAGTGTCCCAGTCTCTTTAAGGCGAGTCGCCAAACAGCGCATTGATTACCGAGTCCTTTGCGACCAAATTCACGCTGCGCCAATACCATCGATGAATTGCTGGCCATACATTTAGAAACAATTAATTCGAGTTCTTGCGGATCAAACCGATTTATGGCTTGTCAATTTGCATTCTAAGTGTGTTTACCTCACAGATATGAAAACCGAATCTGGACATTTGGCATCATTAGCAAAAGTTATAAAGTTTTTCAATAGGGTTGTTACTTTTGACCCACCTTGTACAGGCTTATATACCCAGCAAACCAAACCTTCAGAATTCGGTCAGAATCGAGTTAGCGAGTTCGTAACGAAAAACATATGGGAAGGTTGACACGAATTCTAAACTACTTCTCCCAGGGAATTCTGATGTTTTTGCCGACATTTCAAACCGATTTCTGAACGAACTCTGAACTGTAGTCTTGGGAAATTCGAAAGGATATTTCGATTTCTCGTATCGAATTCTGAACTAATTCTGAACGACTTCGGTCTGAATTCTGACATTAAGTCTTATTAAATTCTGATGTTTTCACCGAAATTTCGAACCGAATTCTGAACGAATTCTGAGCTTAAGAAGAAAATATTTTCGTTCTACAAAAAAAAAGTTGTAAAACATTTTCAAAAAGCGTTCGGAAAGACTTTTAGTTACAAGCAGGAGTGCCTGCAGTTTCGCAAACAATAATTGTGCTGTAACTATGTTTAGTGGCTATACACTTAAGGGCAGCCAGTTTTGCATTTAACGAGAACTGCCGGCAGTAGAGTTTTCCTCCGAACACAATAAAAATCCCTCGCATAGCTAAGCTAAACAAACGTTCAGAATTTGATATGTACCTCAGACAAACAGTTAAGAACTCGTTCAGAATTAGTTCCGACATATCTGAACACAAGAACAACAACTTTAAAATATAAAGCAAATAACAAAAAATTTAAACGAATAAATAAATAGTTCAGAATTCGTTGCGAGTTCGATAAGAGAAGTCTGAACAAAAAATTAATAAAAATCCTACAGACAAGTCTAACAGAATTCGGGCCGAATTCGTTCAGATATTTCTTAACATAATAAATAAAAATCCTCAGACAAGTCGAACAGAATTCGTAACGATTTCGGTAAGAATTCTCAATAGAGTCCAGATATCGTTCAGAATTGTCTGATATCAGACATTGTCGGCAAATTTGGTTTACTGGGTATACACACATATACACACAAGAAAAAACCATGTGCTATATGTTCATATGACTGTAGTCGTATGTTACTCTATCATTACTCATACAAACAAACTGCACGTGGGGGGAGATTATGCTCTGATATGCTTCTGGCCTCAGTCCTCAACCGCCCATTCCTCATCCGCCCATGCCTCATGTGATAGTGAAAAGTAGTGAAGGCGTAGTGTGCTGTTTTTTTTGCACGTTACAAGAGATTGCCAAGATTTTAATGATGTTGCAGACACACACACACAATTCAACCGGTCGGTGCACAAAGTGCAGCACCAACAAATGATGTGCCGCAAAACTTAACCAAACCGAGAGTCCGGGCTCCGGCGTTTTGATTGCACTCCCTTCCTACTCGAAAGGGAATTTCCACCGGGCAAGGCTGCAGTTAACGTTTGCTGGTGTTAGTTCATCCACATTCCCCAGTCCGTCTTGGCAATGATGCCACTTGTTTTTCTTCTGCGTCTTTTTGCCCTTTTGTAACAGATGATGCCGCCTCTATGAGAGTTCTATTAAATACACCTTTTGCTGGGCTTCAAACCAATGCCTCCCATATGCACTTTTAGCTGAATAAAGAAACGGAATGCGGGCAATACAAAGAACTTGTAAACCGACCAGGCGAGCGACCGCTTAAATATGTATTCTTCGGTGTGCTCTTTACGTGTTTAGATATGTTATCGGGGCTCCGTTTCGCCAACCAACTCGCTCCGTTTCTATTCATCATTGCCATTGAAGCGACTGGCCGGGCAAAAGGACTGGCGGGCATCGTGGTGGAGGCATTCACCAGTGGCAGATAAACAGCCGCTTGTTTGAGCGTCATCACCATCAGCATCGTCATAATCAGCAATGTAAACACCATTAGAATGGATATCAAGTATTTTGCAATGTTTGAATAATTTAAGCTTAGAATATTGCACACAGACTCGGAGGCACACACAGTAACACTATTCTCACACATGTGCAGCAGTACTAACACACACTGAAGATGGACAGGGAAAGGGGTGAGCGTTAACTCCAGCATAAAGTTATCAACACCAGTTGTTGAAGACGGCCGCATTCACATGTTGATAGTAGGACAAGTGGTGGTATGAAATGCCTGGTAAAGTAAATACCGCAGGTTTTCTTTTTACAAATTGTCCATGTATTTATCCTTATTTCGCATAACCTCTGCTGAAGGAGAGAGTGTAATAAATTTTCCATTCCTCTTGCAAAACATTAAAATATTGTTCGGAAGTCGAGTTAAAAACTTTAATAACTTTTTCGTTTATTAATTTTTTCTCAGATTATAAAGGGTCATCCACCTAGAAGAAATTTTTCAGAACAAAAATAATATAAAAATTCAAATTAAGTGTGGAATCTTTATTGGTAATTTGATGGGACACTTTATAGGAATTATTTTTTTAAAAAAAAATACCTTCAAATGTTGGCAAAAAAAATATAAAAATTGTAATCAAGTGTGGTATCTTTATTGGTAATTTGAAAAAACATTTTATGGCATTTATTTTTTGAAAATAATTACCTTCAAATGTTGGCAACTGTATTATGGAAATAAGCACTCAGTGAGAAACGGGAAGATCCGCTGTTTTCGACCAAAATTTTGTTCAGTGATGGGGCCCATTTCTGGCTCAACGACAAAGTCAATAAACAAAATTGCCGCATTTGGGCTGAAGAGCAACACGAAAAGATTCAAGAGGTGCCATTATACCCAGAGAAAACTACGGTTTGGTGCGGTTTATAAGCTGGCTGAATAATCGGTGCATATTTTTTTAAAAATGATGATGGCCGGAACATAACCTTGAATGGTGCTTGCTATCGCGTCATGATATTGGACTTTTTTCTACCTGAAATTGATGCCCACAATCTTGACGACATTTGGTTTCAACAGGACGG
Organism: Hydrotaea diabolus; assembly: GCA_963513945.1. Taxonomy (NCBI): domain Eukaryota; kingdom Metazoa; phylum Arthropoda; class Insecta; order Diptera; family Muscidae; genus Hydrotaea; species Hydrotaea diabolus. The sequence goes on along the minus strand of OY740718.1, from coordinate 152,792,964 downwards.
TGCCACTTGCCATACAGCTGCTCAAACAATGGATCTATTGAGAAGTCATTTCGAAAAGCAGCTAATTTCACGTTTTGGACATGTGAGTTGGCCGCCTAGATCGAGTGATATCACACTTTTAGACATTTTTCTTTAGGGTTACGTAAAGTCCAAAGTCTACGCTGACAAACCAGCTACGGTTCAGGTTTTGGAAGCCAATATTACGCGTGTCACTAAGGCCATACCGGTCGAAATGCTCGAACGACTCATCCAAAATTGGACCCTCAGAATAGAAAGCCTGAGGCATAGTTGCGGCCAACATTTGAAGGAAATTAACATCAAAAAATAATTGCCATAAAATGTCCTTTCAAATTACCAATAAAGATTCCACACTTGATTTGATTTTTTATATTTTTTTTGTTCTGGAAAATTCTTTCTAGATGGATCACCCTATATATAGCAACTCTCGTACAACAAATTGGTCGATAAAAAAAATCCCAGAAAAAAAGTAATTTCAAGTGAATTTTTGCAGTTCAATTCGATTACATACTGACTCTGTATTTGTGTGCACAAAATGTCATATTTGCTGGAAAACATTATTTTCCATTTGTTCCGACATTACGAGGGCGACCGCAAAACTAACTGGCCTGGCACATTTTCTGTTTAACTAGCAACTTTTGTTTGTTTGTTTTTTAAAAGCAATCTTATATAAGCCATCTGTCAAAATTTCCGAAATATTTAATGATTATTTTCTTTGTTACAAGTGATTGAAGTAAACAAGTTTTACAATTTTTGAAAAATGGAAAATAAAGAGTTTCGTGCGGTAATTGGACACTTTTATATGAAAGGTTATACGCCCCAATTAATCAAAGATGAATTGGATTCTGTTCATGGTGATAATGCACCATCATACTCCACCGTGAAATCCTGGGTTCAACAATTTAAAATCGGTCGTTCAAGTACGGAAGATGTAAAACGCTCTGGAAGACCGAAAACTGCTACTACTATTGAAAACATTAGAAAAATATTTAATGAAGTGACTAAAGATAGACGAATAAAGCTCAGAGAACTTGCTGATATTGTTAAAATACGCGAAAAACAAGTTTGGAGTATTTTACATGATGAACTCCACATGAAAAAGCTATCCGCAAGTAGGGTGCCGCGTTTGTTAACTTTACCCCAAAAAATCGTCCGTTGAACCAATTCTGAGGAGCTTTTAGCGATTTATCAGCGTAAATGAATAGAGATCTTGCGCCGATTCATAACCGTTGATGAAACATGGATCCATCACTACATCCCAGAATGCAAAGAACAGTCAAAACAATGGATAGAAGCTGGTAAAAGTGGTCCCAAGAAGGCGAAAACTGTTAAGTCAGCAGGAAAAGTAATGGCCACAGTATTTTGGGATACAAGGGGTATACTCGTAATATTTATTGATTATCTTGAGAAAGGAAAAACTATAAAAAGTGAATATAATTGTACATTATTGGATCGGTTGAGTGAAGAAACAAGATAAAACGACCGCATTTAGAAAAAAAGTTCTTTTTCGTCAAGATAATAATCCTTCACACACTGCATTTTTAACTCAACAAAAACTGGCCGAATTACGATTTGAAATTGCTCCGCATCCACCATATAGTCCAGATTTAGCTCCTTCCGATTATTTATTGTTTCCAAATTTAAAAAAATTATCTGTGGCAAAAAATTTTCATCCAATAGCGAGGTTATTGCTGAAACTGAGGCATATTTTGAAGGTCTTGAAAAATCTTATTTTTCGGATGGAATTAAAAAACTTCAAAAACGTTTAATGAAGTGTATTGAGTTGGAAGGAGATTATGTTGAAAAATAAATAATAAAATTCTAAAAAACGGTTCATTTTATGTTAGGCTAGTTACTTTTGCGGTCGCCCTCGTACATATGTTTTGCTCGTTTGTTTTATTTCGGACTGTGGCTTTTACACATCGAACAGGGATTAACAGGCTCAAACGAAAATGTTCACTTGGACTAACGTTTTGACACTTAAAGATCATTAAAAAATGTTTGAGATTGCGTTGACATAAAGATACGAAGTTGTTATGTCCATATTGGATAACCCGTTATCAAAAATTAAATATTAACATGTACAATGATATAGCAAACTCAATTGTTTTGGAATCCTCCAAATGAATTAGAAAACAATGCATTGTCGTATATGTACACATTCCGCGATGTCCTTAACCTCTGCTTGAAATACCGTATTGTGGTCTGGTGGTCGGAAATATTTTTCGATACCAACGTTTTCTATCTATAGCCGTTTTTTGACAGACTACGTGTGAGTCGTGTCATGTTATTTTTGTTCAGTATTGTTTGGCATTTCATCATGGAAAGACTTACGCCTGAACAACGTTTACAAATCGTTCAACTTTATTACGAAAATTCACGTTCTGTGAGGAATGTGTTTCGTGAGTTTTCGAGCCAAATTTTGTTCATCGTTGAGGCCCATTTCAGGCTCAATGAGTTGGTGTGGTTTGTGGGCCGGTGGAATCATCGGTCCATATTTCTTCAAAAATGATGTCGGTGAGAACGTAACGCGGTTAGAACACAGCTTCCAGGCTTCAGTTTTGTTGCGCAAGTTTCGAGCCATCAAATGGGACAATGTTGTCACAATTCCAAAAAAAATCAATTAAAATCTACAGACGCATTGACTTCACGGTACTCACGGACAGGACCAATAAACAATGGTTCACATTTACCTTATTAAAAATGATAACCTTGTCTGTCAAAATGTTCATCGAATTTGCTTTATATCTATAACAATTGTATTAGACGTACTGTTAATACATTTTGTAAATCCACCCTAAAATACTCGATCATTTATTATTTTCGCATATAAAATATTAAGGCCACCAAAATTATCATACCACCTGCGTTACACATATACTTATGTATATATTTTAAAACTATACTTTACGCCACATCAACGTAAAATGTGTGTTAAGATTTTTCAGCTTGCTACACTTCCACATACTCACTCACACTAACATAATAAGAAGCACAAACATTAGTGCTAAACATACACATGCCATTCAGACACTCATACGCATATGAATGGGTTTTGGTGTGTATGTGTGTGTAAATACTGCTCATACGCCTGTACATGTGTGTTTGTTACGTTTTTACTGCCGCGTACTTCATCGCTGATGTGTCGTTCTTCACTGCCGGTGGAGTAGTGCTTTTCCACTTTGTTGGAGTAGTAAAGCTTTAGATGGGAAGCGAGGGTAGGGAGGGTCTAGGCCATTTCCTAATGGTGAGGTTTTCATCCTGCCTTCTGCTAGTGTTTTTTTTTTCTTTGGTTTGTTGTCTTTGATTATATTCTTAGGGTTTTTGTTGTAATTAAGTTTTGTGATTATGCTCGAGTACGTGTTTGTTATGCCCGCGCGAGTATTCCTGGGCTGGAGTAAGAGTGTATATGTGAGAGTGTGTATATTGGTGTGTGTGTTGGTTTGAGTTTGGTTTTTTTTTAGTGTCTATTTAAATAAATGGTTAAAGTTTAATTTTAGCTTTGTAGTAATCAGATTTTACCAAAACTCTCAATAGGGAGGAAAAGCGTTATTGTCTTCGACATAGGCTAACAACATATGAGGTCTTCATAGCCAAAGTGTGTTAACAGGCAATTTCGGAAAATAGCAAGTTATACATTTATTTCGTAGCCATTAAACAGTTGTCAATAGGTGTGTTTATCAATTTCCATCTGGCAGGCAATCGTTAGTTGATTTCCAAAGCACGTACATGATTGTCAATACAACATCTTCGGTAAATACATTAAATACCCAATGTAGTTTATTTAGGTTAGGTCCAATAGAAATGCTGAATACATTATCTCTATTGAAACGATTATCCTCAGGCTCATACTGGTGCACGTAATTAAGTCCCAAAAAAGAAAGATGCCCTAAGGTTCTCTAAAAGGACATGTGATATCCTTTAACATACAGGGTGGCTGATAAAAACCGCCACCAAACAAATTTAATAACTCTTTTTCTATTTAGTGAATCTGCTTAATTGCTTTTTATTTTACAGATTGATTTTAAGATTTACCAAAAATGGATGACTGGGTTACTGAAACAAGAATTTGGATTGTCCGCCGCTATCACGCACTGGAGTCCGTAGTTTCAGTTCAAAGAGAGTATATAGGCGCACGTTTGGTGGCAATTATCCTAGCAGATGGACCATAATGAGACTTAGTAACAATTTTGCGGAGCATGGGACAGTCAAACGAACACCTTACCATCGAAACCCTTTAGGTCGGACGGATAAAACAATAGCTGCTATAGCAGCTGCCATACAAAACAATACAATAGTTTTGACAAGAAGCTTATCTGCTCAAATGGGTATAAGCAGACAGTCATTGTAGTCAATAATGCACACAGATTTGGATTTTATCCCACATAAAATTCAAATGGCCAACAAACTAAAAACGGCAGACTTTACGATTTGCACGATTTGAATGGAACTGTCTTTTTATGCCTGACGAGGCCCATTTCGATTTAAACGGCAACAAAAACAAACAATATTGTCGAATATGGAGTGCTTCCAAGCGCTTCCACTTCGAATCACATGTGGTGTGCAGTTTCATCACGCTGCAATGTCGGGCCCTACTTCTTCGAAGAAAATGGTCACACTGTTACGTTTACTGGAGCCCATTACTTGAGCATGTTGAGAGAGAATTTTTATAGAATTACGCCGAATGCGAATTTCTTTCAACTCTGTATGGTTTCAGCAAGAATTTGCGACTCATCACATAGCCCGGGCTGTTATGACAGAAATGCGACGAGAATTTCCCAATAAGCTGATAACCAGAAACTCCACATTCCGTTGGGCCCCCAGGCCGCCTGACTTTACTGCACCTGACTTTTTCTTGTGGGGTTATTGCTGGAAGATTACAAAGCAAAACCAACAAATTGGAATGAAATAAAGCAATCCATTCGAGAAATGATTGCGGCTATTCCTTTCTCAACTTTTCAAGCAGTGATGAACAACGAGTAGGGCGCCATTTAAATTACATTACTGAAATGAATGATTACATTCAGTTCAGTAATTACAACTGAATCAGCTTCAATATGAATTGAATAAAAATTAGTTCCCACACACACAAGAAATGTGGTCTAAGGGATGTTCATATGTTATTAAAAATTGTATTGAATATTTGGCCCCCGCTTTGATTTGTAATCTCTGCAGGAGGTTTTACTAGATGACTTGAAATATTTTCAACATTTGATATAATCACTTTTTGTATAAATAAAATTCAGTATCTTACAAGTACTCAACATGGAATGACGTGTTTTTTATTCAATGTCAAGTCCTGCTCTATGTGGGTTCTTTTTTTTAAATATCTGACCAATGCTGAATCATTAAAGTTTTTTTTTTAAATAATGAATTACCTTATTTCAAGTTAGTTAAAGAATTAAACGTTGACATACCTGAAAAAAGAGAAAAGTAAAAATAAGATTTAGTAGTACAAGGTTACTGTAAAAGAAATATTTAATATTTATATATTATAAATATAGGCCTCTCCACTACCACGACAATGACGTTCGGAGTCAATTATGTTATATCAAGATAGCATGCAAATAATACGAGGGCGGTTCGGGAACTTCTTAGCCTAGCACAAAAAACGCGGTATAAACAGAAAAAAGTTAAGTGTTTTGGAAACTTCCATCTCTGCTATGAACACATGTTAAATTTTGTTTCGATCTGGCAACTCCTTCATATAGAAACAGGTGTTCACAAAAGACGCATCCGCGATTTTTTTACAATGGAAAAATTAGAAATGCGTGGTGTCATTAAATATTTACATAAAAAAGGTTTATCGAGACAAGAAATTCATAATGATATGGTGAATGTGTTAGGTGAAAGTGCTCCTTCATATGCAACAGTAAAAAATTGGGTTGCTGAATTTAAACGTGGTCGTACAAGCATTGAAGATGAACCACGTAGTGGACGTCCAAAAACAGCAACAACAACAGAAATTGTAGCCAAAGTGCATGATATGGTATTAAATGATCGACGAATAAAAGTGCGTGAAATAGCTAATATCATGGGCATCTCAAATGATCGAGTCCATTTAATTTTGCATGAAGAACTACAGATGAAAAAGCTCTCTGCAAGATGGGTGCCGCACTTGTTAACAGTCGACCAAAAACGCATAAGAATGAACATTTCTCAAGCTTGTTTGGATCGTTTTCAGCGAAATAAAATGGATTTTAAGCGTCGTTTCATAACTGTAGATGAGACGTGTTACCACCACTATACTCCAGAGACAAAAGAACAATCCAAACAATGGACTGAAGCTGGGGGAAGTGCCCCAAAGAAGGCAAAAACAATTCAATCGGCTGGTAAGGTTATGGCAACGGTTTTTTGGGACTTCAAAGGTATTTTATTGATCTGACAATAAATTCAGAGTACTATAGCAACCTTTTAGATCAATTAAATGTACAAATTCAAGAAAAACGTCCTGGCTTACAACACAAAAAAATAATTTTTCATCAAGACAACGCACCAGCGCACAAGAGTGTTTTAACAATGGCTAAAATCAACGAATTAAAGTACGAGTTGCTTGACCACCCACCTTATTCTCCTGATTTAGCTCCCAGTGACTTTTACCTGTTCCCAAATCTAAAAAAATTCCTTGCTGGCAAGCGTTTTACCCCAAATGAAGATGCAATTGCAGTTGTAAACCACTATTTTGAAGACCTTGAATAAAACTATTTAAATCAAGGGATAGAATTGCTAGATAAGCGTTGGACTAAGTGTATTGAAGTTTCAGGAGATTATATTGAAACATAAAAATATTTTTGAAAAACTAACTATTCTCTTTCATTGATAGGCTAAGAACTTTCCGAACCGCCCTCGTACCTCCCCGTTTGCCCCCTGTGGGGGCGGTATCCAAAAATGGAATTTAGCTTTATATCCAAAATTTAAAAAATGCTAAATTGTTTTTGGATATTCTGATTACAGCAATAAGGGGAGCAGCCCAGGAGCTACTCCTGGTATAAATTTCATTCCAGCATACCTCCCCGTTCGCCCCCAGTGGGGGAGAATTTAACAGAACATACGTTTTGCTTATCCAAAAATGCACCTCTTACAGCAGGAAACACTCCCTATTCTTTTTATATTACCTTAATTTTTTATAGATCTTACTTATTTTATGGAATTTTATACTTTTTCCTTTGCTGATATCTCAGAAATCGTCTTCAGGGACTTCAGAGTAACTATTTAACATTACTCTGTTGATCCGTTTACAGCGAACTGCTAACGTTGCTAGTTTTTGTCTTTGCTAGTAAAATTCGGAATTTAACTGCACACACAACCAAAGGTAAGAGACTCGAAGTTAAAAAAATCTGATATTTGGCGCCAGAGCTAAAGAAATCTTTTATACCGCCTGAGGTAAAATTTAAAAATCAACGAGTTTTCGCCACACCAGCGGTAAGAGACTCGAAGCAATAAATACTCACCAGGAGAACCCCTTACAACTCTTCTCCAAATTGAGTCAGAATAAATCTACTCAATAATTAAACAATGTCTTGTGGATTTGCATTACTCCAAATGCGACAATTTTAGTTATTAACGTACCCATTCAACCAAGAGTGAGCTTCATGGCTAAACACAATTTTCTTGTAAAAATCAGGATCGGTGGCCATCTCGTTAAGTTCCCATTAATCCAGATATGCAAACGTTGTTCAGAGTAAGTGCATTCATTTTGAAATGGCAAGCTAAACTGAGCTTCAATTAGGTGACAGCTGTAAAAAAGACCAACTCCGAAAAATGTGTGGCCAGATTGAAAAACACACGTCTAAAAAAACACCCTTTATTAAATTGAACAAAGCGGTGAAAATTTGGCGGTCGAACGCGTCTTAGAACAAATTTCACAATTGCATAGTAATCCATAAAGTTGGGCAATGAGCTTCGGCCCGACCAAACTTAATATGATAACTTGGTATTACATAAAATTCATGGTAAGGGCAAAGAAGGGACTTTACCTCGTAATACAAGCGGTAATAAATTAAAGCGTTTTAACCCACTAAAACTGTTGAAAAACTTTAAGTTGTAAAAGGTGAGAATTAAAACCATTAAATGCTAAAACTCCATTATATATAAGTCATTATGTATAAACAATACAGCATGCTAAGTGTAATGAGCTGACATTACCTTTTCCTGGTTATGTCAATGACTTTATTAATAACGTAAGTACTTAGTAGGGACATAAATACTTTTACAACATTGAACACACCTATTTTAATAGTAGAACTGAACATACCCCGTTAATGTCACATGGGTTTTGAAAACTAACCTCAATAGCGTTAGTCTGTAACGGGATTTTAAAATTGTTTCAACTTTCATCATGGAGTGGTCAGATAATGAGAACCGTATCGCTGTAATCGCGCTTTTCAAGTGAGAAATGAAAAAAAAAACGATATTTTCGCTCCGGCCACTAGGGATAAGCCGCATGTTCGTCTGCCGATGCATAAACTGTTTGAGGAGACTGGAAATGTAAAAGACCGCCACCGTTCGGGCCGCCCACGCTCTGTGCGAACACCGCATGTCATCAAAGCCGTTAAATCAAGAATTCACAGAAATCCACTCCGAAAACAGAAAATCATGGCCCGTGAGATAAATATCGCGCAAAAGTCCATGAGTCGTATCATTAGAAAAGCCTTGGCACTTGGGCCTCTCAAACGACGTACCGGACATTTATTGCAGCTTTAACAAAAACTAGGATTGAAAAATGCAAACGTCTTTTAGTGAAGCACGCTGATAACTTGCACAGAAAAATGCTGTCCAGCAATGAAAAAATTTTGACCGTTCAGGAAAAATTTAACAAGAAAAATGCTAGAGTGTATGCGCGGTCATCTAAGGAAGCATTTGAACTGATCCTAAGGCTGGAAAAGGGTCATCACCCAGCTTCAGTCATGGTTCGGTGGGTTGTCTCTTACGATGAGGTCACTGACCTGCATTTCTGCGAGTCAAAAATCGGCCAAAGTTTACCAAGAAACCGTTTTGGAAGCTGTTGTGGAGCCTCTTAACAATTCCCTGTTCCAAACCCAGCCATAGACTTTCAGCAGGATTCTGCACCGACCCATAATTCTAAAACGTCCCAGGCCTGGCTTCGAAACAATTTGCCAGCGTACATTTCATCTGAAGAATGGCCCTCAGGCAGTGCAGATTTGAACCCATTGGATTACAAGTTGTGGACGGTTTTAGAGGATAAGGTTTGTCACAAAAGATACCGCAACATTGGATCTCTTAAGACTGCTTTGGTTCGAGCTGTGGCGAATTTTCCAATGGACGAGGTTCGTGCAGCTATTGAAGATTGACCGGTGCGACTTAAGGCGTGTGTAAAGGCAAAAGGCGGTCATTTCGAATAAGTAGATTCTTTTTGCATACAATATACATCAATAAATTTATTAAAAAATATTTGATCCAATACCATTCAGTACTTTTTATTTTACAGCATAAAACATGTGAAACAGTATTTATGTCCCTACTAAGTAAAACATTGCTAACAATTTTCAAATCTTCCAAACCGTAATATCAATCAGGCTGAATTTGCTCTAGTGGTGCCATATCGCACACATACACGAAAAATGTTTGTGTAAGTGTGTAATTTTGGTATTGATTTCTGGCAATGTTAAGTACACATTCGCCTAAATACAAGTGGTAGCAATAAAATCACTCCAGCATAAGCACACACACACCCATGCAAATAGAAAAAGTACTGGAGGGAAAGAGAAAGTTAATTAACAAAATTATATAAATAAAAACGAGATATTTACTTAAGACAATGAAAACAGAGTGCTTAGGAGCAAATCTGTCGAGCATTACTGAAGTTCACACAGACACACACACACATACTCGTACACGAACATAAATTTTAGTACCAGTTTTATTTAACAACTTTTAATGGTATGAGTGCGTTAAGGATGTGAGACTACATTAACAATAGACACAATGTTTGGCATATATATTTATACATATGTATGGATGTGTGTGTGTATGTGTACCTCATCCAGTTGGACTTCTCCCAGTACGGGTGTTTAGCTAATGAACTGTTTCATCTCGTTATCCCGAGGGCCCCACACACATACGTACACGCATCGTAGGAGCTGTCTGTCTGTCGCTTTTATTTTCTTGGGGAAATTTGCAAGGAAATCAAATATTTTTCCTGGGAATTACTAAATCACCAGGCTATGTGAAAGGACATTAGTTAAGCCGTTGTTGGTAGCCTGCAATAAAAATGGCAACGAAGAATGTCGTGCTTGGCAAACAAACTTTTTCTCAAGATTCAGCAAATTTCAATACACGCATGATACGAGTATTTATTCAGTTCGGTCTGCATGTGGCAGCCTAAGTGTGGCAAATGTAAGTTGTACTTGTGTGTGTGTGTATTGAAATATTGCGAATAAGGTTACCTTTAAGTGTTGGCAGGCTTTAAGGAATTCACTTATTTTGTACTTTAGTCGTAGCTTTGTAATTAATCGGAAAATAAGTGGCTGGTATTGTCCTTGTGTACACATTTGTCAGAAACAGAGGATGTTGTAAAAGTCGATAAGATATCGATATGGAATTAAATATTATGGGTGCTTTTGTATCTATTCCGTCGCTTTGAGAACACAATAAGTGTTTGTATTCTCTGGTCAGGACCTAAATAAATCCCTTCTATACATAGGGTGGTCCAACCATAATGCACAATGTTAATTGTAAGTCACACCTTAACGTACATTTTTTGTCCATCTTATTCCACATTTTTTGTTTTAGTGTGTGACAAATTCAACCATGGCAAGGTATACAATTGAGTAAAGCGTTGTGATTGTTGAAGACTTTTATAAAAATTGGCGTTCAAACCCAAATGCATTTCGTGCACTGCCGATTTTTTTTGCTCACCATAATCGACCAAACGTGTTTACTTAGTAGAGACATAAATACGAGGGTGGTTCGGAAACTTCTTAGCCTAGCACAAAAAGCGCGGTATAAACAGAAAAAAGTTAAGTGTTTTGGAAACTTCCATCTCTGCTATGAACACATGTTAAATTTTGTTTCGATCTGGCAACTCCTTCATATAGAAACAGGTGATCACAAAAGACGCATCCGCGATTTTTTTTACATAAAAAAGGTTTATCTGGACAAGAAATTCAAAATGATTTGGTGAATGTGTTAGGTGAAAGTGCTCCTTCATATGCAACAGTAAAAAATTGGGTTGCTGAATTTAAACGTGGTCGTACAAGCATTGAAGATGAACCACGTAGTGGACGTCTGAAAACAGCAACAACAAAAGAAATTGTAGCCAAAGTGCATGATATGGTATTAAATGATCGACGAATAAAAGTGCGTGAAATAGCTAATATCATGGGCATCTCAAATGATCGAGTCCATTCAATTTTGCTTGAAGAACTACGGATGAAAAAGCTTTCTGCAAGATGGGTGCCGGACTTGTTAACAGTCGACCAAAAACGCATAATGCAATGAACATTTCTCAAGCTTGTTTGGATCGTTTTCAGCGAAATAAAATGAATTTTAAGCGTCGTTTCATAACTGTTGATGAGACATGGATCCACCACTATACTCCAGAGACAAAAGAACAATCCAAACAATGGACTGAAGCTGGAGGAGGTGCCCCAAAAAAGGTAAAAACAATTCAATCGGCTGGAAAAGTTATGCCAACGAGTACTATTGCAACCAATTGCAACCTAGATCAATTAACTGTGCAAATTCGAGAAAAACGTCCTGGCTTACAACCCAAAAAAAATATTTTTCATCAAGACAGCGCACAAGAGTATTTTAACAATGGCTAAAATCAACGAATTAAAGTACGAGTTGCTTGACCACCCACCTTATTCTCCTGAGTTAGCTTCCAGTGTCTTTTACCTGTTCCCAAATCTAAAAAAAATCCTTGCTGGCAAGCGTTTTACCTCAAATGAAGATGCAATTACAGTTGTAAACCACTTTTTTGAAGACCTTGAAAAAAAACTATTTTAATCAAGGGATAGAATTTCTAGATAAGCGTTGGACTAAGTGTATTGAAGTTTCAGGAGATTATATTGAAAAATAAAAATATTTTTGAAAAACTAACTAGTCTCTTTTATTGATAGGCTAAGAACTTTTCGAACCGCCCTCGTAATGTTACACACGTTTTATGCTGTAAAATAAAAAAGTACTCAATGTTTTTGGACCAAATATTTTTTAATATATTTATTGATGTATATTGTATCCAAAAAGAATCGATTTATTCGAAATGTCCGAATTTTGCCTTTACACACGCCTTAAGTCGCACTGGCCAATCGTCAATAGCTGCACGAACCTCGTCCATTGGAAAATTGGCCACAGCTCGAACCAGATCAGTCTTAAGAGATCCACTGTTGGGGTATCTTTTGTGCCAAACCTTGTCCTCTAAAACTGTCCACAATTTGTAATCCAATGGGTTCAAATCTGGACTGCCTCAGGGCCATTCTTCAGAGGAAATGAACGCTGGCAAATTGTTTCAAAGCCAGGCCTGGGACGTTTTGACCTTATGGGCCAGCGCAGAATCATGGTGGAAAGTCCATGGCTGGTTTTTGAACAGGAAATTGTTACGAGACTTCACAACAGCTTCCAAAACGGTTTATTGGTAAACTTTGGCAGATGTTTTAACTCCTTGTTCGCAGAAATGCCGGTCAGTGACCCTATCGTAAGAGACACCCTACCAAACTTTGGGTGATGACCCTTTTCCACCCTTGGCATCAGTTCAGATGCTTCCTTAGATGACCGCTCATACACTCTATCATTTTGCTTTTTAAATTTTTCCTGAACGGTAAAAATTTTTTCATCGGTGAACAACATTTTTCTGTGCAAGTTATCAGCGTGCTTCACCAAAAGACGTTTGCATTTTTCAATCCTAAGGCCCAAGTCCCAAGTCTTTTTTAATGATTCGACTCATGGACTTTTGCGTGATATTCATCTCACGGGCCATGATTTTCTGTTTTCGCAGCGGATTTCTGTGAATTCTTGATTTAACGGCTTTGATGACATGCGGTGTTCGAACAGAGCATGGGCGGCCCGACCGGTACATCTCCAGTCTCCTCAAACAGTTCTATGCATCGGTAGACGAACATGCGGCTAATCCCTAGTGGCCGGAGCGTTATGAAAATATCGGGAAAGCGCTATTACAGCGATACGGTTATAATTATCTGACCACTCCACGATGAAAGTTGAAACAATTTAAAAATCACGTTGCAGACTAACACTATTGAGGTTGGCTTTCAAAACCCATATGACATTAACTGGGTATGTTCAGTTCTACTATTGAAATGGGTGTTTCAATGATGTAATAGTATTTATGTCCGTACTAAGTAAGCTCGTAGATTTTAGAAACCCGTGTGCTATTTTATATAGTTTTTTTGTTTATATTGTGATTAAGTTGTGTTGTCCGATTTTTTAATAATGATAAGTTATACGAGGGCGGTTCGGAAAGTTCTTAGCCTATCAATGAAAGAGAATAGTTAGTTTTTCAAAAATATTTTTATTTTTCAATATAATCTCCTGAAACTTCAATACACTTAGTCCAACGCTTATCTAGCAATTCTATGCCTTGATTAAAATAGTTTTCCTCAAGGTGTTCAAAATAGTGGTTTACAACTGTAATTGCATCTTCATTTGAGGTAAAACGCTTGCCACCAAGGAATTTTTTTAGATTTGTGAACAGGTAAAAGTCACTGGGAGCTAAATCAGGAGAATAAGGTGGGTGGTCAAGCAACTCGTACTTTAATTCGTTGATTTTAGCCATTGTTAAAACACTCTTGTGCGCTGGTGCGTTGTCTTGATGAAAAATTATTTTTTTGTGTTGTAAGCCAGGGCGTTTTTCTCGAATTTGTACATTTAATTGATCTAAAAGGTTGCAATAGTACTCTGAATTTATTGTTTTACCTTTTGCAGATAGTCAATCAATAAAATACCTCTGAAGTCCCAAAAAATCGTTGCCATAGCCTTACCAGCCGATTGAATTGTTTTTGCCTTCTTTGGGGCACTTCCTCCAGCTTCAGTCCATTGTTTGGATTGTTCTTTTGTCTCTGGAGTATAGTGGTGGATCCATGTCTCATCAACAGTTATGAAACGACGCTTAAAATCCATTTTATTTCGCTGAAAACGATCCAAACAAGCTTGAGGAATATTCATTCTTATGCGTTGTTGGTCGACTGTTAACAAGTCCGGCACCCATCTTGCAGAAAGCTTTTTCATCTGTAGTTCTTCATGCAACATTAAATGGACTCGATCATTTGAGATGCCCATGATATTAGCTATTTCACGCACTTTTATTCGTCGATCATATAATACCATATCATGCACTTTGGCTACAATTTCTTTTGTTGTTGCTGTTTTTGGACGTCCACTACGTGGTTCATCTTCAATGCTTGTACGACCACGTTTAAATTCAGCAACCCAATTTTTTACTGTTGCATATGAAGGAGCACTTTCACCTAACACATTCACCAAATCATTATGAATTTCTTGTCCAGATAAACCTTTTTTATGTAAAAAAAATCGCGGATGCGTCTCTTGTGAACACCTGTTTCTATATGAAGGAATTGCCAGATCGAAACAAAATTTAACATGTGTTCATAGCAGAGATGGAAGTTTCCAAAACACTTAACTTTTTTCTGTTTATACCGCGCTTTTTGTGCTAGGCTAAGAAGTTTCCGAACCACCCTCGTAAGAAGGCATTGTAAGCTATTTGAAGTTTTAGAAATAAAAAATCTCTTGACGATGTCGGAAAAAGGCCGACGAATATTCGAGAAAACGTTGAGAAAGTAAATTAGTTTTATTCATATCAGTTGACCACAATTAACCCATTAAAAACAAATAAGCAAATAAGCAAACAAGAAGTTGGTCGTTAACAAAATCGCACGAAACCGATTACAAAACGACTTTTTCTGTAGAATTAACACCACTGTCTCACTTGCTTGAAAAAAAACTTAGATACATTTCTTCAAACGAAAACAAACCCACTAAGAACCATTGGTACTATACGGCCTCAATAAAATGTAATACATGGTGGAGAGCATAAAAGCTTCGGACCAGTCGAACTCAACCAATTGTCCACTCATGCATTCTTTATTGTGTGTAGCTGCGGGGCTTAATTAAATGAGTGGCTGTAGTCCATGCGAAATGAAAGTCCACAAAACCACAGTTCATTCGGGGTACGTTCATGCTCGCCACTCAAGATGCATTTACTTTATTTACTGCCTCGGATGCCTGACCCCCCCCCCCCCCATCTTGGCAAACAAACGCTATATTTACTTAACACACTTACTTCGCATATCCATTCAAAGGATGGCAAAGGATCCTATCCCATTCGTACGTGTATACATGTGTGTCTAAGCGTGCAAGGGGGAGTGAGTGAGTGTGTGTGCCTTATTCGAGTGTTGCATAAACTGCGAAGAGGAAAAAAGAGGCACGTACCATTCACAAGTGCATTTCCATTGAGACCTATTTTGCATAATAAATAGTAACTCGTGTGTGAATTTCCCACTCTCTCTCTCTCTCTACTTAAGCGTGTATGTGTGCGTGTGTTTCTCCATAAAATCTATTTGTTGCAAGGCGGCCGAAAGGTGTGGCATCACTTTGTTTCTTCGGCGCCTTGTTTGTAGCACAATTTGTATGACTCTATTCCGTTAACAAGAAAACTCGTAGAAAAACATTTAAGAACAACATCCATTTAAATTTTTCTGTGTGTTTTTTTTTAGAAAACAAGAACAAGCATAAAATGTCGCAGCGTTGTTGGTTGGAGAAGGGGTGCAAAACGTCGGTGGCTGGTTGGGGAAAACTCTTTGCGAATATCGTGTGTATTATTGAATGTTGTCAACGTGTTATTTTTGTTATTGTTATTTGTTTGATTGTATTTGGAAAATCCATTTGTCGGAGTATTGTGGCCGTGTGTTCAGAGTGAGTGTGTTGGTGTCTTGGTCGTAATCGGTGCCTCTGTGTGGTGCGTGCGTGTGCCATTTGTTGTAGATTTGCTTTCATGGCAAAAATCTGTTGCATTATGTTTGATTTGTTTTGTCATTTTTCATTCGTGTCTCCCTTTATGTTCTCTAATAGCGCTTGTTCTTGTTTTGCTTCTATTGATTTAAGATGTATGAAGGTTTATATATAAAAGAGGATACGAGGGTGGTTAGGGCAAAACTAGAAATTTTTTTTAATCCTTTAGTCATTTAGGAGAAAAAAGTTGATTATTAAAAGTTTAAGATGTTCGTAGGCATCATTGTAACTAGGTTAGTTTGTGTGATTTTTGGGCACACTACCTACAACAACAAATGATTGGAGCCCTGTGGAGCAACGTCTCACTGGTCGAAGCTTTAATTCAAACAAATTCAAAAAATACTTAGTAGGGACATAAATACTGTTACAACATTGAACACACCCATTTCAATAGTAGCACTGAACATACCCCGTTAATGTCATATGGGTTTTGAAAGCTAACCTCAATAGCGTTAGAGATTTTAAAATTCATTCAACTTTCATCTTGAAGTGGTCAGATAATGAGAACCGTATCGCTCTGCTAATAGCGCTTTTCAAGTGTGAAATGAAAAAAAGCGATATTTTCAAAACGCTCCAGCCACTAGGGATAAGCCGCATGTTCGTCTACCTATGCATAAAACTGTTTGAGGAGACTAGAGATGTAAAAGACCGCCACTGGTCGGGTCGCCCACGCTCTGTTCGAACGCCTCATGTCATCAAAGCCGTTAAATCAAGAATTCACAGAAATCCGCTCCGAAAACAGAAAATCGTGGCCCGTGCGATGAATATCACCCAAAAGTCCATGAGTCGAATCATTAAAAAATACTTGGGGCTTTCAAACGGCGTACCGGACATTTATTGAATGAAGCTTTAAAAAATAGGATTGAAAAATGCAAACGTCTTTTGGTGAAGCACGCTGATAACATTCACAGAAAAAAATTGTTTATCGAAGAAAAAATGTTACCGTTCAGGAAAAATTTAACAAGCAAAATGATAGTGTTTGCGCGGTCATCTCAGGAAGCATCTGATCCCAAGGGTGGAAAAGGGTTATCACTTAGCTTCAGTCATGGTTTAGTGGAACAAGGAGTCAAAACAATTCCGCTATAAAAATTTTATGAAGTTCGTACACGCAGAGAAAAGGTGTGGTTACACTATGGTCACCGCAACAATAATATGTTCTCTACAATAAAAGCATGTTCGTCGCAACCATAATATTGTTTTTTGAATTTCATTTTGACAACAGTATGATTGCGGCAATATAACTATTGTTTAAATGTAACAATAGTATTATTGCCAAAGTTAGAAATGAAAATATGGTTGTATCAGCCATATAAACAAGGATGGTGCAACAAAAGTATTGCTGTTTAAAATTTACTTTAACAATAATATGATTACGGCAATCATACAGTGTGGTTGCGACTATAAACATAATAGAGCAGGTTTTATATATCATACGTGTATGTGTGTATAAAAAAATCACATACTCACGATACAGTGAATGGTTGTTGTCCATTAAAAACAACTACAATCGGAAGGTTGTGATTTTTATTGTGTTTACTTTGTTCGGTGAAATACTCTAATACCGACTGGTTCTCGTTTATTTAAAATCTACCTGCACTTAAGTATATAGCCATTGATCATGGTTTAATCACATTCGTTTCTTGCGGTCTACGAATGGTAAAGTAGCCTTCACCTCTACTAGGAACTAAAAGTATTTTCGATTGCCGTTGGAATATATATTTTTATTTCTTTAATGAAATGTTCAATAAAAACATGGCATCAATTCTGGCTATTAACTTATTGTAATGCAATTTAATATAACTTGCTTGATATAAATCTTTATTTTTGAATAATATTATCCAATCCTAAAAATAATTTTGGGGATCCTAGTATGGTTGAGTGTATCATACTATGGTTGTAGGGATAATAGTATGGTTGAGTGTGAATCATACTATGGTTGTGTGGATCATAGTATGGTTGCGTGTGAATCATACTATAGTTGTTAGCATCATACTATGGTTGTATGAGAAACATACTATGGTTGTGAAGATAATAGTATGGTTGAGTGTGAATCATAATATTGTTGTGAGGATTATAGTATGGTTGTGGAGATCATAGTATGGTTGAGTGTTAATCGTACTATGGTTGTGGGGATCATAGTATGGTTATGTGTGAATCATAATATTGTTGTGAGGATCATAATATTGTTGTGCCACAATCATATACACAACAATAGTATGATCCTCTTTGAATATTGTCACCCCAACCATACGTTTTTTCTGCGTGTAATAAAAGCGAGTTTCATCCACTAGGAGAAAACTTATCTGGGTTCTAATTCTACACTGCAACAGGGACACTTGTGTGGGAGGAATTAAAAGGGGCGTGGCTAGGTATCCAGTATTGTGTCTCCAAGTTAACCTTATATTTGAGGTCTTAAGTATTGATTTTGAGTACGAAATGGATTTAAGATATAACACGAAAACCAAAAGTGGACACAAAGGTAAACGGTGTTCTCAACTTTACCTTTTTTTTACGCACTGGGTGACAGTGGCTTCTGACTGGGTGTGGCTTCTAATCTGCATAAAAACAGGGTTATTTAAGTGGGAGGTACCAGAAGAGGCGCGGGCAGTACTTCATTTTTTTTGTCACAAAGATTGCCACCAGTGCCTTATTGTCGGCCCGTGGAAAAAAAAATTATTTTACCGAAACCACTTTCTTCCTCCCTATAAACTGACCATCAGGCCGCCTATCTGTCGTTGGTATCATTGTCAAGATCGTTGTCGTTTTCGATTGAGATAAAGATTTGCACATTATTCAGGTTTGTATTGACATAATATAAAGATTTTTTTTAATTCAAAAACAACATCAGGTATTTACCATCGCATATTTTAAACATCCGAATCTGACTAAATTAAGAAAAGTGGTTTTCTTTCAGAAGAGCGGGTTCAAGAAGAAATAAAACGCATATTGTTTCATGTTATGGCCAAGAAGCTTTTTTTTGTAAAGATAAGGGTTTGCCATTAGGTTTTAAAAATGTTTCAGACAAGTGGCCGTCGCGGGTGGCTCGAATTAATTCCAGCCGAGAGGCCCAATGTTCGACCACTTTTTGCAGCATTTGGTGCCGTATGTCAGCAATAACGCGCCGAATATTCTTTTTCAATTCGTCAATCGTATCGGGCTTATCTGCGAAGACAAATGACTTCACATAACACCACAAAAAATATCTTGGAGGCCACGCCACAATTGCTTCTAGTGCAACAACTTTGATTATTAACGTACCAATTCAACCAAAAGTAAGCTTCATCGCTAAACAAAATTTTCTTGTAAGACTCAGGATCGGTGGGCATCTCGTTTTGGGACCATTCACCACAATTTGTAAGCCAAAAGTATTTGAGCTTGACCCACATTAAAGTGTACCGATCGACTCAATCAATAGCTGATTCGATTAAACGATGTATGTTTCTCCGTACGGCAGTCCGTATGTACGTCCTCCGTCCATATAAAGCTTGTAATCAAACTATAAGCCGCATTGTTGTACAAACTTTATGAAATTTTGCAGAAGTAGCTTTTTTAAATCACGGATGGACGCTCTTAGAATTAGGGAAAATCGGTTAAGAATTAGATAAAGCTCCTAAACATATTTGCTCATCCGATTTTATATCTTTAGCTCTTGAAGCCACATGTGACTTGCAATCTTAATGAAATTTGGCACACGTTTGTTTTGGGTTCATAGTAGTTCATAGTAGTTCATTGTTAGAATTGAAGATTTAGATATAGCTCCCGCATATATGTTCATCAGATTCTCCTGCTTTCAGCTCTAGGAGCCACATCTTATTAGCAATTTTGACGACATTTGACAAGCATAAATTTTTTCCACCATGAAAGGACGATAGTAAAATCGGAGAAAATCGGTTTAAATTTCCATAAAGCCCCCTTACTAATATGATCGGATGATTTTATATATTTAGCTCACGAATCCACATGTAACATCTAGATAAAATTGGGTACACGTTTGTTTTTTGCACCAACGAAGTTCGTTATTAGAATAGGAGACAATCGGTTCAGATTTTTATACAGCTCTCACATTTATGTTCTTCCGATTTTTATCTTTTTAGCAGTAGCAGCCATATCTTACCTCCAATCTTGATGAAACTTAGCACGAATATGTTTTATATGTAGTTTTATGTCGTCAATTAAACCAAGGAAAAGCTTGATAAACACTATGGGGACTCCATCGATTTTAATGGTAAAAAAATTGGTTACTGACTTCAGTTGTGGTCGCACAAGTACAAATGGCGCTGAACGTCCTGGACGGCCAATTGAGGTCAATACATCCGAAAAGTAAAAAAAACACGATATGGTGTTGGCCGATCGAAGAGTAAAACTGTGTGAGATTATTGATGCCATACGCATTTCATATGACAGTGTGGTTTCGATTTTACATGATCAGTTGGGTTGAAGAAATCTGTATACAATATGTCTGCCGCGTTTGCTCTCAATTGACTATAAACGTAATCGTGTGACAACTTCAAAGGATTGTTTGAAGTTGTTTAACCGCAATTCGCATGAGCTTTTGTGGCGTTTTGTAACTGTAGTTGAATCATGGATCCATTACAACATTCCGGAGACCAAGCAGCAGTCTAAATAATGGGGTTTTTCGTGGGAACCGGCTCCGACAAAGGCCAAGGTAACTTTGTCGGCCAATAAGGTGATGCCAACATTTTTTTTGGATACACGCGGTTTAATCCTTATTGCTTACCTTCAAAAGGGAATAACGCTAAACGTCGAATATTATGCCAGCTTATTGGACAGATTTAAGGAGGATTTAAAAAAAAGCGACCCCATATGGCCAAGAAAAAAGTTAATTTTCATCAAAATAATGCACGGGTATGCTCGTGTGCAGTCTTAATGGCAAAATTGCATGAATTGGGGTTCGAATTCGCAACTCATCCGCCATATTCGCCGGATTGAGCCCCAGAGACTATTCGCTCGCTGGAAGAGATTCAGCTCCAACGATGTTATTATCTATAAAAAGAACGCCTACTTTATGGACCCCGAAAAATTCTATTTTTTGGAAGGCATAAAAATTCTATTTTTTGGAAGGCATAAAAAGCTTGGAGAAACGTTGGACTAGGTTTATTGAGCTAAAAGTGTATTTGCAAAAAAAAAACTGTGTTCTATTCGAAAAGTCACGGAATTATTGACTTGCCCTTATTTATGTTCATCCGATTTTTCCTTAAACAATGCAATTTTCCAAAAAATTTAAATATGACATTAGTTTTTTCCATAGGTGACGCTCAAAATAGAAAGGGACCTAAGGTTAAAAACCAGTTTTGTTCAGGAGAGCCATGTAAAAGATTTCTATTTGCGCTTAGAATCGTCGACTTCACTTTCATAAAACGCGCATATCTCTGGGAGGGAACACTTTTGGGGCATGGGATCGGTCTCATTCGATGCTCAGATGTTGTCCACATGAAAAAAAAGTGAATAGTTGACGAAAAGTTTTGTTCAGGAGAGCCATTTTATAGATTAGGTCCCTTTCTATTTGCGCTAAGAATCGTCGACTTCCATTCATAAAACGCGCATATCTCTGGGTGGGAACACTTTTGGGGCATGGGATTGGTCTTATTCGATGCTCAGATGTTGTCCACATCAAAAAAAATGAAAATTGATTTTTTTTTACCCTTAGGTCCCTTTCTCTATGCGCTGTGACATCTGTTAAACAAAAAATCGAGTCTTTATTGGTGGTATATATAGGGTGATCCATCTAGAGGTATTTTTTCAAAGGGGTGTTTTTCAGAGTTTTCCCGTGAGTTGCATTAAACTTTATTTTTTTCCTTTTCAGTTTGCCATTTTATTATAAAGGGTGTCCTAAGAAGAGCGCAATTTTTAAATGACTGATGCAGCAATTGAATTGTTTCTCTGGCTGTATGACATGTGGCGCCGTCTTGTTGGAACCACATGCCCTCCACATTCATTTCTTCAATTCTAGGCAAGAAAAAACTGGTTATCATTTCACGATACCAAACATCATTGACTGTTTGCGCTTGACCTGCCTCATTTTCATAAAAAAAAGGTCCAATGATTCCTCCAGCCCAAAAACCACACCACACAGTGACACGTTGAGGATGCATTTGCTTCTCGTGAATCACTCGAGGATTTTCCGCACCCCAAATGCGACAATTCTGCCTATTGACGAAGCCATCAAGATGAAAATGGGCCTCGTCACTGAAGATGATTTTATCGGCAAAATCAGCATTTTCATGTTGTCTCTCCAATACCCAATTAAAGAACTCCCTTTCGTGTAGCGCTCCATTTTTACTAACCTCGTACCTTCTACTAACAAACAATAACAATTGTTCAAATGTCAAACAATGACACTTCGAATGTTGCCAGATTTAAAAATTGAGTTCTTCTTGGGACACCCTTTGGAAAGACTAACACCGCAACAACGTCTCAAATTGTGCAACTGAATTATGAAAATGAGAAACGAGAAGATCCCCTGTTTGCGAACAACGGTTTATTCAGTTATGAGGCCCCTTTCGGGGCTCAACGGCTACGTCAATAAATAAAATATCCGCATTTGGGCTGAAGAACAACCAGAAGAGGTTCAAGAGCTGTCATTATACCCAGAGATTACCATGGTTTGGTGCAGTTAATGGGCTGGTGGAATCATCGGTCCATATTTTTTCAAAAAAGATGATGGCCGGAACGTAACTGTGAATGGTGCTCGCTATCGCGCCTTGATATCGAACTTTTGCAATCTTCGTTCCCAAAGCATGGGAACGAAGATTGTACATCGAATATACCAATTATAGATTCGGTAGCGGATGACTTCCCAAGTCTCAAATTGCATTATTGACCAAGGTGGACAGCCTCAGAGGAGGTGCTATACCATCCTCTCGTCAAGCAATGTGTTTAAGCCAGTTGTTTTAGAAGAGTTAAAGTAAGCAGCAAAGTTCCTTTCCTTTTACGGTTTGGCTTCAAATCGCTAATTTCACATCATCCCTCGTACCTACACAACATGTATGTACATGTGTATTAACTCTATTCCTAGTTGTAGCTGTATATGTGCGTGGGGATTTCATTTCATCGAGCGATTGATTGTCGAACATTCGATGAGTATTTTAAAAGTGTAACGTGATTGATGTTGTTGTTGTAAATAAATTGAGACAGACATCCTTAAGGCAGCTGGAGTTGTCTGCCCCAACACGTGCAGACATATTTTTTCAATTTCAGCTTCCGTGATTGATGCTGTCCTCAAGTGAAATAGACACATTGTAGCGGTTCAATATCAATTTGAAATTTCTTTTAAACATTTCATTGCTGAAGTGCCATTCGAACAGGTGAGGAAATTGAAATTGAACACACACGAAAGGATTACAAAAGAATAATTAAGAGTCGTACACGTTTAATGGTGAATATATCAAATGTCAATAGGATTTTGGAAAGACATTATCAGTGAGTGCCTTTTGCGTATGGATGTAAATACATGGAAGTTTTAGGAATTGAATTGATGATACGAGTATGTAATGTGTGATGTGAAAAAAGGTAACCTTTTTTAAAGCCGTTTATTTACTCACTTTCCTTAGTATCTTTAAAGATACAACAATTAAAAAAAAATCATACAGCTTAAGGCTTGGGTAAATTTGTTTCAAAATCTATTGAATCGTTTATAATAAAACAGTTCTTAGCTATATCACTTTGCTGAAATTGTTTACTGTCGCAAATAATAGAGGCAATTGTAAACAAATAAATAGTTTTCTGAACCCAATCTGAAATTTAGCAGATAGTACAGCAAATTCATTTCATTAATAACTTATTTTGAGTTTTTAAATGTAGTATTGCAGCAATAAGCCTTTTAATATATTAAAAATTATCGTTGTATATGAACAATTTAAGAGAAAAGATAGGGAAAAGCTTTAATATGTTAAAGAAATTTTGAGTCCACCATTTTTTTTTCATCTTCTTTCCGGACGATGATAAAATGGTTATAAGTACAAATGTCTTATTGAGTCTATTTTTGAAGCTCTACATGCGGCTGAAAATCTTTAAAAAAAATTTATGTCTAAATTTGCTGTGTAAACATTCGTTGGATATCGTCTTGCTAGATTATGGATGCATTTCAAGTTTTTGTTTTGTATTGTTTGGAGTTTTTTAAGGTTCGATGTATCAGCCTTTATTGACCATCCGTAGGTTAGAATTGGTCTGATACACATATTATAAAGGATGTCCCAAGAAGAACGCATTTTTTTAACTCTGGCAACATTCGAAGTGTCATTGTTTGACATTTGAACAATTGTTATTGTTTGTTAGTAGAAGGTACGAGGTTAGCAACAAATGGAGCGCTACACGAATGAACAACGCATTCTCATTGTGAAATTGTTTTACCAAAATGGTGAAAGTTTTGCGGCTACAGTTCGCAAATTGCGATCAATTTGGGGTCACAATAATGCTCCAAAAGAGTCAACTGTAAAGAGATTAATGGATAAATTTGCCGAAACTGGGTCTGTTAGTGATGTAAAGACATTAACGCGCCATCGACCAGGTCGATCGACCGAAAATGTCGCAGCTGTACGTGATGATGTCCCTCAAACTCCATCCACCTCAATTCGACACCGAGCTCAGCAAATTGGTGTCTCCAAATCCACTTTGCAGCGAATTTTGACGAAAGATTTGCATCTTCATGCATACAAAATTCAATTGACTCAGGAACTGAAACCAGCTGACCATGGACAGCGAATGGAGTTCGTTAATTGGGTATTGGAGAGACAACATGAAAATGCTGATTTTGCCGATAAAATCATCTTCAGTGACGAGGCCCATTTTCATCTTGATGGCTTCGTCAATAGGCAGAATTGTCGCATTTGGGGTGCGGAAAATCCTCGAGTGATTCACGAGAAGCAAATGCATCCTCAACGTGTCACTGTGTGGTGTGGTTTTTGGGCTGGAGGAATCATTGGACCTTTTTTTTATGAAAATGAGGCAGGTCAAGCGCAAACAGTCAATGGTGTTTGGTATCGTGAAATGATAACCAGTTTTTTCTTGCCTAGAATTGAAGAAATGAATGTGGAGGGCATGTGGTTCCAACAAGACGGCGCCACATGTCATACAGCCAGAGAAACAATTCAATTGCTGCATCAGTCATTTCCCGGTCGTGTTATTTCGCGTTTTGGAGATCAGAATTGGCCGTCTAGATCGTGCGATTTAACACCATTAGATTTTTTTCTTTGGGGTTTTTTGAAGTCGATGGTTTACGCGAATAAGCCGACGACGACTCAAGCCTTAAAAGACGAAATTGGACGCTGCATTAATGAAATACCGCAGCATTCATGCAAAACGGTCATTGCAAATTTCATTAAAAGATCGCGTGCATGCCAGCAAAGCCGCGGCGGCCATCTGCACGATATATTGTTCCATACATAACCTCTGTCTACTTTACGATATAATAAAGTTTCACGATTTTTTCTTAAATATCTGTGTTTTATTTAAAATTTAAAAATTGCGCTCTTCTTGGAACACCCTTTAGATCAAAATTTTATTTTTATAGCTTAATTTTGATTTTTTATTTATCAGTGTATATAAAGCACGTCCACAGCGATATTATCTTTAAATGTAAGTTTTTTTTTTATCAAATATAACACCCAGATATTTGACTGAATCTTCGAGAGGAAAATTATCTCCTTGAACTGACAACGTTAAACTTGGAGTTCTTTTTGGAGATTTATTAAATGGGAAAATTATCGCCTTAGTTTTCGCAGAGTTGATTGATTTTCCATCTATCGAAGTATTTTTGAGAAACTGTAATGGCTTTTTTCATGTCCTTGACAATAGCATTTGAAACCTTTCCTGTTACGATTTCAGCAGAATCATCCGCATAAAATGCAGCCTTTTGGTTTTTGGTATTTTAAAGTCCGATGTAGAATTGAATATAAGTGCGGTGATAGTGATGAACCCTGAGGCACACCGGCTGGGATTAGTCTTTGTGTGGAAAAACCTTCAGCCACAGTTACCACAAATGATCTTTCACATAAAAAGCTTTTTATTATTTTCTGCAAATAGACAGGATAACTAAACTGGTTCATTTTTTAAAAAATAAGGCCATTGTGCCAAACGGAATCGAATGCCTTTTCTATGTCTAGATACACAACTCCAGTGGACTTTCGGTTTTGTTTGTTGGATTCAATATAGTTATATACTCTTTTCAGCTGGTGAATAGTTGAGTGATCTCTTCTAAACCCCAACTGTTCTTTATTTATAAAACCATTCGATTCTGAGTACTCGGTTATTCTTATCTGAATGATTTGCTCAAATACGTTATCTATTCCGCATAAAATACTAATAGGCCTGTAGCTATTTACTTGTTTTGCATCCTTGCCAGGCTTTAAGATGGGGACTATTTTTGCTTTTTTAAATTGCTTTGCAAAATAACCATTTAGCAAACACCAGTTGAAGATTCAAGCAATTTTACTGAAAAATACATCTGGCAATTTTTTTAAAAATATCGGTTTAATATTATCAATTCCAGGTGCTTTGTTATTTTTTAATTTTTTTGTAATAGATTTGACCTCGGAAGCACTTGTTAAGACTTCACGTATGTAATTGGGTATTTCCTGTGAATCAAGTCATTGAATATGTTTTTTAGCC
This sequence comes from Hydrotaea diabolus, assembly GCA_963513945.1. Classification (NCBI taxonomy): domain Eukaryota; kingdom Metazoa; phylum Arthropoda; class Insecta; order Diptera; family Muscidae; genus Hydrotaea; species Hydrotaea diabolus. Next base: position 152,766,315 of record OY740718.1, on the reverse strand, counting down.
TTTTTTTCAACTGGGGAATGTAAATTAAGAAAGAATCTACAATAAGATTACCTTTATCTGTGTTACACACAATATCTGTACCGTTAGCTTTTAAATTTCCAATGGGGCATTTCTTCCCTTTTATGGCTTTAGTTAGTGCCCAAAATTTTTTCCTACCAGGTGGCAACCCTAGCGAAAAATTGTTCCAGCTGTTATTTCCGTCATTGTTGACATGCCAGTTTATGATAATAACACATGTTAAATAGTTTCTCTCTAAGTTATTGTTCGATCTTTGGAATTTGCGGGTGTATCGACGTCATTGACCAATCAAGAAAATACTGGTGCGTGATAATCTTCTCTGCCAAACTTCCCTTTAAACTTTTGGCAATTTTCTGCGGCATCCTGGACAACCTTAGATAGTTTAGATAATTTGTTTTCAATATTGAATGGTGTAATAATTGATGATTCAATATGCTGGTTGTTAATTTCAGTTTCCGCCCAGTTCTTAATGTAGTTTCAATCGGCCAACCTAAGAAGAGGAACGACTATCTTGCTTTCGGTGACGAATCCATTTAATTGACACGTAATGGGGACATGATCCGAATGCAGCTCGCCTGGATGAGTTTCCAGTGATGAAAAATTGATGCTGAGTAGAAGATCAACCACAGACGGGCGAACTGCAGCTAGTACAGAAAGTTACGGTCCGTTTTCTTAAAAAAAATCGAAAAAAATATCTTTTTTTTGAAATACGTAAGGATCAGGAATGTATCCTTGATTGCGATTCGCTATAAGCTTCAATAATATGCTACTTTTTTACATTACCATAAAGACGAGATCAATATCTTTTAGACGTGATCTCACCTATTTATTTCAGATGTCACATTCCTAACAAATTAGAGGACTAACTCAGCAACATTTAAAAAAAAAATTGTGTTTTAAGCCAATTTTCAGATGCTGTGAAGAATTGAACCAAGGCCTACCTATACAGAAATCAGATGTCATATGACAAAACACAACGAGAAGAATATATGGGCCAAGTTTTATCAATATCGGGGAGGTCATATTTCAAAAGTGCAGATTTTGTGTCGATTTTAGTTGGAATTACCCGGTAAACAGATTTATGTTGAAACACACACTGACAAAAGATTTATTGGCACAACCGAATTTTTTGCCAACCGAATGTTGGTGTTGCAAGAACTATTCATTTGTTCCATCATTGTTGGTTGGGTAGACAGCTGTTTTCAGTAAAGGGAACTGACACATTCGTTCAAAGAAAATAAGTATTGGTAATCCTCACAGACTTAGATGATTATTAGAACTGATTTAGTACGTCCTTTTTGGAAAAACGTAATCTTTTATTGCCTTACAATGGGTCAACTGAAAAAAATTAATTAAGGTTGATAACAGTACTTAGTAGGGACATAAATACTGTTACAACATTGAACACACCCATTTCAATAGTAGAACTGAACATACCCCGTTAATGTCATATGGGTTTTGAAAGCTAACCTCAATAGCGTTAGTATGTAACGGGATTTTAAAATTCTTTCAACCTTTATCATGGAGTGGTCAGATAATGAGAACCGTATCGCTGTAATAGCGCATTTCAAGTGTGAAATGAAAAAGCGATATTTTCAAAACGCTCAGGCCACCAGGGATTAGCCGCATGTTCGTCTACCGTTGCATAAAACTGTTTGAGGAGACTGGAGATGTAAAAGACCGTCACCGATCGGGCCGCCCACGCTCTGTTCGAACACCGCATGTCATCAAAGCCGTTAAATCAAGAATTCACAGAAATCCGCTCCGAAAACAGAAAATCATGGTCCGTGAGATGAATATCACGCAAAAGTCCATGAGTCGAATCATTAAAAAAGACTTGGGACTTGGAGCTTTCAAACGACGTACTGGGTATTTATTGACTGCAGCTTTAAAAAAAATAGGATTGAAAAATGCAAACGTCTTTTGGTGAAGCACGCTGATAACTTGCACAGAAAAATTTTGTTCACCGATGAAAAAATTTTTACCGTTCAGGAAAAATTTAACAAGCAAAATGATACAGTGTATGCGCGGTCATCTAAGGAAACATCTGAACTGATTACAAGGGTGGAAAAGGGTCATCACCCAGCCTTCAGTCATGGTTTGGTGGGGTGTCTCTTACGATGGGGTCACTGACCTGCAATTCTGCGAACAAGGAGTCAAAACATCTGCCAAAGTTTTCCAAGAAACCGTTTTGGAAGCTGTTGTGAAGATTCTTAACAATTCCCTGTTCCAAAACCAGCCATGAACTTTCCAGCAGGATTCTGCGCTGGTACATAAGGCTAAAACGTCCCAGGCCTGGCTTCGAAACAATTTTCCAGCGTTCATTTCCTCTGAAGAATGGCCCTCAGGCAGTCCAGATTTGAACCCATTGGATTACATATTGTGGACGGTTTTAAAGGACAAGGTTTGTCACAAAAGATACCCCAACATTGGATCTCTTAAGTCTGCTTTGGTTCGAGCTGTGGACAATTTTCCAATGGACGAGGTTCGTGCAGCTATTGACGATTGGCCAGTGCGACTTAAGGCGTGTCTAATGGCAATAAATAAATGTGATCCGCAAAATAGAAAAGAACCTAACCCAGTTTTGTTCAGGAGAGCCATTTTAAAGATTAGGTCCCTTTTTATTTGCGCTTAGAATCGTCGACTTCACTTTCATAAAACGCGCATATCTCTGGGAGGGAACACTTTTGGGACATGAGATGCTCAGAATTTGTTCACATCAAAAAAAAAAAGAAAATTGATTTTTTACCCTTAGGTCCCTTTCTCTATGCGCTGTCACATATTAAGAAATATTTGGTCCAAAAACATTCAGTACTTCTTATTTTACAGCATAAAACGTGTGTAACAGTATTTATGTTCCTACTAAGTATTCATTGTCAAGCGTTGGGTGGTGACCTATTTTGTCGCAAACAATAATTAAGCTGAGTTCGGTTTGTATAACTGGGTTTTTGGCTGTGAGAACCGTGCTATGGTTGTAGCTAACTTGATATGATATCTCGAACCATGTTACCAACAATACTATGGAATGTTGATTATTGCAACAGAAACTCGGTTTATCCAACCGAATGTTTATAGTTCGGACCGATGCCCGACAGAATTTGTTTCTGTGTGAACAAAATATGTTTGAAATGTGGAAATATGACGGTGACGCAGTTGCTTCAAAAGTTGTGGCTGCTGACAGATCAGATATAATATCAAGTGGCCAAGCGAAACCGTCACAACAGTAGAAAGCGGATCAAAACGTTAAACATAATCTTGCTAAGTCTTCAGTAAACCATACCTTTAGTCAACGAATTCTTGAACACTGATAATCTCACCATTTAAGAAGAGAAAAACTGACGACAATATAACCATTGATAAGAGTTGATGTCTTCAAAAACGGCCTTAAGATCGTATATCGATATGTAGAATTATGGTCACTTACGAATCGACAGCCAAGAAGGCATTAAAACTGCAAAATCTATATTCCTAATACTTAATAAATATTTGTTAAATTTTTTTTCATGAGGTTGGCTCTGGCCTCTTTTCCATTACGAGGCGCTGTATGCCAATACTAAAGAGTTGTCCAGCCTAAATGCACGATGTTAATTGTAAGTCACACCTTAACGTCAAGTTTGACAAATTTAATCATGGAGGGCTAAACAACTGAGCAGGGGGTTAAAATTGTTACAGCATATGTGACGCGCAAAATAGAAAGGGACCTAAGGTTAAAAACCAGTTTTGTTCAGGAGAGCCATTTTAAAGATTATGTTCTTTTCTATTTGCGCTTAGAATCGTCGACTTCACTTTCGTAAAACGCGCATATCTCTGGGAGGGAGATTCGATGCTTAGATGTTGTCCACATCAAAAAAAGGATAATATGAAAATTGATTTTTTTTTACCCTTAGGTCCATTTCTCTATGCGCTGTCACATATTGCAAAAATAGGCGTTCAAATCAAAATGAATTGCGAGAACTTGTTTTGGTCGGCATAATCGACCAAACGTTTTTTTTGGCCCTGTCGACCCATGCGTCTGAATCAAATCTTATCCAAAACTTTACAATAAATCGATATTTGTATTCGTAGCAAAATCAGCTTCAATATTAGTCCATATTGCACATGTTATGATGTTATGTCAAGTCCTGCTCTATGTGGGTTCTTTTTTTTAAATACCTGACCTATGCTAAATCATTAAAGTTTTTTTTTTTAAATAACGAATTACCTTATTACAAGTTAGTTAAAGAATTAAACGTTGACATACCTGAAAAAAGAGAAAAGTAAAAATAAGATTTAGTAGTACAAGGTTGCTATAAAAACAAATATTTAATATTTATAAATTATAAGTATAGGCCTTTCCACTACCACGACAATGACGTTCGAACACGTTCTATGTCAATTGTGTTATATCAAAATAGCATGCAAAATAGGCCTGCAACAACAATTAAACCTTAAATAAATCTAAGGCTATAAAAACAGGAAATCTATTCTACGAGGGCGACCGCAAAAGTAACTGGCCTAACATAAAAAGAACCATTTTTTTGGAATTATTATTTATTTTTCAACATAATCTCCTTCGAACTCAATACACTTAATCAAACGTTTTTCAAGTTTTTTAATTCCATACGAAAAATAAGATTTTTCAAGACCTTCAAAATATGCCTCAGTTTCAGCAATAACCTCGCTATTGGACGAACAATTTTTGCCACCGAAAATGTTTTTTAAATTTGGAAACAAGAAATAATCAGAAGGAGCTAAATCTGGACTATATGGTGGATGCGGAGCAATTTCAAATCGTAATTCGGCCAGTTTTTGTTGAGTTAAAAATGCAGTGTGTGAAGGAGCATTATCTTGATGAAAAAGAACTTTTTTTTTCTAAATGCGGTCGTTTTATCTTGATTTCTTCACTCAAACGATCCAATAATGCACAATAATATTCACTATTTATAGTTTTTCCTTTCTCAAGATAATCAATAAATATTATACCCCTTGCATTCCAAAATACTGTGGCCATTACTTTTCCTGCTGATTTAACAGTTTTCGCCTTCATGGGACCACTTTTACCAGCTTATATCCATTGTTTTGAGTGTTCTTTGCATTCTGGGATGTAGTGATGGATCCATGTTTCATCAACAGTTATGAATCGGCGCAAGAACTCTATTGGATTACGCTGATAAATCGCTAAAAGCTCCTCGGAATTGGTCCAGCGGACGATTTTTTGGGGCAAAGTCAACAAACGCGGTACCCATCTTGCGGATAGCTTTTTCATGTGGAGTTCATCATGTAAAATACTCCAAACTTGTTTTTCGTGCATGTTCTCTGAGCTTTATTCGTCTATCTTCAGTCACTTCATTAAATATTTTTCTAATGTTTTCAATAGTAGTAGCAGTTTTCGGTCTTCCAGAACGTTGTTCATCTTCCGTACCTGAACGACCCATTTTAAATTGTTGAACCCAGGATTTCACAGTGGAGTATGATGGTGCATTATCACCATGAACAGAATCCAATTCATCTTTGATTAATTGTGGCGTATAACCTTTCATATAAAAGTGTTTAATTACCGCACGAAACTCTTTATTTTCCATTTTTCAAAAATTATAAAACTTGTTAACTTCAATCACCTGTAACAAAGAAAATAATCATTAAATATTTCGGAAATTTTGACAGATGGCTTATAAAAGATTGCTTTTAAAAAACAAAAAAAAAGTTGCTAGTAAAACCGAAAATGTGCCAGGCCAGTTAGCTTTGCGGTCGCCCTCGTAAAATAAATGTAGCTTTGATGCGGATTGCGGCCAGCCGATCGTCTTCAGGGGTGACAGGCGACAAGATGACGTACGTATTCGCTTATTTACAGCAAATCCGAATTGGTGCTTATAATAATGGCAACTGTAATATATATCGTAAATTGATCTAAATTATCAAGGAGGTCTTCAACAAATTTGTTTTATTTAATCCTGTTCCCAATATTTTGATCGTCTTCGGTCATCTTCAGGGAATATTAAGTTTTAAACAAAACACTTCTTCGCTTCGAGGTTTTTGCGCAATTTTTCATTTTATTTACACCATTTTATCCTGGATGGCAGTGATGTCAGTCCTATATTCTTGAAGGACATCCGCCAATTGAGTAGAGACAACTGGACGCAGGAGTACTCGTACAATCCATGTGCATATTCGTATGTCGTGTTCCTTTATTCGTTTGAAGTAGTCTTAAGAAATTATGGGGTCGCCTTTTTTAATTTATTGTAGCTTTCATTGTGTTCGTTTGTGTTCCCAAACGAGCTCAAAACTCAACTACAACCTCTAAGACCAGGTCACCTTTCACACGTAAGCTGTTGCTTTGACGGCTCCCATTGTCCAGGAGTTGCTTCGACGGCTCCAGTTGCCCCGGAATTACCACGCAGAGGTCTGTGCGACGATTTGTAAAGGATGGTCCAACTAAAACACACGATGTGAATTGTAAGTAAAGCAAAAAGTTTTAGGAGAATTATCTTAATATTTGTTATTATCATAGAAGGATCTATGACAATTTTGTTTAAATGCTCGCCACGGCTTCGATGTCATACCTCTATCCGATGGTTTATATCTTCAATTACTAAAAGACATAATGAAGGTTCAATGTCGTTACTGTGCCGAATTATCGCATCTCCTAGCTCTTGGCTTATTGACGTACACTTTTATTTTAATAATCCCCAAAGAAGAAAGTCCAACAAATCAAATCACATGATCGTGGTGGCCAATTAACATCGACACGAGGTGAGATAACAGGGAAATTGAATTTCTCGCGCAAAAGAACCATTGTCTCGTGGGCTGTATAGCATGTGGCACCATCCCATTGTTACCACATATTGTTAGGTGCATATCCTAAATTTCTGGCCCTTCCGTTATCAGTTCGCGATAGCGAACACCATTTACGGCAATTGCTTATCCCAGCTTATAGTGGAAGAAGTATGGCACGATGACGTCTCCAGCCCACAGTCACTCTTTGTGGATCCACACTGTTTTTTCAACATTCACTCGTGGATGTTCATTTGCTTAAATGCGGCAATTCTGCTAGTTAACAAAACCACTGAGGTGAAAGTTTCCCTCGTCGCTGAAGAAGATTTTCTTTGTAAAGTCACCATTCACTTTTGTCTGTTCAACCAGCCATTTGGCTTATGAGTGATTTGTACTTTGTAAGCGTGAAATAATATTTTTCAAAATTCGCATCAGTGATGTTCGTGGGATCTTTAATTGCGGGCACGACGACTAGACGAGGCTGGCGGTTTTTCTGCCACACTGTCGCGAAAAGCAGCTATGTTTCCGGAGAACGAACTGGGCGATCATGTGCAGGTTTTTTCATATTTCCCACGGACACATTTCAGAAATGATGAACGTAACCGAGAATGGTGCTCGCTATCGCGCCATGATATCGGACTTTTTGCGACCTGAAATTGAAGCTCGTAATCTTGACGACATTTGGTTTCAACTGGACGGTGTCACTTGTAATACGGGTGCTCAAACAATGGATCTATTAAGAGGTATTTTCAAAGAGCAGCTAATTTCACGGTTTGGAATGGTAAGTTGGCCGCCTAGATCGTGTGATATCACACCTTTAGACTTTTTTCTTTGGGGCTACTTCAAGTACAAAGTCTATGATGAGAAACCAGCTACGATTCAGCATTTGTAAGACAACATTATGCATGGCATTAATGCCATACCAGTCGAAATTCTCGAACGAGTCATTCAATATTGGACCCTCAGAATGGACATCCTGAGGCGTAGTTGCGGCCAACATTTGAAGAAAATTTTAATTAAAAAATACATGTCTTAAAATGTCCTTTCGCATGAACAATAAAGATTCCACACATGATTTTTTATTTTGAAATTGGACCAGTCTTTCATATAGTCCAAAAGTATCGCAATTTGTTTACCCAGTTGAGCTGATCAGATTCTTTTCCTTACGACATACACCACCAACAATTTCTTTTACGCGCAGTTCAAAGATTATACACAAAGGATAATTCTCAGTAATTCAAATGAGACTCCCGTATAAGTCATTTGATTTGTAGCGGAAGTAATCGTTGCCAAAGACTTCTAAAGAACAATTTTGGCGGATCAGCTTTACAGTCTGTCTGGCAACCAAAGCAAAAACATTTTAATAATATTTACTATGATTCTAAAAAAGACAAAAAAAACTCTTGAACCAGAATAAAAACAGCCTTCTAGTCATAATAATAATGAAAGGCGAAAGACAAAAAATTAAGTTTCAATTTAAATTCAAAATTTAAGCGTGACATTTGCAAATATGCTCTTAAGTTAAGTCTAATCCTCTTCTCCACTTTATTAACTTATTCTCTGGAAAAGCAAACTTTTCATTCCGCCTCGCAGAAAATTTAAAAATATCCAATACTTTTTTTTTAATTAAGTCTCCACTTTAAGCCGTATTACAGAGCAGTGCAGCCATTGACTCATTTGCATTGCCATTCAAAAGGCTATTGATTAGTTTTTTTGTGGCAGCCAACCCATCGAAGCGTTAGTAAACAATTCTGCATCAACTTTTCTTCTAGCCGGGCACGAGTTTTCCCTGCCACCCGCCCGAATGTTAGGCAAAACCCACACACTTCACTGATGTCATTTTTCTTGTCTGTCTCGGTGTTTTTTCTTCTGTACTTTTTGCATTTAAAGATTAATATAATATCCAAAACCCACAAACAATTTTTTTCCCAACTGCTGCTGCTGCTGCTCTCTTTTTGCCAACATCACATCAGCACTCTTCGATGGAGCTAAAGAAATATTTACACCATTAACATTGATTACCAGCACTAGACTGACTGGAGGACAGCGATAGTAAGGCTGGCGGCGGGGGTGGTCTGGAGCTGAGAAGGGCCGGTAGCCGGCACATTTTGCGGTGAGGCGAGGACAAGAGCACCAGTGTTACTTCCACTATGGAACGGCATCAATGACATGAAGCATTGTTACAACAGCGCCATTGCAAACTTGGGCTACTTGCGCGAGCAGCAACAGCATCATGCCACATGCAACAACAATAATAACTGCGACAACATCGACAACAACAATGAAATGCATTTCAAGTGATACTTAGAAAGCATCACTCAACTGTCAGCTTTTAATTTTTTTATTTTTTTATTTTTTCCACTTTGCTTTTTCCGTTTTTACTCAACTTTATTTTTTTTTTTAGTTTTATTTCATTTTATTTCAAAGTCGTGTGTCATTCCAGAATCAGTTACATGCCCCCTGCCTTGCCACTGCGCACCACAAAGTCCAGCCAACACAATCGTCGTCGTCATCATCGTCGTCGTCATCACCGTCACCATCACAGTCAAGTGCAAGAGCAGCTTCACACACAGCGAAAAAGGAAAAAGTTGGTCTATTGTGTGGCATCGCATAGATGGAAACACACTGGCAGATACTGTAACTACAATGGAGCGAAGAAGTTTTATAGTCACTCGCTGACTGGTGCAGCAAAAGGCAGTAAATGTTATTTAAAACATATTGCACAGGTAGGTGCAATTAAATAGCACCGTAGCCTCGAAACTTGGAAAGCCTTATGGTTAATTCCAATATATTTAGAAACAATCCAGGATTTTATTCCCTTCGATTTGCATGAAATTTATAACCGCACCACAAATGTGTCAAAATTTAAAGTATTTTTTGTTTTATGACTACTTAAATTTGGGCAATGTAGGGCAATTTCTGGTAAAAGGACCTGAATTAAAAGTGCCATAACTTTTGTTGAATTATTATTATTTACCATTTATATTTATGAATTATTATTATTTACCATTTAAGAGCTTGTAAGAACAGCTATAATATAAGTCAGTATATGTGACAGCGCATAGAGAAAGGGACCTAAGGGTAAAAAAAATAAATTTTCTTTTTTTGATGTGGTCAACATCTGAGCATCGAATGAGACCGATCCCATGCCCCAAAAGTGTTCCCTCCCAGAAATATGCGCGTTTTATGAAAGTGAGGTCGACGATTCTAAGCGCAAATAGAAAGGGACCTAATCTTTTTAATGACTCACCTAAACAAAACTGGTTTTTAACCTTAGGTCCCTTTCTATTTTGCGCGTCACATATATGCTCTATAAAACCTGTTTTGTTATGTTCATAGTCGTAACCATACGGTATGATTGCCATAATCATATTGTTGTTAACGTAAATTTTAAACAACAATACTTCTGTTGCACCAACCATGTTTATATGGTTGCTACAACCATATTTTCATTTCTAAATTTGGCAATAATACTATTGTTACATTTCAACAATATTAATATTGCCGCAATCATACTGTTGTCAAAATGAAATTCAAAAAACATTAATATGTTTGCGACGCACATGCTTTTATTGTAGATAACATATTATTGTTGCGGTGACCATATAGTAACCATATCTTTTCTCTGCGTGTAGCTCATTGTCCATGACAACGCGAAGAACGGGATCCAGCAACTGATGGACTTGGGTTTGGGGTGACCTTTCTCTTAGAACATTTGCTGCAGTCGAACTACAACGCCTGTCTTTTTGCCTGTATTCACGCTTATTGTATCGGTAACAATTATCACAATTGATCCCCAAAGGTTGAACTCATCTAACACATTCTGGAGTCCTTTTCCGATTGTTTGAGCTTTTCCATCTTTTAATTTGAACTAAGTCAACTTAATTTCTTTAGATTCATTCTTGAGAACTAAGGCCTGATATTCTAAGCTCACAATGTGTTTGCCGTCAGAGCGCATGCTCCACTTCTGCAGATAAAGCGTGCTTACCAAGTACTTCTTCGCCCGAGCAGCTTTCTTGTAGATAGCCTTGTGCATTCCTGACTGACATGGGGTTGAGATTTCAATGCCCTCAGCGGAAAGCTGGTGGCACACCGTTGCTGCTCCGTCGGACGACAGCTTTAAGCTTGTAACAAGGTGTCTTGCAATGCCTGTTGGGTAGTGCTTCCTTTTGCTCGTTGATGCTACATTCTCATCCTCCCAAGGACTATCTGTACTGTTGTCGAATGACTCCGTGCTACTTTCGGAACAATCGGGTAGCGCTGAGCTGGTAAGTGTGGACACAGTCGCTTCCATTGCCCCCCCTTTCGCTTGGATGGGTGCATGGTATTGGCACCACCAGGTTTGCCGCTGCAATAATCAACGCGGCCTTTGCTCTCATATTGCAGTTTGTAGAGGTTTTCATCCTTTTTGCATTTTGTATCTTGCGAATTTGTATCTTTTACAAGTCGAATACACCATCAAAAACTACACTTAATTTCGATACATTTTGGCGCCCAACGCCGAAAGCTAACACTTTTATTAAAGCGGCTCGTGATGTCTGCATGTGCTATTTAAAACTACACAACTGTAGTTGGAGTACATGTGAATGTGCAAGTTAAAGTGTTCATCAAAAAATAAGAGAAACGAATATAAAAATTGTGTTCAAGTGTTTGTTGTCGAATAAAGGAAGACGAGTAAACGGGCCACAATTTAACCATAGAGTGAATGGGACTCGAAGCGAGCCCAGGCAAAATGTACTCGTACTTCTGGTCTGGAGCAGTGTCATTCTCCTACTCCAACCACACCATTGAAGTCAAATGATAGTGACAAAATTGCCAATTAGTCACCTGTCAGAGTGGCGCATAAAATTCTCCAGACAGTCCGGGTATCGTTGTAGTCCGTCCGACAGTCGTGACTGCAGACTCGAGCATCAACAACAGCAAAAACTATAGCCGATGTTTTTCCTTTTTTCCTATTTTGTTTTGCACAATAACAACGAGAACAAAAATCAAGATGGCCATAAACCTTTAGGCAAGCTGGATATAGTTGGGATGGCTGCTAAATCAGCTAGTTTTTCGTAGATAAGTTATTAAAGCCAAACAAAAAACGACGACGTCTGCCTCTGACGGTCATTGACTTGTTAAAGTATGTTTGGCTGCTCACAAGCCAAGCTCTAGACCAAAAACCAAAAAATAGTCGGTGAACAAAGACACACAAAAAAACAACTGTTGGCAAACCATATCATTTCATTTTTCCACTGTCTGGGCACGGGTTACATCATCTGCTGTTTTACATTAAAATCCACCACGACCAGCCACAAGTTGCAGCAGAGTCAAAAGATCAAAGCTGGCTGCACATTCACATTCTTGTCGGTGTGCCGCCAACCAGTAGGCCTTTTTGCAACATTCTGTTGCAGAGTGCCACCACATCTGAATGTATAAGTGCATATGTATGCCTAGATGTCCGCCTATCCCTCCGTCTCTTAGCCTGTATTTAGCGTAGTGTTTTGTTTAATTCCGATTAGAAAAGTGCATTATTTTATGCCTGTGCCTTTTGTGTCGGTCGCCCCTTTTGTGGCTTGAGTGTTTAGTCTTTTGTGTCATTAATCACTCTAAATGCATTTAAATCTCAGCCGTGTGCTCACGTTCATGTGTGATTAATTCATGGAATCAATGAAGCATTAAATTGTTTTAGTCTCCTAATTATGTGAAAATTAGTTATACATTTTGCAAATGATTATAAATTAATAGAGGTCTTTTGGAAGCTGTGCGGCAAACTTAGCAGCCAGACATAAAATCTGATCAATAATTAAAATTGGGTTTTGTGATAATCTACATCTAAGTCATAATACCTATGAAATCACATAGAAATGTGGAAAATCTAAGTTTAAACGGGCTTTCAAAGCAGTCACGTGAAGTTTTGCAAAAAACGGACGAATCCACTTCGACTCCGAAGAACGACTCTACGAGTCTTGGAGCGACTCCAATCTGCGATTCATAATAAAAAAGGCATAATACTGATGGTTTAAAAAATATAATAGCCAAGTAGGTTCAGAGGCTATTGTAATGAGTTGGACCAACTAAAGCTCGGAGACTACCAAAAGGTCGATCTGCAATAGAGAAGTAGCAGAATGACTGCGCTTTCCAAAGTGGGGATAATTTACTCCTCTGACAGCGCAACTGGCATCTTAAATGTTATAACCTGCAGCAGTCTGAGGAACAGTGTATTATAAGTTAGTTTCACACTGAGCCGAAATTACAATGATTTCTTTAACCATGTGATTGGTTAAATTTTTCATGGTAAATGTTTGATAACGAAGACAAAATAACATTATATAAGGTCAAATGTACATACAAAATAGTTGATTTAACATTATATAAGGTTGGTTTTTTTTCAAGGAAGAGGCAACAAATATGCGACATAAACAAAAGACCATTTAAAGACCATTCAGCTCTGTTGTATCGAAGTCTTTGATCTGCTTTGTGTTATACGAAGTTCAGAATTAAGTTACAAGAAGTTGCAGCGATTGCGACTGTCTAATCCCAACACTCTCTTTCCTTTCTTCCTCTGCTCTGAACATTTGTAATTGTGAGATCGTAAGACAATTTATTTATTTATTTATTTAAGATATTAAGGTCCCAACACAATAAGGTTATATAAACCATAGAATATAAGTAGAAATAATGCAATGAGTTACAATAAGGTTACACGGACCATAGAATATAAGTAGTAATAATATAAATAATTACATTGTTGTTATTTTTACAGTTTCAGGATCAAGGTTTAAATCAGTTTATATAAATTTATTTCGTTTAAAATTTCTTTTTAACATTTTCAAAATATTCATCACTTGATAGTACTCGAATGTTGTTAATCTTTTCGCAGTCGTTAAATAAATGCGAAACGCTCATAATTTCACCACAGGTGTACGATGGAGGTTAACTCTCTTTTATAAAACCCCAACCAAATGCAAATACTAGCTAAATACTAGTACAATGATATTTCGCTATGAAGATTGCTTTTTGCACAGTTCGAAGACTATACGCAAAGGGCAGTTCTCATTATCCATGATGGAACTCTCGTACTCGTATAAGTCATTTGCTTAATAGCCGAAGTAATCTTTGTCAAAGACTGCTAAAGAAAAACCTTGGAGGGTTAAGAAACAGCTGTAAAGTCTGTCTGGCAACCATTTTACCAATTTTTTAGTTGATTTTGAAAATGAAACAACAAAATGGTCTCGATCCAGAATAAAAACTGTTCAAGTCATAATAATGAAAAAAGACCGAATAAATGCAAACAAAACAAACAAAACCATAATTGGTAGGTTAATTTAATATTAAAAAATGTAACAGTAACTACATTTCTGGTTAAATAAGGTAACCAATAATTAGTTAACTTAACAATCAACATGATCTCTATAACAATCTTCATAGTTAATAATATTAACAATTTCATTGTTAAATTTAACATAAATTGTTTTAATAAATTAACTATGAAATTTTAATATTAACAATTTTCATGGTTAAAAACAATACACTGTTAAAACAACAATAATCATTTTAGTAATAACAATTTTAATGGTTAAAAACGCAACAATGCATTGTTAAAATACCAATAATTATTTTAAAATTAACAATTTTCATGGTTACAAAATTGAACCATAGAACAGTTAATTTAACTATTATTATTGTTAAAAACCAGTCGACAACAAAATGTTCCAATTAATCTTATATAACGAAGACTCCAAATCATGTTTATTTATGGTTTAGTTAATGTTATATAAGGTAATTTTTTCTTGCAGTACATGACAAAGTTTTGTAATTACCAAAATATTTCAGCTAAATTCACCTTACCGATCAACGATGATTTCATTAAACGATGCAAGCAAAGAAAAAACAATAAAATTATGTGCATCGCAACCATAGCATTGTTTACTGAATTTAATTTTGTCAATAGTATGATAGCCGCAATATTAATATTGTTGAAATGTAACAATAATATGCGAAATAAATATGGTTTTTGGGGTTTTGTGTTTATGATTACAACAATTTGTGTCATATGATTACAACAATCATATTGTATGATTGTAATTTTTCTTCATTTGCATTTAATTTTTAGTTCTATAAGTATGTTATTGTTATGGATCCAATGCAAAAGTAGTACTTTTTATATGTGACCGCACATAGAGAAAAGGACCTAAGGGTAAAAAAAAAATCAATTTTCACTTTTTTTCTTGATGTGGACAATATCTGAGCATCGAATGAGACCGATCCCATGCCCCAAAAGTGTTCCCTCCCAGAGATATGCGCGTTTTATGAATGTGATGGTACACCAACGATACACGTATTTAAATCTTTAAAATGGCTCTTCTGAACAAAACTGGTTTTTCCCTTAGGTCCCTTTCTATTTTGCGCGTCACATATGGAAATTAATACAAACTGATTTAGCTTTGTTTAACTGTAATATTTTTAATTAAAACGCTTACGTTTTTTAAAACAAAATTTTTCTACAGTTAAATACATCACTCACTCCTATTATTTGAATTAAATGTATTTTTAAATAATTTTCATAATTCAAATCTATTGTTGACAACTTAACCCATTTCTAAGAAATAATATTGGGGATCATAGCATAATTGTGTGTGCTCATACTATGGTTGTAGGGATCATAACGTGTTCGCGTAGGAATAATGCTAAGGTTGTGAGAATCATGCTAAGTTATAATGTGAAACATACAATGGTTGTGAGGATCATACTAGGGTTTTGCAGATCATAGTATTGTTAAGTGTGAATCTTTCTATGAATGTGGGGATCATGGTATGGTTAGGTGTAATTCATACTATTGTTGTGAGTATGATAGTATTGTTGTACAACAACCATATACCTAACAATAGTATCATGCTCTTCGAATATTCTTATCCCAACCATACTTTTTTCTACGTGTATGTAAGACGTTGGGTGACGTTCATGAATCGTAGATGAGAACAGCCCACAAATTGCCTCGTTTATTAATCATCAAGAATGGTTTCATTTTCCTTCAAAGTATTCTCCAGCATGATTTATACACATTTGCATGCGCTCAAACCAATTGTCGAAGCACTTTTTCCACTCCAATTGAGACACCTCCAAAACATGGTTTTTGAATGCTACGACAGCATTTTCTGGCGACGAAAATCGTGTTCATGATGTGCGGGAATAAAGGGAAGTCATTGGGTCCCAAGTCGGTGGATGGCCCATCAATTCGACGTTTTGACCGGTAAAAAAGGCGCTGGTTTCAGCCGATGCTTGAGAGCTTGCATTGTCATGGTGCACAATGATTCGTCTTCTCTAGTTCGTTTTTCGAATTTCTCCGAAGACTTCAGGCAAACAACTTGTGGTGTACCACTCACAACTGACCGTCCTACGTTGCTCAAGCGGAACTGTCGCCACATGACCAATTTGCCGAAGAAACAGGCGACCATTTGCTTCGAAGTGCTTCTTCCACGAACAACTTTCGTTGGATTTGGCTCGTCTTCGAAGACCCACACGGTCGATTGCTGCTTTGTTTAGGGCTCATACGCATAGATCCATGATTCGTCACCTGTGATGATCTTATAAACGTCTTTTGATGCACCGTGGTCGTATTTTTTTATTAAATTTCTTAGCACCAATCGACACGAGTCTCTTTTTGAGCGATTATCAAATTGTGCGGGATAGAACGAGAACAAACCTTCTTTACGGCCAGGTGTTCATGCAATATCGAATGTATGCTGGTGGAAGAAATGCCCAAGAATGCCTCTATCTCATGGTATGCCACATGACGATCTTGCTTTATCAGTTCACACACGTCATCAATGTTCTCTGGCACAACGGCCGTTCTTGGACGATCTTCGTCTTTGAGCGTGCGTCGGCCACGATTGCATTCATTAAACCAGTTTTTCACATTGCTATGGGATGGTGCTTCATCGCCATACAATGATTTAAGTTCATCGATGCACTCTTGTAGTGCTAATCCATGTCGGAAGTTGTGAAAAATCATCGCACGAAAATGTTTACGAGTTAATTACATTTTTTTTGCCAAATTGATTTTTTCGAGTCACTGCAAACAACACAAATGATGGTCGTACGTCACAACGTTCTGAGTTCGTTTATGCTAAAAAAAAGGTCAAACTTTCTAATGGAAATATATATAGCAACCCTCGTAGAACTCACGTAACGTCCACATGGAAATCTTTTAACTTCCCCACCCAAAATGCACGCGAAACGTATTTTATAACAATGAATTTCACAATTACCCGAAAATTACCAAGCTTCAGAACAAATTTTCCAGAATTAATTACATCATCCAAAATCTTAAATTATGCGATAACATGCATAATATCATCGAATAAAAAGTTCACGTTTTTCCGGAATTTTCCGAGTTTTGCTCAGAGTTTTCTAATTTGCCATTCGAAAAGCCATTTCACAACAATTGCACACAAATTCCATACTAAATATCAATATTCGGTATTCCAATTTCCCGACTTTTTCGCTTTTTCGGAGGGTAAAAACCTTCTCAAGGAAATTACGAACAATTGAAAAAGAAATTGAGCCAAACCTGCCCAACCTTTCTCAATTGATGAATTACTACTCGTAAACACCATTTTTATATATACTTCATACGGAGGTTCGGAAACTTCTTAGCCCAAAAAGCGCCGTATACACAGAAAAAAGTTTTGGAAACTTCCATCTCTGCTTTGAACACATGTTAAATTTTGTTTCGATCTGGCAACTCCTTCATATAGAAACAGGTGTTCACAAAAGACGCATCCGCGATTTTTTTACAATGGAAAAATTAGAAATGCGTGGTGTCATTAAATATTTACATAAAAAAGGTTTATCGGGACAAGAAATTCATAATGATATGGGGAATGTGTTAGGTGAAAGTGCTCCTCCATATGCAACAGTAAAAAATTGGGTTGCTGAATTTAAACGTGGTCGTACAAGCATTAAAGATGAACCACGTAGTGGACGTCCAAAAACAGCAACAACAACAGAAATTGTAGCCAAAGTGCATGATATGGTATTAAATGATCGACGAATAAAAGTGCGTGAAATAGCTTATATCATGGGCATCTCAAATGATCGAGTCCATATAATTTTTCATGAAGAACTACAGATGAAAAAGCTTTCTGCAAGATGGGTGCCGGACTTGTTAACAGTCGACCAAAAACGCATAAGAATGAACATTTCTCAAGCTTGTTTGGATCGTCTTCAGCGAAATCAAATGGATTTTAAGCGTCGTTTCATAACTGTTGATGAGACATGTATCCAGCACTATAGACAAAAGAACAATCCAAACAATGGACTGAAGCTGGAGGAAGTGCCCCAAAGAAGGCAAAAACAATTCAATCGGCTGGTAAGGTTATGACAATGGTTTTTTGGGACTTCAAAGGTATTTTATTGATTGACTATCCGCAAAAGGGTAAAACAATAAATTCAGAGTACTATTGCAACCTTTTAGATCAATTAAATGTACAAATTCGAGAAAAACGTCCTGGCTTACAACACCCAAAAATAATTTTTCATCAAGACAACGCACCAGCGCACAAGAGTGTTTTTACAATGGCTAAAATCAACGAATTAAAGTACGAGTTGCTTGACCACCCACCTTATTCTCCTGATTTAGCTCCCAGTGACTTTTACCTGTTCACAAATCTAAAAAAATTCCTTGCTGGCAAGCGTTTTACCTCAAATGAAGATGCAATTACAGTTGTAAACCACTATTTTGAAGACCTTGAGGAAAACTATTTTAATCAAGGGATAGAATTGCTAGAGAAGCGTTGGACTAAGTGTATTGAAGTTTCAGGAGATTATACTGAAAAATAAAAATATTTTTGAAAAACTAACTATTCTCTTTCATTGATAGGCTAAGAACTTTCCGAAAAAACCACTATAATATGTAATCCAATGGGTTTAAATCTGGACTGCCTGAGGGCCATTCTTCAGAGGAAATGAACGCTGGCAAATTGTTTTTGTAGCCAGGCCTAAGACGTTTTAGCCTTATGGGCCGGCGCAGAATCCTGCTGGAAAGTCCATGGCTGGTTTTGGAACAGGGAATTGTTAAGAGGCTTCACAACAGATTCAAACGGTATCTTTGTAAACTTTGGCCGATGTTTTGACTCCTTGTTCGCAGAAATGCAGGTCAGTGACCATATCGTAAGAGACACCCCACCAAACCATGACTGAAGCTGGGTGATGTCACTTTTCCACCCCTGCGATCAGTTCAGATGCTTCCTTGGATGACCGCGCATACACTCTAGCATTTTTCTTGTTACATTTTTCCTGAACGGTAAAAATGTTTTCATCGGTGAACAAAATAGTCCTTTTTAATGATTCGACTCATGGACTTTTGCGTGATATTCATCTCATGGACCATGATTTTCTGTTTTCGGAGCGGATTTCTGTGAATTCTTGATTTAACGGCTTTAATGACATGCGGTGTTCGAACAGAGCGTGGGCGGCCCTACCGGTGGCGGTCTCTTACATCTCCAGTCTCCTCAAACA
Source organism: Hydrotaea diabolus (assembly GCA_963513945.1). NCBI lineage: Eukaryota > Metazoa > Arthropoda > Insecta > Diptera > Muscidae > Hydrotaea > Hydrotaea diabolus. The sequence continues at coordinate 152,747,043 of OY740718.1, read as the reverse complement.
GTTTTATGCATCGGTAGACGAACATGCGGCTAATCCGTACTGGTCGGAGCGTTTTGAAAATATCGCTTTTTTTCATTTCACACATGAAAAGCGCTATTACAGCGATACGGTTCTCATTGTCTGACCACTCCATGATGAAAGTTGAAACAATTTTAGAATCCCGTTACAGACTAACGCTATTGAGGTTAGCTTTCAAAACCCATATTAACGGGGTATGTTCAGTTCTACTATTGAAATGGGTGTGTTCAATGTTGAAACAGTATTTATGTCCCTACTAAGTATAACAATGAATTTCACAATTATCCTAAAATTACCAAGCTTCAGAACAAATTTTCCAGCATTAATTACATCGTCCAAAATCATTAAATCATGCGATAAAATGCTAAATATCATCAAATAAAAAGTTCAAGTTTTTCCGGTATTTTCCGAGTTTTGCTAAGAGTTTTCTATTTTGCCATTCGAAAAGCAATTTCACAACAATTGCACAGAAACTCCATACTAAAAATCAATATTCGGTATTCCAATTTCCCGACTTTTTCGCTTTTTCGGAGGATAAAAACCTCTTCATGAAAATTACGAACAACTGAAAAAGAAATTGAGCCAAATCGGCCCAACCGTTCTCTATTGATGAATTACTATATACTTTATAGATAACATTGCGCGGTTTAGTTGAACCACCCTTTATAAAATTTTAGCTATTGGAAATTGTTTTCCCATTATACATTTCAATAGGGATTAGCTTCTTTTGATCTACCCACGTTGCCTATTTCATTTACCAACCACAATTTGTCGCATTTTAAAGAGTCCCACTGTTTTGCCAATCATTTCGAAGCCTCCTTAAAACTTCTCAGACTTCTAAAACTACGTATCGATTACAAATTTCAAAAAACGTCTTATGAACATAAATCCATTGGCAACAGATGGGACAACAAATAGTTTTTGTGAGAGTAAATGTGGGGTGTATGTGTGTGGCTTGCAACTGAAGAACTTAACACTTATACAAGAACTCACTCACGTACTACACACACACACACACTCTCTTATATGTGAGAGTCATGTTACTATTACTGGCATCATCAGCAGAAGCGCCACCAAACGGCTTTTCCAACTCTTTAACCACACTATATCCGGTATAATGGGCGAGGGTGGCTGTGTCTGTGTGTATGATAGGGAGAGATAGAGAGTGTGCATGTATGGAAGAGCCAGCCATAACTGCAAAACAAATACGACTTGTGAGCGAGTGAGTGTTTGTACAAAGATTGAAATGCACACAACTGTAAGGAGGAGCCGCAGAGGAGGCCAACGAAAGGGGCTAAGAAAGAAATACTCGACCGTACAGTTGTGTGAAGTGGTTATGATAACAAAAACATACTCACAAGTACTAAGGCAATACTCACACGCTCAAGTGGACTGGCAAATAATACCGTTTAGTTGTCAACATCAACGTATAAACGCTCACACATACACACGAATGTGGCACAGTGTCTCTCCTAATAAAGGAGAGTTTGGTAGGCCTAATAAGATTGTTCTACAATTTTCACTGTTGAATTCTCAAGAACTTTAATTAGTTCCCTACAAAATCATGAAGAAAACAAACTTTTTTTGCTTTGCCTAAACAAAGCAGCAACCAAAAGTTTAACATAATTATGGTAGAGCAAAAAAAAGAAGATTATTATAATGAGCTTAAGTGTCAAAGTAAAGTGAAGCAACGACGATGGCGTTGATGACTGTGATAGCCAGCAACATTGTTGGCGACTGCCACCACGATGAGGGAGACATTGCCTCTTACTAACGGCCATCCAGTTCTGTCCTGTTCTGGTTAGTTTTGTTTTTCTTCCCGCACAACTTCCGCATTTTAAAGTTTAGGTAAAAACAAAAATTATAAAATGAAAATTAAAACCTACGACTGACAATGAGTGGCAAATAGCTAAGAATGTCTACAACAACGTTGTCTGAGCATTATGCGAACTCCCCTCAACGGTATGCGGCGAAAGACAGCTACTTGCGTCTTTAAGACATTAAGCTTTGTGGGTTCTTGCACCGCATTTACATACAAATGTCTGAGAGAATGACACCAAGAAAAAAATGCAATATGCATTAAAGGGTCTGAACAAGGCGCTGTCGGAAATTTTAATTAAATGCAGTTCGCGCCACACAATAATTTATAAAGCAACATTTTGCAACATGCAGAAAAAACTATGGTTGGGATAACAATTTTCGAAGATCATCATACTATTGTTGGGTATATGTTTATGGTACAACAATATTTTGATCCTGATTCAAATCCTATGATCCCCACAACCATATTATGATCCTCACAACAATAGTATAAAACAGTTATAACCATACTATGATATCCACAACCATATTATGATCCTCACAACCATACTATGTTTTACATACAACCATGTTATGATCCCTACAACCATAGTATGATCACACACAATTATACTATGATCCCCAAAATTCATAAGAATTGGGTTAAGTTGTCAACAATAGATTTGAATTACGAAAAATTTTTAAAAATGCATAAAATTCAAAATAATAGAAGATTATTTAAAAGTAGAAAAAATCAGTTTAAAAAAACGTGAGAGTTTTTATTAAAAATATTTCAGTAAAACAAAGCCAAGGCAGTTTGTTTGAAAAATTGTAATTTCCATATAAAAAGTACTATTATTGCACTAGATCCGTAACCATAATATTGTTCTCAAAAGCATATGTGACGCGCAAAATAGAAAGGGACCTAAGGTAAAAACCAATTTTGTTCCGGAGAGCCTTTTTAAAGATTAGGTCCCTTTCTATTTGCGCTTAGAATCGTCTACTTCACTTTCATAAAACGCACATATCTCTGGGAGGGAACACTTTTGGGGTATGGGATCGGTCTCATGCGATGCTCAGATGTTGTCCACATCAAAAAGAAAAAGTGAAAAGCTGACGAAAAGTTTTGTTCAGGAGAGCCATTTTAAAGATTAGGTCCCTTTCTATTTGCCCTTAAAATCGTCGACTTCACTTTCATAAAACGCGCATATATCTGGGAGGAAATACTTTTGGGGCATGGGATCGGTCTCATTCGAGGCTCAGATGTTGATCACATCAAAAAAAGAAAAAAAATGAAAATTGATTTTTTTTACCCTTAGGTCCCTTTCTCTATGCGCTGTCACATATATGCCTCAGATCAATATTCCGAGGTGATGCAAACAGAATAACAAATTCTGAAAACACTGAAATCTTCGGTGGAGTTTTTTAAATCAAAGTGGGGACTTTAGCACAATATTATCAGTACTTTAAGAAGTGTTTAATTAAATTAGAGGGCTAATTGCATTCAAGAGGTTTCTGGACTCTGATCGAAAATCCTGTCACCATAACATCAGAGCCTTTTTTCGAGTCTTCAACAATGTCTTGCAGTCTGCAAGCGCATAATGCATATGCAAATGACTTAATGTGCTTTAAAGTGCAACGACACAAACGCCATTAGTACCACACGTTGCACGATGATGTTGAGATGCGTTGATGTGTTCGTGGTAGTGGCAATAGTCTCAGCACATTGTTGTAAGTGATTGTTGCAACATATTCTGCACTGGCACTGCTACTTTTCCCCTCCTATTTTTTTCTGCTGTTGCTGCAACAAATGCTGTTGTCTGCTTCAACATAGTAAAGCTGTTTCATGCTAGCCTCAACAACCGCATGTAAGTAAGTTGTACTTTCTTACCAAGCGACCGACCGACCGACCAGCCAGTCAGCCATCCAGCCAACCCGGCTACCACCAAATAAGCGAACAACCGACAACATAATATTACTTTTAAATGCCCCTTGGCATGGCAGTATGTGTGAATGGGTATTCTTAACATATCTTCTTCAACGTTTATTTTCCACTTTTTTTTTTTAATTTTCACTCACTATCTTGGTCTGCGTTCTTGGTATCTTTTACTTTACCCCTAAGTCGTGCCGCCGATCCCTGGGCAACCCCTTCGTTTTCCTTTTGTGGAAATATCTTTAATTTTTCTGCTAGACATTGCGTCGTTGGTGGCTTAAAAAATACTCGTACGTTTGCTTTACATGGTTTATTTTTTTCGAGTTTATTTTTCTTTCGTTGCATTTTGGTGTGTTATGAAATGTTTGTCATCTGTCTAAGTCTTCGTTATTCTGCTGCAACCAGTAGCCTCCACCACCACCACCACCAGCGCTCAAATGCATTCGTGCAGTGCGTTTGACATTGGGTATGTAACCAACACAAGGGAGCAATTTTTTCGCAAAGCATTTTTTTTTTTCGAATATCCTTTGAAGGATGATGCAGGAAGCGTTTGAAACTACAACTTTAAATTACTTTTTAAAGTTTGTGCTGAAGGGTTAATATATTAACATCTACAAAAGCCCGATTTGTTCGTAAAATTAAGTAGTATTTTTTTCTAAAAAAAATTTTGCCGGTAGATGTCCAAAATTGTGGTATTTTCCTTGGTAGAGCTAAGTTTTGTAATATTACAAGAAAATCTGTCAATATTAGGGCAAAGAGGTGGATCAATATTCCGCAATACACCTACCTTCAATTGTAAAATATGTGATGGAAATCCAATACAGTCGAGAGAATTCAAGAATTCGACAGGATAACTGAAGATATCTTAATCTCGTGTAAAAGTATCGATGGATTTATAAGTTACGGCGTTGCCATTTATTCTATTCAGAATAGTTCTGTTGAAGAAATTTACGTCAATAGCACATTCTCGCTACCAACCCTGGTTTTTACACTTTTCCTTAATTTTGGGAAATAAGCATTTAATTAGTTCCTCAATAGATTGCTCTAGTTTGCAAAATCCAGCTGAAAATGAAATATTGTTCGTTAAGGGTCAATGTGAATTTTTCCATTTTGCTTCTTTGCCGATAGGGAATTTCTTAAATTTGGCTTCAAAAAGAAATCCATTCACCACAAGTTTCGTACTTTTAGGAGCACTGTGGCCTAAAACGTGAAAATTGATTGTTGAAAGTTAGGCTAAGACTAAGAAATGTATTATTGGGATAACGATATTAAGGATGCTCTCAAAATTGATCACAAAAATATTGATATTTGAGGAGGTACTTTTCAAAACATGATTATTCCACTATTTGTGTTTTTGCACAAATTGAGAAAATAGTTTCTTGGGTATGCCCCTATATATTTAACCCGAAATTTTGGTGCATTATTAAAGGCGTAAAGATTAGTCATTGTTTTGTGTAGGATTTAAAAAGTTGACACTTCTATATTTGGAATAAATGCATGATTTAAAATGGAATAGTCGTGTTTTGATGCGGCTGGTTGGAATAATCATGTTTTGATTCAAACCACTGTGGATTAATTTTGTTTTGCTGAAACTAATTAGGTATCAGATATACTAAGTTGAAATAAAACAACATTAGGTTCATTTTAAACTAAAGAAATTAAAATTTTTTTTTATTTTTTCTTCTGGATTAATCATATTTTGTTCCAAAAATGTATATTTGAAATGGATAATGTCATTCTGAAGTGGAATAATCTACTTTTGATGAAATCATGCATTTTTTAATTATTTTCCTGGTGTAATTATTGACATTTTGAAACATTTTATTTTCGCAGAGTATTCAATTCAATGCAACCAAACATTTATTTTCTTTAAAAATTATTTTGGCGGTTGTAACGGTTTCATAAAAAAAAGGTTGGCTCCGCCCACTTATGCAAAAAAAATACTTAAAATCATATAAGTAGTTGTACCAATCCTCAAAACTGCCATCTGTAATAGTGAAATATTGAAGTGCATGGGCGTGGCTCTTTTTCGAAAATTGATTGCAAATAGCATGTGCATATGTAACAGCGCAAAGAGAATTTTCACTTTTTTTTGATGTGGACAACATGTGAGCATCGAATGAGACCGATCCCATGCCCCAAAAGTGTTCCCTCCCAGAAATATGCGCGTTTTATGAAAGTGAAGTACACCAAACACACACATATTTTAATCTTTTAAATGGCTCTCCTGAACAAAACTGGTTTTTACCCTTAGGTCCCTGTCCCCGCGTCACATATGTTTATTTTGGAGATCAGACTATTTATATGACTGTTATAAAGGATTTTTTTAAAGGCGCGTGGCACCGCATATATTTACAAAAAAAAAGTAAATATACCGAACCCAAGCTTGCTATCTCTATCTCTAATAATCTTTTAGACTTGGCCGTTTAAAATTTCGAGGTGTGTGGGTGGCGGTGCGTGGTTCCAAATACACTGTGCATAAACTTGACCAACTCTAACATACTCTGTAGATTTCAGGATGATCAGACTACTATTATGTCTACTATGACGGTTTATGTAAAAAGGGTCGTTTTACATTTTGTGATGTGAAGACGAGCCCACGCCCCTTTTTAAAAACTTGATTCCTGTTTATGCATATCTCTAGGTCAACTGTAATCTATTCTGAAAACGCCATGACAGTCAGACTACTATTATGGGTTTTGAGTAGGGGCATGGCCCCCACTTGTTTTAAATAGATTCATTATTAACACATCTCATTTCTGGAAAACGCCCAGAAAAAATTTTCAGTGTGTGTTCTTTTAATTGGTCGACCTTTCCAAAAAACCGTTCAGTGGATGATAAATGCAACTGAACAATATCCATATGACCATGTAACTGGCAGCTTTATTTGCGCCTAACCCTTTTTGCGTGAAAACTATATACTTAGTAGAGACATAAATACTGTTACAACATTGAACACACCCATTTCAATAGTAGAACTGAACATTCCCCGTTAATGTCATGTGGGTTTTAAAGGCCAACCTCAATATCGTTAGTCTGAAACGGTATTTTAAAATTGTTTCAACTTTCATCATGGAGTGGCCAGATAATGAGAACCGTATCGCTGTAATAGCGCTTTTCAAGTGTGAAATGGGATTAGCCACATGTTTGTCTACCGATGCATAAAACAGTTTGAGGAGACTGGAGATGTAAAAGGCCGCCACCGGTCGAGCCGCGCACGCTCTGTTCGAACACCGCATGTCATCAAAGCCGTTAAATCAAGAACTCACAGAAATCCGCTCCGAAATCAGAAAATCATGGCCCGTGAGATGAATATCACGCAAAAGTCCATGAGTCGAATCATTAAAAAACAGTTGGGACTTGGGGCTTTCAAACGACGTACCAGACATTTATTGACTGCAGCTTTTAAAAAAATAGAATTGAAAATGCAAACGTCTTTTGGTGAAGCACGCTGATAACTTGCACAGAGAAATTTTGTTCACCGATGAAAAAATTTTTACCGTTCAGGAAAAATTTATTAAGAAATATGAAAGAGTGAATGTGCGGTCATCTAAGGAAGCATTTGAACTGATCCAAAGGGTGGAAAAGGGTCATCGCCCAGCTTCAGTCATGGTTTGGTGGGGTGTCTCTCACGATAGGGTTACTGACCTGCATTTCTGCGAACAAGGAGTCAAAACATCGGCCAAAGTTTACCAAGAAACCGTTTTGGAAGCTGTTGTGAAGCCTCTTAACAATTCCCTGTTCCAAAACCAGCCATGGACTTTCCAGCCGGACTCTGCGCCGGCCCATAAGGCTAAATCGTCCCAGGCCTGGCCTCGAAACAATTTGCCAGCGTTTATTTCCTCTTAAGAGTGGCCCTCAGGCAGTTCAGATTTCAACCCATTGGATTACAAATTGTGGACGGTTTTAGAGGACAAGGTTTGTCACAAAAAATACCCCAACATTGGATCTCTTAAGACTGCTTTGGTTCGAGCTGTGGTCAATTTTCCAATAAACGAGGTTCGTGCAGCTATTGACGATTGGTCAGTGCGACTTAAGGCGTGTGTAAAGGCAAAAGGCGGACATTTCGAATAAGTAGATTCTTTTTGGATACAATATACCTCAATAAATATATTAAAAAATATTTGGTCCTAAAACGTTCAGTACTTTTTATTTTACAGCATAAAACGTGTGTAACAGTGTTTATGTCCCTACAAAGTAAAAAATCAAAATTTAAACAGGGCCGGCACTGAATTCTGGATGTGAAAATGAGCCAATTGAAAACTGGATTTTGAAATTTTAAATAACGTCATATCTGGCCGGTATTTTTCACACATAATTATCATAGATCTTTTATATGCTGCTGCTAGTAGAATAACAATAAATCTTTAAATAAATCTTTTTGCAATTTGGCTTAAGTTTTCATTGTTTCTCCGGCAAAGTCAAATTGCAAACAATATTAATTTTTGGCTTTCATTGTTATTTTACTGGAAGCAGTATATAAGGGGTCTATGGCAACTGTAAGTTAATCGCCACGGCTTCGGTGGCATACGAGGGTTGCTATATATATTTCATACATTTCCATTGAAAAGTTTGAAATTTTTAGCTTTTTCCAGCATTTTAATTGGAAGCTATGCTTTTTCGATAATAACATTAATGCTGCGGCTAAAATGATAGAAATAATAATTTTATTTGGAATGAAGGTGTTTATTCCAACTAAAATTATGTCGGTTAAACCAGCCAAACAGTTGGTTTAATCAGACATGCAGGCATGCTGTCAGATCTAAAGAGGAGGCGTTTAGAAATTGGCGTTTTAACAAAAACGCAAATATTGAACTGCTGCGTAAACAGGCAAGAACTTCGTGTGCCAGAGTGTTTAGGCGTGAAGTTTCTTTATGAGCAACAACTCCGCACAAAAGTTCTTAGTTCTCCCAGGGGAAGTAAGAGCTATTGGTCGTTTGTAAGGAGAGTAAAGGATAGTTCTTTATCTATACCAACTCTTGTTAAAGACGATCAGACATTCACTGACCCGGTTGATAAAGCTAACCTATTGGCTGAAAAGTTCGCAGGAAATTCTTCCTTGCCGGAAAGCAATCAACCACTCCCCGTGATCAAAAACGTATCTAGTTCCATGTCTGAGATATTTTTTCGAACTCGTGGAGTTAAAAGGGTTATTGCGAATCTCGATATAAGTAAGACCCCGGTCCCAGATGATATCTCGGCACTTGTCCTATGTAAGTGCTCTTCGACGCTAGCCCGTCCATTACGCAACCTTTTTAACCTTGCTTATCGTGCAGGAGTCTTCCCAGCGTGTTGGAAGGTTGCGAACGTCCTGCCGATCCCTAAAAAGGCTGAAGCCAATAATCCTGCGAATTATCGGACCATTGCGATTTGCTCTGTGCTCTCCAAGGTAATGGAGAGCATGGTAAACCACCATCATGTGGGGTATCTGGAGTCCAATGACCTACTTAATAATCGGCAGTATGGCTTCCGTAGAAATCGCTCTACGGGAGACCTGATGACTTTCCTATCGGAGCGTTGGAGTCGGTCCATCCACCACTTTGGTGAGAGTAAGGTCGTGGCTCTAGATATCTCCAAGGCTATTGACAGAGTCTGGCACGATGCTCTCTTATCAAAGCTGATCGCATTTGGTGTCGGTAATACTTTTGCTCGATTTACATCGAGCTTTCTTAGAGATCGCACTATAAGAGTTGTTGTAGATGGGTTCTCATCCAACAAACATAGGTTGACCGCAGGTGTACCACTCTGTTCTTTCTCCATCTTTATTTCCTATTTTCATTGACGATCTTTTGGGTGAAGCCAATCTACTCTTTCGCGGATGACAGCAACCTCTGTCATTCGTATTCATTCGACCGTAGGCCAAGTCTTCAAGATATTGAGGACACAAGGCGAATTATGGATGGCCGGGATTTACAGGCCATTTCCGAATGGGGTCGAGTGAATAGAGTCGATCTAAATGCGCGTAAGACACAGTGCTGCTTGTTGCCTCACAAGCGATTCGCTGACCCAACAATATCGTCAATTTCTATCGATGGTACGGATATCGAACAATCGGATGAAAATACAATGTGACGCTCGTTGGGAGAGGCATGTATTCGAAGTGTCGAAAGAAGCACTCAAGTGTATAGGCATTCTAAAGCGGGGCAAGAAATATTTCACTCCTTCTGATCTCTTCGATATCTATACAACCTACATGCGGCCAAAGATGAAATACAACTCCCATATATGGGCAGGTGCTCCAAAATCATCCTTGGAGCTAGTTGATCATGTCCAAAGGAGGGCGATGGTGTTGATAGGTGATAGTAGGGTATCCAACTCTATTGTCACCTGGTGCATCGTCGGAATGTGGGTTGTGTGTCGCTATTCTATCGTTACTTTCATGCTGTGTGTTCTTCAGACATTCGTCCTCTTATTACTGACGTGAGGATGTTCGGCAGGGATACACGCTTTTCCAGGAATTCACACCCGTTTCTCATCGATTGGCCGATTGACCGCACTATACACAACAGATTTAATTCGTTTTTCGCCCGTACTGTCCGTATGTGGAATCGAATTCCGGCGAATGTATTTCCCTCCTATTACGACATCCAGAAATTGAAGTCAAATGTCAACAAATATTACTCTCTCTTTTCCCCTTGAACTCCCTTACTTTCCACTCACCAACGCAATGCATCGCATGTAAAGGGGAAAACCCCTGAGTGTTGGTCATCAGAAAAAAAAACGGCCGCTGTGCTAGAAAACATTCGTGCCGTGCGGGAACTGATAATGCAAGATCGTCACGTGACATACCGTGAGATAGAGGCATCCTTGGGCATTTCTTCCACTAGCAAACATTCGATATTGCATAAACACCTGGCCGTAAAAAAGGTTTGTTCTCGTTGGATCGCTCAAAAAAGGCTACTGTCGATTAGTGCAGAGAAATTTTGAAAAAATACGATCACGGTGCTTCAAAAAACTTTAATAAGATCGTTACAGGTGACGAATCATGCATCTATGAGTATGAGCCCGAAACAAAACAGCAATCGACCGTGTGGTTCTTCGAAGATGAGCCAAATCCAACGAAAGTTGTTCGTGGAAGAAGCACTTCGAAGCAAATGGTCGCCTGTTTCAACGACAAAACTGGTCATGTGGCAACTGTTCCGCTTGAGCAACGTAGGACGGCCAATTCTGAGTAGTACACCACAATTTGTTTGCCTGGAGTCTTCGGAGAAATTCGAAAAACGAACAAGAGAAGACGAATCATTGTGCACCATGACAATGCGAGCTCTCACACATCGGCTCAAATTAGCGCCATTCTGACCGGCCAAAACGTCGAATTGATGGGTCATCCGCCGTACAGCCATGACTTGGTAGCCAATGACTTCTTTCTATGCCCGCAAATCAAGAAATAATGCGTGGTCAACGATTTTCGTCGCCAGAAGATGCTGTAGAAGCGTTCAAAAACCATGTTTTAGAGGTGTCTTGAACGGAGTGGAAAAAGTGCTGCGACAATTGGTTTGAGCGCATGTAAAAGTGTATAAATCATGCTGGAGAATAGTTTGAAAAACAATAAAACCATTTTTGATGATAAACATTAGCATTTTCATTATTAGGCCAGAATTATATATAGCAGCCCTCGTAGGTATAAACACACTCCTGTACCCCCATGATATGAACAAGGTTATAAAAGCCATATCGAAGTATAGCACAACTGATTATAATGTAAATATGATTGTCACAATATGCCACCTGACTATCGCACCAGCCAACCGAAAAAGAAAACGACAACTGGTGTCACACACATTAAATGGTCGTTTTCGACCGGCCATCTACTTCTTGGCTCTCAACTTGTTGTCGCATAAAACTTTTATTACCAACATTTTTCTACAGCTATCCCGCTGCCACGCGCCGCTGTTGATGTCTTGTTTACCACTCAGTTGGAGTATTTGTCTAAAATATGTGAGTGGGAGCGTCGGTATGTAACTTTGGCTTATTTACACATTGGACCCTTGAGACATGTGACGTTGAGGCGCACATACGCCGGTCATGTGGACATGTATTGCCTCCTGCACCAACGTACGCTCACTCACTCGTTTGGTTTCGTGGTTGGTCTTATTTAGTTGTGTTCCTTCAACCGCATAATAAAAGTCTATTTTCTTGTCTCCGTTTGTCTTGACGTTATTCCTTTTCCCCTCTCCACACACACTAAGAAGCTTCTTTTATGTGGGTTTACTAAATAGTTGAATAGAGAGGAGGAGGAATAGGAGTACGAATCCTAGTTGTCGACTGGATTTTGTGCAGGGGTGGTGTGGAAGTTATTTTCCAGGTCCTTTTTCATGCGGTTCCCTTCAGTGCTTCTTGTTTATTAAATTTGTTCATGTGTCTCATGTCTTTTCCTCAATCTACGCGTAGCTCATGTTCTGCCAGGCTGAACGTTGGTAGGAAATTGCTTCGTTGTCTAGTAGCTGTAGGTGCTGCATTTACAAAATGTAATTTATGGATAGTGAAAGTTTAGTTTAGTAAAGTTTATGGTTTTGTCAAAGAGATCTTTTGAGTGCACACACATTCATTCGTTTCAAGTACATTTGTCTTTTTCCCACAAAAGCAAGCCGAGCAGAAATACCTAAAGAAAAGAAGGGAGAAACACAAGGAAAATCCAAAGTGTATTCAGTTTAAGCCAGTTCCATGTCTCTGGTTTGGTTAAGTTGTTTGGTTTGGAGAAACTACAAGATTTTGCAGAAAGTTTCGGTGAAGCTTTCAAGGATGTGCCAAGAGTACGAGTATTTAATTTAAAATCAACTACAATCTCCTCACAACACCTGATATTGAAAGTTTTCCCTAGAACTTTAGTGGAGAAAAAATCTTTCTATGCAAAGAGTGAGAGAAATAAATGTAAAGTATTTACAATAGGCATTTTGCTATTAATTTTGGAACACACAGAGAACAGATTTGCTGCCACAACTGAATTTTTTGGCCAACCGAAAGATTGAGGTTACAGACCCCTCGAGTATACTATTCAGAACAACCGAATGTAAGTTGATGCTACGTAATTTTCAGTTATTGTAACTATAAAATCGGAACCTTCTATAGTGTCGAACCTTCAGAACAGAGTTTTAGAATAAACCAAAAAAATTTAAATTTTATTCAGAGGCAAAAAATGCACGCAGAGAAAAAGTATGGTTGAGGTGACAATATTCGAAGAGGATAATACCATTGTTGGGTATATGGTTGTGCTACAACAATATTATGATCCTCACGACAATAGTATGATTCAAATTCAACCATACTATGATCCTCAGAACAATAGTGTGATTCACACATAACCATACTATGATTCCCACAACCATAGTATGATCCTCTCATATACAACCATAGTGTTATTCATATACAACCATAGTGTTATTATCACAACCATAGTATGAGTCACACGCAACCATATTATGATCCCTACAACCATAGTATGATCACACACAATTATACTATGATCCCCAATATAATTTATTAGGATTGGTTTAAGTTTTCAACAATAGATTTGAATTATGAAAACTATTCAAAAATACATTAAATTCTTAATAATAGGAGTGACTTATTTCATAGTAGAAAAAATAAGTTTGAATAATCGTAAGCGTTTTAATTAAAAATATTTCAGTTTAACAGAGTCCAAGCCCAGCTTGTTTAAAAAATTTGTATTTCGATAAAAAAAGTACTATTATTGCATTATATCCGTACCAATAACATTTGTTCTTAAAAGCATATTTAAATGAAGAAAACTTACAATCATACAGTATGATTGCTGTAATCATATTACTGTTAACATAAAACGCAAAACACAATACTTTTGTCACACTAAAAGTATTTGTCACACCAAAAGTATAACCATATTTTCATTTTTAAATTTGGCAAAAATACTATTGTTACATTTCAACAATATTAACATTGCAGCAATTAAACTATTGTCAAAAATAAATTCAGTCAACAATGATATTGTTGTGACGAACATACTTTTATTGCGGAGAACATATTATTATTGCCGTGATCATGTAATAACCATGTTTTTTCTCTGCGTGTGTGTGCCTACACTATTGAAGTACTGGTATGGAGGGATATGACGAGGAAAAAGTAGAAACGATGATGTCATAACCATCAGTTTTGGCTACCAATAATTTTACTAAATTCTGTCGGTATAACCGACTTTTCGGCTGTGAGAATCGTAATATTATTGTAGGTACCATCTTATGATTATTCGAACCAAGCAAACATGAATACTGTGGAGTGTTAGTGATTGCAACAGAAAGTCGGTTTATCCAACCGCATTTTTGTAGTTCGGACCGATTTCTACGTGTAGTACACAAAGAAAAAAACAGTTGGAAATCGGTCCGAACTACAAAAGTTCGGTTTGATATTTCGACTTTCTGTTACAATCACCAACATTCCATTGGTATGGATATTGACACGGCTTTTCTTACCATAAGGTGGTAGCTACAATAATATTATGATTCTCACAGCCAATAAGTCGATTATACTAACCGAATTCAATAAAACTATTGGTTGCTACAACCAATGGTTATGACAACCTACCAATTGTGAAGTACATCTTACTTTGATACAAATAATTGATGGCGACAACAAACGAATTTGTTGTAGTTACCAAACTCCGTCTCAACAAAAGTTCGGACTTTGTCGGGGGCGAATGATTTAATTTAGAAATGAAAGACTTAGGTGATTGTAGTAAGTTCGGAAAAGGAAGGCCTACGTAGGTCGGAGGTATATTTTATGGGCTAAGGAAATTTTGATTTTGCCACGCTATACCAAGCGAAAATATTTTGAAAGTAGTAAATATTTCTTCGTTTTGACGAATTGTCGCAATAAGATGTCTTATGTGTATTTTCGTAGAACATTTTAACATCCTAAGATTTGAGAGCCCTTTTCTTCCGTTTTTTAATCAAATTATTCAAATGTTTTTAAAAATGTTCATTTTTGAGTAAAATTGTTTTACTAAATTAATTTATCGTCTAAATAAAACCATAATCATTTTTAGATGAACTGTCTCCTTTTGTCCTTTTACCAAAAAAATTCTTTTAACTAAATTTAATGAATATGGTTGGTTTACTCGTGAATGCAAACCAAAAGCGACACAAGGGGAGATTTAAATATTCATTTTTTTCTAGCCATTGTTTTAAATAATCTACAAAGTATGACCGATACCAAAGTAAGTGTTTCTAATCGAATCTGTAGGCAAGACTTCAAGCATTCATTTCAGATATTTGGTGTCACATTAACCATAAAGTTACCAGAAATTTTAAGGTTTCAAATTCCACTGAGTGGAGAAAAATATCATAATCTGTTTTTTTTTAAATTTTAAATTAAAATGAAATGTTTTGACTCACTTTAGCAATTTGATACATAAAATCGTTCCACTTGTACAGGGTGGATCGCTGTAATTTGCTTTTTCGGGAATGAAATAAAAAAAAATTATAAACCATAGAAAAATTGTTTATATTTTAATTATATTGAACAGAGAGGGAATTTTTAAATTACATTGTATATATAGGGTGATCCATCTAGAGGTATTTTTTAGATCAAAAAAAAATTATAAACATTCAAATCAAGTATGGAATCTTTATTGAAAGGACATTTTATGGCGTTTATTTTTTGTAAATAATTATATTCACATGTCGGCAACTGTATTTTTGAACTGAGCGTTCGGTGAGAAACGGAAAGATCCGCTGTTTTTGACCAAAATTTTGTTCAGTGATGAAGCCCATCTCTGGCTCTACGGCAAAGTCAATTAACAGAATTGCCGCATTTGGGCTGAAGAGTAACAAGAAGTGTTTCAAGAGGTGCCATTATACCCAGAGAAAACCAATGTTTGGTGCGGTTTATAAGCTGGTGGAATCAACGGTGCATATTTTTTTAAAAATGATGATGGCCGGAACGTGCTCGCTATCGCGCCATGATATCGATCTTTATGCTACCGGAAATTGAAGCCCGCAATCTTGACGACACTTGGTTTCAACAGGACGGTGCCACTTGCCATACAGCTGCTCAAACAATGGATTCATTGAGAGCTCATTTCGAAAAGCAGGTAATTTCACGTTTTGGACAGGTGAGTTGGCCGCCTAGATCGGGTGATATCACACCTCTGGACATTTTTCTTTGGGGTCACGTAAAGTCCAAAGTCAAGGCTAATAAACCAGCCATACCGGTCGAAATGCTCAAACGAGTAATCCAAAATTGGAGCCTCAGAATAGAAACCCTGAGGCGTAGTTGCAGCCAAAAATTTTAAGGAAATTATATTCCAAAAATAAATGCCATAAAATGTCGTTTTAAATTAAAAATAAAGATTCCACACGTGACTTGAATTTTTATATATTTTTTTTTGTTCTGAGAAATACCTCTAGATGAATCACCCTATACAAACTTTTTTAGATTCGAAAATAAAAACCAAACCGACATAGTTATGGAAGAGCTTCTAGACACCTCACTAGACAAGATGACATACAAACCAAAATTATTAACGAAATATGTGGACGATCTCTTTGGAATTTTTAAGAAAAAAGAAATTAAGAACACTCTGGATATACTCAACTCATTTAACAGGCAAATACAGTTTACAATGGAGATGGAACAGGACGGAAAATTACCATATTTAGATTCAATAGTTGGTCGACAAGGTCAGTTACTAAAATTAGATTGGTACCAACAACCTACAGCTTCTGGCAGACTTATTAACTTTAGTTCAAAGCATCCTAGACGAGTAATTATTAATACAGCGACTAACTTCATCAATAGAATTTTAGATATTAGCGACATAGAGTTTCACAAACATAATTTAGTAAAAATTAGAACCATTTTAAGGCCAAATGACTTCCCACACAAAACCATCACAGACGATGACATTCACAGGGATCTTAACATTCCGACAGTAACTGATGAAATAAAACGTCTTGCAACCAAACACGCGCAAAGACTATTGTTGCATAAAAATCCAGAAGTGCAACATATGATCAGAAACCCTATACAGAACAGAAGGCTGAGAAGAACACTACCCGAAGACTTAGTCCGAGCTGAATAAAATATAATTCCTTTCATTTATCGGAATAGCCAGTGGGCTATATCCGAGAACAATGTGATATATATTGAAATGTAAATTACTAGATGAGTCTTTATTGTACTCAGTTGTAATAATAAAGAATGAAAAAAAAATCACAGACCTACTAAACAAATGGAAATCAAAATCCAATTCCTCAGCTGTCATCGCAGAACCTGTAACAAAAATTTATAAACCAACAAAATATATACCGGGTTTTTCAGAAAGGCTTAGCCATTCCAACATTTATAACAAAGACCAATATCAACTTGCACTAAAGACACACAGTACAGTAAACAGTTTATTTAGCAGGACAAAATCTCCAATAAATAACCAAGATAAATCAGACGTTGTACTCGTATACCAAATAAAGTGCAATGGTGACAAGTCCGACATATGCCAAAAGGTATATGTCGGCACTACTAAAACTAAACTCAAGGCAAGAATTTCGTCCCACAAATCTGACCTAAAAGCCATAAATTGGCCCATAGAACAAAAGACCCCACTTGCGGCCCACTGTACATTGACTGGACATAAGCCTGACTTTACCGACGTAAAAATTGTAGCGCAAGAGAGAAATTATAGAAGAAGATACACTCTCGAAATCCTTAACATTATTGAGAGGAGAATTAATTACAAAGCGGACACAGATGGGATCGCACACATACATAGAAATGTGGTGCATAAGCACAGACGCAAGCTGAAGAGTAACACAAAAATCAGTTGACAGCGATAATCAGACGGACGACATTGTTTTGT
Source organism: Hydrotaea diabolus (assembly GCA_963513945.1). Taxonomy (NCBI): domain Eukaryota; kingdom Metazoa; phylum Arthropoda; class Insecta; order Diptera; family Muscidae; genus Hydrotaea; species Hydrotaea diabolus. The sequence continues at coordinate 152,729,464 of OY740718.1, read as the reverse complement.
TAATGTAATTATTTTTTAAATATTGTGTTAATGTTTTGTTTATTAAATGTAATCATGTTTTGTATTTTGTTAGTAACAACCCCTGAAGATGATTGACGAAGTCAATCGAAATATTGGGATAAATAAAACTTAAACAACACAGAACAACGAGTTTAAATAAATGACCTCAAGCCGAAAAATAATTTTATAAAATAACAACACTAAAGGTCAACTAATCACTTACAACAATAAAAATCAAGTTTAAAGCAAACCTGCTTTTAAGTCGATTAGCAAAATAAATATTTTAAATCGTTAAATATGAAAATTAAATAAAAAATCTTATTTCAGTCATATAACCGAATACATAAAATTAATCAATGTCCAAATTCAGTTTCAGTATTCAGATTCAGTATTAGTATTCAAGTATTAGTATTCAATATTAATCAATTCCAATAATCATCCTTATTTGTCAGAGTTACCGATACTTTGTCTCTTCAACCGATACCGTCAATTTCCACTGCTGAAAATTGTCATATACCTCATCAACATTCGGTTCTAGCGCTAGAATACCTGGATATTTTGTGCAAATCATCATCATTCGGTTGGCAAATAATTCGGTTGTGGCAACAAATCTGTTTTCTTTGTGTGGGAAAAAGTCGTATTAATCGGCAAAAGTCAGTTATAATCGAATTGTTTACATCAACAAAATGTTAAAATACGTTTTTCTCGATTTTTTGGCATGGCCGATCAATAAGCTGTTAGTACAGTAAGATGATCATGTTGATAAAATTGTGATATTTCGAACCAAATAGCCATAATGATTGTAAACATTTCGTGATGGCAACGGAAATGCCTCTTTTGCAACCAAACCATTGTAGTTCCAGCCAATTTCCAACAAATTTATTCTCTGTGTGAAGACTGTGGGCGGTTTTTAAAAATTATGATTTTTTTTTTCGTGGTCCAAAGTTCTAAATATTTTTTCCTATAGATTTTGCCCATCTAAGCATGAAAATTTAATTTTAAAAAATCTTGCTCTGATTAAGTTTTTAGGATAGGCCTCCTAAGCAGGAAAATTAATTTTAAAAAATCTTCCTCTGATTAAGTTTTTAGGATAGAATTTTTGGATTTTTTTTTACGATTTTTTTATGAGTTGCCTCAGCATTATGGACCATAACACCCAAACGCTATTACTGAATGCACAATGTAAATTGCCAGTCTCACCTAAACGTAAACTTAATTTGACATTTCTTTGTTTTAGTGTCAAATTAAAATGCATTTCTTGCACTTAGTAATTTTCTTTGCTTAGAATAATCGATAAAATGTGTCCACAATCAGGAGATTTCCGAGCGAAATTCAGTAAACCGAGCCTGTAGGAAATGTCAAAGCAACTGTTTCTGTCCGACTCGCCGTCGTGCCTAACAATCGAACATCTCAAAGTTTTTTTTAACACGCTTACAAGGTTCAATTAACTTAAGAGCTTAAGCCTACAGATCATTTAAAGCGTTGTCAACAAGCGGACTGGTTGTTGAAATGACAGAAGTAAAAGGCTACTTTCGATCCCCCAAAAGCTGGTTCTAAGCACCAGATCGACCCGAAGGAGAAATTCTTCGGCCAAGGGCTGTTACCCCGGCGCTATGTTTTTTTAAATAACCAACACTCAGGGGACGCCCCCTATACATGCGGTGCATTGCGTTGGCGAGTGGATCGAGGGGGGGGGGGGGGAGAGGGAGTAATGTTTATTGGCACATTTGTGTCGCTACAACAACATTAACCTGTTGTAGTTAACAAGCAGAATTGCCACATTTGGGCAAATGAGAATGCAGTGATTGTTGAAAAGCCAATGCTGATACGTGACAGCGCATAGAGGAAGGGACTTAAGGGTAAAAAAATCCATTTTCATTTTTTTTTCTTTTTTTGATGTGGACAACATTTGAGCATCGAATGAGAACGATCCCATGCCCCAAAAGTGTTCCCTCCCAGAGATATGCGCGTTTTATGAAAGTGAAGTCGGCGGTTCTAAGCGCAAATAGAAAGGGACCTTATCTTTAAAATGGCTCTCCTGAACAAAACTTTTCATCAGCTTTTCACTTTTTTTTTTGATGTGGACAACATTTGAGCATCGAATGAGACCGATCCCATGACCCAAAAGTGTTCCCTCCCAGAAATATGCGCATTTTATGAAAGTGAAGTCGACGATTCTAAGCGCAAATAGAAAGGGACCTAATCTTTAAAATTGCTCTCCTAAACAAAACTGGTTTTTAATCTTAGGTCCCTTTCTTTTTTGCGCGTCACATATACGAAAGCGACTGTTTGGTGCGCCTTATGGGCTGGCGCGTCATCAAGCCGCACTTCTTAGAAAATTAGGTCGAACAAGCAGTTACCGTGAATGGTGTTCGCTATCGCGAGACAATAACGGACTTCTTAAGGGCAGAAATTGAGCATATTGAACTGGACGATATGTGGTTCCAACAGGATGTTGCCACTTCTCACACAGCCAATAAAACAAGGGCGCTAGAAAATCAATGGCCGCATTATCTAACGTCGTGGCAATGTTAATTGTAATATACCAGCACGTGAGGAGTTCTGAGCATAACTGACTTTATTAGATCATTTCAATCTTACATTTCATATGTCATGTTTCTTATTCTGTGCGGAGATGCCAGATTTTCCAATGTTACCATTGCAGAAAAAAGCAAATATCCAACATTAATTGACCGCCACGATCTTGCCATTTGATATCGTTGGACTTTTTTCTTTGGGGATATTTAAAAGAAAAAGTGTACGTCAATAATCCAAGGTTAATTCAAGAGCTAATGGATGAAATAATTCGGCACATTAACGACATAAACCTCCATTATGTCTTAGAATCATTGAAAATACGGACTATGCGATAAAGGTATGTCACCGAAGCTATGGGAAGCATTTGACCGATATTTTGCTTCACACATAATAATTGTAATGGATCTTTCTTTTATAATTAAGTATATTAATTTAAGTCTCTAAAAACTTTTTATTTTATTTACAATTAACATCGTGCGTTTTAGTTGGACCACATTTATTTTCCCAAGGCTACAATATTATAATTCTCACACTGCATGTAATTTAGCCTGCAGCTCTTTAAACTGGGCGATAAAATGTTTACTTAACTAACTAAATTTTAGGCAAATTTAATATATTCAATACAAATACATAAAGTCAAAATAAAATGATATGCATTTGGCCTACGATGGTGAATGCCAGGCGTTAAATTACACAGCCTTGGGCCATAATTTGAAAAGCTATACCGATTCAGTTGTTTTCCCCTTTTTTTGTATTTTTTTCTAAGACTCATTTGAACAATGATAATAATTAGTTTGAAATTGTGATAACTAAATAGCCGCAATAATACGATAAAAATAGAATACGAACAATATCACAATTGCATCGCTTACAGCAGCACATTCAGCGGCTCTAAAGCCACTGCATGTGATAATGACCGAAATATTTTCATTTCCATCGTTTGGTTTAAAAACGATGGGGAAACACGAAAAGGGGGAAACCGGTTTTTTTTGTAAAAATACTGTTTTGTGTTATTGTGTAAAAATGAGCTAAAAACTATAAAAGGACACACATACAACTACCACAAATATACATATCTATACGCTCATTTATAGATATGGCTGCAGAGATGCTGCGGATACGGATACAAAACAATTTGTGTAGATGTGTGGACACACATCCACACACTCTCTCGCACTCATACAGATTCAAAGGCAGTGTTGATTCGTTTATCTGTGTTTATGTGTGTGTGCATGTGTGGATAAATACTACAATTGATATAAAACTAAAACACACAAAAAGTAAACACATACCATTGAGCAAATGTTTTTACGCACATGTATGTGTACGAGTATATACACGGAAAAAAAATTAATGTTTAGCTCGTTTGTTTTTTTTTCGGTCTGTTGCTTTTACACATTGAACAGGGATTAACCGGCACAATACCTCTTGCTTCTATATTTAAATAGAAGACAAGTTTTTAACAAAATGGCAAAGTGACATTGATTTTCGTGGCTGCACACTGTTTTTATCATAATTTCTGGTCCGTAACAACCCTCTTGAGAAAGCTCTGCTGCAATGTTGAAAGTAAAACCGAACTCTATCAAGCCAGGCTCTCCCCAAACGAATGAGAACTACTGTTGTAAACTTTACTTTTCAAGTTTTCTTCACACAATTGCCCACGAAAATACAACTTACCTTTGCCACCTCTAAATGTGGAGTCTCACATCAAAACCAAATTTTATTAATACGTTGAAAGAGCTTAAACACTGGTTTATTCTCCGACAAAATCATTAACATTTCACATGTCAATAAGCAGTAAAAGTGCCTACTTTTTATAAAATTGATAGATATCTCTTTATCTAAAACGTTTAAACTCGGTTAGTATACAAAATATTTGATTTTTTCGTTTTTTTTATTGTTGTGGGCTAATTTGGCTGTTTGCAGCTACAGACAATATGTGAAGAGTAAAAAAATCAATTTTCATTTCTTTTCTTTTTTTATGTGGACAACATCTGAGCATCGAATGAGACCGATCTCATGCAGCAAAAGTGTTCCCTCCCAGAGATATGCGCGTTTTATGAAATTGAAGTCGTCGATTCTATGCGCAAATAGAAAAGGACCTAATCTTTAAAATGGCTCTCCTGAACAAAACTTTTCATCAACTTTTCACTTTTTTTTGATGTGGACAACATCTGAGCATCGAATGAAACCGATCCCATGCCCCAAAAGTGTTCCCTCCCAGAGATATGCGCGTTTTATGAAAGTGAAATCGACGATTCTAAGCGCAAATAGAAAGGGACCTATTCTTTAAAATGGCTCTCCTGAACAAAACTGGTTTTAACCTTAGGTCCCTTTCTATTTTGCGCGTCACATATAGTAGAATAGAGGGTGGAGCGTGGAAATTTACTTTTTTGCCCTGCAGGCTGGGGCGGCACTGTTGGTCGAAGGGAGTGGAGAGCGTGAGGGGCTTATAGTTATAGCTGACCGGAGATTTTTATTCGTCTGCCTTTCAGTTGTCATCTTGCATTGGACACGTGAGGAGAGGTCATTTTATGTTAAAGCGTAAATGCGCACTAGATAATTGCAGTGCAGCGTGCTTTTCGTTAACGATTCGCTGTTCCCCCACGCGGACGTGTTCCTGGGCGGCAATCAATTTTAAATTGTGTAAATTCATTGATAACAGTAGGGAGTGTGTCATGTGTACGAAGGGGACCGGTGAGCAGGATTACAAGACCACAAAACATCGAGAAATTTAGAGCAGCAGAACTTCAATCTCCGAAACGCTCTGCCTGGAAGCTCTTGGCATTTTTAGATGTTCTCTCCACCGGATTTTTAATGATGAGCTGAATTTTCACCAGTATAAAATGCGCGAGGTCCAACAATCGTCTGCACGGGACTATTTGACACGGCGGACCTCTTAAAAAGACATTTTTGAAACTATACCTCGTGAGCCAATGTTGTTCTTTTCTGATGTGGCACATTTTCACCTCAGTGACTGTATAAACAAACAAAATATGCGTTACTGGAGTAAAAGAAACCCCAGGGACCTCTACATTCGGTCACTGTGTAGTGGGCCATATCACGAGTAGGCATTATTGCCCTTTACTTTTCCAGGATAACCATCTTGCCGTAACTGTGAACTCCGAACGGTACTTGACTATGATACAGGATTTATTTCAGCCGCCTCTTGAGCAAATGCAATTTGAGGATACATGATTCCAACACTGATTTGCCACTGCACACACAGCGAGGGTTACCTTAAATTGTTTGAGGCAAATGTTTACTGGACGGCTTATCTCTTTGAGGGTGATGTGAACTGGCCGGCATGCTCACCACGCTGACCCATGCGATTTTTTCCTTTGGGACTAACAGAAGTTGAAGGTGTATGTCAAGCGTCCCAGCACCTTGGAAGACCTAATTAACAATATTGAGGCTGAAATTGGCAGAATACCAGTCGACATGCTTATTGGAGTTCATGAAAACCTCAAAAAGATATGCAGCAGTGTGTAGATGGCGTAGATCGACATTTACCAGATCCACTATTAAAAACCATGAAATTTAAAAATTCCCTTACTGTTCAATATAAATTAAATATATAATTTATTTTTCTAAGCTTCATATTTTTTTTATTTCATTGCTAAATAAGAAAATGTCCACCCTGTATATATAACTAGCTGAACTCGGCCTTCTTTGCAGGTCCTTAAAACTAATGCCACGCATTTATTTATGAAATCATAATAGTCATTGGAATTGAATGTTGATCCGATGGCCGTACCAGTACAAATAGGAACCGAAATTGGATGCAATCAGAACAATTACGTCTTAAAACATTATCGTTATTGTCTTGATTATTGTGGAAATCGGGTGCCGTTAATGCTGGTTTGTATCCACATCTTATATATAAATTAATTAAAACTCAATAATAATTCGTCGGTTTATCGGTTGTTAACCAATTCAATATAAATTCATGCTGTGTGAGCCCGCCTTCTGCAGTAAGAATGATTCAACGCTATTATTTTGATGCCCAATATACTAGAAAATGAGCGGGAAGCGGAAAGAATAACACTTTTCCATTTTCTATTTATTTCATGGGCGCTCTAATGTACAACATATTTTCTGTAAATAAACAAGTAAAACGTCGTTACCAGGCCAAACCTTATGTTCCCCCCGCCGGCCCCTGCACTATGAAGCAAAATAACCTTATATAAGGTTAACTTAACCATAAATGTTTTAACAATGCATTGTTTTTAACAATGGAAATTGTTAGTATTACAATTGCATAGTTAACTTATTAAAGCAATAAGTTATTCAATTTAACAATGAAATAGTTAATATTATCAACTATGAAGTTTGTTATAAAGGGTGGTTAAATTAAAAGGGCCGGTCGTGAATGTGAACCACAGGCAAAAGTCAAGTTTTTTCTGCATTTTATTAGATATTTCTCAATTTCAGACTAATTCAATTTAAACCATGGAAAGATACAAGCGAGCAACGCGTTAAAGTTAGAAACATATTTCACCAATTTTTTAGTTGATTCTGAAAAAGAAACAACAAAAAGGTCTCGAACGAAATTAGTGGAATATATTTTTTCCGTCAAATTAATCGTCCAAATGTGCGTACAATCGGAAAAATCGTGCAAAAATTTAAGCAAACCGGGTCTGCAGGAGATGTGAAAACACCAGTACATGCTAGTACAGCTCGTACTGCAGAAAATATTGCTGCTCTTAGCGATAGTGTGGCTGAAGAGCCGTCGCCCAGCTCAACTTGTCGTCGTGCTCAACAATTGCACCTCTCCGCTCTTCGTTGATGAACATTATGCATAAAGCCTTGCATTTACACGCTTATAGGGTGTTTATACCCGACCTAAATTTTGCAAAGCAGATTTAAGAGTTCTCCAAGCTTTAAGGGTCCTTAGGGCTCCACACCTTTTTTTTAACAATGATTCGTACTCAAACGTCAGAGAATAACATTTGGATATAAAGCATGCAACAAATTTTGAGCCCCTTCCCATGTGACCTTCATAAAATATAATCCACCTTGCATATTTTAATACAAATCTTATGAAACTATAGGACTCCTCTCATATTGATCATTGTCGTGGATATTTTCAAGTTCTGAAATTTAGAATTGCTGTGAATTTGTGTTTTCACAACTTAAAGTTCTTAGTGATCGCATTTAATAAAGGGCTTGTGTATGAAATATTTTATGTAATATTTATGTAGTTTCCACGACCTTATATAATCAACAAATACTTATACAGGGTGGCCCAAATAAGACCAGCTGATGTGAAACACAAATAACTTTTTTATTTTTTAACATAATTTCTTTTTTCTTTTTGCAGATTATAACTGAACTCTTGGAAATTTAAAATGAATACTTACCGTCCACAATAACGCATTAAAATTATCGATTTTTGTTATTCTTCTCAACGATTAATTGTTCTGACGCAGCGAAATTATCGCCGTTTTTTTAACGTAAGATCAGCGCCCACATCTTCAACGATTACAAGTTTAATTCGCCGTTTTGAGGAACTGGGTTGCAGTTGGCACTACAACTGCATCAGTTACACCCAATCAGATGCACTGTTTGGTGCGGTGTTATGGCCACAAAAATCATCGGCCCATATTTCTTTGAGAATGAGGATGAAACGCCAGAAACGGTCTCGGGGGCTTCTTACAGAACAATGATCGACAACTTTTTGCGGCCAATAGTGGAGCAACATCCTAATTTGTAGTTGCAACAAGTTGGACATACTGCTATGCAAACTATGCACATGCTTCGTGAAATTTTTGCTAAACGCATAATTTCAAAAAAATTCAGATTTCCCTTGGCCTCCTCGTTCACCAGATTTAACTGCGTCCGATTTTTTTTTCTGGGGATATTTAAAAGACAAAGTGTAAGTTAACAAACCACAGACACTTGGACAGCTCAAGCAGAATATTCGAGACGAAATACGGCGCCCGCAACCAGAAACTTTACGCCGTGTAATGCAAAATGCGCTGAAAAGAGCCAATGCCTGTATCGAGCAAAATGGTGGTCATTTGTCTGATGTCATATTTCACACATAGTCACGTTAAATTTCCATAAAATGTATTTAACATATAAAAATAAATCATTTAAAAAAAACCGTTATTACCAGAGTTATACGTGTTTAACATCACTAGGTCTCATTTGGGCCACCCTGTACGAGTATATCTGCACCAATGAATTCAGAATTACTATCTAATTCAATTCACCGATGTCCGGCATTCCGTTCGTCTCTTCGTTCGTCCCTCCGTACGTCCGTATCTGGTGAAATAGGATCAAGTCCAAGTTTTTAATTAACTCCCACACAAAAGTCCCTCTTGATTTGAGGTAGCACAAAAATTAAACCCAATCACTCTTAAATTTTACATGGTACCCTAGGAGGGACCAATATTTAAGGCTGATGACCATATACTTTCATACTTTCGTTTAGCGCTACATACAAAGGTCCTTTCTGATTTCAGAACCATAGCCTCTATAACCACATACTAAAGGGTGTTCTTTAAAGACGTTTGGTTTTCAATCATGCAGTTTCATAATGAATAGACTTACTCCGGAACAACGTTTGCAAATCGTGGTGAATGCGTCCAAAACGAGATGGCCACTGAACCTGGTTTTTACAAGAAAATTTTGTTCAGCAATTTTGTTTTGTCGTCGTGGGCCTGTGGTGTGACCTCCGAGAACGTGCGATTAAAGCCCCAGGACTCTTTTTTGTGGGGTTATGTGAAGTCGCTTGGTACGCAGATAATCCTGACACGATTAACGCCTTGGAAGACAATTTTCGGCGCGTTATTGCTCACATACGGCCCCAATTGCTGGGATCGAAAATTGGGCCTCTCGGCTGAAATTTATTCGAACCAGCCGCGGCGGCCGCTTGCCCGAAATAATTTTTAAAACATAATGGCAAACCCGTTTTTTAATAAAATGCTAAATTCTTGGCCATAACATTAAATAATATGCGTTTTGTTTCTTCTTAAAAACCACGCGTCTGATTCCGACAAAATTTTGCATTACGAGTACTCGTAACTATTAGTCCATATTTCCGAGCCCTAACACAGAGACGAGGAATCTTCTCAACAACAGAGTTGTGTACGGTATCCCAGTGAATAGTGTGAATGCAAATTATTTGTTATGTCCTCTGTTTTGTTTCTTTCAGTGTAGTTATATGTGAATGTTAATATTTATAAATGGATTTTTGCCATTGATATCTGTAATTTGTATCTCTGAATCTGAATGTGAATGAATATTTGTAAAAATATAGTTTTTGCTGTAAAGATAGCATAAACAATGTATTGATATATTTTATGTACATACATATGTACATACGAGTATGTATGTACATGAGTACATAAGAGTTATGTGAATACCAAAGTATAGGGAAAATCTATGTTTGCATGTACATCTATTCACGTTATATTTGAATATCATTATTATTATTTGTGTTATTTAATAGAATGCAACTTAGTTATTTTGAATAAGGGCTTTACTATTTTGACATTCAAACATGACATAGAGTCGAACTTTTGTATTTGAGTATTTTAGTAAATATTGATTTGATTTCATTTGATGGCACTGCTGTCATTCAAATCAAATGCACGTTTATTTAGGGTTGCCTTTGAGGAGTGATAGAAAGTGTGTAAATTGAATTTAAAACCTTGGGGCATATACTTATATATGAAAATTATATTTCGTTATCTAAATGAGAATTTTTCTTATACAAATATTTTAAAAGGTTGTTTTTTTTTAATGTGGGGGTTACGTATGATTAGTTGTCCTTCACAAACCCTGAGCTTAAACGTGTACTAGACCATTCGTAAGTAAGATCGTTGAAAGATCGGCTGTGGCAAGTCCTATACACAATGGAGTGCCATCCTCTGTGAAATGTTTTATCTCTACCATCATCTATTTGAAGCAAGGATCATTCTGGTAAACAAAGTATATTACAGTTTTTAAGGTAGAGGCCATTTGCCTCAAGTTTTATAATTGAGAAAAAATAACTGTTTGTTATGCATTTGTAGAACTCCAAACCATTGGAAATCGCATGTCACTTTATATCGAACCAAAGAGTGGTGATATCGATGTAAGATGTTCAAGTTGTTAAAGATGACCACTGAGGACCATTGTTTTTAAAAAAAAGGCAAGCTCTGAACATTTTTTTCTTAATACCCTTTGTTAAACAATGGTTAACTTGACAAGAAAAACAGTTTAAGAATGAAATCAAGGCGGCGAACGAAAATAATGCTTGTGAATTTTTATGGTGCCGACACCTGTACTTGTTGAGCGTAGCTACACGTTTTCGAAAGATATATCATTTGTAAATAATGTGAGTCCAGCACGCTATAGCGTCGAACAAACATGGCATGATTCTATACTAGGGTGGGCCGATTTGCAACGACAACTATTTGTCGATATTGTGCCATCGATATTTCGACAGCTTTTGGCATGAGGAGAAAAGTTCCACTACGACATATGAAGAAAATCATTTTTTAAGGCATCCAAATTTACATTTTTTGACTTTTTCTCAGCTTAAATTTTAAGGGCCGATGTTGATTTTGAATAAAACACAAAATATTTAGGAAATTTTTGTCATTTCTTTTTATTATGATAGTATTGGTATGGTTTAATTATGTATGGAACAAAATATCGGTCAAAAGGCCCCCGTTCTATGCCGTTTATGTGCCGAATTATCTCATCCTTTAGCTCTTTAATTGTTGCTGGCTTACCGACGTACACCTTTTCTTGCAAATAAGCCCAAAGAAAGAAGACCAACGGTGTCAAATCACATGATCTTGGCGGCCAATTAACATCGCCACGACGCACTGTGGGACCAAACCAGCTTGAGCGTCTCATAAATGGTTTTAAAAAATTTCGCAATTTGAAAAATCTAATGATTGGGTCTTAAACTAGGGAATGAGCTCTTTACAAAACAATATATTTTTTTTCATTAATTTTTCTTTTTGCTACTTAAATTGAAAATTAAACATTACACATTAATTTTTGTTTTTTCTATAATTTGATGAAGTAGGACTTTGAAATCAAATATTTCGTAAGTTTCTGAATATATTATATTAATGTTATACATTTTTGGAAAGGTTGTGTCCGCTTCTTTACAAAACGAATAAATTTTTTTAGATTCAATGCAACAATAAATTGGAAGAAAGAAAAGAGTAAGAGCCTTTCTTTTATGATTTACGCTGTTTTCAAGCAAAGTTTTCTCTGTTGGCTCCAGCTGCCTCCACTGAGTTATTAATTGTTTTTGATTCTCTTGTTACTGTAGATTAAGAATCAAAAATAAAAACTTGCGCATATTTGCGCCATTTCGTTTTAGAAGGAAAAATGTATAATAAGAGCGTATTTTTGTGTATGAAAATGAGAGAGCAAATAAATCATGCATGAGCAAGCAAAGTAAACAAAGCAATGCAAAATTGAATTGAATTGAAAACACCAAGCTCTAGTCTCTGTGGTAGCACAATAAACATTTTTGTTGTAGTTAAAAATAGCAATTCATAGGTAATTGCAATGAGAACTGTTATTCTCATCGAAGCGCTTGAACCCAATGGTCGTGTTTCTTAAAGAGTTTAAAAAAATAGAAATGGAAGAATTCATTTGTTCTCGACGTGAAATATGCAAATTAATAAGAACCGGTAAAAATGTAAGTGAGCACTTGATGCAAAATTACAATTTAATAGAGTCAGATGTTATAGAAGTGGAAAAATGTATTGAAAAACAACTGATTTCCAAATGTAATCAGCGATGGGCTAAAGCCCAACGCAAAAATGATCGCTTTGAAAGGGAAAATTCGGCATGGCTAAATGCTGACTTCAAAGTTTCATTGCACTCCAACAGAACCGCGACATCTTTATCTATATCTGGAGAACGTGGAAGACCCTCAAAATCATATGAGAACAGTTCCGAAAAAACTAAAAAACGTAAAAACATGGAATTAATTCAAGAATATGGACTGGAACATGTATCCAGTTCTTATATACAAGGACTCCGTTCTATGGGTGAACATGATGAAGCCTCCATAATTTCTCTTCTAAGAAGTATGGGAAATGAAGAAAAGAAAAATATTTTGCAAAAGTTAGATCCTATACCATCTTGTACGAAAGAGGAGGCATTGAGCTTATACATTGAAACCGACCTTTCAAAAACCCAATACATTTATTTAAGGAGTTTTCTTGCAAATAAGAACTTGCGAGCTGTTTTGCCTTCGTACAAAACTTTAAGTACAGCAAAAAATGAGTGTTACCCGCCCCCATCGAGCATTACCGTTACAAACATCAGTGCTGAAGTGCATCTACAAGAACTTTTAGATCACACGGTTGCTCGGATCTTAAAGGCAAGCTCAGTTTTGACGAATTCAAAACGTTTAAAACTTTATAGCAAATGGGGATGCGATGGGTCTTCAGGCCAAAGTGAGTATAAGCAAGTTTTGCTTGAAGAAAGTGCAGAAATTTCTGATGTAAATTTGTTTATAGTTTCACTTGTACCGTTAAAGCTTGTCGATGAGGAAAATAATTCAGTTGTTTGGCAAAATCCGACTTGCTCCTCGGTCAGATATTGTAGGCCAATTTTAATAGAATTTGCCAAGGAAACAATTGAAAAAACAAATTCAGTTGTGAATCACATGAAAACTCAAATAAGCCAATTAATTCCAACTTCTTTGAAAGATAATGATGACTACGTACAGGTGAAACATAACTTGCTCTTAACTATGATCGATGGAAAAGTCGCTCAAGTACTTACTCAAACATCTTCTCCTGCTTGTTGCTCTGTTTGTGGTGCAACTCCAAAGCAGATGAATGATTTGACAAAAGTAAGGACAAGAGAATTGAATGAAGATTCTCTCCAATACGGTCTCTCTACCTTACATGCATGGATACGATTCATGGAAATGATACTTCACATTTCATATAATTTATCTTTCAAAAAGTGGGCCGCAACTTCGGACGAAAATAAAAAAATCAAGGCAGACAAAAAAAAGATAGTGCAAAGAAGATTTCGTGAAATCCTCGGGTTACATATAGATAAGCCTCGATAAGGTTCCGGAAACAGTAATGATGGAAATACAGCCAGGAGATTTTTCCAAAATTACGAATGTTCCGCTGAGATAACGGGTGTTGATGTGGAATTAATAAAAAAAATTTATATCATTTTACAAACAATGTCTTCAGGACTTTCCATCAATCCACACAAATTTGGTCAATACACCCTTGAAATTGCACAACTATACGTAAGCAAGTATAACTGGTATCACATGCCATCTTCTGTCCATAAAATATTAATACATGGTGGAATAATCATAGAACACTATGCAATATTGCCAATTGGCCAGCTTTCGGAAGATGCGCAGGAAGCACGAAACAAAGACTATAAAAAGTTTAGGTTGCATCATGCAAGAAAGTGTTCCAGGTCAGCTACGAACGAAGATGTTTTTCACACTTTATTATATACATCTGATCCTTACATATCTAGTTTAGGAAAAACAAGGACAGGCGAAATGAAAGAATTGTTTGATGAAGCTAAAGCGCTTTTAGAAAAGGACGATTAGATACTAGTACTATGGCAACACTGCTATATCAACATTTTCTATTTCCAATATTCATTGGATAAAAATATTAAATCAACTTTAAAAAATAAGGTAAAGGGTTTATATGGATTTTTTCTTAAGTCGATTTCTCCGACATTTTTTGTTCAAATGAAAAACGGCCAACAATATAGTGCTCAGATTTGTGTTCAATATCGCTGTGCGAAGTATTTCTTTTTGTTTTTTTTTCACCAAAATATCGAGAGAAAAAATTTTTTTTGCCAAATTTTTTTTAATTTTTCAAAATTTATTAATAAAATGGTTTATTTAACAACGTATGACCATCTTTTAAGAAATAAAAAATATTAAAAAAACAAAAAAATCCACATTATATGCTAAATAAAAAAAAAATCAACTTTGACCTTGAATTCCTCAATAACTACTAAAGCTATTTTAATGAAATTGAAACTGGAGAAAAGCTTAAGGAGTTATCTGTCGACTAAAAAAAAAATAATGAAATATCTCAATCGGTTAAAAAGTTACAGATTTTTGAGACGCTCAACCTTGTTTGATCCCATAGTGCGACGCACAGTGGCGCCATTTGAGTTTTTTCGTTGCAAAAATCATATCTTTTGAACCGAATAAGATAATTGAACAGTTTAAACAGCATATGATAGATAACTGTTCAGCCTATGAAATGAGCGTTTGGAAAGGGTGCTACGCTCTGTAGGGGCCTAATTATGGGTTAACAAAGTTAAAATTAGTAGAAAAATCAATTTTATGGTAACTAAAAAAAATTATTTTTAAATTTTTAGATTGTTTTTATTTTTTTCTTTAGGGTTTTATGTTTTAAATTATTACCCAACAAATTAAAAAAAAAATATTTTTTTTAAATTTATTTTTTCAATTTTCTGAAAATATTCATCACAGTTCGTAAGAGAAGGTATATCTAAAAGACTAACCATTTCTAAACTATAATTATTTTCTAACTCTATTCTTGACTTCACATGCCATAGGGAAGAAATAAGTGGATCGGAAGATGCTGCCAACATGTTGAAGAGGTCCTCATTTTGCCTTACCCTTGATGCTTTGAACGTGTTCTGCAATCTATATTTTTTATAAAATTTGTTAAGAGACTCCTGTGCTTCTTCAGAAAGCTCTCCAATTGGCAAAGACTGGTACTCAATTATATCTTTGTCATGCGCCAATATTTTATGGACGGTCGGGGTCAACTTCTTCTGTGGATACATTTCTGCTAAAAGAGATGCAGTTTTCGACGCATATTCTCCATATTTTGTAGAATTGACATTTTCTTTGCAGTTTAAAACATCTAAGATCGTTCCCAATCTTTTCACGATTTGATTGTCAATTCCAGTGATTCTAGTTACTGCCTCATCATTTTCAAAAAATCTCCTAGAAGTGTTTCCATCGTTTGAGTTACCGTATCCGTGCTTGGGACAGTCTACTTTTAGTCCAACTTGTTTAAAAAAAGCATCCTGTATTTGCTTCTTTCTGATCTTTTCCTTATCCTTTATTGATGTATTTTCATCGAAGTTTTCCTCCTCTTGTGGTAGGGTATACGCCAGTTTTAGCAAGAATTCCATACACCTTATCCTTGCGTGCAATGGTGACATTCCATATTCGTAATTCTCCTCATTTGTAGAATCGTTTAAATTACCAAAGTTCTTCTGACTCTTTTTGCAAATCGGGCATGACATTGTTGAGGTTGTTCCTGTCAGTTCGTTTACGACTTTTCCGTCAACCATGGTCAGATGGAACTCGTAATTGCAATGAGTAGTTTTTTTCAAACTATTAGATAAAACTACTGTCAGTCAAAACATATAAGGGATGGACGCCATACAATTTCTGCAACCATGTCTTTTTAACCTTTTTTACCTCTAGAAGCCAAACGGGCACGTACGGGCAGCTAAAATTTTTGAATTATGTAAAGAAATAATCAATGAACAGGTTTTGCAAATATGGCAAATATAGAAAAATATAGATTTTTTTTATTTTCCGTCAAAGTTGAAAAATAGTGAAAAAAACGGATAGTTTTTAAATAGTGATTTACCAGGAGAAACACAAAGCAAACAGTTAATTTTTTTTTATCATTATACATTTAATAAATACATCAATCAATACAAACAAAAAATAAGGCGATTCGTTACCTATTTTTCGTGATATTACACCTGAAATCGCAACAAATTCACTAAAAATTGTGTGTTTTTTTGAAAACCGAAAGTCGGTCAACTTTGAACGGCTATATCTTCTAAACTAAAGATGTGATATTATTAAGAGTGGCAGATTTGAAATCGTTGAAAAGTTTTCTATAACATGGGTTTATTCAAAACTTCGTCGGCGCTCATGAAATTTTGATTTTAGCAACCTCGTTTGCTCTACGGGCGCTACTGTGCGACGTAAGATAACACGGCCATTAAATTTGTCGTGCAAAAGAGCCATTGTTTCTTTAGCTGTGTGGCAAGTGGCACCGTCTTGTTGAAACCACATATCCATCCTCATCCATATCTTCGAACTCGGACCATAAAATGTTCGTTATCATCTCACGATAGCGAACCCCATTCACAGTAGCTGCCTGACGGGCCTAATTTTTGAAAAAATATGGCCCGATGATGCCGCAAGCCCATAAAACGCACCAAACAATCACTCTCACATCTCACGATAGCGAACACCATTCACAGTAACTGCCTGACCGGCCTTATTTTTGAAAAAATACGGCCCGATTATGCCGCCAGCCCATAAAACGCACTAAACAGTCACTCTCACTCACATCTCACACTCACGCGAACACCATTCACAGTAACTGCCTGACCGGCATCATTTGGAAAAAATAAGGCCCGGTGATGCCACCAGCACATAAACCGCACCAAACAGTTTTTTTTTGTGGGTGCATTGATTTTTCGACCATCACTCTTGGATTGGCATTCACCCAAATGCGGCAATTCTGCTTATTGACGAATGAGGTATAAATGTGCCTCATCACTGAAAATGATTTTCTGCGAAAATTGATCATCGACTGTTGCCATTTCTTGCCACCATTCTGACCATTGACGACGTTTGGTATGGTCAAAACGGCTTAAGTTCTTGAGCGTGTAAATGACACGACACGGTTTGCTCAAATTTTTGCAGGATTTTTCCGATTGTACGCACATTTGTGCGAATCAACCTAAAGGAAAAATTATCCTTCGTCCCGATTTCAGAACCCGCATCTGCAAATCCGAATTTTACCGAATTTCGTAAAATTAGACAAAATCGGTTCATGATTTCGAATAGACCCCACACAACGATCTCTACGGTTTGAGGTCCTGCTGCTTTTAAAGTTACACATAAACGCCGACCTATGTAGCCCGCCACAGTTTATGTGGTATGTATTTCCACCACAGTTAATCACTGGTAGCTCATAATTTACCACGTACACTTAAGGGCATGATCGGGTGTAAAATGTGGCTCCTAGAACAGCAGGACCACAAATCAGGAGGGAGCATTGTGTAGGACCTATGTGAAATCATGTACCGATAGGGTCCAATTTCAGCAGGTATATGTGTTGGTCACTCGTAATGCTTTGTGCGACATTTGGTAGTATTCGGTTGTAAAATTTGGCTTTAAGAGCTGAGAAGTTTTTTAAAACGGAAAGAATTGGGGCCATACAGAAATATGAACGTATGTGGTCCAGTTTTTCTATAGTTTATTAACAGTTGCTCATAACATAGCATGCACATACTACTTACTTAAAAGAAAACCAAGGTCGAAATCCGGGTAAGAATAGTTTAAACTTGTCAGTGGCGCGTTTTTTACCATGCCGTTTTTCGATAAAAGTTTCTCCAGACATAGGTTTTATCGGCAGCCGCCCGAAGCCTAAGCTCACTTAAGTTCGTGAGTTGGTCCCGTTGCTATACTGTATAAGTATACTCGTCGCGTGGCATCAGGCTTGCTGTTATTCTTAAGCCAGCCTGTTGCCACGATGAAGGCTTAAATACTGCCCATATAATCAACGGAGAGGCAGGATTTGCAACTCAGACAGGCTCTAGGTTCCAAAATATCGGCCTTCAAGAACGTTTGACATATCGGATCCAAATATGATATTCGTTTTATGATTCGACTAATTTTAAGTTCTTAAACCATGGGGACAAGGTCCCTAGGATGCCGCTGTGTCTGTAGACCAAGTAAGTATCTGTAGACCAAACAGTTTATGACTTAAGCCCTCAAATGCCGGGCAGTTGCAGAGATGATGGTTAATTGTCTCCTCTTACTCTTCATAGTAACAACTCCCACAGAAGTCGTTGTATGTCAGACGAAGTCTCCAGTCCTAAGGCCAGTGCCCGGTGATTACCACGATGAGATTTTTAAGAAGAATCCTTGGCAGATTATTGGCGGATAGCTTTCTTGCCTCATCTTTACATGGCTAGATATTTCTGATCTCTAGGCAAGTGCGTTCCTTTCCCACATATCGTTGGCAATGTCAAAGAGTTTTCGTGATAAAAGCTAGCGAATTTAATGTCAATATCAGCACTACACTCTTTTAAGTTCTGGGTGGAGCCCAGAAAGGGTTATGGAAAGGGAAAAAACATGACCGTACTGTCAATTCCTTTTGTGTATATTTCATGGTGTGAAGTTGGCTGCAGATTATTTTAGTATTTTTTCACACAATAATCAAAAGGAATAAAAACAAAAATTGCCGTAACCGAATTACCTTGTGTAAACACAAGAGACAAGTTCAAAAGGAAATCGTAAAAATTCACGCGAGTGAAGTTGCCTCGTGTTAATGGGGACTTAGCTGCAACGGTCCCATAGCTTGAGGGACAGTTTCAAATACAGCTGTTCAAAATAGACACCACATTCAACTTATTCTTTCTCTTATTGGTTTTGATCCGTCAGTGAACTTCTCTATAATAAGTACTAGCCGTTCGGCTAGCTGCCGGCATTAAACAGTAGCTGCCGATTTATATAGGGTTAACGCCGTACGCAGCTTACAGATTTTATAGAAATTCCCCATTTGTCCCTGAATACAATGTTGAGGGAAATATGTAACATATGTATGATGTCAGGACATTCCTAGATAATTATGATTTGAATTTCGCAGCATTTTTCTGGGGCCAAGTGTTAACAATAAAAATGAAGACTGCTTATAATCCAGGGTTCTTTACCATTTACCTATAACGGCCTGATTACCTAAAAACTGTCAAGTTTTTTGTCCAATCGAAACTTTATCTCTCCATTACACTCTAACTGATACCTGTACTTTTTTGTGTGACAAAATATGCTCCGAAAGCATTTTACAGAAAAGATAATATTTGCATGAATCATTGAAAGGATTGACAATAGGAAAAATTGTTTAAGTTTACTAAAACAAGGACATGTACTAGACGAGAGTTTGGTAACATCAGCAAAATGTGACACTCTACTGATACTATATTTATAAAGTATTTTTTTGCTTTTTTAATAAAAGCCTAAGCAGCACTTGTTTTACAAAGGGTGGTTAAATTTTAAGGGCCGATGTTGAATGCGAACCACACCTAAACGTCAAGTTTTTTTCTGCATTTCATTTGATATTTATAAATTTCAGACTAACTCAATTTGAACCATGGAAAGATACACAAGCGAGAAACGCGTTAAAGTTATTCAGGCTTATTATGAAAATGGGCGTTCAAATCAAAATGCATATGTGACAGCGTATAGAGAAAGGGACCTAAGGGTAAAAAAAAATCAATTTTAATTTTTTTCTTTTTTTGATGTGGACAACATCTGAGCATCGAGTGAAACCGATTTCATGCCCCAAAAGTGTTCCCTCCCAGAAATATGCGCGTTTTATGAAAGTGAAGTCGACGATTCTAAGCGCAAATAGAAAGGGACCTAATTTTTTAAATGGCTCTCCTGAACAAAACTGGTTTTTAACCTTAGGTCCCTTTCTATTTTGCGCGTCACATATCCTGCACTTTATGATTTTTTCGGTCAACTTAATGTTCCAAATGTGAGTACAATTGGAAAAATCGGGCCAAAATTTGAGCAAACCAGGTCTGTAGGAGATGAGGAAACACCAGTTCATGCTCGTATAGCTCGTACTGCAGAAAATATTGCTGCTGTTCGCGATAGTATGGCTGAAGAGACGTCCAGCTTAACTCGTCGTCGTGCCTAACAATTGCACCTCTCACGCTCGTTGTTAGTGAACATTATTTATAAAGACTTACATTTATACGCTTACAAGGTGCAATTGACTCAAGGACATTCTAAACGTCGTCAATGGTCAGAATGGTGGCAAGAAATGGCAATAGTGGATGATCAATTTTCGAAGAAATTCATCTTTAGTGATGAGGCACATTTTCACCTCAGTGAATTTGTCAATAAGCAGAATTGCCGCATTTGAGCGAATGATGACCCAAGAGTTATTGTCAAAAAAACAATGCACCCACAAAGATTGACTGTTTGGTGCGGTTTATGGGCTGGTGGCATCATCGGGCCGAATTTTTTCCAAAATGAGGCCGGTCAGGCAGTTACTGTGAATAGGGTTCGCTATCGTGAGATGATAACGAACTTTTTATGGCCCGAATCGGAACATATGGATGTGGACGATATGTGGTTTCAACAGGACGGTGCCACCTGCCACACAGCTAACGAAACAATGGCTCTTTAGCACGACAAATTCAATGGCCGTGTTTTTTTACGTCGTAGCGATGTTAGTTGGCCGCCAAGATCATGTGATTTGACACCGTTGGACTTCTTTCTTTGGGGTTCTTTAAAAGAAAAGGTGTACGTCGATAAGCCAGCAACATTTCAAGAGCTAAAGGATGAGATAATTCGGCACATTAACGGCATAGAATCTCAATTATGCCTCAGCGTCATCGAAAATTTGGACCATCGAATGGAGGTGTGCCGTCGAGGTCGCGGAGGCCATTTGCCTATATTTTATTCCATACATATTTGAACCATACCAATATTATCATAATAAAAAGAAATGACAGAAATTTCCTAAACAATTTGTGTTTTATTCAAAATCAACATCGGCCCTTAAAATTTAACCACCCTTTACTATCATAAACTGGGCCATGTTCCAATTTCTGATCAAATTTAATGCTATATAGAGAAATCAGTCAAACCCAAATATAGTATTACAAAAATTCGATCCTTCTGATAATAATGCAATGAATATATTACCCCTATGTCAGCTGCTAAATCCAAAATTTCATTATTGTTCCTGTCACTTTGGTTTGTTTGTACTCCCGGCAATTCTCCGCCCCATAATTATTGTTTATGACAGTTTAATTTGTCGTCCCATGACATTTATGGCTTTCGTAAGTGTTACACAATAAAGAAGCAGACGTCAAATTTCATATCAAAACGAATGAACGAACGACCGACCAACCGACCCAGTGCCGGAGTATTTTTAACCCAAAATTAATGTGTGAATTTGTGTTGCAGCGAGTGTGGGAAATCAGGAAATACGCCAACAGAACAAAGGGATTTATTTCTACCATCATAAGTTTGCATTTAATTATAATTTTGTATCATGAATACGAACAGGCAGCATATAGAAATATGAAAATAGCAAAACATTTACAAATGTATGTGGGTTTGTTGTTATGTAATGGTTTTCAGAGTTTTCTCGTTTTTTCCGTTTGCAGTTTTTCACCTTTTTTTTGGTATCTGTTTTTGATGTTTATAGCTTTTTTTCTCGACCTACAGGCTGAGCTCATGAACTACGCAGGATAATTTAAAGGCCTTTTGAAAACAGAAAACAAATATTAATTTTTCGAGTTATCAACCATTTGTCTGATCTGTAAGGGATGAATTTGTGGTCTCTAGATCGATAGAACCTCAAATAGGGAGGGACTTTTGTGTGAAAGCCATTCGAAAACATAGAGCGATGTAGTTTAGTTTCGTAAGAATGGGATATTGGTCACTCATAAGGCTCTAGCCAATATTTTGAACACGATCGGTTGTAATTTAAGGCTTCTAAAGCTTAGGATTCTAAGATCAGAAAGGACCTTATGAGCGTGGAGCTTTGAGTGCATAGCAATAATTCCGTGACTTAACGAATAAAACAGTTTTTTTTAAGCAAAAAAAATATTTTCCAACAGAAACTCATTTTAGCTCAATACACTTAGTCTTGATTTTTTTCCAATTTTTGTATCCCTTTCAAAAATTGGATTTTTCGAGTTCAATAAAATAGGCATTTGTTTCATTAATAATTTCATCGTTGTGGCTAAATCACTTTCCACCGAACCATTTCTTTAGGTTTTGAAATAGGAAATTGTCACTGAATCCGAAGAATATGGCGGATGAGGTACCAATTCGTCACCCAATTCATGCTTTTTTGCCATTGAGACTGCCCACGTGTGCACCCGTGCATTATTTTGGCCACGGTAGATCGGTCCAATAGATTGGCACAATATTTGCCGTTTATTGTTTTTCCCTTTTGAAGGTAATCGACGTGGATTATCCCGCGTGCATTACATCACCTTATTGGCCGACAAAGTCCCACTGGGCTACTTCGGAGATGGCTTACCCGGACCAACCAATTGTTTAGACTGCTGCTTGATCTCCGGAGTGTTGTAACGGATCCATGTTTTATTCACAGTTACAAAACGCTGCAAAAACTCATTCGACAAACAATTCTATGAAGTTGGCACACGATTACGTTTATGGTCAATTGAGTGCAAACGCGGCACCAATCTTGCAGACAGCATTTTTAAGCCCAACTGATCATGTAAAATCGAATCGAACGTATACTTGAAAGAAGTTCAAAATTAAGTCAACCATACCAAGGATTAAATAAATAACTGCATTGGCTTGAATATTGCTACTAAGCCTTAGAAGATCTTGAGGCATAAGGCAACGCCTTGATTTCAGACGAAGGTGTTTGTAGAGGACCTATGGAGACATGATAAGAAAGTTTTAACTAGAGCTATTTTTGGCTGAATTTGATAGCATCAATGATAGGTTTGACGATTATGCTTTAAAAGGATGGTCCAACCATAATGCAAGATGTCAATTGTGAGTTAAACCTAAACGTCAAGTATCTCGCCCAACTTAATTTGAGATTTGTTTGTGTCAGTATCTGACAAATTTAATCATGGAGAGGCAAAAAAAAACCGGCGTTTAAATCAAAACGTATTTCGTGCTTTTAGTGATTTTATTGGTTTTTTCGAAAACGCCTGCGCATGCTCGCTCTTGAGGCTGAAGAGCCGTCAACCTCGACTCGTCGTCGTACACAACAATTGAACATCTCACGAACATCACTGATGCGGATTTTGACAAAAAGATTTGAATTTACACGCTTACAAGGTTCAACTGGCTCAAGAGCTGAAGCCTACTGACCATTTCAAGCGTCGTCAATACGCCTAATGTTTGGTTGAACTGATAGAAGTGAATGGTAACTTTACAAAGCAAATCATCTTTAGCGACAAGGCATACTTTTACCTCAGAGTATCTGGGGCAAATGATACTCTATGAGGGATTGTTGAATAGCCGATAAATCTACAAAGACTGACGGTTTGGAGCGGTTTTTAGGCTGGCGGCGTCATCGTGGCGTTCTGCTTTGGAAATGAGATGGGTCAAGCAGGGCCAGAATTAAGGATATGTTCCTGGACAATATGCGGTTCCAACAGGATCGTGCCACTTGCCACAGTGCCAACGAAACAATGACTTGTTTGCGCGAAAAATTCAATGGTTGTGTTATCTCACGTCATGGCGATGTTAATTGGCCGCCACGATTATGTGATTTGACACCGTTGGATTTCTTTTTTCTTCTTTTCAATGAGCTAAGAACTATTCAAGAGCTAAAATATGAGATAATTCGGCACACTAACGACGTTGAACTTCTATTATGTCACAGAGTCATTGAGAATATGGAACATCAGGTGGAGGTATACCACCAAAGTCGTGACGTGGACTTGGCCGATATTTTCCTTCCCAAATAATTTTCATAGATCCTTCTATAAAAATAAAAAAAAAACATTAAGATAATGTTATGTTATATTTACAATTTATATCGTGCGTTTTAGTTGGACCATCCTTTAGTATACGCTAATAACGATTGAAGGCCGTTTCGATTGAAATAAGTTTCAGATTATTAAATCCTTCGGATCAAAGTGCGTCCATGAAGGACAAATGGAAATAATTTCGTCTATCAGACTGCTGCCCGATTGTTGCTACTGGTTTACTTTAATGACCCCGAAGGCCGTTTATCTTAACAATTTTTTTTAGAATATTGATTTCTTCATCTGGAATGTTAAATCAGCCAAAAAAAATACCTAGAGCGGATAAAAGTGCGGCCATGAAATACTTTCGTTAATGAGACTACCACCAAAAATTTGGCGAAAATTGCTTTAGAGCGGAACTTAGTGAGTCCATGGAGGACAAACGGAAATACTTTCGTCGATGAGACTACCACCATATAATTGTATACGCTAATAATGATTAAAGTCCGTTTCTCTGCAATTATTTTCTGAATATTGAACATTTCATCTAAAATAACAAATTTGGGGAAATTGCTTTATAGCGGATCTGGATAGTGTTGATGTAAAGGGTGTTTTTGTTAGACGTGTGTTTTTCAAGAAGAATTAAAACGCATATGTGACGCGCAAAATAGAAAGGGACCTAAGGTTAAAACCCAGTTTTGTTCAGGAGAGCCATTTTAAAGATTAGGTCCCTTTCTATTTGCGCTTAAAATCGTCGACTTCAGTTTCATAAAACGCGCATATCTCTGGGACGGAACACTTTTGGGGCATGAGATCGGTCTCATTCGTCATTCACATCAAAAAAAGAAAAAAAATGAAAATTGATTTTTTTTACCCCTAGGTCCCTTTCTCTATGCGCTGTCACATATAGAGAAGTTTAATGTTATGGCCAAGAATTTTGCTTTATTATAAAGATAAGGGCCTGCCATTATGTTCTAAAAATGATTTCGGGCGGTCGAGGCTGGCACGAAGAAATTCTAGCCGAGAGCCCAATTTTTGACCACTTTTGGGGCTGTATGTCAGCAATAACAAGGCGAATATTTTCTTCCAAGGCGTCAATTGTGTTAGGATTTTCTGCGTAGACAAGCTACTTCACATAACACCACAAAAAATATTCCAGCGGTGCTAAGTCGCACGAACTTGAAGGCCACGCCGCAGGCCCACGATGCGAGATAATGCACTCACCAAAAGTTATCTTCAATAAATTGATTGTTTCGTTGGCTGTATGGCAAGTAGCGCCGCCTTGTTGGAGCCAAAGGTCGTCTACAGAAACATACTCCTATTCAGGCACGAAAAAATTATAATAAGCATGACTCTCTAGCATTTCCCATTGACTGTAACATTATGGCCGGCTTCATTTTTCTAATAAATATGGTTTATGATTCCCACTGCCCATTGAGCACACCAAACAGTGACTTTTTGAGGATATAACGGAGTCTCACCAGGAACTTGTGTATTTTCATTACTCCAAATGCCATAATTTTGGTTATTAACGTAACCATTCAGTGAGCTTCATCGCTGAACAACATTTTCTTGTAAAAATCTGGAACGATGGCCATCTCGTTTTGGGCCCATTTACCGCAATTTTGACGCGCTTAATGGTCCTTTGGCTTCAATTTTTACAAAAATTCAATTTTGTAAGCCCGCAAAATCTTCTATAAAGTAAATGGGCACAGCTACAATTGTTGCGCGCGATGGCAGATGAACTCATTGGGGTCTTCTTCGATACTCTGCTCCACAGCAGCAATAGCGCCTTCGGTGCGCACTGTATATCGTCTCTGAGGATACGCCTTATCCGCTAGAGTAAACGTGGTAAGAAACCGATTCATGGTTGCTTTCGGTGCGCACTGTATGTCGTCTCTGAGGATACGCCTTATCCACTAATGTAAACGTGGTAAGAAACCGATGCATGGTTGCTCGAATTACCGACTCTGCTGGGCGATTATGTCGGTCGAATATTGGACGCAGCGCGCAATGCGTCGCTGGAACCGAACCGTTATTTTCGTAATAAATTTCCACGATATGTAAACGTTGTTCCGAAGTGGGCCTATTTAATATGAAATGGCAAACTAAACAGAGCAAAAATCAAGTGACAGCTGCCACAAAGGCCAACTCTGAAAAAAGTGTGGCCAGATTGAAAACCACACGTCTTAAAATAACACCCGTTTTAAGCAAACAACTCCAAAACTACTACCATTATTTTGATTTTTCCAAAGGTTGACTCAGCCTTTATGTGGAGATGACAATCTGGTCCATTTCCAGTGTCAACCATTTTAAAACATCGAAATATCAGCTTTGTGCATACATAAAATTGTGTTTGGGTTGGACAAATGGGCGTGGCCCCTCCCATACAACCATGAAGTTTGAAAGGCTATATTTCAAGAACTTCTACCGCTACGATGTTGGTATGGCAGCAAACACACTCTGACACAAAAGAGGCCAGTGCCACGCCCCCTTGACAAAATTGTCATATTAGACCGAAATTCATTATAGAGGCTTATAAGGCTCCGTTACAGCCGAACTTAATTTGTCCACTTGTTTCTTCCTGTTTCACACTCATTAAGTTAAGTTAAAAATGTATGCAAGTGTAATAAAATGCACAGCCCTCAAAATTTGCATACATTTCAAATAAGGACAGCCGCAGCGAAAACAACAACAACAACAAGGGCAACCAGTCCAAACGACTTTTGGTATAATTTGAAAATAATTTCACAAAACGGGGAAAACTCAAACTCACACGCACACACACACTAACGCGCTCGCACGTGCATACATGTCAAAGGACATTTATTTTATTTGTATATGCGTAAATGTCACATTTAGTATGAATGTGTTCACACACACACTCACACACACACTCCAACACCATATTTGTATCCTTTTTCATATATGAATATATGTGTGATTATGTGTGCACATGTATGAGTGTGTTTGAGCTTTATTTAATTCTTTTTTGTTGTAAAAATGAAAATATTTGCTTAATTTCCCCCGCCTGCCGGCCGTGCCCCAGCCAAAGCGGAATTGGCGGAAACAACTCATAAAAAAGAATGACCATTTAAATAATTAAGGAACGTTTAATTTATTATTTACACAGAAATACACACACGCGCAACTGCTGTTCGGCATGAAAATAATTAAACAAGGACATTAAATGAAGGTATTTACCCTCGTTAGCTTGTGTGTCTCTGTGTGTGTTTGTGTGGCGTGAGTGCTCGTGTGCATATGTATTTGGGAATATTTGCTGGCCAAATAAAAGTCCAATTCGTCCCAAATATGTGAATAAATAAAAACAACAACAAAAAAACACAGAACAACAAATTAAATTCAGTTTAAAAATTAATACAGATAACGTGAGTTGTGCCTTTTTAGTCGTCCTCGTTCTATATGTATTTGTATGTGTGTATGTATGTGGTTTGTGTGCAGTTATTATAGGCTATTCCAAAAGATCAATCTCTCGGGGGAGGTCAAATGTTATATTTGCGTATTGCGCCACAGTTCGATCCATTTGTGGGAAATTTAAACTGGCAAGGAATTTGCGCAACGGAAATGAAATGGTAAATTTTTCTATAAGGATTTGGGGCATAGAGGAGATGCAGGTGCATGGACATCTTTTTTTAAAGCAACCTATACAATTTTATGTAATGGGAAAGTAAAGAAAAACTGAAGATAAAGGGGTTTCCTTTAAGGACATAAAAATTTTATATTTTAAAGCACAGAATATTTAAAATATAGAGTTCAAGTTTATTCCAGGTGTAGTACAAATGTTACATTTTAAGAATTAATGTGGTCATATGACCACAACTGCCCGTGTACAGCTCTCTTTTCTTTGGGCCCAATTGTCCACCCCTTTTGCACACACTTCGCCCGTAACGTTGGGAATTTGGATTTAGTCTCTAAGTTCGTCTAAAGTTGTTGGCTAGTTGGCATAGACCAATAACTTGATGTGGCCTCATAAAAAGAAATCCATTGGCGTTAAGTCTCATGGACGAGGTGGCCATTCGACTGGACTATTTCTCGGGATAACAGGCTCACCGAATTTGCCTTTCAGTAAATCGATTGTTACACATGCTGTGTGGCTAAAGAAACCGTCTTGTTGCAACAACATATCGGCGATGCCAAGCTCATCCAATTTTGGCCAAAAATAATTT
This sequence comes from Hydrotaea diabolus, assembly GCA_963513945.1. Lineage (NCBI taxonomy): Eukaryota > Metazoa > Arthropoda > Insecta > Diptera > Muscidae > Hydrotaea > Hydrotaea diabolus. Next base: position 152,701,271 of record OY740718.1, on the reverse strand, counting down.
TCTAACACGGCATGACAGGGCTCTCCATTGACGGTGACATGACGATTGTTTAAATCTTCGAAAAAATACGGCCCAATTACACCGTCGGCATGAAAACCACACCACACAGTAATTTTTTTGCGGCTGCAATTGTGTCTCTTTAAGCACGTGTGGCTTTGTTGCTGTCCAATAATGTCCATATTTCCTTTATTTACAAAACCACTCAGCCAGAAATGAGTTTCATTGCTAAAGATGATTTTTCGATGAAATTCTGGATTTTCCTGAAACTGTGCCAGAGTCCAATCTTAGAAGTTTCGGCGTTTCAAATGATCAAGTGACTTTAGTTCTTGTCTCAATTTGATCTTATAGGGATGAAGGCCAAGATCTTTTCTCAAAATATGCCACAATGTCAAATTCCTGAGAACGACATGAAATCGATTGATTTGGCTCTTTTTGAACGGATATACTGACGGCTGCGATATTTTCGTTGCTTTGAGCGTTACGGCGTCACTTTGGTGCCGGAACATCCAAAAGGGAAAATTTGGATCCAACTCAATCCAATTACGGGCGAATATTGGAGTAAGCGCTCTTAAAGTGGCGACCACCGACTCAGAATATCGGTAAAAATTTTCAATGATTTCCAAACGTAGCTTGTAAGTGAACTTTACCATGATGAAAATGTTAACCTCGACTAAAATTTTGACACTGAAAGATCATTATAAATGTACGAGTATGAGGGTGCTTTGACATAAAGATACGAAATTGTTATGTCCCTCTTGGAAAACCCTTTATAAGCGGCACAAATGGCTAGATCATTTAAAGCAAATTAAGGTAAATTATAGACAACGATCAAATAACGCTAGCTTATCCTGAAAGGCAGGACGATCAGACAGTCACCACGTGAGGTGACGAACAGAGACAGATCCGAAGCTGTGTCCAATATTTTTATTGAAACAAAGATACACAGCGAAAAGGAGATTACTGCATCGTATCCGCGCTCTCCAAGCTGGAGAAACACAAGCACAATTTACCGTTGACGAAGTTGCACATGACATACACAGCGCAAAGTCGTCGAAGGCGCTGGTCCCTCATGCTCATGATGAAGCACTTGGGCATCCCGAGAAAAGAGTACATATTCAAAGTGCTTCATCATTCGTAAGTCACTCACTTTGTTCCCGATGCCTGGAAAATGGCCAGATTGCTACAGCTTCTGAAGCCAGGCAAAGACGCTAGCAAAGGAGAAATCCCAGACTAAAACATGACATTACTTTCCAATGTTTAGCTCGTTTGTTTTATTTCGGTTTTGCTTTCACACATTGAACAGGGAATAACCGGTTCGAGACGTTTTAATAAATGACAAGTTGTTACAAAATGGCAGAGTGACATTGATTTTCGTGGCTGCAGACGGTTTTTTATTGATTGTTTGAAGAAAACTTGAAAAGTACAATATGCAGTAGTTCTCATACGTTTGGTGAGAACCTGGTCTTAAAGAGTTCGGGTTTCCTTTCTACAATTACAACGAAGCTTTCTGACAAAGGTCGTCCCGTACCCGAAATCGCGATAAAAGCAGTGTGCAGCCCGAAAATCAATGATACGAGAGTTGCTATATATAAATTTCTGACCTAGGCAACACTAAGTGCTGCCTGAGGCCATCTGACATTTCTATTGGAAAGTTTGACCTTTTTTAGCGTAAACGTACTCAAAACGTTTTGACGTATAACCATCATTTGTGTTGTTTACAGTGATTTGAAAAAATCAATTTGGCAACAAAATGGAATTAACTCGTGAACATTTTCGAGCGATCATTTTTCACAACTTTTGACGTGAATTATAACGACAAGAGTGCATCGATGAACTTGAATCTTTGTATGGCGATGAAGCACCATCCTATAGCACTGTGAAATACTGCTGGTCGACGCTCGATCAAAGACGATGGTCGTGAAGGTCGTCCAAAAACGGCCGTTGTGCCAGAGAACATTGATGCCGTGCGTGAACTGATAATGCAAGATCATCAAGTGACATACCATGAGATAGAGGCATCCTTGGTTATTTCTTCCCCCAGCATAGATTCGATATTGCATGAACACGTGGCCGTAAAAAAGGTCTGTTCTCGTTGGATCCCGCACAATTTGACAATCGCTCAAAAAAAAGGCTCGTGTCGATTGGTGCAAAGAAATTTTGAAAAATACGATCGCGGTGCTTCAAAAGACGTTTACGTCCCAGGTGACGAATCATGGATCTATGAGTATGAGCCCGAAACAAAGCAGCAATCGACCGTGTGGATCTTCGAAGGCGATTAAAATCCAATGTAAATTGTTTGTGGAAGAATCACTTCGAACCAAATGGTAGCCTGTTTCTTCGGCAAAACTGGTCATGTGCGACAGTTCCACTTGAGCAAAGTAGGACGGTCAATTCTGAGTGTTACACCACACAATTTATTTGCCTGAAGTCTTCGGAGAAATTAGAAAAACAAACAAAAGAAGACGAATCATTGTGCACCATGACAATGCGATCTCTCACACATCGGCTCAAACCAGCGCCTTTTTGACCGGCCAAAACGTCGAATTGATAGGTCTACCGACGTACAGCCCTAACTTAGCATCCATTGACATCTTTTTATTCCCGCACATCAAGAAAAAAATGCTTGGTCAACGATTTTCGTCGCCAGAAGATGCTGTTGAAGCGTTCAAAAACCATGTTTTGGAGGTGTCTCAATCGTAGTGGAACAAGTGCTTCGACAATTGGTTTGAGCACATGCAAAAGTGTATAAATCATGCTGGAGAGTACTTTGAAAAACAACAAAACCATTTTTGACGATAAATATTCTTTATTAGGCCAGAAATATAGTATTAGAAGGGACATAAATACTGTTACAACATTGAACACACCCATTT